>CM054155.1:42730223-42735223 GCA_028751875.1 Rapana venosa | reverse complement strand
ATTATTTTTAACATCTCTGCCAACCCCCAGGACCATTTTGCAAATTTTTACCTGTATTTTTTCAATATCATGATACTGCTGAAAACCCCAAATTTCAGAACCATGTGTGTGTGTGTGTTGTGTGTGTGTGTGTGTGTGAAACAAACACAAATAACATTGTAATGGTATGTGCCTTCCCTCACCCCCACCCCTAAAGAGCTTACGCAGTGATACAAAATTAATGTGTGAACCAGACCAGCTCTGTTCTGGATAGAAGACTCGCTTCATAACTTATGGTGACAAACAGCAGAGTCCTGTTTGTTTTTGCTTCTTCTTCATGGCATGTGAGCTGTGGCCAGACTGTGTGTTAGAGGTGGGCGTTGGTTGGAATAAAAGGAGCAGTGCAACAAAAATGACAAAACGCAACAAAAAAATGAAAACAGAAGAAGAAGCAGACGGAGAAGGAAGAGGAGAAGAAGAAGAAGAATGTAAAGAAGAATTAAGAAAAAGAAAAAAAAAGAAGAAGAAGCATTGCGAAAAGGAAAAAAAGAAGAATTGCGAAGAAGAAGATTTGCGAAGAAGAAGAAGAAGAAGAAGAAGAAGAAGAAGAAGAAGAAGAAGAAGAAGAAGAAGAGAAGAAGAAGAAGAAGAAGAAGAAGAAGAAGAAGAAAGAAGAAGAAGAAGAAGAAGGAAGAAGAAGAAGAAGAAGAAGAAGAAGAAGAAGAAGAAAAGAAGAAGAACAAGAAGAAGAAGAAGAAGAAGAAGAAGAAGAAGGAAGAGAAGAAGAAGAGAAGAAGAAGAAGAAGAAGAAGAGAAGAAGAAGAAGAAGAAGAACGAAGAAGAAAGAAAAGAAAAGAACAAGAAAAAGAGAAAAGAAGAAGAAGAATGAAGAAGAAGAAGAATTGAAGAAGAAGAAAAAAGAAAAGGAGAAGAAAAAGAATTGCAAGACAAAAGAATGGAAGAAGAAGAGAAGGAAGAAAGAAGAAGAAGAAGAGAGAAGAAGAAGAAGAAGAAGAAGAAGAAGAAGAAGAAAAGAAGAAGAAGAGAAGAAGAAGAAGAAAGAAGAAGAAGAAGAAGAAGAAGAAGAAGAGGAAGAAGAAGAAGAAGGAAGAAGAATTGCAAAGGAGGACAAGGAGGAAGTAGAGGAGGAGGAGGAGGAAGAGGAGGAGGAAGAGGAGGAAAAGAATTTCGACGAAGAAATGTTGCAAAGAACAACAACAACAAGAACAAGAACAAAACGTAGAGCAAACCAGTCTAGAAGCCAAGCACATGACAGTCACGTAATACAGCTCTCCTCTGACAACACAAAAGGCAGTTAAACAGGCAAATTGAATATCGTGGATTTCCATTTCCCACACAAATAGACAAGACGATGCTAGCGCAAACATGGCCTGTTTATTTTCCATTCATTTGCATTTGTGGACTGGAGCGTCACACAGGAGGTGGACAGATGGATAAAAAGAAAGAAAGAAAGAAAGAAAGCTCTGGCAAATTGTCATTGCTTAACGTATTACAGGCAGGAAGGGAGAGGAAGAAAAAGAAAAAAACAGAAAAAAGAAGAAAATTGATGAAAAAAAGGGAGTAAACGAAACTAAGGAAGAAAAGAAAAGTACAGATTTTAAAAATTTGGTAAAAGGAGAAGAATTGCGAAAAGAACAAAAACAACGCGAAGAATAATGCAAAGAAGAATGCAAAAAAGAATGCAAAGAAGAAGAAGAGAAGAAAGAAGAAGAAGAAAGAGAAGAAGAAGAAGAAGAAGAAGAACGAGGAGGAGGAGGAGATAGAGGTGGAGGACGAGGAGGAGAAGAAGAAAATGAAGCAAAATAATAGGAATAAGAAGATCAAGAAAGAAGAAGAAAAGAAGAAGAAGAAAGGAGAAGAAGAAGGAAGAAGAAGAAAAGAAGAAGCACAGAAGAAGAAAGAAGCAAGAGAAGAAAGAAGAAGAAGAAGAAAGAAGAAGAGAAGAAGAAGAAGAAGAGAAGAAGGAAGAGAAGAAGAAAGAAGAAGCAGCAGCAGCAGCAGCAGCAGCAGCAGCAGCAGCAGCAGCAGCAGAGAGAAGAAGAAGAAGAAGAAGAAGAAGAAGAAGAAGAAGAAGAAAGAAGAAGAAGAAGAAGAGAAGAAGAAGAAGAAGAAGAAGAAGAAGAAGAAAAGAGAAGAAGCAGCAGCAAGAGCAAGCAGCAAGCAGAGCAGCAGCAGCAGCAGCAAGAGCAGAGAAGAAGAAGAAGAAGAGAAGAAGTGAAGAAGAAGAAAAAAGAAGAAGAAGAAGAATGCGAAGAAGAATTGCGAAGAAGAAAAAGAAGAAGAAAAAGAAGAAGAAGAAGAATTGCAAAGGAGGACAAGGAGGAAGTAAGGAGGAGGAGGAGGAGGAGGAGGAGGAAGAGGAGGAGGAGGAAGAGGAAAAGAATTTCCACGAAGAAATATTGCAAAGAACAACTACAACAACAAAAACAACAAGAACAAAAAGTAGAGCAAAACAGTCTAGAAGCCAAGCAAAGCACATGACAGTCAAGTAATACAGCTCTCCTCTGACAACACAAAAGGCAGTTAAACAGGCAAATTGAATATCGTGGATTTCCATTTCACACGCAAATAGACAAGACGGGTGCTAGCGCAAACACGGCCTGTTTATTTTTCATTCATTTGCATTTGTGGACTGGAGCGTCACACAGGAGGTGGACAGATAGGTGAAAAGAAAGAAAGAAAGAAAGAAAGAACGAAAGAAAGAAAGAAAGAACGAAAGAAAAAATACTCTGGCAAATTGTCATTGCTTAACGTATTACAGGCAGGAAGGGAGAGGAAGAAAAAGAAAAAACAGAAAGAAAGAGAAAGAAATTGAGGGTAAAGAAGGGAATAAACCGAAAGGAAGAAAAAAGTGACAGTACAGATTAAAAAAACGTGGGAAAAGAAGATAGAAAGAAAGAGAGGAAGGAAGGAAGGAAGGAAGGAAGGAAGAAGAGGCGAAGAAAGAAAAGAAAGATTAATAGATATGGATAGATAGATAGATAAATAGATAGATAGATAGATATACAGACAGACAGACAGACAGATGGATAGATAGATAAATAGATAGACAGATAGGCAGACAGACAGAGACAGACAAACAGACTAACAGACAAAAGAAATAAAAAAGAAAAGAAAGGAAGACAAGAAATGAAGAAAGAAAGAAACAAAGCAAGTAAGAAAGAAACAGCCAGAAAGAAAAAAATAGACAGAAAAGAAAGTTTTAAAAAACACCAAGTAGAAACAGCAGACAAAAAAATGACCCCAACCAAAAAATATCTGGGGGCCGAGGGGAGAGGGGGTGGGGTCGGGGAGCAAAAGAGGGCGGAAGTTGTCCCCACACAGAACATAACACGATTCCTGCATATCAGTAGGACAGAACCAAGCCGTCAGATTCAACAGTCTCTATTCAGATCTCGACCCCAAAGACACAGACAGGATGATGACTGTGCAAACACAGTCTGTTTTCTTTAGCTAGACAGAGGGGCATAAGAGTCGACTCTAGGGGGAGGGAGAGAACAGGGTATATAATAAAGGTGAAAGCAGAGATAACTAGAACGTAAGTTTTAAAAAAAACGAAGAAGAAGAAGAAGAAGGAGAAGAAGAAGAAGAGAAGAAGAAGAAGAAGAAGAAGAAGAAGAAGAAGAAGAAGGAGAAGGAGAAGAAGAAGAATTGCGGAGATGAAGACGGCAGAGGAAGATAAAGTAGAAGAAGAAGAAGAAGAAGAAGAAGAAGAAGAGAGAAAAAGAAGAAGAAAAATTGCGAAGAAGAAGAAGAAGAAGAAGAAGAATTGCGAAGATGAAGAAGGCAGAGGAGGAAGAAGAAGAATTGCGAAGAATTGCGAAGAATCGCGAAGAATTGCGAAGAATTGCGAAGAGATGCAAATAATTGCAAAGAAAAAGAAGAAGAAGAAGAAGAAGAATTGCGAAGAAGAAGAATTGCGAAGAAGAAGAAGAGAAGAAGAAGAAGAAGAAGAAGAAGAAGAAGAAGAAGAAGAAGAAGAAGAAGAAGAAGAATTGCGAAGAAGAAGAAGAAGAAGAAGAAGAAGAAGAAGAAGAGAAGAAGAATTGCGAAGAAGAATGCGAAGAAGAAGAAGAATTGCGAAGAAGAAGAAGAATTGGAAGAAGAAGAAGAAGAAGAAGAAGAAGAGATTGCGAAGAAGAAGAAGAAGAAGAATTGCGAAGAAGGAAGAAGAAGAAGAAGAAGAAGAAGAAGATGCAGAAGAAGAAGAAGAAGAAGAATGAAGAAGAAGAAGAAGAAGAATTGCGAAGAAGAAGAAAAAGAAGAAGAAGAGAAGAAGAAGAAAGAAGAAGAAGAAGAAGAAGAAGAAGAAGAAGAAGAAGAAAGAAGAAGAAAGAAGAAGAAGAAGAAGAAAAGAAGAAGACAACGACAATAAGTGTGGAAGAGGAGGAGGATAGCAAGAGCAGAAAGCTCACAGCAGTGATAGTTACCAATATAGAATGGCCAACATTAAAGAGACTGAATATTTGGAGAATAAAGATCAGGAAAAGAAAAGAAACCAAAAAATAGAATAGAACACCCCAGTTTCTTCCAACAAAACAACACCCCGGACTCTTCCAATAGAACAACACCCCAGTGTCTTTCAATAGAACACTTCAGTGTCTTTTAATAGAAAAACACCCCAGTGTCTTCCAATAGGACAACACCCCAGTGTCTTTCCATAGAACACTCCAGTGTCTTCCAATAGAACACTCTGGTGTCTTCCAATAGAACACTCCAGTGTCTTTCAATAGAACACTCCAGTGTCTTCCAATAGAACAACACCCCAGTGTCTTCCAATAGAACAACACCCCAGTGTCTTCCAATAGACAACACCCCAGTGTCTTCCAATAGAACAACACCCCAGTTTGTTCTAATAGAACAACACCCCAGTGTCTTCCAACAGAACAACACCCCAGTGTCTTCCAATAGAACAACACCCCAGTGTCTTCCAACAGAACAACACCCCAGTGTCTTTCAATAGAACAACACCCCAGTGTCTTCCAATAGAACAACACCCC
>CM054155.1:42722723-42725223 GCA_028751875.1 Rapana venosa | reverse complement strand
AATAATGCACTTTGCGTCTAAAATAATAAAGGGAAAATTAAAAAGCAAAACAAGCCAACCATTTCACCCTTTCACATACACTAAAATAATGCACTTTGTGTATAAATTAATAAACGAAGAATTAGACAGCAAAATAGCAAACCATTTCATCCCTTCAAGCACATAAAATAATGCACCTTTGTGTTAAAATAATAAACGAAGAATTAAAAGCAAAACAGCGAACCATTTCACCCCTTCCACAAATAAAATAATGCACTTTGTGTCTAAAATTAAAAAGAAAATTACAAAGCAAAAACAAGCGAAACATTTCCCACACTAAATAATGCCCTATGTGTAGTAAATTAAACGAAGAATTAGAAAGCAAAAGTATCAAACCATTTCACCCCTTTCACACAATAAAATAATGCACTTTGTGTCTAAAATAATAGACGAAGAATTAAAAACCAAACCAAGCAAACCATTTCACCCTTTCCCACAATAACAAAATAATGCACTTTGTGTCTAAAATTTAAAAGAAACACCCGGAAAGGATATAGGCCAGGAGGAATGAATCCCACAGCACGAAAATCCCCCCACGTTCATTGCATGGTAGGATTAAAGCAGATATGACAATGGCATTGAACTTGGGTCTGGATGGGGGGGGGGGGGGGGGGGGGGAGAGGGGGGGGGGGGGGGGGGGGGGGGGGGGGGGGGAGGGAGGGCAGATCAGAGAGAGGATGGACAGGATGAGGGTGCGAGGGTGGGAGAAGGGGGGATGAGTGAGAGAGGAGAGAGAGGGTAAAGGACAGAGGACAGAGGGAGGGAGGAGAGACAGCGAGAGACGGGGGGGGGGGGGGGGGGGGGGAGGGGGGGGGGGGAGAGAGAGAGACGGGGGATGAGTTGGGGATGGAGGGAGAGAGAGAGGGGGAAGAGGATAGAGAGAGGAGAGAGGAGAGGAAGAGGAGAGAAGAGAGAGAGAGAGGAGAGAGAGAGGAGTGAGAGAGAAGAGAGAGAGAAAGAGACAGAGAGGGAGACAAGACAGACCGTCAGACAGAGATAGAGAGACAGACAAGACAGACAGACAGACATAGAAACAAACGGACAGAAACAGACAAAGAAACATCAAACAGTCCAGAAAGACAGACCGACAGACCAGGTACAAACAAGAGAGGGGAGAGAGGGAGGGGGAGAAGAGAAGAGAGAGAGAGAAGAGAGAGAGAGAGAGAAGAGAAGAGATGAGAGAGAGAGGAGAAGAGAGGATGAGGGGAAGAGGAGAGAGAGAGAGAGAGAGGACAGACCGATACAGACAGAGACAGACAGAGACAGACAGACAGAGACAGAGAGACAAGACGAAACAAGAAAAATAAACTAAATATGATACAAAAATTCTTCACTTCGTCGCTGATAATTAGCAGTTCTGTGATTCTTTTACACCCATTTTCCTCCATCGACTCCAAAATTCATTTTCAAGTTTAAAAAAGTCTTATAGTGCATTATTGTGAAAAAAACAACAATTTTGAATACAATGAAAGAGCACGACTCAAAATACGAAATACAAATGACAAGACATTACTATTTCTTTATAAAAAAAAGAAAGAAAAATCAGAAATCATCAAGCAAGTTCAATTAGGTAGTTAATTTTATTTTCAAGGGAGTGTGTGTGTGTGTGTGTCTGTGTGTGTGTGTGTGTGCGTGCGTGCACGCGCGTGTGTGTGTGTAGTTTTTGTGTAGTGTAGTGTGTGTGTGTGTATATGTGCGAGCGGGTGTATGTGCGTGCGAGTATGTGTGTGCGTGTGAGTATGTGTGTGAGCGTGTAAGAGATAGAGAGAGAGGGGGGGGGGGAGACAGAGAGACAGACAGACAGACACAGACACAGACAGACAGAAACAGACAGTTGCAATTCAAACTTCCCCCTAACCCCTACTCCTTTAAAAAAATAAAATCTAATCAATCATATTAAACATTTTCCGTTAAAAGAGAATAGCACAAAGGCTCAGGGGAAAAAACAACAACACCCACCCACACACACACACAAAATCACAGGGGTAAAAAAGACTAAAATAATGATCTTGAAGAACATGACACAACCTTGTTACAAATGTCAAGCATTGAAATGGAATAACGATAATAATAATTAAATAAATAAATGGACAAATAGCCACCCCCCCTCGAAACACACACACACACACACACACACACACACAATACTAAACACACACACATACTAACACACACACGCGCGCTCGCGCGCACGCACACACACACACACACACAAACACACACTGCCGACTCCACTCTCCCCAAAAGTCCTTCGGATGAGACTATAAACCCAGGCCCCGTGTGCGAACGCACGCAGAACATCTTGCGCACACGTTAAATCCTGTTCCGCTGTTCGTGAGAGTAGGCCATTGTGTGCCGGTGGTAACAGATGACAAATTTACAAAACCGCATACAGACGGGGACTGAATGTAAAAAAAGCACATAAGTGCTTATTCCATTATCCTCGATATAAAAGAATAAA
>CM054155.1:42710223-42712723 GCA_028751875.1 Rapana venosa | reverse complement strand
AAACTTATAAAATGGAACAAAATAATATCAACTCATAACAAAAAAAGAAAAAACAACAGACATGCCAAACACAACCCAAACATAACAAAACATATCAAAAGGAAAACTAGCAATCTGCTCGTGCCATTCTCTCACGGACAAACGTGCTCATACCTACACAAAGCAGCACAACAACAACAATGACCATAATGTTATAACACTCTTACGTGCTCATACACGCACAACCCAGCACACAACAATGACCACACAATATAATACTCTTTGTCATCTCCACACAAGACGAAAAATGAAGATGGAAAAGATGACAACAAAGAAGGAAGAGGAGGAGGAGGAGGAGGAGGAGGAGGAGGAGGAGGAGGAGGAGAAAAACAACAAGATTGAGAAGGAAAGAGAAGAAGAAGAAGAAGGAGGAGGAGGATGAGAAGGAGGTGGACGAGGAAGAAGAAGAGGAGAAGGAGAAGAAGGAGGAGGAGAAGAAGAAGGAAGAAGGAGGAGGAGGAGAATGAAGAAGGGAAAAAAAGAAGAAGGAAAAGGAGAAAGAGAAGAAGAAGGAGGAGGAGGAGAAGAAGGAAGGGGAGGAGAAGGAGAAGGAGGGGGATGAGGAGGAGAAGGAGGTGGGGGAGAAAGAGAAAAACAAAAAGATCAAGGAGGAATGAGGAGGAAGAGGAGAAGGATGAGGAGGAGAAGGAGGGAGAGGGAGAGAAGCAAAAAGATCGAGGAGTAAGGAGGAGAAGGAAAACCACCAAAAAAAAAATCGAGGAGGAGGAGGAAGAAGCGGAGGAGAAGGAACATGAGGAGAAGGAGAAAGACAAATAGGTTGAGGATGAGGAGGAGGCGGAGGAGAAGGAGGATGAGGAGAAGGAGGATGAGGAGAAGGAGGAAGAGGAGGAGGAAGAGGAGAAAAACAATAAGATTGATGAGGAAGAAGGATAATGATGATAAGGAGGAGGATGAGAAGAAGAGGAAGAGGAAGAAGAAGAAGAAGAAGAAGAAGAAGAAGAAGAAGAAGAAGAAGAGAAGAAGAAGAAGAAGAATTGTGAAGAAGAAGAATTGTGAAGAAGAAGAAGAAGAAGAATTGTGAAGAGGAAGAAGAGGAAGAAGAGGAAGAAGAAGAAGAAGAAGAATTGCGAAGAAGAAGAATTGCGAAGAAGAAGAATTGCGAAGAAGAAGAATTGCGAAGAAGAAGAATTGCGAAGAAGAAGAAGAAGAACTGCGAAGAAGAAGAAGAACTGCGAAGAAGAAGAAGAACTGCGAAGAAGAAGAAGAACTGCGAAGAAGAAGAAGAAGAAGAAAGAAGAAGAAGAAGAAGAAGAGAAGAAGAAGAAGAGAAGAAGAAGAAGAAGAAGAAGAAGAAGAAGAAGAAAGAAGAAGAAGAAGAAGAGACGAGGTGACGAGGAAGAGAGAGGAGGAGGAAGAGAAGAGAAGGAAGAAGGAGAAGAAAAAGAAAAAAAATCGAGGAGGAAAAGGAGGAGGAAGAGGATGAGGAAGAAGAGGAGGAGGAGGAAGAGAGGAGGAGAAAGAGGAGGAAAACAAAAGATCGAGGAGGAAAGAGGAGGAAGGGAGGAGAAGAAGAAGAGAGGAGGAAGAGAGAGGAGGAGGAAGAGAAGGAGAGAGGAGGAAGTGGGCAATAACAAAAAATCGAGGAGGACGAGGAAGAGGAGGAGGAGAAGAAGAGATGAAGAGAAAAGAGAAAAGAAAGCAAAAAGATCGAGGAGGAACGAGGAAGAGGAGGAGGAGGATGAGGAGGAGTGGGATCAGGAGGAAGAGGAGGAGGAAAACAAAAGAAAAAAACAACCTAGGAGTGGGAAGAGAGGAAGAAGTAATACTAATCCCGATACTCCCACACTATCCCTTTGGAAGAAAAAAACAATCCAGCAACGAAAAAAAGTGGATTATCTAATTTATTTTGGAGGGGAGGTGAGGGGGTGGAAAGAGAGGGGAGGAGAGAGGGAGAGGGACCTTGCTCCAATGTAATAGGGCTCGACATAAAAGACAATGTGTATTGCTTAAACCGAGAGAGAGAAGGAGGGAGGGAGAGAGGGGGGAGAGAGGGGGGGAGAGAGAGAGAGAGAGAGAGAGAGAGAGAGAGAGAGAGAGAGAGAGAGAGAGAGAGAGAGGGAGAGAGAGAGAGGGAGATAGAGAGAGGTGAAGGGAGGGAGATTCGGAATCGAATTCGGATTCGGAATGTTTATTCATGTCAAGGCCATTGCCCCTAATGAAGGGGTACAGTACACAGGTAATATTAATGAAATCACTCAACATACACACATTAACAAACTTTACTAAGTCAGCACTGATCGTAATTTGAATGCCTTATATAAGTAGATCGATACATTTCGGACAATATTTTCGTTCATAGATGACAAAAGTAAACACAGAGGAAACTGGCAAGGGTATTTGTAAAATGTCAATGGTATATACCGTGCCCTTAGCTTACTGAGAATCGGACAAGACAACAGAAAATGTATTTCGTCCTCATTTCCAGTTTTAGACAATGGAC
>CM054155.1:42692723-42695223 GCA_028751875.1 Rapana venosa | reverse complement strand
AAGAAGAAGAATTGCAAAGAATTGCGAAGAATTGCAAAGAATTGCGAAGAAGAAGAAGAAGAAGAATTGCGAAGAAGAAGAAGAAGAAGAATTGCGAAGAAGAATTGCGAAGAAGAAGAAGAAGAAGAAGAAGAAGAAGAGATTTGCGAAAAAGAATTGCAAAGAATTAAGAAGAAGAAGAAGAAGAAGAATTGCGAAGAAGAAGAAGAAGAAGAAGAAGAAGAAGAAGAAGAAGAAGTGCAAAGAATTCCGAAGAAGAAGAAGAATTGCGAAGAAGAAGTGCAAAGAATTCCAAAAAAGAAGAAGAAATACAATATGGAAAGAAACAGACACACCGTACATAATATGCATGCCAAACACACTGTCAAAAAGCGATCTGTATACAAGTTTACCTACCCCTCCCCGACAACCCCTCCCTCCACGCCCCCTCCCCCCAACCCCCCACAGGGGGATAAAATCAATACTGTTTTTCTCAAGAAGCGTGGCGAAACGTGGGCAGCATGCAGCGATAGCTTTTTGCTGCAAGTTTCTTCACGGAATTGTTTAGAATGAAGGTGAAGATGATATTGTGGTGAAGGATAGGGCGAGGTGGTGTGGAGGTGGGTAGGTGTGTGTGTGTGTGTGTGGGGGGGGGGGGGGGGGTCTGAGTAGGGGGGGGGGGGGGGGATGGAGTGGAGTGGGGAGGAGGAGTAAAATGACTGGCAGGGAAGAGAGTGCCATGGATAGTGGGAAGAAAGGGGGAAAGCCTTGCAGTATTGATCACTGAGAACTGACTGTCAGAATTTATACAGGGGATTCCATCAGATCTGCACAGTAGGCGGACTTGGCAGAAAATTAAAAAAAACACACGTCATATTGACGTGATTGTGACGGTTTTTTTTTTTCGAGGTCATTTGTTTTCGTCATTATTCATTTTATTTTAGTTAAAGATAGGAGTAGAAACAAATTTCAGGAAAAATTAAAAAAATGAATAGTTGGAAATATAAAATCTCTAAAGAAGGGGGGAAAAAAGCAAGAGTTATTAAGTAAGACACGCACACATCACGCGCGCGCACGCACCTACACTCCCACACCACACACACACACACACACACACACACACACACCACACACACACACACATATATATATATATAATATATATATATATATATATATATATATTTATATTGTTATATTATGTATATTATTATATAGATGTTACATGTATTAGATTATATATTATTATCCTTCTTTAGATTGCGTTATATTTACACACGCACGGGTAAAAAATATCCCCTTGAAAGGGATTCGAACCTAGATCAGCGGATCACGAACGCAATGCTCTATGCTCTAACCACCCAAGCTCTCCCGTTCCCCCTTATTTATTTATTTAAATACGGGACACGTACTCTGAATACAAGCCTCTTGGACTATTTCTGGACCATGTCTTTCTTCAAACATTTTTTTAGCTGGAAAACCCATAACATTGCCCATTTCTTCAAAAAAACAACAAACCCAGAGAGCAGCACATACATACTTCATCTCTTACCGGGATTTAGCTTTTTGGAAAAAGTCAAAAGTTAATCTTCGAGAATTGCACCCCCCGCAGTTCATATTCCGTTCATCTCATGTCCATCATGGGAAGAATTCAGAAAAGATCAAGCTTAAAATGATGGAGCCATTCACCTTTTAAGAAGAAAAAGAAGAGACAGACAGTGACGTTCTTTCTGAGCAGTTAAAGCTCTACTCTTCACAGAATGAACATATGCTCTGGTAGATTTAGTTTGAATAGTACTTTAAAATAAAAAACTAATTATCTATTCTTTTATTTCGTGGATAATGGAATAAGCGCTCCTGTGCTTTTTTTTGCTTTTTTTTAAACACCCAGTCTCCCGTGTGTATGCAGTTTTGTAGATTTTGTCATCCGTTCTCACTAGTACGGTACGGTGGAGGTGGGCCATTTATCAATTTGTTATTTAACGGTTTAAAAAAACCAACAACACCAAAGCAGAGTGAGGCGAATTATTGTGCCTTTACTGCAGAGGTTACTGCCATTCTATTCCCGAAGAAGTCGGAAGGCAGCTTCCTCAATGGTGGGTTAAAAACCCGTCGCATACGCACAATCTCACCATCGGTGAACCTCGGAGCTCTAGCCTAGGTACGACCCCCCCCCCTCCCCCCCCCACACACACACCATCCACCCACCCACCCTGCCATTTTTCTAACCTTAATGTATCAGTAGTATTTTTGCCTATGACCGTAATGTAAATTTCAAATTTTGATTCAAAATAAGTTATAAACTTCTAGTATTTCTGTGTGTGTGTGTGTGTGTGTGTGTGTGTGTGTGTGTTGTGTGTGTGTGTGTTGTGTATGTGTGTGTGTTGTGTATGTGTGTGGTTGTGTATTGGTGTGTGTATGTGTGTGTGTGTGTATGCTGTGTGTGTTGTGTGTGTGTGTGTGTGTGTGTGGTGCGCGCGCGCACGCGCGCGCGTTTCTTTGTTCCTTGGCTAGAGCTCCG
>CM054155.1:42675223-42677723 GCA_028751875.1 Rapana venosa | reverse complement strand
AAGAAGAAGAAGAAGAAGAAGAAGAAGAAGAACAAGAACAAGAACAAGAAGAACAAGAAGAATTGCGAAGAAGAATTACAAAGAAGAATTGAAAAGAAGAAGAAGAAGAAGAAGAATTGCGAAAAAGAAGAAGAATGCAAAGAAGAAGAAGGATTGCGAACAAGAAGAAGAAGATTTGCGAAGAAGAATTACGAAGAAGATAAGAAGAAAGAAGAAGCAGAAGAAGAAGAATAATTGCGAAGAAGAATGCGAAGAAGAAGAAAATTGCAAAGAAAGAATGCAAAACAAGAAGAATGCAAAGAAGACGAATAATGCAAAGAAGAAGAAGAAGAATTTCGAAGAAGAAGAATGGCGCTGCTCTTATGGCGACGCGCTCTCCCCGGGGAGAGCAGCCCGAATTTCACGCAGAGAAATCTCGTGACTTAAAGTGGTAAAATGAAAATGAAATGAAAATGAAGAAGAATTACGAAGAAGAAGAATTGCGAAGAAGAAGAATTGCAAAGAAGAAGAAGAATTGCGAGAAGAAGAATTGCGAAGAACTGCAAAGAAGAACTGCGAAGAAGAATTGCGAAGAATTGCGAAGAAGAAGAGAGGAGAAAAAGGAGGAGAAGGAGAAGGAGAAGGAGAAGAAGAAGAAGAAGAATGCGAAGAAGAAGAATTGCGAAGAAGAAGAAGAAGAAGAAGAGAAGAAGAAAGAAGAAGAAGAAGAAGAAGAAGAAGACGAAGAAGAAGAAGAAGAAGAAGAAGAAGAAGAAGAAGAAGAAGAAGAAGAAGAAGAGAAGAAGAAGGAGGAGGAGGAGGAGGAGGAGGAGGAGGAGGAGGAGGAGGAGGAGAAGCAGGAGGAGACTTTCACCTCTTTTATCCAACTTTTCCCATTTCTTGTTTTCTCGCTACGATTCCTCTCTTTTACTAAACCTCTTTTTTTAAAAACCTTTTTTACCATCATAGTTTCAAATCCTTTCTCCTTCTTTATCTTGAAGTCCTCCCTGGATCGTGGCTAGTTCTTCCGTTGCAAAACACTTTACGAATATAAAACAAGAGAGGAAAAACGAAACCCCAGTCAAACAGAGGAGAGAGGAATAACAAAGGAGAGGAGTAACAGACGAGAGCAATAGCAGAGGAGAGAGGAATAAGTGAGGAGAATGGAAACAGATGAGAGAGAAATAACGCAGGAGAGGAGTAACAGAAGAGAGAATAGAAGAGGAGAGAGAGAGAGAGAGAGAGAGAGAGAGAGAGAGAGAGAGGAGAGAAGAGAGAGAGAGAGAGAGAGAGAGGAATAGCAGGGGAGAGAGGAATAACAGAAGAGAGAGGAATAGCAGAGGAGAGAGGAATTAGAGAGGAGAATGGAAAACAGATTAGAGAGAAATAACGCAGGAGAGGAGTAACAGAAGAGAGGAATAGCAGTGGAGAGAGGAATGACGGAGGAGAGAGGAATAACAGACGAGAGAGAGGGATAACAGAGGAGAGGAATAACAGAGGGGAGAGGAATAACAGAGGAGAGAGGACTAACATAGGAGAGGCGAATAGCATAGGAGATAGGAAATAACAGAGAGAGGAATAACAGAGGAGAGGAATAACAGAGGAGAGAGGATAACAGAGGAGAGAGGATTAACATAGGAGAGAGGATTAACAGAGGAGAGAGGAATACCAGAGGAGAGAGGATTAGCATAGGAGATAGGAATAACAGAGGAGAGAGAATAGCAGAGGAGAGAGGAATAACAGAGGAGAGAGGAATAACAGAGGAGAGAGGAATACCAGAGGAGAGAGGAATAACAGAGGAGAGAGGAATGACAGAGGAGAGAGGAATAGCAGAGTAGAGAGGAATAGCAGAGGAGAGAGGAATAACAGAGGAGAGAGGAATAACAGAGGAGAGAGGAATACCAGAGGAGAGAGGATTAGCAGAGGAGAGAGGAATAGCAGAGGAGAGAGGAATGACAGAGGAGAGAGGAATAACAGAGGAGAGGAATAAATAACAGAGGAGAGAGGAATAACAGAGGAGAAAGGAATAACAGAGGAGAGAGGAATAGCAGAAGGAGAGAAATAGCAGAGGGGAGAGAAATGACAGAAGAGAGGAATTGCAGAGAAGAGAGGAATAATAACAGGAGAGAGGAATAGCAGAGGAGAGAGGAATAACAGAGGAAAGAGGAGTAATAGAGGAGGGAGGAATTACAGAGGATAGAGAAATTACAGAGGCGAGAGATGAATAACAGCGCATAAAAGAGACATTTGTGAAAAAAAAAGATTTACTGCATCACAATAACGATTTTAAGATAATCCTGTTCCCATCTTTATCCTCGAAATAAAAGAATAAAAGAAAGTAAGAAAGGTACAAAGACAGAAAGAAAGAGACAAAGAAAGAAAGAAAAGATAGAAAGAGAAGAAAGAAAGAAAGAAAGAATCCTGTTCCCATATTTATCTTTGAAATAAAAGAACAAAAGAAAGAAAGCTAGAGACAAAGAAAGAGAGAAAGAAAAAAGAAAGAAAGAAAGAAAGATAGAAA
>CM054155.1:42662723-42670223 GCA_028751875.1 Rapana venosa | reverse complement strand
CGCGCGCAAAACACACACACACCACAAACAGTCCACCCCCACACACGCACACCATCACAAAACAACGCACACACAACACAACACAACACACACACATACACACACATACCTAATACATATACAAGCGCATGATTGCTTATCTATTATCCCGAAATAAAAGAATACATTAAAAAAACCCACAAAACCACAAAACATACACACACAACTCATACACCCACCCACTCCCACACACAACACAACACACCCACACACCCACCCACAAAACACAACAACCACACACACCCACCCACAACACACAACACAAAACCCCTTCCACACACACAACACACACACACACAACACACACACACACACACACACACACACACACACACACACACACACACACCACACACACACACACACACAAAAGAGTGTAAGAGTAGGTCATTGTGTGCCGGTGGGAACAGATGACAAAATTTACAAAACCGCATACACACGGGGACTAGATGTAAAAAAGCGCATAAGTGCTTATTCCATTATCCTCGATATAAAAGAAAAAAAAATAAATAAAATAAAAAAATAAATAAAAAATAACACAACACACACACACACACACACACACAACACACACACACACACACACACACACACACACTCACACACACACACACACACACACACACAGAACCAGCAGGGGCAAATGGAATTCTAGCACGCACGTTAGAGAGAAGCACTGGTTCAAAATAATAATACGAAAAAATCCCCTAACTATTGCCATCATCAGTGTGTGTGTGTGTGTGTGTGTGTGTGTGTGTGTGTGTGTGTGTGTGTGTGTGTGTGTATCAACATCTTTTGTAGGCTTAAAATGCAGATAAAGAGATAGGATAGAAGAAAAGATATGAAAAAAAAGGAAAAAGAACGAGAAGAAGAAAGAAAAAAAGGAAAAAGAACGAGAAGAAGAAAGAAAAAAGGGAAAAGAAGGAGAAGGTAAAAAAGGGAAAAGAAAGAGAAGAAGAAGAAAAAAAAAGGAAAAAGGAAAAGAAGAAGAAAAAAAATGAAAAAGAAGAAGAAGAAGAAGAAGAAGAAGGACAAGAAAAAGAGAAAAGAAAGGAGAAAAGAAGAAAAAAAGGAAAAAGAAGGAGAAGAAGAAGAAGAAAAAGGAAAAAGAAGTAGAAGAAGATGGGTAAAAAGGAAAAAGAAGAAGAAGAAGGAAAAGCAACTCAGCAGGGCATCCGTAGAAATCAGCGAGGGATTGACGTGAAATTGTTCGTGATTTGTTCAACAAAAAGGGTAGCGAGCTGATTCACTTTCTAAAAGATAAAAAAATATTCAAAGAAAAGGCAAAAGAAATGAAAGATCGGACGAGAGGTGTATTTTTGTGTGTGGTTGTTATTTTTTTGTTATTTTTTTGTTTTATTTGTTGTGTGTTGTTGTTGTTTTTTATATAGAAAGGGCGAAAGTTGGAAAGAACACGACTTGACTAAGAGAGAAAAAAAGGGAGAGAAAAATGACAGAAAGCAGTGACAACAACCAGGAAATGAAGATAGGGAGATAAAGAGCAAGGAAGACAAGTACAAATAAAAACAGGAGTACAAGGAAGAGAAGAAGAAGAAGAAGTAGAAATAGAAGAAGAAGAAGAAGAAAGAAGAAGAAGAAGAAAGAAGAAGAAGAAGAAGAAGAAGAAGAAGAAGAAGAAGAAGCAGAAGAAGAAGAAGAAGCAGCAGCAGCAGCAGCAGCAGCAGCAGCAGCAGAAGAAGAAGAAGAAGGAACAGAAGGAATAGAAGAGAAGAAGAAGAAGAAGAAGAAGAAGAAGAAGAAGAAGAAGAAGAAGAAGAAGAAGGGGAAGAAGAAGAAAAGAAGAAGAAGAAGAAGAAGAAGAAAGAGGAGGAGGAGGAGCAGCAGCAGCAGAAGAATTGCGAAGAAGAAAAAGAATTGCAAGAAGAAACACACTGTAATTTTGCTATACACATTTTTTTAAAAATCACTGACGACCTTTCCTTGAAGGAAGTCTTTTTCACTGCTGACGTCTGCTCCAGATGACCCCATTCGGATGAGACTATAAACCGAGGCCCCGTGTGCGAACGCATGCAGAAGATCTTGCGCACACGTTAAATCCTGTTCCGCTTTTCCAAAGAGTAGGCCATTGTGTGCCGGTGGGAACAGATGACAACATTTACAAAACCACATACACACGGGGACTGGATGTAAAAAAAGCACATGAGTGCTTATTCCATTATCCTTAACAAAAAATGATCTGAGCGCTTTGATTTGTTGTTTTACAAGATTCAGCGCTATATAAAATCCATACATTATTATTATTATTATTATTATTATTATTATTATTATTATTATTATTTTTAAGAAGAAGAAAAAGAATTGTGAGGAAGAAGAATTGCGAAGAAGAAGAAGAATTGTAAAGAAGAAGAACTTCGAAGAAGAAGAAGTAGAACGCAAGAAGAATTGCAAAGAAGAAGAAGAATTGCGAAGAAGAAGAATTGCGAAGAAGAAGAATTGCGAAGAAGAATAGCGAAGAAGACGAATTGCGAAGAAGAAGAATAGCGAAGAAGAAGAACAAGAAGAACAAGAATTGCGAAGAAGTATTGCGAAGAATTGCGAAGAAGAAGAAAAGAGAAGAAGAAGAATCCGAAGAAGAATAATTGTGAATAAGAAGAAAAAAATGCGAAAAAGGAGAAGAAGAAGAAGAAGTAGAAGAAGAAGAAGAAGAAGAAGAAGAACAAAAACAACAACAACAACAAAAGAAACGAAAAGGAAAAGAGAGAAAAAAAACAAAGGGTAAATACAATTCATTATGAACATCAGAAACAGGAGCGGAAAGAAAAGGGAAAATCGGAAAGCGAAAGACAAAAACGAAGAAAAGAAGAGGGCAAAATCAGAACAGAAAAACACACATCAACGGGAGATGAACACAAAAACACAGCCCACATAATCAAACCCTTTTCTTTCTCATTCTCTCTCTCTCTCTCTCTCTCTCTCTCTCTCTCTCTCTCTCTCTCTCTCTCTCTCTCTCTCTCTCTCTCTCTCCTCTCTCTCTCTCCTCTCTCTCTCTCTCTCTCTTTCTCTCTCTCTTTCTCTCTCTCCTCTTTCTCTCTCTCCCTGTCTCTCTCTCTCCCCCCCCCCCTCTCTCTCTCTCTCTCTCTCTCGAAAATGAACAACATTTCATATTTAAATGTGATGGGTATGAGGATCTACGTGCTAAATTTCTAAAATAATCAGCCAAGCTTCCGTTTCATGCACTACTCAGGGCTACAAATCCAAAGCACACGCACAATTTATCCAGGTTCGTGTTCCATGCAATTAACAGAAGAAAAAACTTCATTGTGGAAACATTGATCTAAATGTTGTGTTGCTATAATTTAATGAGAACAGCCATTGAGCATTTATTTTATATATGTGTGTGTGTGTGCACGAGCTCCTGCACGCGCCAACATGTGTGTATGTTTGTGCGTGCGTGCGTGCGTGTGAGTGTGTGTGTATGTGTTGGTATGAGTGATTTGGAGGGGAGGGGGTTGAGTGTAAGAGCAGATGGATGCCCATGCCATGCGTGCGTGTGTGTGTTCGCGCCTGCGTGCGGGGGTGTGTGTGTGTATGAAGGCAGTTGAGGAAGTGTCTAGCATAGGACTGTCGGATGAAAATTTGCATATGTTATGTGATTGAGAGGACATGTGATGAGTGAATATTGTTTCTGAAGTGATATCTTGCAATGTTTTGATTAACACCCTATCTTCTCTTTTTATGACGTAAAAGTTACATGACATGAAAGAGCACAGTGTGCGTGAGGTTTGTGTGTGTGGGTTTTTTGGGTTTTTTTGTTTTGTTTTTTCCCATACAGCGTTGTGTTAACATTGCAGTAGCCTAGAGCTGACATGGTTGTATTTGATGTATACTTTTTTTGTTGGTTTTTTTTGGGTTTTTTTGAGTGGTGAATGTTTTGAGAATGCAATAACTTGTGAGTATAGTAACTATTATGAAAATGCAAGAAAACCTAATGAGCATTAATGGTTTCAAATGTTATGATTTATGATGTGCTTGATGTTTGTATTTTGTAGGTGAGAAGGTGTTAACATATCAGGTATAGCTTCATCAATAACTTTGTTAATAGGTCTATTGTCTTTTTGTGGTACCCTGGGAAGTGGTTAAGGTGAACTGAGTTTTTGTTTTTAGCTGTGTTTTGTTTTGATTTGTTGGCATACGACAGTCTTTATTTAGGCATGATGTTGGAATATGCTTATGCAAGAGTATACAGTTATGAGTGCACTCCAGGGTATTATGCCAAAGTCTTACCAAACTGATGTGAATTTTTTTCATCTTCAACTTTTCAACTTCAATATTTTGCCCCTCAATGTGTATTGTGGCCAAAGGCCGATGTACATTAAACAATTTCAGAGTTCAGAGTTTCTCTCTCTCTCTCTCTCTCTCTCTCTCACAAGCCTTTAGATTCTTAATCCTCTCTCCTTAACCTTTGCATTCCATCTTTGTTAAGACGTATTCTCGTGCAAATAGAGTTCATTTATGAACAAAAACGAATCCCCCCCCCCCCCCCCCCCCCCCCCCCCCCCCGACAACGACAAAAGAAAATCACGCAAAACTCCCAAACTGAAAAAATACACTTAAAGAGACATCCATCCATGGTGGATTAGTGGTCTAGAGGTAACGCACCTACCTGGAAAGCAAAAAGTCCAGCTTCAAAGTGTGTGTGGTGGTTCGATCCCCGTTTAGGCCCGAAACTTTTCCCGCCATCCACTAGACCATGAGTGGTGGTCTGGTGGCTAGTCTTTCGGATGAAACAATAAACCGAGGCGCCTTCGTTGCAAATATTTAGCGCACGTAAAAGAACCTGCGGCAAGAAAAGAGTTGTCCCTGGCAAAATTGTGTAAAAAAAGAGACACTGATAGGGAAACAAAATACAGTTGCAGACAGAGAAAAGAAAAAGAAAATAGTAACGGGTGGCGCTGCTCTTGTGGCGACGCGCTCTCCTCAGAGAGAGCAGCACGAGTTTCATGCAGAAAAAAACATCTACCGTGAATTAAAGTGGTACACAATACAATACAATACAATACAACACCCTACCCTACACTATCCTACCATACCCTACCCTACCCTACTCTACCCTATTCTACCCTACCCTACCCTACCCTATCCTACCCTACCCTAACCTACCCTACCCTACCCTACCCTACCCTACTCTACCCTACCTTACCCTATCCTACCCTATCCTACCCTACCCTACTCTACCCTACCCTACACTACACTACACTACACTACACTACACTACACTACACTACACTACAGAACATTGCGCTTGCAATCTGACGACCCGAGTTCGATTCCCGTTCAAGGGGATATTTTCCTCTGGAGTTAACATCAGTGAAAACTCCACTCTCCCCCAAAGTCCTTCGGATGAGACTATAAACCGAGGCCCCGTGTGCGAACGCACGCAGAACATCTTGCGCACACGTTAAATCCTGTTCCGCTTTTCGTAAGAGTAGGCCATTTTTACCGGTGGGAACAGATGACAGAATTTCACAAATCTGCATACACACGGGGACTGGATGTAAAAAAGCACATACATGCTTACTCCATTATCTTCGATATAAAAGAACATTAAAAATCCTGCCCTACCCTACCCTACCCTATCCTACATTACACTACCCTACCCTACCCTACCCTACACTACACTACCCTACCCTATCCTACCCTACACTACACTACCCTACACTACACTACACTACCCTACCCTACACTACACTACACTACCCTACCCTACACTACACTACCCTACCCTACCCTACCCTGCCCTGCCCTGCCCTACACTACCCTACCCTACCCTACACTACCCTACCCTACCCTACCCTACACATACCCTACCCTACCCTATCCTACCCTACCCTACCCTACACTACCCTACCCTACCCTGCCCTGCCCTGCCCTACCCTACCCTAACCCTACCCTACCCTACACTACCCTACCCATACACTAACCCTACCCTATCCTACTCTACACTACACTACCCTACCCTACCCTACCCTACACTACCCTACCCTACCCTACCCTACACTACCCTACCCTACCCTACCCTACACTACCCTACCTACCCTATCCTACCCTACCCTACCCTACCCTGCCCTACCCTACCTTACCCTACACTACACTACACTACCCTACCTTACACTACCCTACCCTTCCCTGCCCTACACTACACTACCCTACACTTTTCTACCCTACCCTACTCTACCCTACCCTACCCTACCTTACCCTATACTGCACTACACTTCACTACACTACACTACACTACACTACCCTACCCTACACTACACTACCCTACCCTACCCTACCCTACCCTACCCTACCCTACCCTACACTACCCTACACTACACTACACTACACTACACTACACTACACTACACTACACACACTACACTACACTACACTACACTACACTACACTACAATACACTACACTACAATACAATCCATGACGTGATACACAACCGTAAAAAAAACCCAAATTGTAACCCCATGTGAAAAGTCAACACACACTAACCAAACCAGGACAGGAACGAAATGAACGGAATGAAAACTATTGTTCTTCCATCGTTTGAAACAAGGAGTGAAAGTAAAGAGAAAAAAACACCCATGAGATGTCTTTTGAAAAGAACCACTATCCCCGAAGTCGGAATGCGGCTACCTTCATGGTGGTGGGCCAACAAAAAACAACAACAACAAACAAAACCAAACGGTCGCGTACGCGAAAATGCTACCATTGGTGAAACTTGCGAACTCTAGCCAAGGAACGAAGAAAACAAACAAACAAACAAAGAAAAAGAATAACTACCTAAGAGACAGAGAGAGAGAGAGAGAGAGAGAGAGAGAGAGAGAGAGAGAGAGAGAGAGAGAGAGAGAGAGAGAGAGAGAGAAAAGAGAGAGCGAGAGAGAGAGACAGAGAGAGAGACAGAGACAGAGATAAAGACAGAGAGAGAGACAGAGAGAAGGAGTTGGGGGCAAATCAACACACACACAAGAGAGGATAGACAGACAAAATGTTCAATGGAGGGGGGGGGTCAGCAGAAGTCAATGGAAAGATTGATGTGGAAGAAATCGATTTCTGCATAACAAAGAAAAAAAAGAGACCGCGAAGTTGTTTCAATGTAGGAATAAAGTAAATAAAGCCCGTCACCACGCACACACACGCACGCACGCACGCATGTACACACGCATGCATGCATACACGCATACATACACAGATCGACACAAAAAGGGGGCCATCAAGGTGATTCAATGTAGGAAATAAGTGAATAAAGCCCGTCTCATACACACACATACACTTACACGCACACACACGTACACATGCTCTCACACACGTACGTACGCACGCACACGCACACACACACACACACACACACGCACACAAACTCTCTCTCTCATACACACACACCACACTCACACTACACAAACTTACACACACACACTCACACGTACACACCACACACAACACACACAG
>CM054155.1:42637723-42647723 GCA_028751875.1 Rapana venosa | reverse complement strand
TCCGAAAATTATTACTGCCACTGGTGAGATGGTTCTTTAGTTTAAATCAAGGCGCTTTAAACGCAGTCTGCACGCAGTTGGCATATGGTATAGATCGGTGGTCTAGAGGTAACGCACTTGCTTACAAAGCAGAACAGTCCGGGTCGGAAGTTTGCGGTGGTTCGAGTCCCGTATGGACCCGAAACTTCCCCCCACCCCCATCCTTTAGACCATGAGTGGTGGTCTGGGTGTCAGTCTTTCGGATGAAACGATAAACCGAGGTCTCGTGTGTTATACATAATTATTTAGCGCACGTAAAAGAACCCGCGGCAACAAGAGAGTTGTCCCTGGAAAAATTCTGTAGAACCCCCCTCCCCCTACTCTGATAGCAAAGCAAATACAGTTGCAGACAGAAAAAATAAGAAAAAATGGGTGGCGCTGACTTGTGGCGACGCGCTCTCTCCCTGGGAAGAACAGCTCGAATTTCATGCAGCGACATCTGCCGTGACTTAAAGTGATATAAAATAAAATTGAAAAATGATTTTTTAAAAATCTTTGGACAAACTTGTCAGGCGTCTTCTTTTCTTTTTTTCTTTTTGTTGCTGAGCTGAGCATGAGTTTTCTAGCAATGATTTATTGGGGGCAGGGACAACAAATTGATGAAATGAGAAGCACACTCAGGATGGAAATGTGAATGGCTTTATTATCCAGAGGTGTGAGACGACACAGCGAGAGAGAGAGAGAGAGGAAGAGGGAGAGAGAGAGAGAGAGAGAGAGAGAGAGAGAGAGAGAGAGAGAGAGAGAGAGAGAGAGATAGAGATAGAGAGAGAGAGAGAGAGAGATAGAGAGAGAAGAGGAGAGAGAGAGAGAGAGAGAGAGAGAGAGAGAGAGAGAGAGAGAGAGAGAGAAATGAATGAATGTATGAATGAATGAATGAATGCATGCATGCATGAATGAATGAACGAACGAATGACTGACTGAATGAATGTATGAATAACTGACTGACTGACTGACTGACTGACTGAATGAATGAATGAAGAATGACCTTTATTTTCCAAGCGTAATAGAGTAAGTATTCGTATACTTTTTTTCCATCCGGCCCTTAGAGAGAGAGAGAGAGAGAGAGAGAGAGAGAGAGAGAGAGAGAGAGAGAGAGAGAGAGAGAGAGAGAGAGAGAGAGAGAGAGAGAGAGAGAGAGAGAGCGAGAGGAGAGAGAGCGAGAGAGAGAGAGAGAGAGAGAGAGAGAGACAGACAGACAGACAGACAGACAGACAACAAACAGACAGACAGACAGACAGAGAAAGTGATGTGTTGACAGGATGCCGTTTAAGACAGGAGCTGAAGCGTGCGTGAGATAGTTGGCTTGCTAATCTCCGAAACCTGACTAATAGCCAAAAAATTGGCATAAATGCAAGGATCTGATATCAAATTAAAATACATGGAAATTTTAAACAGCAAAGCTTAGAATAACACACACACACACATACGCGAGCGCGCGCGCGTACGCACACACATACACACACACGCACGCTTGTACGCGCGCGCGCGCAGACACACGCAAGCTCGCATACACGCTCGCACATACGCGCGCGCGCGCCACACACCACTACACAACACACTTAAACAAACACACACACAAAACACGCACACGCACGCACACACACATACACACACACACACGTGCGCGCGCGCGTACATGCACACACAAATTTAAACACAGGAAAGAATATGAATCCAGAGAAATGGCTTAATTCAAAATGATTTTTGATAATGCCGCTGAGATAATACATGCATACAGTTTCTTGCTTTTTTTCTGTCTTTCATTTTTTTCCTCTTTCCTTCCGTCCTTCCTCCCGTCGCCCTCCCTTGTTCGTTCCTTCCGTACATTCTTTCATCTTTTATTTCTTCCTTCCTTTGGTTATTTGTGCATGTGCCAGTACAGGGTGTTTGTGTGTTGTGTGTGTGTGTGTGTGTGTGTGTGTGTGTGTGTGTGTGTGTGGGTGTGTGAGTGTGTGTGAGAGTGTGTGGGTGTGTGAGTGTCAAAGTCAAGTCAAAGTCAAAATTTTATTTCCAGATGGTACATTGAATAAGCAATGCATTTGCTTTTTTTCATCAAGCAATCTATCTAAGAATTCTGAGTGTGTGTGTGTGTGTGTGTGTGTGTGTGTGAGTGTGTGTGTGAGTGTGTGTGTGTGTGAGTGAGTGAGTGAGTGAGTGTGTGTGTGAGTGTGTGTGTGTTGGTCATATTAGTGGTAGGAGGAGTAGGAGTAGCAGCAGCAACAGCAGCAGCAACAGCAGCAGCAGCAGCAACAGAAGAAGAAGTAGTAGTAGTAGTAGTAGTAGTAGTAGTAGTAGTAGTAGTGGTGGTGGTGGTAGTTGTAGGAGTAGTAGTAGCAGTAGTAGTAGTTGTTGTTGTAGAAGTAGTAGTTGTAGTTGTAGTAGTAGTAGCAGCAGTAGTAATAGTAGTTGTAATAAGTAGTAGTAGTAGTAGTGTAGAGTAGTTGTAGTTGTTGTAGTAGTTGTTGTAGTTGTAGCAGTAGTGTGTAGTAGTAGTAGTAGTAGTAGTAGTAGTAGTAGTAGTAGTAGTAGTAGTAGTAGTAATAGTAGTAGTAGTAGTAGTAGTAGTAGTAGTAGTAATAGTAGTTGTAGTAAGTAGTAGTAGTTGTTTGTTGTAGCAGTAGTTGAAGTTGTAGTAGTAGTTGTAGTTGTAGTTGTAGTTGTAGTAGTAGTAGTAGTAGTAGTAGTAGTAGTAGTATATGTAGTATCAGAACCAGAACCAGAATCAGAACCAAAATCAGAATCAGAAATTGATTATTGTCATAAAATCAACAAAAGGCTTATTGGACACACCATGATAATGATAATACAATCCCCTATCATTCACTGGTCAGAGTGATGTAAAACTATATACACGAAAATCATCATGCTACATTCTATTTGATATCATCCAAAACAGACGAATGCAGTAGATCTCATCGCTTTAGCTTAATAACTGTCACAACAATTGTCTTGCTGGATTTAGTCTACAGCTTTCATATCACATTCTTTGACACCAGCATTAATAAAAAAAGTAGTAAATCTTTCTATGCTCGTAATAGAAAGTACACTCATCTAGTAAATGAAACTTATCTTCTATTTTGTCGTACTAATGACATGCTCTATTTTCTCTCAGTATATTTTTTTTATTTCAGAGAACAAAATCCTGCTGCCATCATTAAATCGTGGCAACTTGTAGTAGAGAGTTGACAAAGCATTTTTTTCTGTAGTGTGTGTTTACATAAATCAGATTCTCCTTATTTTCAACCCTCTCCCACACTTTTGTCTCTTGCCGCACTTTCTAACGACTAGCAAAACGTGAGGTAGCGAATATGGAACTGAACGCACGCAGTGACATTTATATACAAAACTGACACTTGTGACAGGTGCGTATTCTCCAACACATTTCCTGCGATGATTTCTAACAGCCTGGACACCATTTTGATTCAACTAAGCACGGTCAAAGACAATCTTCTTCTTCTTCTTCTTCGTCGTCGTCGTCGAACGCTCAGACAGCAACTATTGTTGTCTGTCACATGAGCGAAAATGCTATCACGCTGCCGTTAAACGCCTGACGAGTCAGGCCTAGCGCGAGCGTGCGACTTCGGCATAAGAGAGAATTGTTATCTTTTAAGTCGTTCTAGGGGGAAAAAAGGCAGGAGAATGGACATGGACCAAGAACACAGAAAATAGATAAGAAGGAGGTGACAGGAAGAGTAAAACGGTAAAAGTGTCCCACAACCTATGCGGTCGTTGGGAGCGAGGCATCAGAGACCTCAGGTTCTCCAGAAGCCAGCATATTGAGGGTGGCGGCGCCCATCTCCTCTCCCTCGCTGCTTCACCTTCCTTCCCTGACCCTAAAGAGGGCAGGTACCCATTTACAGCTGGGTGAACTGGGGGGAACTGTACTGAAGCTAAGGTGCGCAAAAAACGGTCACCCATCCAAGCGGTAACCACGCTCGATGCTGCTGAACCTTGGCTTGGGGGAAAGCGAGTGCTCTGACCACTGAGCTATCTCGACCTCAACAGGAAGAGAAGGAAATAATATCGAAAGGTCGATATCAAGAGATAGGGAAGTTACAGGCAAGAATACAAATCTGATTTATTACAGCAGGACGCCTCTTGGAACGGAGCCAAAGCAAGCAAGTTATAGATTTTTTGGGGGTGGGCTAACTCATCAAGCAAAATACGAGAAATCCACGCCAAGACGCAATCGATGAAAGCTTCAACTAAGAAATAATGGAACGAACAAACACACCACAAACGCATAAACTAAATCAGCAGTGTTTCCTGATGTGTGGCTGATGTGATTATCACCAGTCAGCGGTTTCTTGCCTTGTTTTAAAAAAAAAAAAATAAAAAAAAATAATAATAACAATAAGAAGAAGAAGAAAGAATTGCGAAGAAGAAGAATGCAAGAAGAAGAAGAAAGAGAAGAAGAAGAAGAAGAAGAAGAAGAAGAAGAAAAGAAGAAGAAGAAGAAGAAGAAAATGCGAAGAAGAAGAATTGCGAAGAAGAAGAAGAAAGAAGAGAAGTTGCAGAAGAAGAAGACGAAGAAGAATTGCGAAGAAGAAGAATTGCGAAGAAGAAAAAAATTGCAGAGAAGAGAAGAAGGAAGAATTGCAAGAAGAAGAAGAATTGCGAAGAAGAAGAATTGCGAAGAGAAGAATTGCAAGAAAGAATTGCGAAAGAAGAAGAAGAAGAAGAAGAAGAAGAATTGCGAAGAAAGAATTGCGGAAGAAGAAGAAAGAATTGCGAGAGAGAAGAAGAAGGAAGAAGAATTGCGATAGAAAGAAGAGAGAAGAAAGAATTGCGAAGAAGAAGAATTGCGAAGAAGAAGAGAAGAAGAATTGCGAAGAAGAAGAATTGCGAAGAAGAAGAATTGCGAAGAATTGCGAAAGAATTGCGAAGAAGAAGAAGAAGAAGAAGAATTGCGAAGAAGAAGAAGAATTGCGAAGAAGAAGAAAAATTGCGAAGAAGAAGAAGAAGAAGAATTGAAAAGAAGAAGAAGAAGAATTGCGAAAGAAGAAGAATTGCGAAGAAGAGAAGAAGAATTGCGAAGAAGGAAGAAGAAGAAGAATTGCGAAGAAGAAGAAGAATGCAAGAAAGATTGCAAGAAGAAGAAGAATTGCGAAGAAGAAGAAGAATTGCGAAGAAGAAGAAGAATTGCGAAGAAGAAGAAGAATTGCGAAGAAGAAGAAGAGAATTGCGAAGAAGAAGAAGAATGCGAAGAAGAAGAAGAATTGCGAATGAGAATAGAAGTACCAAACAGAAGTAAAGAAGAAAATTGCGAAATATGACGTAATTTGCGAAAGAAGAGGAAGAAGAAGCATTGCGTGAAAAAGAGAGCCGAAGAATTCGCCCAAGAAAAGAAGAAGAATTGCAAAAGAAGAAGAATTAGCGAAAAAAGAGAAGAATTGCGAAGAAACAAGAAATTGACGAAGAAAAGAAGAATTGCGAAGAAGAAGAAGAATTGCGAAGAAGAAGAAGAATTGCGAAGAAGAAGAAGAAGAAGAATACATGGGATTTATATATTCTCTCCTTTCCTCCAGATTCCGTTTTTAAAAAACGCAAACTTTTGTCTTCTTTTCCTGTCTTCTTTTTTGTTCCTTTCTTGATTTAAATTTTTTTTTTAGAGGGAGCAATGATAGCCAGCTGAGCGCTGAGATCGTGATCTGACGTCCCCGGGTTCGAACCCCAACCGACACACACACCCGTTCAACAGAGGATTTTTACCCCTGGAGTTAACACCAGCACTGATTCCACTTCCCCCTGAAAGCCTTTTGCATGAAGCTCTAAACCAAGATCCTATTTACGAACGCACACAGAGAACATCTTGCGCACACTTAAAGAGTGGTTCTTGTCTTTCAGAAGTGGACACCAACAAAATTTTGTTATAGTAAAAACGGGCTTGCTTCTTGTTGTTGTTGCTGTTGTTGTTGTTTGTTGTTGTTGTTGTTGGGACTTGCACATCAGTTTTGTGTTTAGTCGTCATTCCCGCAGTCGGAAGGCAGCTACCTTGATGGTGTGTGTGTGTGAGTGGGGGGTGGGGGGGGGGGTGGGGGTGGAGGGGGGGGGGGGGGGGGAACGGTCGCATACGCAACATATTTTCGTTGCTGAACTTCGGAGGTCCCACCAAGGAACCAAAAAAACAAACCCAACTGGTTTCTTCGGGTTTTGTTTGGTCGATTTAAAAACAAAATCTGTTTTCTCTCTCTCTCTCTCTCTCTCTGTCTCTCTGTCTCTCTGTCTCTGTCTCTGTCTCTCTCTCCCTCTCTCCCTCCCTCTCTCTCTCTTTCTCTCCCCCCCTTTCTCTCTCTCTTTCTCTCCCTCCCTCTCTCTCCCTTTCTCTCTTAAAATACACCTTTTAATTCTCTACGCCTATCCAAGCTACTCAGCCATCGCTCCATTCGAGCAGAGAGATGAATCAACAGCATTGTCACTCAACGGTTTGTTTACATTGAAAATAACCCAGCACGGCAATGCACAAGCAGCCAACCTCTTCACATAAATTTAACCGTTATTTTGTTGTTGTTGTTGTTTTTTATCTAAGTCTGATGAAGTTAATCACCAGATATCCTCCTCTTTGGGCAATAATTATAAACTATTTTAATTTGAGGGACAGACATAATTCTTTGCACTTGTTGGAATTGCGTCCTAGCACCACTTAGATAATGTTACCGGTTAATACTACATTGCTTGCAAGCAACAACGCGTTTGAATAGATGTGAACAGACAACTGCGAACCACAACAATGTACACTACTCCTTAATTTTATCCGACATAGATGATGAAACAACCGGTATATCCAAAGCAACAACAACAACAACAACAACAACAACAGAAACAACATCAACAACCAAACGGGAACAAAAGCTCAGAAACAACCTTCTTTACTTTATATACAATCAACAAAAGAAGACTACATGGAAAAAGAAATACACACAAAAACAGATAATACATGTACATCGTTTCAAGTGGCATACAGAGAAGAAAGAGATTAAAAAAAAATCAATTCATTCATTTGAAAAGGTGTAGTAGTAGTAGTTGTAGTAGTAGTAGTAGTAGTAGTAGTAGTAGTAGTAGTAGAGTAGTAGTAGTTGTAGTAGTAGTAGTAGTAGTAGTAGTAGTAGTAGTAGTAGTAGTAGTAGTAGTAGTAGTAGTAGTAGTAGTAGTAGTAGTAGTAGTAGTAGTAGTAAAGGTGTTCCTATAACCTATACTGTCGTTGGGGAGCGAGATGTCAAAGACATCAGCTTCTGCAGAGGCCAGCGCCTATCTCCTCTCCCTCGCTGCTTTACCTTCCCTGACCCTAAAGAGGGCAGGTACCCATTTACAACTGGGTAAACTGGGGGACTGACTGTACTGAAGCCGAGGCGCACAAACGGTCACCCATCCAAGTTGGTAACCACGCTCGATGCTGCTTAACCTTAGCTCGGGGGCAAAAAAAAAAGAGTGCTGTGGCCAAGACGCAGAAATCCACGACAAATATAAAGATGCTTAAAAGCTGGTAAACAAAGGATTAAGAACAGAAACTAAAATAATAAAATTTGTAAATTCTGGTCTTACAACCCCCCCCCCCCCCCTGTGCGCCCCCGCCCGCCTTCTTCGAAAGCATCAAAACACGCGGCTTTCTTTAAAAAGTGTCCTTAAGCCTTAGTAAACAAACTTTGTCTAATGCCTTTTCTCTTTTTATAAAATCGGAGTACAGAGTAGCTCAGTGGTTAGAGCACACGCTATACCCAAGCTAAGGCTATGCAGCGTTGAGCGTGACTGCTTAGGCTGGTAACCCTTGGCTTCAGTTTAGTTCCCCAGGTCACCCAGCTGTCAATGGGTAACCTGCCCTCTTTAGGGTCAACGAAAAAGTAAAGCAGCCGGGGAAGAGGAGATGGAAGCCACCCTCAAGATGCTGGCCCCCTTAGAGAAGCTCAGGCCTCCAGGTCATAGTTACTTCACTCTCCCAACCCCCCCACCGCATAGGTCATGGGAACACGAAGACCATATATAATGGGAAAAGAATCTTCCGAAAGCAATGTTTGAGGATTATTAAACAATATTAACAAAAACAAGGGCAACAACGACAACACTCACAACAACAACAACAAAATCAACAACAAAAACAGCAGTGCAACACTCACAACAACAACAGCAACAACAACAACGACGACAACAGCAACAACAACTACAACAGCAGCAGCAGAAGCAACAGCAGAAGTAGTTCTCTGGAACGAAGAAAATAGGTTTGTGCTTTCTTTTGAATTTTCCTGCCTCAGTTTTACTGAGTGAATAACAAAACGGAATGTTTATTGTGCACTATATACTATAATGTTTTAGTTTCTTCTTATTTGTTCGTTTGTTTTGTTTTGTTTTGGGGGTGTTTTTTTGGTATCGTGTGAAGTGAAGATGGGCAAATCTAGATATATTACAACCCCCCCAAAAAAAAACAACAACACCAAAAACAACAACAACCGAAAAACCAACCAACCAAAAACAAAAAAGTCCACACATATTTTTTGTTCTTTGTAGGTAGGCAGGAATCGTGGATCTTATCCAAAAGCTTAATCATAGTGTTTCTCCATGGTAACTTTCCAAAGCTGGATACTCCCAGTCTTCCATCCCCCACCCCCAATCTCTCTCTCTCTCTGTCTCTCTGTCACTGTCTCTCTATGTCTCTCTCTGTCTCTCTCTATCTCTGTCTTTCTCTGTCTTTCTGTCTGTCTGTCTGTCTACCTCTCTCTGTCTCTCTGTTTCTCTCTGACTCCCTCTCCCCCTGTCTCTCCTCCTCCCTATTTTTCTGTCTATCTGTTTCTCTCTATCTCTGTCTTTCTCTGTCTTTCTTTATGTCTGTTTGTCTATATGTCCCTCTGTCTTCTCTCCCCCTCGATCTCCTCCTCCCTCTCTCCATGTCTCTTTCTATCTCTGTATTTCTCTGTCTGTCTGTATCTCTCTGTCTCTGTCTGTCTGTCTCACTCCACCTCTCTCTCTCCCCCCCCCCTCCTCCCCCCTCTCTCCTCCTCCCCTCTCTCTCTGTCTCCGTCTCTCTTCTCTCTCTTCCTCCTCTCTCCCTCTCTCTCCTCCCCACTCGCTCTGTATCTGTCTCCGTCTCTCTGTCTCTGTTTCTGTCTCTCTCTCCCCCTCCCCCCCTCTCTCTCTAGTGCCAAGGGTAACGGAGGATACAATTTACAATCCGCACGCACACACGGGGACTGAATGCATAAAAGCACATGGATGCGCATTCCTTCATCATCAGTGCAAAACAATAGACCAAAAAAATGATTAATAAACCTCTCGAGTGGAAGGTACACAGATAATATATAGACAGACAGACAGGCAGACAGACAGACAGGCAGACAGACAAGAAAAAAAGACAGACAGACAGAAATACAGACAGAGAGTACATAAACCACTTTCTTCAGATTTATTTTTGTTCTTAAATGTTCGAGAATGATACGAATGAAGTGTTCTGCTTAAATCATACTGAACAACAACAACAACAACAGCAACAGCAACAACAACAAAAAAGATGCAATATTCCACTAACCCCTAATCAGATTTGCTGATTGATATCAGTAAAGAAATTCCAAACAAAAAGGATGATGTTGGTTTGGCCGCATAATTAGCAAGATGTATGCATTCTTGCGAACTGCTCTTGTTTTTGATGTTGATTTTTGTTGCTGTCTCTAAGGGCTTTTTGTTGGTAATTAGGAGGGACGGGGTGGGGAGGGGGAGAAGGAGGAAGAGGAGAAGGAGGGGGAGGAAGAGGAGGAAGAGGAGGAAGGTGTAGTGAAAAGAAGTTTTTGTGTTATCATTTTACCTAAATAGAATGTCTGTATCGAATTGTATTCACAATTCTCCAGTGTATTGTTGAAAAAAACACCATAAAGTTAGAGCCAACAAACCGAAATTGTCCCCTGGAGTTAATAACATCAGTGCTGACCCCACTCCTCTCAAAAATCCTTCGGATGAGACTATAAACCGAGGTTCCGTG
>CM054155.1:42630223-42632723 GCA_028751875.1 Rapana venosa | reverse complement strand
CGTGTTTTATATGTGTGTTTGTAGGGGGTGGGGGGGGAGGATAATGATCATGAAATCTCTAGGAATGAGTACAACAGAACAATAATGTATTAACAACAAAAAATCCAGTTGCGACTAAACCCCCGCCCCCCATAAAAACCCAACAACAACCAAAAACAACACAAAAAAAAACAACCAAAACCAAAACAAAACAAACAACAACAACAAAAAACCAAACCACCCCCCAAAAAAACCCCAACCCAAACAAACAACAACAACCAAAAAACCTCGACCACCAACCAATCAAACAAAGCACACCCACACACGACAAAACACACACTGTTATTTTCTCTCCTTCTCTCTCTCTCTCTCTCTCTCTCTCTCTCTCTCTCTCTCTCTCTCTCTCTCTCTCTCTCTCTCAACACTTGGGCTTCAGGAATTCGAAAATGTTTGTATACTTATGGTTTTGCATATGTTTTGGAAAATCAGGGAGTACAAAATATTACACAGATTATGAAAAGTTTTAAACAAAGAATCATAGATTGCAGGTGGCAGGAGTGGCATTATCATATAGAAAATAGTCATAGATTTTCAGAGTATAGGATGTTTAAGTCGAATAATAAAATTGAAATGTACATTAGAATTACAATGAATAGATATGTAAAGAGTGCATTGACAAAACTTAGGTTAGGTGTATCAGACATAGCATGTCACCGGTTCAGATATAAAAAAAGAGGGAGACTGATAACGTGCCCAATGTGCGGTTATGTTAGTTTCTGAGGAAAATGAAGTTCACTTCATGTTATGCTGCCCTGTTTTTTCTTTGGATTTGGGGAACTGAATTAATTCAGCCTAAAATTTAAATATCCAGGGTCGTTTTTAGATTCAATTTACTTATGGCATCTCCAAATGGGAATAAATTATTTTAATTGGCAATGTATACTTACAAAGCTTTGAGAATATTATAAAATGTGGAAAACATAATCTATAGAGCTGTAATACATTTATATTTTTTAAATGGAAGAAGTCTGTTAAAATGTTGTATGATGTTATAGAAAATTCATATTCAACTTCATACTTGGTTGATATCATGGTATCCCTTCAGAAAGGGGCCTGGGCCCTAAATCTGAATAAACGTTTGCATTCTCTCTCTCTCTCTCTCTCTCTCTCTCTTTTCTCCCCTCTCTCTCTCCCCTCTTTTCTCTCTCCCTCAAGAATATGAGGGAGAGGGAGAGAGAGAGAGAAAAGAGGAAGGGTTTGGGGGAGAGGGGAAAACTGATGAGAGAGAGAGAAAAGAGAGATGAGAGAGAGAGGAGAGAGGGGAAAAGAGATGAGAGAGAGGAAAATTTCAAAATGATGAAGTGCATTTCCTGTTTAATTTTCAATCATATTTCCATACGTGAAAAAAATGTGGTTTTCTCAATCTAGAAGCTTTCCGAAGGCAAGATATTTTTTCTATGTTATCGTTCTGATGATGATAATTGTGATCAAATCGGTTTGCAAAGTTTATTGCTGAAGCACTGAAATTAGCAATTACAGCTAAGTTCCCAATTAGCTTAACATTGTGACTAAACTAAAGTAACATTTATATTATGAAAACTACAGCATTTTGTGACACACCTAAAGAAACATTTATATTACGCTGTAGTCTCCAGCAAGAATATTTTTTGAAAATTTCACATACAATGTCAATGGATGGTCTATATAGCATTCTAGAATGTTCTTTTCATTATTTTAGTTATTGCTTATTGGTTCCTATTGTTCATCCTTGTTATTACTTTGTGTTCAGTTTGAAACTGAGTTTACGTCAGAGCTTAAAGTCGTATCCGTTCATAGAGAGGTCATTTTTTGGGTTTTTGGTTTTCATTACGTTACATGCATCATGTGATTTTTCTTGTATTTATTTGTATTTACAAAAGAAAGTCGTGTATAACCCCCCTTGTCAATAGGCCACTTTGGGCAATGACAAATAAAATTGGTCAAGGTCTCTTTTTCCCTCTCTCTCTCTCTCCCTCTCTCTCTCTCTCTTCTCTCTCTCTCTCTCTCTCTTTTCTTTTCTTCAGTGTGAGCTGATCTCGAGGAGAGAGGACGTATAAATTTTTTGCTCTCTCTTTCCCTGATGATTATTACATACTGCTGATTTTTTGGACTTAGAAAAATCGAGTAAGTCCCAAAAGCAAGCAATCGGGATTCTTATCCCAACCTCTGTTGTTGGATCTTGAGTATCCTACATGTGCAGAAGTGCACCTAAAAGTATTGATAATCATACATAATAAATATTTTTTGATCACAGAAATTAATGTAAATGTGAAAAGGCTTTGCTGACCGAGATCTGTGGTCATCGTAAACTTGGGTGAAAGTGCCTAAATATATGTGATCTCAGATATCAAGTTTGTAAAGGGAAAATTTTTTGCTGAAGTCATGGTGAGAGATCAAATGGGGCACTTTCGTCGGAAAAATTTTCTTGCATAAACATGGGCAATGGTGAATGTGAAGCAGCGTGAAGCTAAACTGTAAATCA
>CM054155.1:42616718-42629723 GCA_028751875.1 Rapana venosa | reverse complement strand
TATATGTGTGATGATATTATATATATGTATATATATATCTTATATAATATTTATTATATATAATATGGGTGTTGTGGGGGGGGGGGGGTGCATTATGAAATTAATTGCAGTGCCTATCCATGTTTGGCTTATTCCTGTTTATGTTTACTTAAAAAAAATTATGTTTTTCATGTATGAAATTAGATTGGGATGAATTTGCATGGAAGTCCATCATCAATGTATGTATTTTTTCTTTCTTTATATCATTCTTCATGCTATGTATTGCACATTAATTACTTTCGATTTTTTTTTTTTTTTTTTTTTTTTTTTTTTTCAGAGGGCTGGATGTAAAAAAGCTATTGTTATGCTTATTCTATAACCCTCTATAAATAAAATTTGTTCATTGTTCATTTGTTCATTGTTCTCTCTCTCTCTCTCTCTCTCTCTCTCTCTCTCTCTCTCACGAACATCATGTTTCGTGCTGTTAAAGCTTTTAATCTCTGAGGTCTGGGGAGGATGTTTCCTAGGGCTTTCTTCCCTGACTCATATGCACACTAACTGGCTTCCTCTTGTGTGTTTTTGTTTTTATAAAACACACACACGCACACACACACGCGCGCGCGCGCGTGCGTGCGTCTGTCTGTCTGGCTGTCTGTCTCTGTCATATGTGTGTGTGTTTGTTCTTTCTGATTTTTTGTCTTTTTGGGGGGTTTTTTTTGGTCGCGTGTGAGTGTGTGTGTATGTGCGTGTGTTCTTTCTTTTTTTATTTCTCTGTTTCTAGTTTTTTCTTTTGGAGTTAGTTTTATTATCATTATTGGTTACGGTAATAATGTAGTTAGATAATATTGTTCAAGTTGTTTTATTTGTTCCTAGATAGATGGCTTGATGAAAACAAAGCAAATGCATAGCTTATTCAATGTACCATCTGGAAATAAACATTTGACTTGACTTGACACACATATACACACACTCTCCCCCCCCCCCTCTCTCTCTCCCTCTCTCTCTTTATCCCTCTTTTACTTCTCTTTCTCTGTCGTAATGAAGGCATTATACAATAATTTACTGAGTATTTTGAAAAAGCCTTCAAAGAGCGAAATGTACATTGTTCCCCTCTAAAAGTTCGTGGATATATAGAATAATGCCTAGTGATTACGATTTTTATGTCCCGCATTTTGAAGGAGGCCATGGTGTTTCGGAAAGATACAACTAAGTTTGAATTTGAATTTAACTATCTTTTTCTCCCTCTCCCTCTCCCTCTCCCCCCCTCTCTCTCTCTCTCTAGCTCTCTGTCTGTCTATCTGTCTCCCTGTCTATGTTTCTCTCTCTCTCTGTCTCTCCCCCTCTCTCTCTCCCCCTCCCTTCTTTACTCCTCTCTCTGTGTCATAATGAAAGGATTATAAAATAATTTAGCATCTTCAAAAAGCCTTCAAAGAGCGAAATGTACATTTCTTCCCCTTTAAGATCGTGGACATATAAAATAATGCTCTCTGGCTATTATGTTCCATCTCTCTAAGGGAGCCATACTGGTTCAGAATGATGCATCCGAAGCTGACTTTAAATCTCTTGTCTCTATCTCTGTCTGTCTGTCTTTCTGTCTGTCTTTCTCTCTGTCTGTCTCTGTCTGTCTATCATGTGATTTTCTTGTATGTATTTGTATTTACAAAAGAAAGTCGTGTATAACCCCCCTTGTCAATAGGCCAAATTGGGCAATGACAATAAATTGGTCAAAGCGTCAAAGCGTCAAAGCGTCTCTGTCTGTCTATCTGTCTATCTGTCTCTCCGTTTGTCTCTGTCTCTCTCTGTGGTTTTCTCGTCTTTTTTCTATTTTCGTCTTCTTGTGAGAGCATGGTGTAAAGAAGCCATTTGCTTATTCATTTACTCTCAATTCACATTTCGGGTTTGAGTTCGAGTTTGAGTTCTCTCTCTCCCTCCCTTCTTCTCTCTCTCTCTTCTCTCTCTCTCTCTCTCTCTCTCTCTCTCTCTCTCTCTCTCTCTCTCTCTCTCTCTCTTTCTCGCTCTCTCTCTCTGTCTCTCTTTCTCTGTCTGCTTACGTGACGGAACAAGAAGCAACAGGACGCATTTAGCAAAAGCTGCTGTAAATTTTCCTATTTACAACAGCACCATGGCAGTTATTGGACTTCCAACTACTGTAGAAAGAATGCTGAGTGTCCTGTTAACAGACAATGCCTTAACGAGTTGGAAGGTTTGTAGTGGGCAAAGACGACAGCACTGATGTCATTTTACGACCCAAGCCAGCAAAGTCTCCCAGTGGCAACAACATAATATGGCAGACCCAGTGCTCAACCGAAACACTCAGACTCAGTATTTCAGGCGTAAACCACCAAGCCAGATATGACGAGATCAGCGACGACAACAGCAACAATAACAAAATCAAGTGAATGGCCAGACATCGAGTGATTCAGTGCCAAATGTGTCGCCTTTGCTAGATACTGTATTTGAAACGCCATACACACAGGAGAATTTCAGCCCTACACACCTGACAGCAGTACAAACAGACCAGAGGGACATTGAAGGGTGTGTGTTGGATGTGTTGCACATGCAGAATGTGGTAGAGGCTCTGTGTGCAGCTGATTGTGAGGTCAGTGTCTCTCTGGAGGAACTGAACAGTAAAGAGAAAAAACAGGATAGAGAAAACAACAGTTGATGGATTTAATGCAGGTGTAGTGAAGGATTATGTCTCCACCATAACCAACCAAACAGTGCAACGAGGCTTAAGAGAGACACAGACAGAAAGAAGTTGTTTTTTCCCCAGAAAAGTTGCACTTCAAACAACACGTTTAAATCCTGTTCTGCTTTTCGTAAGAGTAGGCCATTGTGTGCCGGTGGAAACAGGTGACAGGATTTACAAAAACTACATACACACGGGGACTAGATGTAAAAAAGCACATAAGTGCTTATTCCATTATCCTCGATATATAAAAAGAATAAAATAAATGAATAAATAAAACCAGAGAAGGATGATCTGTTACTGTGTGAGTCAGATGACTTAGTGTTAGAATTTGCATGCAGGTCACATTAGGGAATTTAAAAAAAAAAAAAGACTGTTGTGTATTCTGGTATGTAAAGCAAGAAAGAAAGAAAGAAAGAAAGAAAGAAAGAACATGCTGACAGAAGAAGCGAAGAAACTTGGACAGTCTACAGCGGGGAAAGCGTGCTGGCAAAAAAAAACTGCATTCCCAGACACACACACACACAAGCACGTGCTCTGCAAAAACTACAGGTGCTCCGTGATCTCGTCTGCTTTTTACCTGGGGGACGATGACCGCTGTGTAACCATGGACCAGTCAGTGTACTGCTTGGTGTGTGTACATATGGAATGACAGTCACTGACCAAAAGTGTCAATTCTGATATTTATTTAAAAAAACCCCCAACTGTTTGTTATGGTTTCCATGCCAAACCTTTCACGTCGTTGTTTGATTGGATCTTTCCTGATGCATGCTTGAGGTTCACAACAAGATAGTTGTGTTACCTTACCCTTTTAAAAGGCTATGGGCAATTGACAATAAATTGTTAAAGCATTAAACGACTCTCACTCTCTCTCTCCCTCATCCTTATCTCTCTCTCTACATCTCTTTCTCTTTCACTCTCTCTCTTTCTTCCTCTCTCCCTCTCTCTCTGCCTCCTCCCTCCCTCTCTCTCTCTCATCTTTCCTCCCCCCTCTCTCTCTTTCTTCCATCCCACCCTCTCTCCTCTTTTACCTCCTCCCTCCCCACTTCCTCTCTCTCCCCTCCCTCTCGGCCCTCTCTCTCTTTCTCTTCCCTCCCTACCTCCTTTTCTTCATTCCTTCCTCCTCTCTTTGTCAAAATTAAAGGATTGTAAAATAATTTGCTAAGCATCTTTAAAAAGCAATCAAAGAGCGAAATACACATTTTTGTTGTTGTAAAGTTCGAGGAAGCAATCGAGTGTTTCTACGAAGATTTGGAGAGCGCCATCAAATCAACTCCAAAGAAGGTACATTCTCCGTTATCCCAGGCGACTGGAATGCAAGATCGGACCTGACGCTATGACCAATGGCCAGGACAGTAGGCCGTTTTGGCGGGACAACACTAATGATAGAGGGCTCAGAACTTTGGAATTCCGCAAGCAGCCACAATCTTACTGTTGCCAACACCTTATCAACCCCCACAAACATCAAGAAGAACGACGTGGCACTCACCAAATGGAAAGACCCATAAAACCAGATTGACAACATCGTGCCCCCAAGACATTTAAGAAGTCGAAGCATCAACAAAGCCCAACAAAGAAGTTTCACTGGCGCTGACTGACATCGCATGTGACCACGACATGGGTACTCTTGACCCTACAGATCAAGCTGAAGACCAAGAACCAGAAGAAGAAACCCCGTCTGCGGTTCAACATAGGAAAAGGCTGAAGGCCCGAAGTCGCTGAAATCTTAAAGCTGAGATATGGGCAGTTTGCAGGCATGAATTTCCTCCAAGATGACATCAACAACCTCACTAGACCATTCCAGCCAGAACCATTATCAGGAGAACAGCGCTGGAGATCCTCGGGAAAGAGAGGAAAAAGAAACAACCGTGGGTATACCCGATATTCTGGACCTTGCGAACCAAACGTAGGGAGCTAAAGCAGTGAAGAACAAAAACCCCGAAACGGCCGAAGAGTATCGAACAGTCACAGGTCAATCAAGTAGAAGATGAACTGAGCCATGGGAAACTGGATGTCAGAAACAACTGCGCAGGTTTAGAAGGCAATGGCGAAGGAGATTACAAGCAAAGAGGCGTACCAGACCATCAAGGTACAACCAAGTCCCAGCAAGCCAAAGACCACCGTTATTGAAGACACAGAGGGGTCAGTCCTTACAGATAGCGCCACTATTATGAGAGATGGACATGACTATTGCTGAGACTGTACCAACTACAAGCTAGCTGATCCTAACAAAACTTCCACGAGCAAGATCCCAGACCATCAGATCCTGAAAGCACACAAGTGCATGGAGAAGAGGTAGAAGAAGCAGTAAGATCCCTGAAAGGAGGCAAGTCACCAGGGATGACAACACCCGGCTGACCATCAAGAACGGAGGCCCAGAGATGATTTCAAAGGCATTACCAATCATCTGCCAACGCATCTGGACCAGCACAGGTGGCCTGAACAGTGGACCCAATCCATCATAGTTCCACTTCCAAAAGGGAGACCTGAAGAAGTCCAAAATTACAGAACAATCAGTCCTGATACACCATCCAAGCAGTTATGCTACGCATTGCCTTGAACAGACTGAAACCACAAGCAGAACAATCCTATCAGAAGACAGCAGATTACAGACCCAGGTCGAAGCACTTCGAACAGATCTTCACACATCAGAATCCAAAGAGACTGGCATCTCCAACATCCAGCTACAGCTCTACAACAACTTCATTGTCTTCAAGAAGGGCCTTCGACCGATGTGGCAAGAAGCTCTGTGGCAAGTCATGAGAACAATAGCTTCGACGAGGACCTGATTCAAGTCATCCAGGCGCTGATGACAGCTCCCGCATTGCAGTCCTCATGTGGGAAAGATATGACGGGGAGTTCTTCCGGACTTTCAGTTGGAGTCGACATGGCTGGCCCGCTATCCCCGATCTTTTCAACGTGTTCCTGAGAAACATCATGCAGGAGGCCCTCCTTGGCTACAAGGACCACATCACAATAGAAGAAGGCCATCAGCAATCTTCGATTCGCAGACTATATTGATCTCATAGGCCCGCAGTGAAGAAGAACCCAGGATCTCACCACCAGACGGAAACATCAGCCAATGCCCACGGTATGAGATCAGCACGGAAAAGAGCAAGATCCAAGTGAACAGTACCACACCCGACCACTCCCAAGCCTCCCCACCACATCAAGATGAGTGGCGAGACACTGGGGGAGAGGAGTGAAACTTTCAAGTATCTGGAGGCAAGTCCATCACCAAAGAAGGCACGAGCACACAAGGTGAAGATCAGACTTGCTGTGCACTCTCCTCACTGACTAAGCTTCGAAAGTGTGGAGAAACCACAACATCAGAACCACACCAAGGTCAGACCTCTACAAGGCACACGTCACAACCAATGCCTTGTAACAAGCTTGTGAAGCATGAACACTTACTGCCGATTTTAGTACGGCGCATTTCCAAAGCCTTTGAGATGAAGTGCCTCAGCGGACCAGAACATAATATCACCTACAAGAGACCGCAAAACCACTGACTACGTCTGGCAGCAGATATCGAGGCACTGCTGTGCAAACAAACCATGCTAGAATACAGTCAAACGGAAGGAAACTGAAGTGGTTTGGCCACACAACAAGGCATAACAGCCTGTCAATAGACAGTCCTGCAGGGAATGGTGGAAGGAGCAAGGAGCAGGGAACACCACGCAAAAGGCTGGAATTATATCCAACATCAAAGGAGTGGACCGGCCCTCGACTATACAAGCCCTTGAAAACAGCCCAGGACAGAACCATTTGGCGGTCCACTTGCAGCGTCCGTGCGGGTACCCCAACGGTCGTCCCGACCAAGGGATGAGTGAGTGAGTGAAAGTTCGTGATTGTTGAAAATACAGCACTTTGATTATGCGTTTCCAGTCTTTAAGGGAGCCATGGTGTTTTGAAAAGAATACATCTGCGTTTGAATTTGAATTTGACTTCGAATCTCTCTCTCTCTCACTCTCACTCACTCTCTCTCTCTTTCTCTCTCTCTCACTCTTTCTCTCTCTCACAATCTCTCACTATCTCACTTATCTCACTCACTCTCTCTCTCTTTCACTCTCTCACTCTCTCTCTCATCTCTCTTACTCTCTCACTCTCTCTCTCACCTCTCTCTCTCACACTCTCTCTCTCAGTCTCTCTCTCTCCACTTCTTTCACTCCCCCCCCTCTCTCTCTTCAGTGATTGATGGGTTTGTATTTTTTTTAAAAAAGCACATAAGCGCTTATTCATTATCATCAAAATAAAAGAATTTGATATATATATCTCTCTCTCAAATCAAAATGATACATATTTACTTGCTTCTTGTGTACAGACAAAAAAGTGATTGTAAGCTAGCTCTCTCTCTCTCTCTCTGTCTCTCTCTGTGTCTGTTTCTCTCTCTGTCTCTCTCTCTGTCTGTTTCTCTCTCTGTCTCTTTGAAACTGACGATCTTGCTTTTCGTTTTGAATGGACTGCTGCTGATGACACACTCCGGATTTGTTTTTGGTTGGTGAAGAAGAACATCGGGCTGATGACCCATGATGAAGGTTTTGTCTATCACAAGCTGACGCTGTGGTCTCCTGCTGACCGGGAGAGACTGAAAGATCGAATCAGTGCCAGACTTGATGTGATGCATGTAATAGTGGACGCTGTTCGATTCTTGCTTGGATGATGTGTGTGTGTGTGGTGTGTGTGTATGTGTGTGTGTGTGTGTGTGTGTGTGTGTGTGTGTGGTGTGTGTGTGTGCGTGTATGTGTGTGTGTGGTGTGATGTGTGTTTGCGTGTGTTTGAGCATGTGGTTCTGCGTGTGTGTGTATGTATGTGTGTATATGTGTGTATGAACGTGTTTGTGTGTATGTGTTTGTGCGTGCGCGCGTGTGTGTGTGCGCGCGTGTGAGTGTGTGCGTGTGCGTGAGAGAGAGAGAGAGAGAGAAGCTGTACGCTACATGCCACCTGGATTATCACGAATCTATCACGTGTTAGCGGTGAAAAGTTGCACACCCCATAAAAGGGTGGGGGGGGGGGGGGGAGGAAGTGACATTGTGACCTTGTTTGTTTTGTTGCAGACCAGTTTGTTGTGCGATGTTGATTTTTTTATTTGTACAGTTTTTGTGGAAATTCCTCCATCTTACCAGTTCCTTTTGTAAGGGCTAACCAAAGCTTATGAAAAAATTATCTGAATCTATCCTTGAACCATGTTATGATTTCCATGCCATGATGACTATTTGGGCTGTTATAAATTAAGTTATCAAAATATGCCATTATGTGTTTTGTGCCCAGTCCCCTTCCCACTGTCCCCTTGTAAATGGGCACCCTGCTTATTACAGTAAACTTTTGTTATTGTCATTTTGTCTTTGTCTTTGTCTCTTTGTCTCTGTCTCTCTCTCTCTCTCTGTCAACCAAAATGATACATGAATTGTTATTTGCACTAATGTGCAAAAACAAATTGTGCGTGTATACTCTCTCTCTTCTCTCACACACACACATGCACACACACACACAACACACACACACACACACACACACACACACACACACACCAAAATGATATAAGATTGTTACTTGCTTTCTGTGCACAGACAAAAAGTGGTTTACCCCGTCCTACCCCCCCCCCCCCCCCCCCCATGTCTGTCTGTCTGTCTGTCTGTCTGTCTATCTGTTTTATCTGTCTGTCTGTGTGTGTCTCTCTATCTTTCTTTCTTGCTTGCTTGCTTTCTTGCTGTCTTTCTTTCTTTCTTTCTCTCTCTCTTTCTCTTTCTCACTACAAGGAAATGTCTAGGAGTCAGAAGTCTCAGTTTCACTGCCTCAAGGTTTGTTTTTCTGTTCTGTTTACCTAGCACATTTCTTTTTGTTTGGTTTTCACTTGCGCAACATTGGACAGGTCGAAAATTAGCATGTTTGGTATTGTAAGGGAATGAATGCACACATGCACAGGCACACATACAGACACAGACAGACAGACAGACAGAGAGGCAGAGATACACAAAACACAAACACATACACACACAGACACAATTTAGCACACACGCACAAACTACACGCACACATTCACACTCATTCACACACACAAGCAATACACAAGTACATATTCAAACACGTATACACAGTCACACACACGCACATATACATGCGCACACACACTCACACACCACACACACACACACACACACACACACACACACACACACACACACACACACCACAACACACACGCACACACTCACAAACACACACACTCACACACAAAAAACATACACACGCATCAAAAATAAAACTCCTTTCTCACCCAAGAAGAAGAAGAAGAAGAAGAAGAAGAACAACAACAAACAAGAACAAGAGCAAGAACAAGAACAAGAAAAGATACAACAACAACAACAAAACAATAACAACACACACCACACACACACACACACACTCTCTCTCTCTCTCTCTCACACACACACACACCACACACAAACACACTCACAATCACACACAATCCCTCACATACACACTCACATACACACACACATTCACACACACAAACACACATACCCAAAACATAAAACTCCTTTCCCCAACCATTTCATGTTCCATTCAAAAGGACTACACATACATTCTCTTTTCTGGACAAACAAATAACATCGCAAAACATACTAACTTCATGCACAACATAACAATAGCCTCAAAAAGAACAACCAAACAAGACAAAAAACCAGCTTTCAACTGTTTTCTTCGTTTCTAAGTGATTCTTCTTCTTGTATCAAAAATAGAATTCACAGACATGGTTTATGTTGCCTGCACCAGACTATTATTATTATTGTTCCACCACTTCTAAAAAAACAAAGCTGACAACAGATTTTGTCTGGCACAATCATCACCTTATGCATGGATACAGAGGACCCAGTCAGTCAGGGCTGTCTGATCGTAATGTTTCTATTCATGTACCTATCTTGATGTATTGTTATCAGGGATGGTTTTTTGGGGGTTCTGGAATGACGCCTTCATATATACATAGACAGACGGACACAGATAGACAGAAAGACATACACACACACACACAGAGGCACATGGACACAGTTCAGAGACACAGGCACACGGACACAGATAGACAAACAGACACAGACACACACACATAAACACGCAGAGAAGATACAGATACAGACAGATAGAGAGACAGATAGAGAGACAGACAGACAGACAGACAGACACACAACACACACACACACACACACACACACACACACACACACACACACACACACAGACACACACAGCAGATGTAGACGTAAGCACATACACAGACAGACAGCAGACAGACAGACAGAGAGAAAGAGATCGATCGATAGATAGATGATAGATAGATAGATAGATAGATAGATGGATAGATATTTTATCCCCAAACTTGTAACATGACAAAGAATGGCTAGCCTGTTATGTAAGATGAAATGGAAAGTAGACACACTCCTAGAGACATACAAGTAGATAATTCATCAGATAGACAGACAATCAGATAGACAGGCAATCAGGCAGATAGACTGACAGACGATGCAAACACACACACACACACACACACACACACACACCACACACACACACACACACACACACACACACACACACACAACGCAACACAAAACACACAAACACACACATGTAACCCAACACACACACACACACACACACACACACACACACACACACCACACACACACAACACACACACACACACACACACCACATTATAGACACAACAAGCGGGTACATAGGTTATAAAAACAGATGGACAGAGAGACAAAGAAACAAAGAAACAAACAGACAGACAGACAAACAAAGAGACTAACAGACAGACAGTCAGACAGACAGACGAACAAGGTTCAAATCCACCTACCCCACTCGTCAAATCCAGCACCACACGTGTCTCTGTCGTCTGCAAACTGTCGTTCCACGGGCGAGCATGCGGAGGGAAGGGGCAGACATCAGTTGCTCCCCTTGCAGGCCTCGTTTTGGTAACCAAGATGGCGACCATCACAATGACGAAACGGAGAAAACTTTCCATCGTCTTTGCTGGCCAGTCCTGTCCGATTCTGCAGTTGGGAGTTGGAGAATACACCGAACACTGGGGCGATGCAAGGACTTGAGTGTGATAGACACTTACACACCTACACCACACGCGGGGAAAACTTCAGTTCTTAGGCGTTGTGTTGAATCAGTTTTCTTCGCTCAATGTTTTGGCCTTTACACTTGTTAAGTCCACAGCTTATAATTATGGAGCAATGTTATCACGCCCCCTCAAAAAACATTCATTTGCTTTTCATGGTAGGTCATCTCACAATGACGAGAAACAATGTGTTATTATTTTGTATGAACAAATCCATTTTGAAAGTGTCTGAAAATTGATGAAGGATTTCTGAAAACAGTTTAAATCTATATAAAAAAAGTGATAGAAGATTTACCGAGAATTCAGAAACCTGGATGCTAAAATGCACACTAACATTCTTTCTGTCTAGCCTCTCTAGAATGTCATTGACCTAACAAGGTTTTATAAGTCTGATAATCCAGACAAAAGGAAATTCCTGTTTGCCAATTTCCTGCCTGAGCAACGTTTTAAGACTAATATAGGAGAACAACGTAGGTTACTATTGTTTTAGCTTTGGTGTGATGCAGGATGGTTTTGATGAACTGTTGATTTTGCACTGGAAAGATTGAAACTTTCTCTTGAAGAAGATCAGACCTCAAAGTCTGGTTCTAACATGGTGCATTGCTGCTCCTTTATGTTCTGAAGCTGTGTCAAATATTGTTTTAGTAATAAGGGGAGTATTCTAAGTCATTTTTGTTACCTATGGAGTAGGACAAAACCAATATATCTTAGAAACTGGTGGTATTTCAGCTAGTTTTGAAGTTAAACAATCGAACACTTTTTGATCAGGCATCTATTTGTTCAAATCGATTTAGCTCTAAAGTCTACACATAAACTGGCTTCCAACAGATTTGATATGAACAAAACTTTACATTCCAGTCTCATAAAAGACAGAAAAAACTCAAATCCTTCAAACTACTCTATAAACAACAAGAAGAAGAATGGTTGAGAACACAGACATAACCACCCATACAATCACTTGCAAGTAAGTGTGAAAAAGAACACACAGGCTTTTCATCACTCTAGAAATAAGGGAAGAAAAAACCCCGAACCTGAGACAATTCAGCAAATGAACAGTCTGAAAACTTTCGACCCGTTTTGATTTACAACACGCACACTTCTCTCCCCAAATCGACACGAGAACGACACACAAACCTTTCTTTCAATAAGCCTGGTGGTAGACTAAACGAAAGAGCCCACAGGGAGTTCAGGGTAGTAATAGGATACCATCGAGCCTGGCTCTCAGCGGCTTGGAATGACAACAGCATGCATCTTTCTTCCATCGATTTCTGTATCGAATCAACCCGAGTTTTGTGTGAGGGAGTTCACTTCAGGGACAGAGCTTAACCGTTGGTGCGAGAGTTGTGTTTTTTTGTTTGTTTACATCTAACGTTGAATTGTGCTTTATTTTCAACAATTTTCCTGTTAAGAATTGACGGAGGTTAAAAAAATTTGTAAACTAAAAACCGCCTCACGATCACTTTCAATGAAAAGAAATTATCCTCGGCCAACTGAAAGAAAATTCTCCCTAGGCCATAATTATGTAAGTGTTGATTTAATCGGTTTGATGTTGTTAAATACTTGAAAGCAATGTGAAAGAAGTCAGAATTAATTGATACTGATGTCCCTATTTTCTCTTTTCAGATCACCGATGAGGTTTATTAGCTAACACTTCAGAACACTTTCACTTTGTTTAAAACTCGATACGAAACTCGAACTAACGTCGAGAGAACTGATGAAAAGATGAATTCCCTGTGAAACAAATTCGTTGAAGTTTCTCCCAGTTGCCCATAATGATTCTTTTACACTATTTCCCCACAGTAGCTGATTCATCGACTAACCAGGAGACTGACGAAAAAAAAACCTCCAACAAATAACTGACTGTCAGATAATACACCAAAGCAGACAGCTAAACCTTTGGAGACATTACCACCAAAAAAAACCAACAACAACCACCTGTCAAGTTTACACCTAGATAATAACTATCACTTTCGTCTTACGAAAAAAATAAATACAAACACCCTCAACCAAAAGAATCCAACAACAACATTGACAGCATCGTTCTTTTTTCTAAGTTACCTCGCAGACTCCGCAATCCCAACCTAACAGCCACACACACTCACACACATCTCCACACTACGTACGAAGAAAAACGATCGCTATGGCCTATACACACACCACTCCCACAAACAAACCTGGGCACACTCGCACTGCCACTAACACACCA
>CM054155.1:42611718-42614218 GCA_028751875.1 Rapana venosa | reverse complement strand
TCTTTCGAACAGCGGAACAGGATTTAACGTGTGCGCAAGATGTTCTGCATGCGTTCGCACACGCGGCCTTGGTTTATAGTCTAATCCGAAGGACTTTAACATGTAACAATAACACTCATACTTTAACATGTAACAATAACATGTCTCTTTCTACAATACTGTGACAAAAATGAACACAAAGTAATGGTCTTGCTCAGAAGTAGATGTATAGCTTTCCCCTCGTGAATTTACAGTTCTGACATCTCTAGTACGAGTCTGATCAAAAACGACAGGTACATTAATTTATGCAGAATTTGCTTACTGTTTTTGCATTCAGATTGCATCATTATTACTTTCAACAACGTCAAACGTACTAGGCTTAAGCATTCATATGCCATCTATGAAATCCTTGGATTTAGACGTATATACATCATACATTTTTTTAAAAATGCATCAGCAAAAATACCAAAGTACGTTTCTCATATAACGTGACAGACTAATGGGTATGTTTCTCTAATCAACGCCTTCTTTAGCGTACATATCATAATTATGAGACTGAACAAATGGAACAGCAAAATAGAAAATACTCTACAACACAATTTCCAGTAGAAGAGGTCAATGAGAGAGAGAGAGAGAGAGAGAGAGAGAGAGAGAGAGAGAGAGAGAGAGAGAGAGAGAGAGAGAGAGAGAGAGAGAGAGAGAGAGAGCGCCAGCCAGTCAGCCAGCCAGCCAGACAGACAGAGAAAGGGAGAGAAAAGAAAGAAGAATAGAACAGTTGACAGAATGATAGAAGGATGAGAAGAGAAGAGAAGAGAAGAAGAAGAAGAAGAAGAAGAAGAAGAAGAAGAAGAAGTGAGAGAGAGAGAGAGAGAGAGAGAGAGAGAGAGAGAGAGAGAGAGACAGAGAGAGAGAGACAGAGAGAGACAGAGAGAGACAGAGAGAGAAGAAAGATGAATAGGAGAACAGTTAACAGAATGATAGAAAGGAAGAAAAGAGAGAGGGAAAGAAAGAAGAACAGAACAGTTAACAGTTAGAAGAAAGAAGAAAAGAGAGAAGAGAATGAAGGTTATGGGAACAGTTGACAGAAAGGTAGAAGGAAAGAGAAGAGAAGAGAAGAGAAAAGAAGAGAAGACAGAGAGAGAGAGAGAGAGAGAGAGAGAGAGAGCGAGAGAGAGAGAGAGAGAGAGAGAGAGAGAGAGAGAGAGAGAGAGAGAGAGAAAGAAGAATAGGAAGACAGTTAACAGAAGGAAGAGAAGGGAGAAAAAGAAAGAAGAATAGGAGAATAGTTGACAGAAAGACAGAAAGAAGAGAAGAGAGAAAAGAAAGAACAGGAGAACAGTCAACAGAAAGACAGAAAGAAAGAGAAGAGAGAATAGAAAGAAGAACGGAACAGGTGGCAGAAAGATAGAAGGAATAGAAGAGAGAAAGAAAGAAGAACAGGAGAACAGTTAAAGAAAGACAGAAAGGAAGAGAAGAGAGAGAGAAAAGAAAGAAAGAAAGAAGAAAGGAAGAACAGTCGACAGAAAGACAGAAGGAAGAGAGGAGAGGGAAATAAAGAAAAATAAGAGAAAAGTTGACAGAAAGATAGAAGGAAGAGAAGAAAGAGAGAAAGAAAGAAGATCAGGTGAACAGTTAACAGAAAGACAGAAAGAAGAGAAGAGAGAAAAGAAAGAACAGGAGAACAGTTAACAGAAAGACAGAAAGAAAGAGAATAGAACAAGAAAAGACAGAAAAATAGAAGACCAGCTAACAAACACTGACAAAGAGAAAAAGATGAGAAGAAAAAAAAAAAACGGAATCAAAAGATTAACAAGAAAGGAATGCCAAGAAAAGGAAAGAGAGAAAATGCAAAAGAAAATTGTAAAATAAAGAAAACAAGGACATAAAAAGGAAAAGAAGACGGAAAGAAAGAAAGACAAAAAGACCACAAAAAGACAGCTATAAGAGAGAGAGAGAGGCAAAAAATAAGAGCAGATGAAAGAGACATAGCCGTTAGCCTTTTAGGGGGGAAAAAGGACTGTAACAACGAGGATAATTACGGCAACAGCAGGAACTACCGCAGAAAATGAGGAGGAGAAGAAACAGAATTGTACAGAAAAGAAGAAGAAGAAAGAGAAGAATGCAAAGAAGAAGAAGAAGAATGCAAAGAAGAAGAATGCAAAGAAGAAGAAAAAAAGAAGAAGAAGAAGAAGAAGAAGAATGCGAAAAAGAAGAAGATGAAGAATGCGAAGAAGAAGAAGATGAAGAATGCGAAGAAGAAGAAGAAGAATGCGAAGAAGAATGCGAAGAAGAAGAAGAAGAAGAATGCGAAGAATGCGAAGAAGAAGAAGAAGAAGAAGAAGAAGAAGAAGAAGAAGAAGAAGAAGAAGAAGAAGAATGCGAAGAATGCGAAGAAGAAGAAGAAGAAGAAGAAGAAGAAGAAGAATTGCGAAGAAGAAAGACGACGACGACGAAGAATTGCGAAGAATTGCGAAGAAGAAGAAGAAGAAGAAGAAGAAGAAGAAGAACAAGAAGAAGAAAA
>CM054155.1:42601718-42606718 GCA_028751875.1 Rapana venosa | reverse complement strand
TCTGTCTGTATCCATCTATCTATCTAATCCATCTATCTATCTATCTATCTATCTATCTGTCTGTCTGTATTTCTATCTATCTATCTATCTATCTATCTATCTATCTATCTATCTATCTATCATCATCTATCTAATTTTCTATCTATCTGTCTGTCTGTATTTCATCTATCTATCTATCTATTTTATCTATCTATCTATCTATCTATTACCCTATCTATCTATCTACATACATACATATGAAAAATATATCCTAGATGTTGGGGGATTTAAAATAGGGGATTCAGGCTAATGGAGATTTCATGAAAGCACGAAGAAGTTTTTAATAACAGGTGTGAAAAGCAATGCCACGTTGTGATGCTGATGAAGAGAGAGAGAGAGAGAGAGAGAGAAGAGAGGGGGAGATAGAGAGAGAGAGAGAGAGAGAGAGCGCGAGAGAGAGAGAAAAGAGAGCGAGAGAGAGAGAGAGGGGAGAGAGAGAAAGACAGAGAAGACAGACAGACAGACAGACAGAGCCCGTGAGAGACAGACAGGAAAGAAAGAACGAGAGAAGGAGAAAAGAGAGAGGAGAGGAGAGAGAGAGAGGGGAGAGGAGGGGAGAGGGGAGAGGGAGAGAGACAGACAAAACAGACAGACAGACAGACAGAGACAGTGAGGGGACAGACAGAGAGACAGAGAGAAAGAAGAAAGAGAGAGAAGAAAGAGAGAGAAAGGGAGAGAGGGGGGAGAACAGAGACAACAAAACAAACAGAGAGACACAGACAGACACAGAGAGAGACATAGGGAAAAGACAGAGAGCCAAAAGTGAGCGAGAAAGAGAAGAGAGAGAGAGAGAGTTTAGAGAGAGAGGAGAGAGAGAGAGACAGACAGACAGACGGGACAGACAGACAGAGACAGAACAGAGAGACAGAGTCAGAGAGAAAGAAGAAAAAGAGACAGAGACAGAGAGAGAGAGAGACATTTTCACCTTTAATAACGATGCTTTTGGCAGTAACGATTTTCCCATAACAGTTTTGCCCCGTAACGCGTTATTTGGATGTCTGTGTATGTCCTCGTCCCCTTTGTTACAAAAGGTAGTAGCCAGCTGTTTAACTGATGCGATTCTCTTTCTTATGAGGGAGCGGAGAGAAGAGAGAGAAGAGAGGAGGGGAGAGAGAGAGAGAGAGAGAGAGAGGAGAAGAGAGAGGGAAAAAGGAAAGAGAAAGAATGAAACAGACAGACAGACAGACCCAGGGAGAGAGACAGAAGAGAGACAGAAAGAGAGAGATAGAGAGGGGAAGAGAGAAAAGAGAGAGAGAGAGAAAAGGGAGAGAGGGGAGAGAGAGAAAACTGGGGGAGGGGGGAAGAGAGACAGACAGACAGACAGAACACACAAAACACAGATTGAGACAGAAACAGACAGACAGGGTTTGACAGACCCAGAGAGAGAGGGAGACAAAGAGGAGAGAGAGGACAGACGACAGACAGAGACAGAAAGAGATAGAGAAAAGACAGAACAACAGACAGAGAGGAAAACGGAGACAGAGACGGAGAGAGAAAGGCAGAGACAGAGAGACAGAAAAAGAGACAAAAGAGAGAGAGGAAAGAGACACAGACATAGAGAGAGAAAGAGAGAGGACAGAAAGAAAAAGAAGAAACAATGAGAGAGAGAGGCAGGCAGACAGATAGACAGACAGACAGAAAAAGAGAATGAGAGAGAGAGTGAGAGAGAGAGAGGCAGTGACAGAGATATACAGAGAGAAGAGGGGGTGGAAGACAACAGTGTCATAATGCGAAATAGGTTTTCTGCAAGCTCTCTCAGATACCAGTGCACTGGTGAAGAAAATGGTACACTCTATTCGTGTACCATCATGGTAGAAGAAAGCGAAGAAGGAGGAGTGAAGCGATACTGTGATGAAAAGCACTAGACACTTATCTTTGTGCATCAACTTCGAGAGAGTAGACAGAACCGGTTTTGTTTTCTTTAACTAACAAACTTAACAAACTAGTAAGCGAACGTAAGCAAGCACGCCCACATAAAGACACAGGATAATGATAATAATGAAATAATAGAATAAACAGACAAGAAGACGACAAAATCACGTTGCAAAACATAGGGAAAAAAACCCAATGTATACAACGTCATCAATCACACAATACGAAACGCAACACACACGTGCAATAATCCATAAGACAATGGATTGCATTCCAATGTAATGTAATGGACTGCAATCCACTATAAGCTAAAGTAATCCAATTCATTCCAATGTAATAATATACAGCACAATACAATATAGAATCAATGTAATGTAATGCAACAAAATGCAAAATAACACCGCACAACACAAGATAAATACAGTACAATGCAATACAGTGCATCAAACTGCGCAATGAAATAGCAAACACAACGTAAGATAATGCAATGCGATGCATTTACAATGCAAAATAGCACAGCACAACACAACATACAATAAGCACAATACATTGCATTGCATCACAATGCAAAATAACATTTCACAACACAACTCAACACAACAAATTTATTTATTTATTTAATCTTTTATATCGAGGATAATGGAATAAGCACTTATGTGCTTTTTTTTTACATCCAGTCCCCGTGTGTATGCAGTTTTTATAAATTATGTCCTCTGTTCCCACCAACACACAATGGGCTACTCTTACGAAAAGCGGAACAGGATTAACGTGCGCGCAATATAGCTTCCATCAGCATTATTCTATTTCATACCACCTCCCTCACCTTTTACCATCTCCACCATTATGACCACCACCATTCTCTGGCACTTCTGCTCAAGCGCGCACGCACGCACGCACGGACGCACACACATTGTCTATTTCTCTATCTCGCTCTATATATATCTATGTGTGTCTATATCTCTCTCTATCTCTATCTATCTATCTATCTATCGATCGATCTAACTATCTAACTATCTATCTATCTATTTATCTATCTATCTATTTGTTTCTTTCTTTCTCTCTCTCTTTCTCTCTCTCTCTCTCCCCCCTCCCTACCCCCGCCGCACATCTATCTATCTATCTATCTATCTATCTATCTATCTATCTATCTATCTATCTATCTATCTATCTATCTATCTATCTATCTATCTATCTATCTATCTGTATGTATGTATGTATGTATGTATGTATATCTATCTATCTATCTATCAATCTATCTGTATGTATGTATGTATGCATGTATGTATGTATGTATGTATGTATGTATGTATGTATGTATGTATGTACGTACGTATATACGTATGTTCGTATGTATGAAGACTCCTTTCAAACAACATTGTGCCTCTTTCAATGATATGATTCACTTACCTCAGCTAGAGAACTAAAGAAAACAAAACAAAAAAACAGGTGCCGACAACACCCTCCCACGACAGGGAGAAAACAGATCGCTAAAACCTCTCCAAGAAAACACGACTGCGGATGAGAACAAAGGCTATATAATAATGATACAATAGCCTAGCGGTGTATAATACTGATACTGAAGGAATACTGGATTGTAAAGGGAAGACGGGATAGCTCAGTGGTCGGAGCACTCGCTTTCCCCCAGCCAAGTTAAGCAGCGTCGAGCGTGGTTACCAGTTGGATGGGTAACCGTTTGCGCGCCTTGGCTTCAGTACAGCTCCCCCCAGTTCACCCAGCTGTAAATGGGTACCTGCCCTCTTTTAGGGTCAGGGAAGGTAAAGCAGCGAGGGAGAGGAGATGGGCGCCGCCCTCAATATGCTGGCCCTAGAGAAGTGAGGTCTCTGACGCCTCGCTCCCCTACGACCTTATAGGTTATGGGACTCCTTTGCCTTTACCTTTAAAGGGTAGAAGCTTATCCCCTGTGGAAGCCTCTCCTATGAAAACGGTATATGGAAAACTGCCTTCATCAAACATACTAACAGCTTTGGTCTGAATTTGCCAGGGCAATAAGTACCTCTTGTCCTTAAGTGGACATGCTCAACGGAGATAAAGAACATCACTCCTGCATCAAACATAGTAATAGATTTGTCTGAATTTGCCAAGGCATAAAGTACATCTTGTCCTGAAGTGGACATGCTCAACGAAGATAAAGAACACCACTCCTGCATCAAACATAGTAATAAATTTGTCTGAATTCGCCAGGGCATACTTCTTGTGTCGTTAACTTACTTCTTGCCCTAAAGTGGACATGCTCAGCGAAGATAAACAACACCACTCCCGCATCAACACAGTAATAGATTTGTCTGAATTTTCCAGGGTTGTGTCGTTAACGGGACGGAATAGCCTAGTGGTTAGAACATTGCGCTCGCTCGGTTCGATTCCCGTTCAAGGGGATATTTTCCCATGGAGTTAACATCAGTGCCGACTCCACCACTCTCCTCAAAAGTCCTTCGGATGAGACTATAAACCGAGGCTCCGTGTGCGAACGCACGCAGAACATCTTGCGCACGCGTTAAATCCTGTTCCGCTTTTCGTAAGAGAAGGCCATTGTGTGCCGGTGAGAGCAAATGACAGAATTAACAAAACCGCATACACACGGGGACTGGATGTAAAAAAGACCTTAAGTGCTTATTCCATTATCCTCGATATAAAAGAATGAAATATTAAAAAAAACAAAAAAACTTACCTCTTGTCCTAAAAAGGACATGCTCAACGGAGATAAGAACCCCCCTCCCCTCTCCCCCGCTTCCCCCCCCCCTCCCCCTCCCCCCTCCGCCCCAACCCACCCCCGGCCTACTAGTTTTGGAAACCGCTTGTGCAAAAATCCTGTGGAAATAATGCTGCCTAGTGTACTTGGAACAAGAATACTCGATTTTTACGTTCGCTGTCTCGATTTAGCGTTTACGAATTTGATCGTTTCTCTTCATAGTGTCGATATTTTGGGGTCGTGTTTTCTATCTATGTTTCCCATCCTTCCATAAAGCGATGTGCAAAATAGTAGTTTCTAAAAAGATTTCTAGCTATTTTTGGATCTGGTTCAAGGTAGCTGAAGGCTTTAATTAAGTCAGCGACATAGAAACCATATTTAA
>CM054155.1:42564097-42601218 GCA_028751875.1 Rapana venosa | reverse complement strand
AAATAGGATAAGAAGAGAAGTCGTAGAACAGAAAGGGAGAACAGATAAGATGAATGGGGTAAGTTATAAGACGAAGCAGAGGAAGACAAAGGTAGACTGAGAGAGAATAAGGATAGGAAGACGAAGTTAAGAAAGAGAATAAGAAGTACTTGATAGTAAACAAGAATAGAACAGATCTAGATTACTCTAGAACAAGAGTATTTCTACTGGTTTCTTACTATTTATTTTTTCACTTTGTACTACTATCTCTATATACATCTTATCTCGAGCGCCAGAGCGCCGATAGATATCTATATCTCAATAGCACTCTATTATTATATCTAGCATTTGCTCACAACTCTTCCTTCAAGCTCTGGACTCTCGTACTCTGCTACTACACTCACTCATCCACAACTTAACTTAATACCCAAAATTAAAACTTCCTTCGTTCCCAACAACCATTTCTATGGCCATTCTAAAGGATAAACTACTCTTTATTTCGCGTTTCTGGAACCAACTCAAAGAACCCATCGCAATACATTATACTAACTTCTAATGCAAAAATAATATTCAACCCCCAAGGCCGCAATAAGTATAAAACCTATAACATAGACCAAAATAAATCAGCTGGCATCTGTGTTGTTTCGGTTCGTTGTGTTTTATTCTTCCTTCGTTGTATCAAAAAAATAGAATTCAAGACATGGTTCTATGTTGCCCTGCACCAGACTTTTATTATTTTTGTTCCAATCCACTTCTTAAAAAAAAAAAAAAACAAAGCTGACAACATATTTTGTCTGGCACAATCTTCACCTTATGCATGGATACAGGAGGACCCCAGTCAGTCAGGGCTGTACTGATCGTAATGTTTCTAATCATGTACCTATTCTTGAAGTATTGTTATTCAGGGGGATTTTTTTTGGTTTTTGGGGGGTTCTGGAATGACGCCCTTATATTTACATAGACAGACGCACACAGATAGACAGATAAGACATTCACACCACACACAGAGGCACCATGGACACGTTCAGAGGACACAGCACACGGACACAGATAGACAAAACAGACACAGACCCACATAATCACGTCAGAAAAGATACAGATACAGACTGATAGGAGACAGATAGAGAGACAGACAGACAGACAGACCAACACACACAACACACACACACACACACACAACACACACACACACACACACACAGCTAGATTGTAGACGTAAGCACTTACACAGACAGACAGCAGACAGACAGACAGAGAGAAAGAGTCGATCGAATAGATAGATGATAGATAGATAGATAGATAGATAGATAGATAGATGGATAGTTTTTATCCCCAAACTTGTAACAGACAAAGAATGGCTAGCTGTTATGTAAGATGAAATGGAAAGTAGACACACTCCAAGAGAATAACAAGTAGAGTATTCACAGATAGACAGACAAATCCAGATAGACAGGCAATCTGGCAGACTAGACTGACAGGACGATTGCAAAAACACACACAACACACTCACCTACACACACACACCCACACCCACAACACCACACACACCAACACACAAGCAACACAAAACACACAAAACACACACATGTAAACCAAACACACACACACACACACACACACCACAACACACACACACACACACCACACACACACACATTATAGACACAAATCAAGCGTGGGTACATTAGTGTTATAAATACAGTGGACAGAGAGGACAAAGAAAAACAAATGAAACACAGACAGACAGACAAAAACAAAGAGACTAACAGACAGACAGTCAGACAGACAGACGAACATGGTTCAAATCTCCACTACCCCACTCGTCAATAGCACCACGGTTGTCTCTGTCGTCTGCAACTGTCGTTCCACGGGCGGAGCATGCGGAGGGAGGGGGGCTCAGACAATCAGTTTGCTCCCTTGCAGGCCTCGTTTTGGTAACCAAGATGGCGACCATACAATGACGAAAAACGGGAGAGTGGAATGGGAAAAGGGAAAAGGAGAAAATCTTTAATCGTCTGTGTGGCCAGTCAGTCCTGTCGGATTTCTGCAGTTGGGAGTTGGAGAATACACCGAAAACACTGGGGGCGATGCAAGGGACTTGTGTGTGATAGACATTACAACCTACACACACACGGCGCGGAAAACTTCAGTTCTTAGGGCGTTGTTGGTTGAATCAGTTTTCTTCGCTCAATTGTTTTTGGCTGTACATAGTTAAGTCCACAAGCTTATAATTATGGTAGGCAATGTTATTACGCCCATCAAAAACATCATTTGCTTTTTCATGGGTTGAGGTCATCTCACAATGTCGAGAAAAAATGTGTTATAATTGTTGAACTAAACCATTTTGAAAGTGTCTGAAATTTGATGAAGGATTTCTGAAAAACAGGTTAAATCTATATAAAAAAAAGTGTTAGAAGAGTTACGAGAATTCAGAACCTGGTGCTAAATGCACACTAACTTCCTTTCTGTCTAGCCTCTCTAGAATGTCATTGCCCTAAACAGGTTTATAGTCTGCTAATCCAGACAAAAGGAAATCCTGTTGCCAATTTCCTGCCTGAGCAACGTTTTAAGACTAATATAGGAGAACAAACGTAGGTTACTATTGTTTTTGCTTTGGTGTGCATGCGGATGGTTTTGATGATGTTGATTTTGCACTGGAAAGATTGAAACTTTTCTTGAAGAAGAATCAGACCTCAAAGGTCTGGTTCTAATCTGGATGCATTGTGCCTTCCTTATGTTCTGACGCTGTGTCAATATTGTTTGTAATAAGGGGAGTATTTCTAAGTCTTTTTTGTTACTATGGAGTAGGACAAAACCAATATATCTTAGAAACTGGTGGTATTTCAGTATTTTGAAGTTAAACAATCGACCACTTTTTGCACAGGCGTCTATTTGTTTCAAATCGTTTAGCTCTAAAGTCTACACATAAAGGGCTTTCCAACAGATTTGATATGAACAAACTTTACATTCCAGTCTCATAAAAGACAGAAAAAATCAATCCTTCAAATACTCTATAAACAACAAGAAGAAGGAATGGTTGAGAACACAGACATAACCACCCATACAATCAATTGCAAGTAAGTGTGAAAAGAACACACAGGGGCTTTTCATCAACTCTTAGACATAAGGAAAGAAAAAACCCGAACCTGAGACAATTCAGCAAATGAAACAGTCTGAAGAACTTTCGTACCGTTTGATTTACAACACGCACACATTCTCTCCACCAAAGCGACACGAGAACGACACACAAACATTTTCTTTCAATAAGCCCTGGTGGCTAGACTAAAGAAAGCCACAGGGAGTTCAGGGTAGTAATAGGGATACCATCGAGCCTGCTCTCAGCGGCTTGGAATGAACAACAGCATGCATCTTTCTTCCATCGATTTCTGTATCGAATCAACCCGAGTTTTGTGTGAGGGAGTTCACTTCAGGACAGAGCTTAACCGTTGGTGCGAGAGTTGTGTTTTTTTGTTGTTTACTTCTAACGCTGAATTGTGCTTTGATTTCAAACAATTTCCTGTTAAGAATTGACGGAGAGTTTAAAAAAATTTGTAAATAAAACCGCCTCACGATCACTTTCAATGAAGAAATTATCCTCGGCCAAAACTGAAAGAAAATATCTCCCGTGGCCTAATTATGTAAGTGTTGATTTAATCGGTTTGATGTTGATAAATACTTGAAAGCAATGTGAAATAAGCGGAATTAATTGATTCTGATGTCCCTATTTTATCTTTTAGATCACCGATGAGGTTTATTAGCTTATCACTTCAGAACACTTTTCCACTTTGTTTTTAAAAACTCGATACGAAACTCGAACTAAACGTCGACGAGAATGATGAAAAGTTGAATTCCCTGTTGAAACAAATTCGTTGAAGTTTCTCCCAGTTGCCATATGATTCTTTTACACTATTTCCCCACAGTAGTTGTTTCATCGACTAACCAGGAGACTGACGAAAAAAAAACCTCCAACAAATAACTGACTGTCAGATAATTACACCCAAGCAGACAGCTAAACCTTTGGAGACATTACCACAAAAAAATCCAACAACAACCACTGTACAAGTTACACTAGATAAATAACTATCACTTTCGTTCTTACGAAAAAAAATTAATACAAACACCCTCAACCAAAGAATCCAAACAAAAACATTGACAGCATCGTTCTTTTTTCTAAGTTACCTCTGCAGACTCCCAATCCCAACCTAACGCACAACACTCACACACATCTCCACACTACGTACGAAGATAAAACGATCGCTTATTGGCTATACACACACCACTCCCACAAACAACCTGCGGCACACTCGCACTGACACTACAACCACAACATCTCTCTCCCTCTCTCTCTCTTCTCTCCCTCTCTCTCTCTCTCTCTCTCCCTCTCTCTCTCCCTCCCTCCCCTCTCTCTTCTTCGCTCTGTCTGTCTTTCTCTCACACTCCGCGTCTCTACACTCTGCCGCGATGTGAAATGTCGCAGGGGGTATTATCCAGGAAATGATCTCTTGCTGCCGGGATGTGACGCGTGATTGGGACTGGAACAGTTCTCAATATCTCTGGCAAACCGATTCAATCCAGGTTTTTCAATCGTGTTTCATGCTGCTCTCTCTCTGCTCTTGGGTCAGGCCCAGTTTTTCGCGCTAAGTTACACTTTGGTCAGGGAAGAGAGCTAGTGGCTGCTTAGTGGAGGGTGAGGGGGGGGGGGAGTGGGGTGTTTGATTTCGAGGCGTTTTGTTGTAGTTGTTGTGGTTCGGTGGCGGTGGCGTTCTGAACAAAAAAGAATAAACAAAAGTAGGATGTGGATGATAAATGATTTCCGTTGACTCTTTTGTTTAGTTAGGAAAGCTTAAGAATCTTAAGGACGAACGGATGCAAAGAGAAGGCAGACAGAAAGGAGAACGAGAAAGAAAGAAAGATGAAGAAAGAAAGAAAGAAAGAAAAGAGAAAGAAAGAGAAGAGAGAGAAGAGATGAGAGAGAGAGAGAGGAGAGGGAGAGATGATGAGAGAGAGATGGAGAGAGAGAGAGATGAGGAAAAAGACAGGAAGAGAAGAGAGACGAGAGGGAGAGAAAGAAAGTAAGGAATAGTGAGAAACGTTGACAGAATGATTTAGAGGAAGAGGGTTGAGAGAGGAAGAGTAAGAGAAAGAGGAGAGAAGAGAGAGAGTGAGAGAGAGGAGAGATGAGAGAGATAGAGAGAGAGAGAGAGATTTTCGAGAGAGAGAGGAGAGAGAGGAGAGAGAGAGGAATAGGAGAAACAGTTAACAGAAAGGAAGAAGGAAGAGAAGAGAGAGAAAAAGAAATGAGAAGAAAAGGGGAAAACGTACAGAAAGACAGAAAGGAAAGAGAGAAAGAAGAAGAAATAGGAGAACAGTTAGAGAAGAACTGAAAATTGAGAAAAAAGAAAAGAAAAGAATAGGAGACAAGTTTCCCATATTTTTTAGAAAGCATGAAAGAAAGAGAAGATTGAAGAGAGAAAAGAAAAGACAGAAAGAAAATAGAAGTCAGCTAACAAACACTGACAAAGAGAAAAAGATGAGAGAAAAAAAATAAACGGAATCAAAAGTTTAACAAGAAAGGAATGCCAAGAAAGGAACGAGAGAAAATGCAAAGAAATTTGTAATAAAGAAACCAGGACATAAAGGAAAAGAAGACGGAAAGAAAGAAAGACAAAAAGACACCAAAAAGGACAGCTATAATGAGAGAGAGAGAGATGGCACAAATAAGAGAGATGAAAGAGAATAGCCGTTGCTTTTAGGGGGGAATAAAGGGACTGTAAAAACGAGGTATAATTACGGCAACAGCAGGAACTACCGCAGAAAATGAGGAGGAGAAGAACAGAATTGTACAGAAAAAGAAGATGAAGAAAGAGAAGAATGCAAAGAAGAGAAGGGAAAAAATTGCAAGGGAGATGAAAAAGAAGAAGAAGATGGATGATGAAGAAGAAGATGAAGAGACGAAGAAGAAGAAGAAGGAAGAATGCGAAAAAGAAGGAAGATGAAGAAGGAGGACGAAGAAAAAGAAAGACAGAAAGAAAGAACCGAAAGAAGAAGGAAAGAACAAAGAAAGAAAGAAGAAAGAAAGAAGAAAGAAGAAGTAGAGAAGAAGAAGAAAAACAAACAACAACAACAATACCTACTTACCACACACCAACAACAACAATAACACACTAACAACAAATAACAACAACAACAAAAAGGACCCCACACGGAAAAAAAAATTCGTTTCATGAAAATAAAAGAACTGGTATAAGAACCGATGAAGACTTCCAGACCCACAAAAGACATGGCTTTCATTGATGAAGATTTCCTTTGCAAAGAGGAAGTGCAGATTCCGTTTGATTTGTTCCTTGTGTGTGACTTTTGGGGGGGTGTGGTGGGGGGAGGGGGGGCGGTGCTCAACAACAAGGAGGAACATACTCAGATTGATCAGGGAAGCTGTTCAGAAGGAGGATCATGAAAAAAGCTTTGGAAATGCAGATGGGGTCAGCTCAGCCATGTAGTTCCTGATATCGAGTCAACACAGACTGTTTTGTTTTTCTAAAGAGCATTCTCTCTTTAACGGGCAGCCAGTGGAGATGAATACAAAAAAAACCCACACACCCCAACAAAAGCAAGAACAAAATTGAAACCAAAACCCAAACCACCCGAAAAATAAAACACAAAAATAAATAGACAAAATAAATATAAAGTAAAAAAAAAACTGAAAAAGGGAAAAAGAGGAGTAGGTGGGGGCAGTTAGTTTCAAAAGAAAGGGAAAAACAAATTCTTGTTATTGTGATGAAGATTTTTGTTTAATTATTGCTGTTGTTGATTGTCGTTGTTGGTTTTCTTTTTCCTTTCTTTCTTTTTTCTTTGCTTTTCTTTTGCTTTCCTTTTGCTTTCCTTCCTTCTTCTTTTCTTTCTTTCTTTCTATCTTTCTTTCTTTCTTTCTTTTCTTTCTTTCTTTCTTCTCTATCTTTGTATCTTCTCTTCTGCCTTATGGGCTACTGTAATTTTGCTCTATCGTTGGGTGACGGGTATTAGCCTAGTTATTAGAAACACTGCCGCTCGCAATCTGATGACTCGGGTTCGATTCTCGTTCAAGGGTGGGATTTATTCCCCTGGAGTTAACATCAGTGCAGACTCCAATCTCGCCAAAGTCCTTCGGATGAGGCTTTAAACCGAGGCCCCGTGTGCGAAGCCGCAGAACATCTGCGCTAGTGCGTTAAATCCTGTTCCGCTTTTCGTAAGAGTAGGCCATTGCGTGCCGTTGGTGGGAACAGGTGACAGAATTGACAAAAACCGCACTCACTAGGGGAACTGGATGTAAAAAAAAAAGCACATGAGTGCTTTCTCCCATTATCAACGATATAAAGAATTTTTGAAAAATAGACATCTGTAGTGTGTGAGCGTGGTGTACTTTGTGCGCGCGCGCGCACGAGTGTGTGTGAAAGCGCGTCTGGAACATGACTGTGTGTGTGCACGCACGCGCACTGCGACACATGTTTATGGTGCGCGCGCGCGCACACACACACACACACACACACAACACAAACACTCACACACACACACACACACACACACACACACGTTAAGCTATTATAAACGCATATAAAAAATTCTGTTTGCAAGAAGAAAGAACGTTTTGCACATTTTTTTGGATATACTAATGCGTAATTTATGATCAAGTTTGGCATGCGAAGTTGCTACATAAATCTTTAGAATCTGGTTTTTTTCTGGGTTATTATCTATCACTATATTAAAGGTTGTTGACTAACAGAAGTATAAGGTTAGAGTAGCTAAATCATATTCAAGTTTTAGATCTCTTCATATGGGACTACCTCAAGGTTCTGTTATATCGCCTCTCATGGTTAATGTTTTTGCGGCATGATTCCCTGTGAAATTGTCAAAAGGAAGTCGTCTTAGTGCAATATGCAGAAGATTTAGCATGTGTATGAATGTTTCTATTGAAACGAAACACACAAAATGAGCGTTAAACTACATTAAAAAGGTTTTATAACAGAACCAACTTTAACAAATCGATAACTATTTTGCTCTCCGACAATGGATTTACTTTATCCACCGAAAAACGTACCACTGTGCTTTTTAACCAATGCAGTAATCCAGATGATCTACCAGCTTTTAGAATTGGACCGACGTTATTTAGTATAAAGATTCTGTAAAGTTCTTGGGTTGTGTTATCGCACTTCATGCTAACTTGGAATGCACATACTTGAAACACAATTTAACTAAAGCAAAGAAGGCTTAAACTTTTTGAAGATAGTATATGTAAACAGTTTTGGGCCAAGACACTATTAAATATGAAATTTAGTTACTTCTCTTATTCGTTCAAAATTATCGTATGGCCAAGAGGTATTTTTCTGTGCATAGGTATTTACTTAAAAAGTTACAAAGTATAGACTGCAAAGCATACAGGTGGCTCTTGGTGTGCCTTATCACGCCTTCAAGCCTGGGAACATATAACGAAGGTCGGCATGTTGCCGTTGGATGAATTACGTCAACTGGCTGATGTGCTTAATTATGTGCTTAGAACAAAAACGACTGAAAACTTTATTTCAGGAAGAAATACAAGTACAATCCAGGAATGGGTGATTTTTTCCTAAAGAGCGAAAATATATTGCCTCTATTATGCCCTAAGTACATTGTGTCTGATCTGGTAACAAAAACTCTGAAGTTCCAATCAACAGCATGGTACACGAGAAGCATATTAACCTTGTCCATCATGGAGATGAATAAAGCACACTTTTGACATAGACGGTGTCTAATGTAAACAGAATGGACAATAATGATATAATGGTTCTGATGTCCGATCCCACATTCATCATAAATTTGGTGACCATTTACAAAATTATACAGACGGATCACGTCTAGTTAATCAAGAAACAGGTTCTGCTTTTGTGTGTTATACCAAGCGTTTTTGAAAATAGAAAAATCATATATTTGGTAAATATCACTCGATATTACAGCAGAACTAATAGCAATATTAATGGGTCTTACTTATATCTTGATTTGCATTGTATATATTTCAATCTTCTTTGCGTGATTCTAAGTCGGTTATTGTTTTGCTTTAATGTCTCCATGTTATAAGAAACTTCAAAAATTATATTAGACAATAAGCATGTTATCCACTCTTAACCTTAAGGGCATAAGTGTTAATTTTTGTTGGGTGCCTTCACACACTGGATTCTTTCCAATGAGTGGCCGGTATAGAGCTGCAAAAAAAGGTGAAAACATGAACAGGGATGCAATAGAATGCAGTGCCTCTATCCTTAAAAGAGGGGTACAGTCTTACTAGAACAAAATTCATGGAGAAAGGTCACCGAAACAATCAGCCAAAATGATAGATCTTTAACTAGAATGCAATTAAACACCGATATTTCAACAGTCGTAACATTCAAAGGAATTTGTGTAAATGTTTTTACGTCATGAAGAATAATGCTTTAATTTTATAGAATGAATTTAAAATGCATTGATAACCAAATTCAGCTAAAAGGTAAATGTCTATGTGGTGTGAATTATCACAATACTCATATACTTTTGACTGAGAGTGTGTTAAAACCCTTTCATGCCCATTTTCTGGAAAATATCCCGTACCAGCTTATTAATAATTTAAACTGGCATTTGAATTGTGAAAAGGCCTTTATGCGTCCCTTAGGACATTGGTTTAGTTGCATTAACGTTAATGGACATGTTTTAGTTTTTTATAATTCTGTTGCATTGCCAATTTCTTTATGTGATGTTTTTGTAAAAAGCATGGTTGGTGTTGGGGTGTTTTTGTTGTTGTTTTTTTGGTTTTTTTGGGTTTTTTTTTTTTTTGGGGGGGGGGGCTAATTTTTATTTTTATTTATTTATCTATTTTTTGTTGTAAATAAGACATCCACCCCTCCATTTGTTCCCCCTCGTCTAATATCACTAGAAGTGAACAGACGTAAAATTGAAGTCAACAACAACACACACACACACACACACACGTACGTTTGCAACCAAGAAAAAGATAGACAAGAAATTCTCATGATAGCCATTACTTTCGATTGCTAACCGTTAGTTGTTTGGGCTTCAAAGGTTGATTTGCTTTTGGTTGTGTGTGTGTGTGTGTGTGTGTGTTTTCTTGTTTTTTTATATATTCTTTTCCATTTTGGAGTGTCTTGGGTTTTATGTGTTCCCGAAGCCACCCATTGTACTTGGTGTTGACTTGCTTTTCACTTTGCATTGGCTTTGGTTTTGTTTTCAATTATTTGTTTTATGTTATATTATTGTTTTATACACATGCGTTCACACATTACACGCAGCACGCACGCGCGCCGCACACTTAGCATGCATTCACCACTACAAACACGCGCGCGCGCACGCCTGCGCGCACGCGCACGCACGCAAGCGCGCTATGCACACACACAAGAGAAAAGAGAGAAAGAGACAGACAGGACGGACAGACAAACAGGACAAATAGACAGAGAGATCAGACGAACAGAAGACAGAGACAGACAGACAGACATTACAGAAGAACAAAGACGGATCGAACATCCAGTCAGGCAGAGGTAAAAATGTATAACTACTTGCATGGACACACAAACACACACGCACACACACTCATGAATATGCATTTTTTTCTTCCTTTTTTATTTGGGACTTTCTTTCCTTTCTCTCTTTTTTTCTTTCTTATTTTTTTTTCCCTTCTCATTATTCATCATTTTAGTATATATTCATTCACTCATTCACACTTTACCGTATCTCTTCAAATGATGCAGTCAGCGGTATAGGATCAAAGTAATTCCTCGCACGCAGTGAACCTCAGTGGGAAGAAAGAGAGACTCAGGACAGAGACTGAGAGACAGAGGCAGAGAGAGACAGAGGCAGAGAGGACAAAGAGACAGAGAGACAGAGGAAGAGATGACGAGACGACGAGAGAAGAGAGGAGAGGAGAGATGACTTAGAGACGAGTAGAGAGAAGAGAGATTGGAGATGTGGAGAGATGAGATGAGTCGAGTGAGTATGGAGTGAGAATATAGAGCGAGAGAGAGAGAAGATTGAGAGAGAGGAGACAGACAATGACAAATTCTTTATTTCGAGGATAATGAATAAGCAATCATGTGCATTTTTACATCCAGTCTCCGACAGTCCCAGAACGTGGGAGACTGAGACAGAGAAAGAGAGAAAAGATGGAAAGAGAGAGGAGAGAGAGGAGAGAGAGGAGAGATAGAGAGAGAGAGAGAGGATGAGGAGTTGAGAGATCGAGAGAGAGAGAGAGTATAAAAGGGGGAGAGAGAGAGAGAGATGAGACTCTGAGAGAGAGAGGTGAGGAGAGAGAGAAGAAAGGGAGAAAGAATGACGAGAAAGAATGAGAGGAAAGACGTACTCTATAGCATTGGAAAATCAATCACCGTTTTCCACTGCATTTTCTATCAAACGGCCATCTTTTGCATATTCATCTCCCCGTCCCCGTGTTTCATTTCTCCTTTCATGTTATGACGAACACATTTTCCCTTTCTATGTCTCTCCAGGAACGGGATAGCTCAGTGGTCAGAGCATCGCTTTCCTCCAGCTAAGGTTTAAGCAGCGTCGAGCGTGGTTACCACTGGATGGATGGACATTGCGCAGGTCTTGCTTCAGTGCAGTTCGCCAGTGCACCCACATGTTAATTTGGGTACATGTCTCCTCTTTAGGTCAGAGAAGATAAAGCAGTAAGAGGGAGAGGAGATGGCGCCGCCCTCTATATGGCTGGCCCTGGAGTTAGTTGAGGTATCTGACGCCTCTCGCTTTCCTACGATATAAAAGGTTTTGGGACACTTTACCTTTTTATTTCTCCTCCCACTTTTTTATGGTGATATGTTTTCTGGCTATTTCTCCTTCCAATATTTATAATGTATGAGCATTGTTTCATTGCTCAGTTTACTGTCCCTTCTACGTAAAAACACTGGTCTGTTTTGCTCAGAAATATTTATGTTGATCATATTCTTTTTTCCCTCTTGGAAAATAGTAATAAACAATACGATATTATGGAAATTTCTGTAGAGCTTTTTCGTGTTGTAAAACAACAACAACGAAACACAAAAACAAACATAGCGACGCGCATTTACTTCTTCTTATAACATGGATGCACCGATCACACACAGTTTTAACACTATTCATATTTTACACTCCCACACACACACACAGCTATTCTATATATGTATTTTGTCTGCCTGTTTGTCTGTCAATTCTGCCCTGTCTCTCTGTCTTTTTTCTGTCTGTTATCTAATCTGTCATCTATCTGTCTGTCTATCTATCTATCTATCTATCTACTATCTATCTATCTATCTTATCTATCTATCTTCTATCTTCTATCTATCTATCTATCTATCTATCTACATACCTATCTATCTACCTATCCTTCTGTCTCTCTGTCTGTATGTCTGTCTATTATTTATCTATCTATCATGAATCTATGTATATATCTACTCTATCATCTTCGATCGATCTATCCCATCATCTAAAATATCTTGAGTATCTTTATATCTATATATATATTATATATCCATTTTATCTAGTCTATCTATTCTATCTCTCCAGCTATCTACCTAACTATCTTCCTATCTATCTATTTATCTATTATCTATCTATCTATCTAATCTACTATCTTTCTATCTGTCTGTCTGTTTTGTCTGTATTTCTATCTATGATCTATTCTTTTATCTATCTATTCTATCTATCTAATCTATCTTATCTATCTATCTATCTGTAATAATAATAATTATAATAATAATAATATGTATTGGAATTTAAATAGCGCTGAATCTTCTGTAAAGCAACAAATCAAAGCGCTCTACCTATCTATTTCTATCTATCTATCTATCTATCTATTATCTACTATCTTTCTATCTATTATCTAATCTATCTATCTATCTAATCTGTCTGTCTGTCGTATCATGCTATCTATCTATCTATCCATTCTATCTATCTATCTATCTATTATCTTCTATCTGTCTGTCTGTCTGTCTGTCTTTCTATCTTTTATTCTCATCTATCTATCTACTATCTATCTATCTTTCTATCTATCTATATATCTATCTATCTATCTAACTGTCTGTCTGTCTGTCTATTATCTATCTTTCTATCTATCTATTATTACCTACATATATGTGAGTATATCATAGGATGTTGGCGGATTAATAGGGGATTAGGCTAAATGGAGATTTCATGAAAGCACGAAGAAGCTTTTTAATAACAGGTGTGAAAAGCAATGCCAGGTGTGTTGCTGATCGAGAGAGTTGATGAGAGAGAGACGACCGAGAGAGAGAGAGTTTTAGAAAGAGATGAGAGAGGACAGAGAGTGACAGAGAGAGCGAAAGAAGAGAGAAGGGGGAGAAGAGAGATAGACAGACGAGGGAGAGAGCAGACAGAAAGAAAGAAGAGTGATGAGAGATGGAGAAGAGAGAAGGGGGGAGAGAGATGAAGAGGAGAGATGAGAGTGAGAGAGAGAGAGAGAGAAGAAAGACAGACAGACAGGACAGACAGAGACAGACAGAGACAGTGAGAGACACACAGAAAGAAAGAAAGAGAGAAGGAGTGAGAGAGAGTGAGAAAGAGAGAGAGAGAGAAGTGAGAGAGAGTGAGATGAGAGAGAGACAGAGGACAGACCAAGTACAGAAAGACAATTCAGAGACAGTGAGAGACGGACAGAGAGACGGACAGAAGAAGAAGAGAGAGAGAAGTGAGGAGAGATAGAGGAGAAAAGAGAAAGGGAGACAGAGAGAGAAAAATGAACAAATGAAACAAATTTTATTTATAGAGGGTTATAGAATAAGCTTAAAACATAGCTTTTTTACATCAGCCCTATGAGAAAGAAAGACAGAGAGGAAGGAGAGAGAGATAGAGAGAGAAAGGAAAGGGAGGAAGAGATGAGAAAGAGAGAGAGAGAGACCAGAGAGAGAGACAGAGAGAGATAGAGCGACAGAGAGAGAGAAAGAGGGAGAGACAGACAGACAGCCAACGAGGGAGAGACATAGGGAGGAAAGACAGGAGAGCCAGAAAGTGAGCGAGAAGAGAGAAACAGAGTCAGAAAGAAAGGGAGTGACAGGCAGAAAAAGGAGAGGAGATCATAGAGTGAGAGGAATTTTTCACATTAATAACGATGCTTTTTGGCAGTACGATTTTCTCATACAGTTTTTCTTCCCGTACACGCGTTATTTGGATGTCTATGTACATCATTGTCCCCTTTGTTACAAAGGTAGAGCGAGCTGTTTAAAGGGTGCGGATTTTCTTTCTTAAGGGGAGCGGAGAGATGAGAGAGAAAGAGAGAGAGGTGTGAAGAGAGACTAGGATCTCAGACCAGGACAGACAGACACACACAACCACCTACAAAAAACCACACACACACAGGCAGAGAGATAGAGACGAAACAGACAGACAGACAGACGAGGCGAGAGAGTGAGAGAGAGTGATTTCGAGGAGAGGAGAGAGAGATGAGAGAGAGAGAAGAGAGAGAGAGAGAGATGACGAGAGACCGTCTTCGAGAGAGAGAGAGAGAGAGAGAGAAGAGAGAAAGAAAGAGAGACCGCAATAGACGTCAGACAGAGACAGGAAAGAGACAGAGACAGACAGAGAGATAGAGAGAGAGGAAGACGGATTAGAGACGGAGAGAGAACGGCAGAGACAGAGAGACAGAGAAAAGAACAAGAAAGACAGAAAAAAAGAAGACCAGCTAACAAACACTGACAAAGAGAAAAAGATGAGAAGAAAAAAAATAAACGGAATCAAAAGATTAACAAGAAAGGAATGCCAAGAAAAGGAAAGAGAGAAAATGCAAAAGAAAATTGTAAAATAAAGAAAACAAGGACATAAAAAGGAAAAGAAACGGAAGAAAGAAAGACAAAAAGACCACAAAAAGACAGCTATAGAGAGAGAGAGAGGCAAAAATAAGAGCAGATGAAAGAGACATAGCCGTTAGCCTTTAGTAGGGGGAAAAAGGGACTGTAACAACGAGGATAATTACGGCAACAGCAGGAACTACGCAGAAAATGAGGAGGAGAAGAAACAGAATTGTACAGAAAAGAAGAAGAAGAAAGAGAAGAATGCAAAGAAGAAGAAGAAGAATGCAAAGAAGAAGAATGCAAAGAAGAAGAAAAAAAAGAAGAAGAAGAAGAAGAAAAGAATGCGAAAAAGAAGAAGATGAAGAATGCGAAGAAGAAGAAAGATGAGAATGCGAAGAAGAAGAAGAAGAATGCGAAGAAGAATGCGAAGAAGAAGAAGAAGAAGAATGCGAAAGAATGCGAAGAAGAAGAAGAAGAAGAAGAAGAAGAAGAAGAAGAAGAAGAAGAAGAAGAAGAAGAATGCGAAGAATGCGAAGAAGAAGAAGAAGAAGAAGAAGAAGAAGAAGAATTGCGAAGAAGAAGACGACGACGACGAAGAATTGCGAAGAATTGCGAAGAAGAAGAAGAAGAAGAAGAAGAAGAAGAAAACAAGAAGAAGAAAAGAAGAAGAAGAAGAAGAAGAAGAAGAAGAAGAAGAAGAACAAGAACAAGAACAAGAACAAGAACAAGAAGGAACAAGAAGAAGAAAATTTGCGAAGAATTGCGAAGGAGGAGAAAAGAATTGCGAAGAAAATTTGCGAAGAAAAGAAGAAGCGAAGAGAAGGAAAAGAATCGAAGAAGAAGAAAAGAATGCAAAGAAGAATGCGAAAAAAAGCAAAAGAAGAAGAAGAAAAGAAAAAGAAAAAAAAAAGAAGAAGAAGAAGAAGAAGAAAAAGAAGAAAAAGAATTGCGAAGAAAAAGAAGAATTGAAAGAAGAAGAAAAAGAAGAAAAAGAAGAAGAAAAGAAGAAGAAAATTTGCAAAGAAGAAGAAGAAGAAGAAGAAGAAGAAGAAAAAGAAACAAAAAAAAAAACAAAAAAAGAAAAGAAGAAAAAGAACAACAAAAACCCACCACTACCACCACTACCACCACCACCCCAACAACAAAACAGCCCCAACAAAACAAACAAAAAGACCCCACACAAGGAAACAAATTAAATTCGTTTCAAGAAAATAAAAAAACAGAAAAAACCGATAAAGATTCCACCCCACAAAGACATGGTTTTTCCCATTATGAAGATCCCTTGCAAAAGCAATGCAATTCGTATATTTGTTCTCTGGGTGACTTGGCGGGGAGAGGGGTGGGAGGGGTGGTCTCAACAAAAAAGGAGGACATACTCAGGATAGGGAAACGTTTTAAAGGAGGAGGGGAGGGCATGAGAAAAGCCCGGAAAAGCAGAGGGGGCACTCAGCCTGCAGTTCCTGAAAACGAGCCAACAAAGAAAAAAAAAGTATTCTCCTGTCGATTCCCTTCAAGGGGACGGGTAGTCAGTGGTCGGAGCACTAGCTTACCCCAGCCAGTTAACAGCGTCGGCGTGGTTACCATTGGGGGGAAAACCTTTGCCGCCTTGGCTTCATACATTCCCCCATTCACCCAGCTGAAAAGGGGCCTCCCTCTTTTTGGGGCAGGGAAGGTAAAAAGCGGGGAGAGGAGAGAGGCTGCCGCCTCATAAATTTGGCCCCAGAAAGGGGGTCTCTGACGCCTCGCTTTCCTACACCTTATAGGTTATGGGGTCCTTTTACCTTTTTACCTTTTTTTTTTTTTCCTTTAATGGGGACCATGGAGAGAATACCAAAAAACCAAAAACACAAGAAAGAAAATGAAACCAAAAACAAACCCACCCGAAAAAATCAAATCAAAAATAAATCAAGAAAAAAAAGTAAAAATAAAAAAAAAACGAAAAGGAAAAGGAAGTAGGAGGGGCAGTATTTTTTTAAAAAAAAGGGAAAACAATTCTTGTTTTTGCGTGAAGTTTTTGTTAATATTGCTTTTGTTTTGATGTTTTTGTTTTATTTTTTTTCCTTTCTTTTTTTTTTTCCTTTGCTTTTTTTTGCTTTATTTGTTTTCCCTTTGCTTTCCCCTTCTTCTTTCTTTTTCTTTTTTTTTTTCTTTCTTTTTTCTTTTTTCCTTTTTCTTTCTTTTATCTTTTTCTTTTTTCTTTTTTTTTTCTTCTTCCCCCTTTGTTTCTTCTCTTTGTTTGCCTCTGTATTTTGCTCATCGTTTGGGACGGGATGCCTGTATTGAACATGCGTGAAATTTTGATGACTCGGGTTCGTTTTCCGTTAAAGGGGGGGATAAATTCCCCTGGAGTTAACTCATGCAGACCCCAATCTCGCCAAAAAAAGCCCTTTCGGATGAGATATAAACCGGGGGGGGGGCCCCGTGTCGAACGCACGAAGAACACTTGCGCACACGTGCGTTAAATCCGTTCCGCTTTTCGTAAAAGTAGGCCATTGCGTCCCGGTGGGAACAATACGAATTGACAAAACCGCACAACAGGGGGACTGGATGTAAAAAAAAACCAAAAGAGTGCTTACCCCATTATCAACGATATAAAGAATTTTTAAAAAATAGACATCTGTGGTGTGGCGTGTGTGTACGTGGCGCGCCGCACGAGTGTGTGTGAAAGCGCGTGAACATGATTTGTGTGTGTGCACGCACCGCACGCGAAAATTTTTTTGGGCGCGCGCCACCACACACAACCCCAAAAAACCACACACACCCCACCCACAAAACACACACGTACGTTTGCAACCAAAAGGGAAAAAAATAGACAAAAATTCTCATGATAGCCTACTTTTGATTGCTAACCTTAGTTGTTTGGGCTTTAAAAGGTTGATTTGCTTTTGGGTTTTGTGTGTGTTGTGTGTGGGGTTTTCTTGTTTTTTTATATTATTTTTTTCCATTTTGGGTGCTGGTTTTATGTGTTCCCCCGGGGCACCATTTTACTTGGGGTTTACTTGCTTTTCATTTGCCTTGGCTTTGGTTTTTTTTTTCAATTTTTTGTTTTTGTTATTTTATTGTTTTTATACACATGCGTTCACACATACACGCACGCAGCGCGCCGCCACACATACGCTGCAAACCACCACAAAAACCGTGCGCCAGCGCGCGCACGCGCCGCACGCAAGCGCGCATGCACAAAAACAAAGAGAAAAAGAGAGAAAGAGACAGACAGGGCAACCAAACAGACAAAAAGACGAGAACAGACAAACAACAGACGAGACAGACAAACAACATACCGAGACAAAGCGGACAGAACATCAGTAAGGGAGAGGTAAAAATTTTAAAATACTTGCATGGAACACAAACACACACGAACGTCTAAAATCCTAAATTATAGACGTTAAACTAAAGATCACACACGCACACACACTCATGAATATCTTTTTCTTCTTCCTTTTTTATTTGGGCTTTCTTTCTTTCTCTCTTTTTTTTCTCTCTTATTCCCTTCTCATTATTCATCAATTTATTATATATTCATTCACTCATTCCCACTTTACCGTATCTCTTCAAATGATGCAGTCAAGCGTATAGGATCAAAGTATTTCCTCCACGCAGTGAACCTCAGTGAGAAAGAAAGAGAGACACAGACGAGACAGAGAGACAGAGGCAGAGAGACAGAGGCAGAGAGACAAAGAGACAGAGAGACAGAGGCAGAGAGACACAGAGAGAGAGAGAGAGGAGAGAGAGAGAGAGAGAGAGAGAAGAGAGAAGAGAGAGAGAGGGGAGAGAGAGAGAGAGAGAGAGAGAGAGAGAGAAGAAAGAGAGAGAGAGAGAGAAAGAGACAGACAATGACAAATTCTTTTATTTCGAGGATAATGAATAAGCACTAAATGTGCATTTTTACATCCAGTCTCCGACAGTCCCAGACACAGAGGGAGACTGAGACAGAGAAAGAGAGAAAGAGGGAAAGAAAGAGAGAGGGGAGAGAGAGAGAGAGAGAGAGAGAGAGAGAGAAGAGAGAGAGAGAGAGAGAGAGAGGAGAGAGAGAGAGAGAGAGAGAGAGAGAGAGAGAGAGGGGGAGAGAGAGAAAAGAAAGAAAGAAAGAAAGAAAGAAAGACGTACTCTAGCACTGGAAATCAATCACAGTTTTCCACTTGCATTTTCTATCAAACGGCCATCTATTTTCATATTCTTCTCCCCCCTCCCCCGTCGTTCATTTTTTCCTTTTACTGTTTATGACGAGCATATTTTCCTTTCTATTTCTCCTCCAGGAACGGGATAGCTCAGTGGTCAGGCACTCGCTTTCCTCCAGCTAAGGTTAAGCAGCGCGAGCGTGGTTACCACCTGGGTGGATGACCATTTGCGCGTCTTGGGTTCAGTGCAGTTCGCCAGTTCACCCACATGTAATTGGGGACATGTCCTCTTTAGGGTCAGAGAAGATAAAGCAGTAAGAGGGGGGAGGAGATGGCGCCGCCCTCAAAATGCTGGCCCTGGAGAAGTGAGGTCTCTGACGCCTCGCTTTCCTACGAACCTTTTTTAGGTTTTGGGACCCCTTTACCTTTTTATTTCTCCTCCCACTGTTTTATGGTGATCATGTTTTCCTGGCTATTTCTCCTTCCACTATTTATAATGATGAGCATGTTTCATTGCTCAGTTTACTGTCCCTTTACGTAAAAACACTGGTCGGATTTTTCTCAGATATTTATGGTTAAACATTTTCTTTTTTTTCCCCCTTGGAAAATAGTAATAACAATACGATATTATGGAATTTATGTAGAGCTATATATTGTTTTGTAAAAAAACAACAACGAACAACAAAAACAAACAAAAGCGACCGCATTTACTTCTTCTTAAACATGGATGCAAACCCATCACACACAGTTTTAACATATTCAAATTTACACCCCACACACCACACACATCTATTATATATGTATATATGTCTGCCTGTTTGTCTGTCTATCTGCCTGTCTCTCTGTCTTTCTTTCTGTCTGTCTATCTAATCTGTCATCTATTCTGTCTTCTATCTATCTATCCCATCTATCTATCTATCTATCTATCTATCTATCTCCTATCTATCTATCTATCTATCTACATACCTATCTATCTACCTATCTCTCTGTCTCTCTGTCTGTATGTCTGTCTATTATTTATCTATCTATCTATGAATCTATGAATATTATCTATCTATCTATCTATCGATCGACTATCCATCCATCTATTTATCTGGTCTATCTATATATATATATATATATATATATATCCATTTATCTAGTCTATCTATCTATCTCTCCATCTATCTACCTAACTATCTATCTATCTATCTATCTATTCTTTCTATCCCGTCTGTCTGTATTTCTATCTATTCTATCTATCTATCTATCTATCTATGTATCTATCTTCTATCTATCTGTAATAATAATAATGTATGGAATTTAATAGCGCTGAATCTTGTAAAGCAACAAATCAAAGCGCTCTATCTATCTATCTATCTATCTATCTATCTATCTATCTATCTATCTATCTATCTATCTATCTATCTATCTATCTATCTATCTGTCTGTCTGTCGTATCCATCTATCTATCTATCCATCTATCTATCTATCTATCTTCTATCTGTCTGTCTGTATTTCTATCTATCTATCTATCTATCTATCTATCTATCTATCTATCTATCTATCTATCTATCTATCTATATATCTATCTATCTGTCGTCTTTTTTCTATCTATCTATCTATCTATCTATCTATCTATCTATCTATCTATCTATCTATCTATCTATCTACATACATACATATGAAGATTATATCCTAGATGTTGGCGGATTAATAGGGGATTCAGGCTAATGGAGATTTCATGAAAGCACGAAGAAGCTTTTAATAACAGGTGTGAAAAGCAATGCCACGTTGTGATGCGAGAGAGAGAGAGAGAGAAAGGGGAGAGAAGAGAGAGAGAGAGAGAGAGAGAGAGAAGAGAGAGAGAGAGCGCGAGAGAGAGAGAGAGAGAGCGGGGAAAAAGAGAAAAGAGAGGGAGAGAGAGTAAGACAAGGAGAGACAGACAGACAGACAGACAGAGACAGGAAAAGACAGACAGAAAGAAAGAACGAAAGAGGGAAGGAGGGGAAGAGGAGAGAGAGAGAGAGAGAGAGGGGAGAGAGAGAGATGAGAGAGGAAGAGACAGACAACAGACAGACAGACAGACAGAGACAGTGAGAGACAGACAGAGAGAGACAGGAGAAAGAAAGAAAGAGAGAAAAGAGAAAGAGAGAGAAAAGGGGGAGAGAGGGAGAGAGACAAAGACAGACAGACAAACAGAGGAACAAGACAGACACAGAGAGAGACATAGGGAGAAAGACAGAGAGCCAGAAAGTGAGCGAGGAAAAAGGAGAAGAGAGAGAGAGATAGAGAGAGAGAGAGAGAGAGAACAGGACAGACAGACAGACAGACAGACAGAGACAGAGACAGAGAGACACGAGTCAGAGAGAAAGAGAGAAAAAGAGACAGAGACAGAGAGAGAGAGGAACATTTTCACCTTTTAAAAACGATGCTTTTGGCAGTAACGATTTTCCATAACAGTTTTTTCCCCGTAACGCGTTATTTGGATGTCTGTGTAGGTCCTGTCCCCTTTTGTTACAAAAGGTAGAGCCAGCTGTTTAAAAATGATGCGATTTTTTCTTTCTTAAGAGGGAGCGGAGAGAGAGAGAGAGGAAGAGAGAGAGAGGAGGAGAGAGAGAGAGAGAGGAGAGGAAGAAAAAAAGAGAAAGAATGAACAGACAGACAGACAGACCAGGAAGGGGAAACGACAGGGACAGAAAGAGAGAGATAGAGAGGGGAGAGAGAGAAGAGAGAAGAGAGAGAGAGAGAGAGAGAGAGGGGAATTGGAGGACAGGGGGAGGGGGAGAGAGACAGACAGACAGAGACACACACACACAGTTTGAGACAGAAACAACGACAGTTAGACAGACCGAGAGAGAGAGGAGAGACAAAGAGAGAGAGAGAGCAGACGCAGACAGAGACAGAAAGAGAAGAGACAGACAGACAGACAGAAGAGAGGAAGACGGAGACAGAGACGGAGAGAGAAAGGCAGAGACAGAGAGACAGAAAAAGAGACAGAGAAAAGAGAGAGAAAGAGACACAGACATAGAGAGAGAAAGAGAGAGAGACAGAAAGAAAAAGAGAGACAATGAGAGAGGAGACAGGCGACAGATAGAAGACAGACAGAAAAAGAGAATGAGAGAGAGAGTGGAGGAGAGAGGGGAGGCAGTTGACAGAAGATATACAGAGAGAAAGAGGGGGTGGAAGACAACAGTGTCATAATGCGAAATAGGTTTTCTGCAAGCTCTCTCAGATACCAGTGCACTGGTGAGGAAAATGGTACACTCTATTCGTGTATCATCTTGATAGGAGAAAGCGAAGAAGGAGGAGTGAAGCGATACTGTGATGAAAAGCACTAGACACTTATCTTTGTGCATCAACTTTGAGAGAGTAGACAGAACCGGTTTTGTTTTTATCTTTAACTAAACAAACAAACAAACTAGTAAGCGAACGTAAGCAAGCACGGGCCCACCGATAAAGACCCAGATCTAATGATATTCATAACGGAAATAATAGAACGTAAACAGGACAAGAAGACGACAAAACTCACTTTAGCGAAAACACTAAGGGAAAAAAACCCAATGAATAGACTCTCTATCACTACACATCACACAATACGAAGAACGCAACACACACGTGCAATAATCCATCTTCTCGACAATGGATTGCATTCCAATGTAATTAATGGAGGACTGCAATCCCCTAAAAGCTAAGTAACCAATCATTTCCAATGTAATAATATACACACAATAACAAAATAGAAACAAGACTCAATTAATGCAACAAAATCGCAAAATAACACCGCACAAGCCAAATAAATACAGTACAAATGCAATACAGTGCATCAAACTGCTCAATGAATAGCAAACACAACGTAAGATAAGTGCAATGCGATGCAATTACAATGCAAAATCAGCACACTGCAAACACTACATCATACATACCACAATACCATTTGCATTGCATCACAATGCAAAATAACATTCTCCAACACAACTCAACCAACAAATTATTTATTTATTTAATCTTTTATTCGAGATAAATGGCGAATAAGCACTTAAGGCTTTTTTTTTTTACATCCCGTCCCCGTGTGTATGCAGTTTTTATAACTGATTGTCCTCTGTTCCACCACCAAACACAATGGCTACTCTTACGAAAAGCGGAACAGATTTAACCGTGAGCGCAAAATATAGCTTCCATCAGCATTATTCTAGTCATACCACCTCCTCACCTTTAAAACCATCTCCACATTATGAAACCACCAACCCCCTTCTCTGGCAATTCTGCTCAAGCGCGCACGCACGCAACGCACGGACGCACACACATTGTCTATTTCTCTATCATCGCTCTATATATATCTAGTGTGTCTATATCTCTCCTCTATCTCTATCTATCAATTCTCTATCTCGATCGATCTAATCTATCTAACTATCTATCTATCTATTTATCTAATCTATCTATTTTTTTTCTTTCTTTCACTCCTCTCTTTCACTCTCTCTCTCTTCCCCCATCCCCTAACCACGCCGCAACATCTATCACTCTCTATCTATCTATCTATCTATCTATCTATCTATCTATCTATCTATCTAGCTATCTATCTATCTATGCTCTATCTTTCTATAAATCTGTATGTATGTATGATGTATGGAGTATATCTATCTATCTATCTAACATCTATCTGATGTGTATGTATGCATGTTATGTATGCTATGCTATGTATGGATGAGGTATGTATGTAGTATTACGTACGTATATACGTATGTCGTAAGTATGAAGACTCCCCTTTCAAAAACAACTTTGTGCCTCTTTCAATGATATGATTCACTTACCGTCACTAGAATCCTACAGAAAACAAAACAAAAAAACAGGTGCCAGACAATCACCCCCCACGACAGGGAAAAACAGATCGCTAAAACCTCGTCCAAGAAAACATCGACTGGCGGAGAGAACTAAAGGCTAAATAATAATGATACAATAGCCTACCAGGTATATAATACTCGATACTGAAGGAATACTGATTGTAAAGGGAAATACGGGATAGTCTCATGGTTCGGAGCACACGCGTTCCCCCAAGCCAAGTTAAGCAGCGCGAGCGTGGTACCAGTTGGATGGGTAACCTGTTTAGCGCCGCTTGGCTTCAGTACAGCTCCCCCCCGTGGTTTCTCCCCAGCTGTATATGCGTATCCTGCCCTCTTTAGGGTAGTAGAAGGTAAAGCCAGCGAGGAGAGGAGAATGGGCCCCCCGCCCTCAATATGCTGCTCCTAGAGACCGTGGGAGGTCTCTGACGGCCGCGCTGCCCTTACGACCTTATAGGTTATGGGACTCCTTTTGCCTTTACCGCTTATCGAAGGGTAGAAGCTTATACCCATGTGTGCGAGGCCTCTCCCTATGAAAACGTATATGGAAAACTGCCTTCATCAAACATACAACAGCTTTGTCTAATTTTGCCAGGCAATAAGTACCTCTGTCCTTAAGTGGACATGCAGCAACGAGATAACGAACAGCACTCCTGCCTCAAACAAAGTAAAACGATCTGTCTGAATATTGGCCAAGCATAAAGTACATCTTTGTCCTGAAGTGGAACATGCCTCAACGAAGATAAAGAACACCACTCCTGCATCAAAACATAGAAATAAATTTGTCAGAATTGCGCCAGGCATACTTCTTGTTCGTTAACATTACTTCTTCCTAAAGTGGACATGCTCAGCGAAATAAACAACACCACCTACCCGCATTCAACCACAGTAATCAGATTTGTCTGAATTTTTCCAGGTTGAGTCGTCTAAGGACGAATAGCCTATGTTAGAAAAAAAAAAACATTGCGCCTCGCTCGGTTCGATTCCCGTTCCAAGGGGATATTTTTCTCCCATGAGTTAACATCAGTGCCGACTCCACCACTCTCCACAAAAGTCCCTCGATGAGACAAAAAAACCGAGGCTCCGTGTGCGAACGCTCGCAGAACATCTTGCGCACAGCGTCGTTAAATTCCTGTTCCGCTTTTCGTAGAGAAGGCCTATTGTGTGCCGTGAGTAGCAAATGACATAAATTAACCAAAACCGCATACACACGTGGGACTGGATGTAAATAAAGACCGTAAGTGCCTTATTCATTATCCCGATATAAAACCGAATGAAATATTAAAAAACAAAAAACTTAAACCTCTTGACCTAAAAGGACAAGCTCAACGGAGATAAGAACCCCCCTCCACCTCTCCCCGTTTTCTATCCCCCCTTCCCCCTCCCCCCTCCGCCCCAACCATCCCCCCGGCCTACTATAGTTTTGAAACCCGCTTTGTGGCATAACGAATCCTGTGGGAAATAATGCTGCCTAGTTGTACTTGAACAAGAAATACCGGTTTTTTAGTTCGCTGTCTCGATTTTCAGCGTTACGAATTTGATCGTTTCTCTTCATAGTGTCACGAATAGTTGGGGACGTGTTTTCTAACTATTTTTCCCACTCACCTTCCATAAAGCGATGTGCAAAATAGTAGTTTCCTAAAAAAAGATTTCTAGCTATTTTCGGATCTGGCTCAAGATGAGCTGAAATGGCAAATTAAGGCAAAGTCCAGCGACATAGCACTACCATATTTAAAAAAACATATTTCATTTCGATGGTAATGGAATAAGCACTCATGTGCTTTTTTGACACCCAGTCCTCGTGTGGTTGCAGTTTTGTAAAATTTTGTCATCCGTTCCCACCGGTACACAATGGCTTACTCTTCCGAAAAGTGGAACGGGTTTTAACGTGTGCGCAAGATGTTTCACTTACCTACCACACACTCGTTCAAGCATATATGCACAGACGCATCCACATGTTCCCAGGCACATCACCACAGCTCCGCGAGCGCGCAACGACACACACACAACACAATTAAACACTCACACAGCACACAACCTGCCAGTCCACAAGAAGGCACATTCAGTCACACACACAGTCATTACAGTCCACACCACACACACAACACACAACACTACACTTCTCACAAAACAACACTTGATAAGTCAAGTAGTATATTACACAAATGACACGCACATGTAAATTGGATTATGAAACAGCACACACACACACACACAACAACACACACACACATACACAAAGCAAACGAATGACCAGTGTGGGAGGGAGGAGGCGATATAGATAGAAAAATGGCAACCCGTTAAGATGGTAAGAATAATCAAGTCACACTGCAATTCCAACTTATAGGTTCTGAAGAAATCCCCAAGATGTGAAAAGACAGTAGAAAGGAGGAGAAGGAAAGGAGGAGGAGGAGAGGCTGAGAAGAAGGAGGTGAAAGGGTGAAAAAATAAAAGAGATAGAAGAGACGGAGAGAATTGGGTGGATATCATAGAAAGAGAACGAGGACAGAGAGAGAGATGATAGAAAAGAAGGAGAAGAATTGCTAAGAAGACTAGGAGACAAGAAGGATGCGAAGAAGAAAGAATTGCAAAGAAGAAAGAATTGCGATGAAGTGAAGAATTAAGAAGAAGAAGAAGAAAAGAAGAAGAAGAAAGAAGAAGAAGAAGAAGAAGAAGAAGAAGTAGAAGAAGATTAACAAAAACACAACAACAGCAACAAATAATAAACAAGAACAAGAACAACAAAAGAAGAAGGAAGAGGAGGAGGAGACAGGAGGAGGAGGAGAAGGAAGAGAAGGAGGAGGAAGAGGAAGAAAAGAAGAAGGAGCTGACGTCTCTCTCAATCTGACTTCATGACTGAGCTAATCACTGTCGACAGTAGGGGGATTTAGTAGATGATATGTTCCGTAAGTTTTGCTCAGAACAGCACTACTGAACACCTCAAAGTGACCCAAGCAGCAGCGCAGGGCCCTCCTTCCGCTGGTGGCCACTTGGCAGCCTAACATTGCACATGCTTCCCTGCAGACTTCAGACACCTCTGAGGATGCTGACTTAAGAATCTCGCTATAACCAGAAAGACAGAGAATGAGGAAGAGAACTCAGACGTATCATCTCACACTCACACACACATACATACACATAGCACATACATACACTACATACACACACATACATACATACATTGCATGCATACGTACATGCATACCTACGCACATGCATACATACATACATACAACATAACATGCATTACATATCTATACATTGCTTGCATGACGTACATGCATGCATACGTAACATACATACAGTACATGCATACGTACAAACATCATACAATGCATGCATACAAACCATACATACATACATACTTTCAACATACATACATACATACATGTACGCACACACACCACATACATGCCTGCATGCACGCACAATAGACGCACGTTCACAGCACACATCACACACACGAAGATACTACCTATACATGCTGCGCGCATGTTACGCACTCAGACACACTCACTTAATGCCGAGACGTACCTGTGTGCTAAAATATAGACAAACGCATACTCACAACACAACACCAAGCGATATATAGCCCAGACGATGACGCCAAAGGTATTGTCTGTTAGCTACAGAAAGTAATTCCTGAACTGCCTCATTGAATATAAACCGATTGATCTTTCTCCCTGTTGCGAGAGAGCAGAGAGGGAGAGCGAGAGCGAGACAGAGATGAGACGAGAGAGAGAGAGAAGAGAGAAGAAGAGAGAGAGAGAGAGAGAGAGACAGACCCAAAATCACACACGCAATATATATAATATATATCTATCTAACTATCTATCTATCTATCTATCTATCTATCTATCTATCTATCTATCTATCTATCTATCTATCTATCCATCCATCTATCCATCTATCTATCTATCCATCTATCCATCCATCCACCTATCTATCTATCTATCTATATATATATATATATCTATCGATCGATCTATCTATCTATCTATCCATCTATCCATCTATCCATCTATCTATCCTTCTATTGGGTTACAGACTGGAAGGTCGCGGGTTCGAATCCCATAAGAGCCATGAGGATTTTTCGGACTACGGCCGGCTCCTACCCAGAGTGAGTGTGCAGTGTAGGGCTTTGGACGACCTCAAGATACACTCAATATACAAGTCTCCTCGTATGTATACACACCACGCCCAGCTATCACCAGAGACGGATAGCCTAGTGGTTTAGCAACACTTGCGCTGGCATCCTAGACGACCCCGGGTTCATTCCCGTTCAAGGAGGGACTATTTTTCACCCTGAGCAGAGTTCAACATCAGGCATGAACTCCTCTCACATCCCCCCTCCCCAAAAGTCCCTTCGGATGAGACTATAGACCGGGGCCGCCCTGTGCGAAACGCCCGCAGAACATCTTACTCACACGTTTAAATCCTGTCCTCTATTCGAAAGAGTAGCGCCACTGTGTGCAGGTGGGAAGGGATGAAAAATTACAAAACGCAACCTCCGGGATTTTGATGTACAAAAAAAGCACATAAGTGCTATTCCATTATACTCGATATAAAAGAATAAAATAGCAAATAAGAAAATAAAATAAAACATTGACAATACATTTTTCCATTGCATTACCTTACTGTGAACACAAGCAATCGATTGTTTCTAAAAAAGACTCCTTCACCCATTTGAAACCTATAGACGCAAAACGTATCCCCCATCTATTGTTATTGCTTTAAACGTTTGGCGGTACTTGTTTAATGAAACCTCGCGTCTTTTCAAATGACAAGGAGAAAACTAGTCAAAAAGTAATGTAAAATTATTTCTCACAGTGAGGAATTATGGGGGATGTGAGAGAAATATTATGTCAATTTTGGTTGGGTACATTATTATACTGATAGTTTGTTGATGTTGTACTTCACTCCTAAAGTGCGTGTGTGTGAGGCTGTGTGTATTTTCTTGATGGACTACAAGCACGCATATAACACGTGTAAACCATATACGTACACCCCAACAACACGGTCGCGCTACACCAGCACAATAAAAAGGTACAAATACAATACACACCATCAACGCAAACACACAACACATGGTTAACACAACAATAACATCATTCCCCATTCCCACCCCCACCCCCCCACTCACCCACACAAAACGTCCACACCACACACTAGACAAACAAACACACACACCACACCACACACACACTACACACACACACACCACACACACACACACACACACACACACACACACACATCACACACACACAATCACAGAAATCGACTGCCACAACAACACACATCAGAACAGAACTGAAACCAAAACTTACCAGGAGTTTTAACGAGTTATTGTGGATAGGAATTCAGTGAATGGGTATCATTTGCAGATCTCTTAAATTTTTTACTTGATACTAAGTCACGATATCTAAACTTCTTTCGATATCTTTGCTTTTAACGATAAAAAAAAATAGTTTTACGATGATATTACTTCATTGTGCGAATGTTGCTCACAGATCAGTGTTTTAAATTAAGTTCTTATTTTTTCCCTTCAATTTCTTGGTTTTTGGTTTTAATTGTGCTTCTATAGTTGTTAATATACGGCTAATTAGCTATGTGCACCTACCCCCATCCAACCCCCCCCCCCCCCCATTTTATGCGGGAAGGACGATTAAACAGATACCAACTGGCTTTTTATTTTCTGCATAAGAATACGGAGACGGATACTCTTGTGTTAGAACTTGCGCTCTCGCAATCTGACGACCTGGGTTCGATTCCGTTCAAGGGATATTTTCCCCTTGAGGTAACATCAGTGCGGACTCCACTCTCCCCAAAAGTCCCTTCCGGAACGAAGACTTATAAACCGAGGCCCGTGTGTGAACGCACGCAGACATTTTGCGCACAGCACGTTAATATCCTGTTCCGCTTTTCGTAACAGATAGGCCATTGATGCCGTTAGAAACAGAGACAGAATTTCAAAACCGCATACACACGGGACTGGATGTTAAAAAACCCCCTCACATCAAGCTTATGATCCATTATCCTCGAATAAAAGAATAAAATATAAGATAAAATAGTAAGCTTCAGAGAGAGAATCAAAACCGCTTTAACGACTTTGTTTTTTAATTTTCCTGAAAACGTACTAATTTTCTGATATTTATTGAATCAACACAATCTAATATATAATAATATATATATATATATATATATATATATATATATATATAAATACTATAATATACTATCATATAAATATTAAATATAAATAATAATATATGAAATTTATAGAGCACTAAACACACTTAGCAATTACAAATCAGAGCGCTTTCATTTCGATCCGCTCCTACACAAGTAAACCAACAAAGTATTAACAATATTCAAACAAATCAGCAATGAACACACACACCATCATGCACAAAACACACATATGCGAGCCGCATGTACCGCAACCACTATACACCCCACTGTAATAACACACACACACAACACACCATCTATATATATAATAATATATATATAATATAAAATATACATATATAGCAATATATATATTATTATATATATACAAAAAATAAAACGCACAACTAACACCGCATCTCATGAAAAAACATACCATAATCTCCCCATATAACCGAAGATGAATGTGGAGTTACGCCTGTGAATGATGGGTGAGAATGTATCACATACGCCCCCCCAAAAAAAAAAACCCAAAAAAAAAACAAAACCTCTTGTGACTTTCCTTGAGCTTTAAGAGAGAAACACAACTAGAAAAACCTAGAACTGTTTGTGTGTGTGTGTGTGTGGTGGTGCGTGTGGTGTGTGGTTTGTTTGTTTGTTTTGAGTTTGTTTAATGTCTATTTCACTACATGTGATTTCACGACACACCCGCATGATCATACCAAGTCCCATTCCTTACACCCCGCAATCTCCCTCTCTCTCCCTCTCTCTCTCCACACCTTACACTCTCTCTCTCTATCACTCTCTCTCTCATCTCTTTCACTCCCTACACGCACCCACACACACACACAACACATCAGTATAAAAATACATTACATATATATAAAACTATGTATCTAAACATATATAAAATAAAGAAATATATATATTATATATATATATGATATTACAGTACAGGTTTACAGGTGACAGAATTATTAACTCAGCAACTGACACATGAATTGGCTCGAGAGTCAAAAAAAACTTCATGACTCGTGGCATATTTCATTAAGAAATCTAAACCTCAATCCCTTTATACATGTCAAGAATAATTGAGGCAATCAAGCAACAGAATGGTGGACGAAAGTGGAATAGAACAACAACATGTACATTTTTTGAATATTTAGTATTCCATGCATTAACCCTCAGTTTATGTATTAAGAAATATTCTAATTTCACCCGTGCAACAGGAAACTGGCTGATAATGTTTTTCTATAATCTTGAATGAATGCAATCATTAACTTAGAAATGAATTACATATAAGACTACAATGCAAGATTAGAATCAAAACCACTTCAGTACATGTAATTCAGAGGCTACCTTTGTTTGCCAAATGAATCATCCAAACTCAATCGAAAAATTCCACAATGAGAGGGGATCCAGCAAAAAGTTATGCTGATTTTCCTTCTGCTTGCAATGAATGTATCATGATTATATCTCAAATACATATCATTTCCTTATTTTACCATGCCCAAGACTTTTAAGCCATTAACAAAATCTGCCTTTTAGTCACGCAAACAGAATTTCGCAAACTCAATAGCATATCAACAAAAAAATCAAAGCCATAAGAATTCCAAATAATCTCACTGCCAGTAAAAATAGAAAAATGTTGTCCTAAATGAAAAGAATTTTGAAACTTATCTAAAAACGCCGAATCACAAATGCAGCACCACTTTGCCTGTTTCAAAATACAGAACCGTCCAGTATAACACTATTTAATGACTAGAAAAATTATTTTCTAAGTGACATTTATACAATCAACGGTGAGAAGATTTCGATCTTCATTTTCTTTATATTCCGTAGCTCTCAATGACACCTTTAGCTGAAATATGTTCCCAAGGAGTAATCGTGGAACACATCGGTAAACTTGGAATTGTTGATATAATTTTCGATTTCATTTTCTATCATAAAATGTGTCTGTAAAGATTTTTTAATTGCAGCAGAAAGACATATTGCGTGCCGTTTAGGAAAATTCAGTGTCTTGATTCAATAATATTTCCTCACTTAAACTGAATTCAGGAATAGAGAGACTCGAACCACATATTTGATACTGACAGTTCTTTCGCCCTTGAACAAAAGAGATCATAAAAGAGCTACTACTCTAAGTATTAGCTTAATTGCATGAGCCGGAACACCAATAGCTATCTCTACCTGCTTTACTGTACCTAGACTTTGTAATTTTTTAAGTGATAATCTGCAGCAGAAATATAAACTTCTTTTGTCCGTAATATTAATTTGAACGTACCCAAAGAACAGCTCATGATTATCAGAGTCGTAGTGTCTTGGCTCCATGCCTGATAACTTATTATCTTTAGGAACTAAAATCATTTCCCTAGCTTCAGTATAATTTGGTTGAAGTGCATCTCCATTCAAACATCTAGTTAAAATACACCTAAGAAATTGACATCTTGTTTGTAATGAAGCACAGCCTTCCTTCTAATTTCAGTATTGGGAAATTTTTAATTCGTTGTCAACCGTTGATTAAAAAAGCACAAGACAAACGTTTTTTTCTGCTGATAATTCTAATCTGTTTTCTTTCATATAACTACAGAATTTATCTCATTCTTCTGAATATTTTTTTCAACATAATTGATCACTCTCTTTTCGTGTTTTTTTCCTATACTGACGATATTTTATCCAAATAGCAATATCATCTGCATACGAACAACTGAGTATTAGGTTACAAAGAGGCGAGGGAGATCATGTACAAGAAAGAAAAAAAGATAGGTGCCAAGTACTGATCCCTGTGGCTAAACCCAAATGTCGATAGCTTTAAAAGATGAGTATACTGAACCTAATTTAGTGCAAATTGATCATCCGACAAGAAATTTTGCAGATATTATATAAATGCCATTAATACCAATGTATTTTAAGTTATTGTGTGTGTGTGTGAGACGTGTCGTGTGAGCTGTGTGTGTGTGTTTTGTGTGTATTGGGTTTGTGTTTGTTTGCGTGTGGTGTGTATGTGTTGTGTTTGTTGTGTGATTTTTTGTGTGTGTGTTTTGTGTGCGTGTTTGTGTGTGGTTTAATTTTTATCTGAGTGTGACCGTAGTGTGTTTGGTATGAGTGTGATTTCTGTGTGTGTTTGTGTGTGATTTTGTTGTGTATGTGTGGTATTGTTTGTGTGTTTGTGTGCGTGCGCGTGGCGCGCGCATGTGTGTGTAGTTTTTCATGTATATGCGTGTGTTGTTTGTGTGTAGTCCTGTGTGTGTGTGTTTGTGTTTGTTGTTTATTGTTGTCTTCATTTTTATACGTCTGTTCACGTTCTTAGTGATACTAGACGATGTGTGTTTGTGTGTGTGTGTTCTATGTGTGAGTTGCGTGTTTCGTGTGTATCGGTGTCTGTTGTGTCATTTTTGCCTTTAATGTTACTTTAGTGCTGTACTTGTTTGTGTATGTGTGGTGTGCTTTGTGTGAGTGTGATTTTTGTTGTGAATGTAGGCTTTTTGTATTCTGTCAGTGTGTGTGTGTCTGTGCTGTGACTGTGTTCTTAGAAAAATACCCGCAGTTCTTATAGCTTTCTCATAGCGATTGTCTTAAGTATACTATCGAGCCTGCAAAGTTCGTAACAGGATTCTTTTAAACAAGAAAATTACCAGATCACATACATCTTGCCATAGAAAAACTGTTGTACTACGTGTAGTATGTGGTTAGAATCTGTGGTCTAGAGTCAACGCACCTGTCTAGAAAGCGAAAAGTCCGGGTTCGAAATGTGCGGTGGTTCGAACCCCGTTTGGGCCCCATAACTTTTCTCCCATCCATGAGACGGTGAGTGGTGGTATGAGTGCTAGTCTTTCGGATGAGACGATAAACCGAGGTCCCGTGTGTTACACATAATTATTTAGCACACGTGAAAGAACCCACGGCAAGAAGAGAGTTGTCCCTGGCAAAGTTCTGTAAAAAAAATTAAAAGCCATTCTGATAAAGAAACAAATACATTTGCAGACAGGAAAAAATAAAATTAAAAAAATAATGGGTGGCGCCGCTCTTGTGGCGACACGATCTCCTCAGGCAGCCCGAATATTCACGCAGAGAAATCTGCCGTGACTTAAAATGGTATACAATACAATACAATACAATACAATACAATGCAATGTAATACAATACAATACAATGGGGAATGGGATAGCTCAGTGGTCGGAGCACTCGCTTTCCCCCAGCCAAGTTAAGCAGCGTCGAGCGTGGTTACCAGTTGGATGGGTGACCGTTTGCGCGCCTTGGCTTCAGTACAGTTCCCCCAGTTCACTCAGCTGTAAATGGGTACCTGCCCTCTTTAGGGTCAGGGAAGGTAAAGCAGCGAGGGAGAGGAGATGGGCGCCGCCCTCAATATGCTGGCCCTAGAGAAGTGAGGTCTTTGACGCCTCGCTCCCCTACGACCTTATAGGTTATGGGACTCCTTTACAATGCAATGCAATACAACACTTTTCGCTGTATCTTTTGTTGCTATAAACAGAATGTGGCACGAAGTTGGAGAAGGTCAATTCATTTTGTTCCTCGGCTAGTAGCTTCACCTGGGGAGAGATTATTTATTTATTTATTTTATTCTTTTATATCGAGGATGATGGAATAAGCACTCATGTGCTTTGTTTTACATCCAGTCCCCGTGTGTTATGCAGTTTTGTAAATTCTGTCATCTGTTCTCACCGGCACACAATGGTCTGCTTTAACGAACAGCGGAACATGATTTAACGTGTGCGCAAGGTGTTCTGCGTGCGTTCGCACACGGGGGCTCGGTTTATAGTCTTCATCCGAAGGACTTTTGGGGAGAGTGGAGTCGGCACTGATGTTAACTCCAGGGGAAAATATCCCCTTGAACGGGAATCGAACCCGGGTCGTCAGATTGCGAGCGCAATGTTCTAACCACTAGGCTATCCCGTCCCCCCGCGCATGCGACCGTTTCTGCCCACCATAAAGGGTAGCCGTATTCAAACTTCGGGATCGTATGTTGGATATGTTCATGGTTTTAGTCACCCAGCTTAGAACACTGACATGAATTACGGGATCTTTAACGTGCATATTGGTTTTTTTTTAACTTCTGCATGTGTATAATATACAAGAAGGGAGTTAAGGTACTGCTAGGTCTGCATTTATTGCGCACACACATGCACACATATATACTCACTCACTCACTCACACACATCCACACATACATACATACATACATACTTTTTAATAATGGCAGTAAAATCCGGAGGAGCTACCAAGATTTAAGATTGGGACTGAAATAATTAAATACAAAAATACAATAAAGTTCTTAGGTGTTATTCTAACTTCAAAGCTAACTTGGAATACACATATTGAGCATTTATTAACAAAGGCAAGAAAGTGCATAAACTTACTGAAGATAATTAGTAAACAGTTCTGGGGACAAGACATATTCAATCTAAAATGTTTACCTACATCTCTTGTTCGTTCGAAATTATCATACGGACAAGAAATCTTTTTCAGCGCTCCAAAATCTTTACTTAAAAAGCTACAGAGTGTAGACTGCAAAGCTTACAGGCTTGCACTTGGAGTTCCGTATCATGCATCAGCTCTGGGAACGTAAAATGAAGTTGGTACATTGCCTTTGGATGATTACCGTCAAATGGCATGTGCTAAATATGTTCTTAGAAACAGAAGGACTGAAAATTTCATTTCTGAGGAAGTAGAAGTAAAATCTGTACTACAGTTTCCTAAAAGAGCAAAAGATATATCTTCCCTAATGCCCATTAACACATATGTGTCCGATCTAGTGGAAAATTCTAATGTCAATCAACACAGAATGGACAAACGAGAGGCAATATTACCTTGCCCATCGTGGGAGATGAACAGAGCACACTTCGATATAGAGGTAACTAATGTAAAAAAGAATGAGAATCTGAACATTATGGTTTCTGATGTTCGATCCCACATCCATCATAAGTATTTTCATCATTTACAAATTTATACAGATGGATCACGTCTGGATAATCAATAAACAGGTTCAGCTTTTGTTATACCATCTTTAAAAATTGAAAAATCATTCTATGTTGGTAAACATCATTCGATTTTTACGGCGGAATTAGTAGCAGTCTTAATGGCTCTAAACTATGTTCTTGATTTGCCATTGTGTATATTTCAAATCCTTATTTGTGTTGATTCTAAGTCGGTATTGTATGCTTTAAAATCCTTGTGGTACAAGAAAACTTCAAACATTGCATTAGAGATTAATCATGTCATACACCTTTTAACCTTAAAGGGCCCAAATGTCACTTTCTGTTGGGTGCCTTCACACAGTGGATTCTTTCCAAATGAGTGGGCTGATAGAGCTGCTAAAAGAGGTGCAAAGCATGAACGGAAATCAGCAACATTTCACGTGTCTTTATCATTACAAGAGGGCTACCACTTATTAGAACAAACATCATGGAAAAAGGTCACAGAAACGTATCACCTAAAAGAGAGATTTCTAAACAGATCTGTCATCAAAGCTGATAAAGCAAGAGTCGTGAGCCATTCTAAGGCTCAAATATCAAATGCTCAAATATGCTCAAATATCTCAACAGCAAGAAGAGTGAATAGTTTGTTTTATAGAATAAAACTTAATGCATTCGTAACCAAATTCAGTAGACACAGTAAATGTCTGTGTGGTGAAAATATTTCTAATACAGATATAATATTTGAATGTAAGAATACAAAAGCTTTTTTACCCCAATTTTCTGAAAACTCCCTTCGCAGCATATTCAATAATTTGAATTTGGCATTTGATATTGCAAAACGTCTCTGGCATAGTCCTATAGGACATTTGTTATAGTTTCATTAATGTTAATCACTTTTTATGTTTTTGTTTCGGTTTTTAATTTTTTTTTAAATTGTATCTTTTGCTTTGCACGGTTTCTTTTCATGATTAGACTACTTTTCCTCCTCACATTCTTCAGTAGGGCCTCCACCACCACCTCAATTCTCATACACCCCTTGCATATATATATTTTTTTTTCTCGTCTAATATCACTAAGTGTGAACAGACGTAAAATCGAAGACAACAACAATACATACATACATACATACATACAGGCATACATACATACATACATACATACACACATATACACACACACATACATGCATACATACATACATACATAAATACATACATACATACATGCATACATATATACATACAGGCATGCTTGCATGCATACATACGTACATACATACATACATACACATATACACATATACACTCATACACA
>CM054155.1:42556597-42559097 GCA_028751875.1 Rapana venosa | reverse complement strand
AGACCAGACAGAAGAAAATTGCAATAGTCCAGACGTGAAAGAAAAGAGAAGTGACAAGTTTGGCTGTTGCATCGGTGGACAGTACTTTCGAATGCACTAATACGCCGTAACTGATAGTAGCACGACTGACAGGTCTGGTGATGAATTTTTGCATAGAGAGTGTGTTGTCGATAACAACACCTAGGTACTTCACAGCAGTGGATAGAGGGACTGATGCATTGCCAAGTTTCTATTGAAGCGTTGTAATGGAAGAGAGTTTGTGTTTGGTCCCTACAAGCATGGCTTCGGTTTTATCTGCATTTAGCTGTAATTTGTTCTGTGTCATCCAATTTTGAATATCTTCAAAGCAGTGGGCCATATTTGCAGGAGAGAAGGCAGATTTTCAGAGTAACGCTGCTTTGAATCTGAGAGTCATCTGCGTAAAAATGATGGTTGATTGATGACGTTTTTTATATGTGACAGTGGGGCAGTGTAAAGAGTGAACAGAACAGGGCCTAGAACTGATCCCTGTGGGACTCCGCATTTCAGTTTGGCAGGTATTGATTGAATCTTGTTTACTGCAACTGTCTGAAATCGGTCAGTGAGGTATGAATTAAACCAGGTGAGGGCTGTGCCAGTGACACCGAACGTTTTTTGAAGACGGGAGAGAAGAATTGAGTGGTCTATAGTATCGAAGGCTGCCGATAAGTCGAGTAGAGTGAGAAGGGAGATTTCCCTGAGTCAGAAGCTAGTAGAAGCGTGTTTAAAGTGTGTACTAGGGTGGTTTCAGTGCTGTGGTTGACGCGGTAGGCAGACTGAAACTCAGGAAGAAGATTGTTGGAAAGAAGGTGGTTGTTGAGCTGTTTGAGAACTACTTTTTCAAGGACTTTAGAAATAAAAGGTAGATTGGAAACAGGTCTATAACTCTTCAGAATGTTAGGGTCAAGGTCATGCTTTTTGAGTAGAGGTGTGACTATAGCAGTTTTGAGAGCTGATGGAACATTTCCTGAAACAAGAGATGAGTTCACTATTTTCGTGATAGTGGGTATAAGTATTATGTGGTCATACTGTTGACAATGAAGTTCATTTTTTGTTGCAATGTAAAGCATATGAAACTATACGAAAGAAACATAATTTCCTAAGTCTACAAGAAACAGAAAGTCCAGATATTATTTCTACTTTGTCGTCTGAAAACGAACATGTAACTAAATCTGTATCTAAGTTTATTGCAGAAGCACAAAAATTAAGACAAAGCCATGTCAGCACCAATTACATAAGATATGTAATGATATAGTCACTTTAAAGAGCAATGTATATTCTCAGGTAAACAGAGTTAAAAAGGCTGACATAAATCACTTGTAATTTGAATGGATGGTCGATTCGAATGTTGTTTTGGCATTTCAGTTTGATTTCCCTATTTTCTTTTCTTTGTATGAACTAGGTGATTTGTAAATGTATAGACGCCAATGTTATCATTATAATTAGTCTGCTATACGTGGATGGATGCTTTCTTTTTGCCAAACTTAATTGTACTGATCACCTATTTCACTTTTTATTTACTGTTTCACAAGCATATTTGTGTTACCTCCATTGTCAAAAGGCCTAGTTGGGCAATGACAATAAACTGTTAAAGCGTATGTTCTTTTGTTTGTTTGTTTCTTTCTTTCTCTGTTGTGTGCATACACTGTAAGTTTCGTAAAGGATAAGCTAGCTTCTGTCTGTCTGTTTGTCCTTTATTTCTGTCTGTCTGTCTTTCTATGGGGACGGGATAGCTCAGTGGTCGGAGCACTCGCTTTCCCCCAGCCAAGTTAAGCAGCGTTGAGCGTGGTTACCAGTTGGATGGGTGACCGTTTGCGCGCCTTGGCTTCAGTACAGTTCCCCCAGTTCACCCAGCTGTAAATGGGTACCTGTCCTCTTTAGGGTCAGGGAAGGTAAAGCAGCGAGGGAGAGGAGATGGGCGCCGCCCTCAATATGCTGGCCCTAGAGAAGTGAGGTCTCTGACGCCTCGCTCCCCTACGACCTTATGGGTTATGGGACACCTTTACCTTTTACCTTACCTGTCTTTCTGCCTGTCTTTCTTTCTTTCTTTCTTTTTCCTGTCTGTCTGTCCGTCTGTCCGTCGATCTTTCTTTCTGTCTTTTCTTTCTTTCTTTCTTTTTCTTGCTGTCTTTCTCTCTTTCTTTCCGTTTTCTTTCTTTCTTTTCTTTTTCAATCAATATCTTTCAGTTGGCCAATCTGTTAACCTGAAGGACGTTTTTAAAAAAAAAAAACCCACAAATTTGCTCTGCCAAACACTTGGGTGTTGTTACTTGTCTGAATTTTTCCTTTCTCTTCTTTTTCGTTTTCTTTCTTTCTTTCTTTTCTTTCTTAATCAATGTCTGTCAGTTGGCCAATCTTTTAACCCGAAGAAGGTTTTTAAAATAAACTGAAAAATTGCTGTGCTAAACACGAGGATGTTGTGCTTTTACTTGTCTGTTCTTTTCTTTCTTTCCTTCTCCCTTTTCTTTGTTTTTATCTATCT
>CM054155.1:42536597-42551597 GCA_028751875.1 Rapana venosa | reverse complement strand
TGTCTCTGTCTCTGTCTCTTCCTCTCTCTCTCTTCATCTCTCTCTCTCTCTTCTCTCTCTCCCTCTTCTCTCCTCTCCTTCCCTCCCTCTCTCTCTCTCTCTCTCTCTCTCTCTCCTCTCTCTCTCTCCTCTCTCTCATCTCTCTCTCTCCTCTCTCCTCTCTCTCTCTCTCTCTCTCTCTGCTCTCTTTCTCTCTTTTCACTCTGTTTCGAGATATTTCTGACATTTATTTTTGGGGGGGTTTACTTTTCTACTTATTCCTTAATCCCTTGAAGCTTTTTGATCTTTGAGGTGAAAAGATTGGCCAAAAGAAAGGCAGAAGAAGAGGAATGTCTGAAGTCACTGGCTCAAGATGAAAGACTATTGCAGCTGAGCTTTTGGGGGAAAAGTATGCCTCCTGGTTTCGTGTGTGTGTATGTATGTGTGTGTGTGTGTGTGTGTGTGTGTGTGGGGTGTGTTGTGTGTGTGTGTTGTGTATGTGTGTGTGTGTTGTGTGTGTGGTTGTGTTGTGTGTTGTGTGTGTGTTTTGTGGGGTGTGTGTGTGTTTTGTGTGTGTGTGTGTTGTCTTCCTTGTCATTTTTTTTTTCTTGTTTCTTTTTCTTTGTTGTCTTTCTTTTTTTAAAATCTATTTCTTTTTGAATACTTTCTTTCAGCTTTTTAGAAAGAGAAATCTTTGTTTTACTTTTCGTTTCTTTTAAAAGATTTTTGTTCATGATATTTTTTAATGTTTTTTCTTTTCCTTATTTTGTTTATTTGTTTGTTCTTTTGTAAGTATCCTTTGTTTTCTCTAATTTGTCTTTCAGTTGGGTTTTTAAAAAACTTTTCTTATTTACTTTTATTACTGTGTGTTTTAATTTCTTTTCTCTTTTGAAGGTTTTTTTTATCTCTCCTTCTTTCGTTTCTTGTCTTCTTTTTTATTTTTTATTATTGTATCTGTTTGTCTACTGTCCTTCGTTTGTTCTACTTTTTCCTTCTTATTTATTTTATGTTTTATAAATGTAGTTCTTCTTTCCTTTTTGTCTCAACTTTGTTGAGTACAAGTTATGCATGGCTCAGTTGTATGTGCGTATTTGTAATAGTGCATACTATGCATGAGGGAGAGAGAGAGCACGAGCGGGCGCGTGTGCGTGCGCGCGTGTGTGTGTGTGAGTGTGTGTGAGTGTGTGTGTGAGTGTGTTGAAGTGTGTGTGTGTGTGAGTGTGTGTGTGCGTGAGTGTGTGTGTGTGTTCAAACTCATTTAACGTCTTTTTGTAAGTGGTGACGTTAACGTGTGTGTCTGCTAGGACAATCATAGAGAGTTGAAAAAAAGATCCGTCACCTGGAAAAAAAATCCCACACCTGAAGAAAAAAGATCCCACACCTGAAGAAAAAAGATCCCACACCTGAAGAAAAAAGATCCCACACCTGAAGAAAAAAGAGCCGACACCTGGAGAAAAAAGATCCGACACCTGAAGAAAAAAGATCCCACACCTTAAGAAAAAAGATCCCACACCTGAAGAAAAAATATCCCACACCTGAAAAAAAATCCGACACCTGGAAAAAATGATCCGACACCTAAAAATACAGATCCGACACTTGAAAAAAAGATCCGACACCTGAAGAAAAAGGATCCCACACCTGAAAAAATCCGACACCTGAAAAAAATCCGACATCTGAAGAAAAAAGATCCGACACCTGAAGAAAAAAGATCCGACACCTGAAGAAAAAAGATCCGACACCTGAAGAAAAAAGATCCCACACCTGAAGAAAAAAGATCCCACACCTGAAAAAAATCCGACACCTGGAAAAAATGATCCGACACCTAAAAATAAAGAGCCGACACCTGAAGAAAAAAGATCCGACACCTGAAGAAAAAAGAGCCGACACCTGAAGAAAAAAGAGCCGACACCTGAAGAAAAAAGATCCGACACCTGGAGAAAAAAGATCCGACACCTGAAGAAAAAAGATCCGACACCTGGAGAAAAAAGAGCCGACACCTGAAGAAAAAAGATCAGACACCTGGAGAAAAAAGAGCCGACACCTGGAGAAAAAAGATCCGACACCTGAAAAAGAAATCCGACACCTGGGGAAAAAAGATCCGACACCTGAAGAAAAAAGATCCAACACCTGAAGAAAAAGATCAGACACCTGAAAAAGAAATCCGACACCTGGGGAAAAGAGATCCGACACATGAAGAAAAAAGATTCAACACCTGAAGAAAAAGATCAGACACCTGAAGAAAAAGATCCAACACCTGAAAGAAAAATCCGATACCTGGAAAGAAAGATCCGACACCTAAAAAATATAGATCCGACACTTGAAAAAAAGACCCAACACCTGAAGAAAAAGATCAGACACCTGAAGAAAAAAGATCCAAAAACCCGAAAAAAGATCCGACACCTGAAGAAAAAAGATCCGACACCTGAAAAAAATGATCCGACACCTAAAAAAATATAGATCCGACACTTGAAAAAAAAGATCCGACACCTGAAGAAAAAGGATCCCACACCTGAAAAAACCCGACACTTGAAAAAACACCCCGACACCTGAAGAAAAAAAAATCCGACACCTGAAGAAAAATGATCAGACACATGAAGTAAAAAGATCAGACACATGAAGTAAAAAATCGACACTTGAAAAAAAAGATTCGAAACTTAAAAAAAGATCCGAGAAAAGATCCGACACCTGAAGAAAAAAAATCCGACACTTGGGGAAAAAAATCCGACACTTGAAAAACATCCGTCACCTGAAGATAAAAGATCCGATACCTAAAGGAAAAAGATCCGTCACCTGAAGAAAAAAGATCAGACACCTGAGAAAAAAGACCCGACACCTGGAACAAAATCCAACACCTGAAAGAAAAAGATCCGACACCTTTAAAAAAATCCGACACCTGAAAGAAAAATATTCGGACACCTTAAAAAAATCCAACACCTGAAAGAAAAAGATCAGACACCTAAAAAAAATCCAACACCTGAAAAAATATTCGATAGCTAAGAAAAAAAAACTGAAAAAAAATCCGACATCTGATAAAAGTGATCAGACACTTGAAAAAAAATATTCAGACACCAACACCATTTAAAAAACAAAACAAAAACCAACAACACGGCACCCCACCTTCACCACCCCAATTAAGTTTGGGTTTAAGAAAAAACCCCAAATTTGTATTCCCTTTTCTAGAATGTTTTTAAAACCTAAATCAATCATTTGTTTATCGATCTATCTATCTATCTATCTATCTATCTATCTATCTATCTATCTATCTATCTATCTATCTATCTATCTATCTATCTATCTATCTCTTTCTATCTCTTTCTATCTCTCTCTCCATCTATATATCTCTCTGTCTCTCTATCTATCTATCTCTATCTGTCTCTCTATCTCTCTATCTCTCTCTATGTCTTTCTATGTCTCTATCTCTCTATATATACATCTCTCTGTCTATATCTATCTATCTATCTCTATCTGTCTCTCTCTTTCTATCTCTCTATCTATCTATCTCTATATCTCTCTGTCTCTCTATCTCTATCTCTATCTATCTGTCTCTCTCTATCTCTATCTATCTATCTCTCAATACATCTCTCTACCTATCTCTCTATCTCTCTTTCTATCTATCTCTCTCTATTCATCTCTCTCTCTCTATCTCTCTGTCTCTATATCTATCTATCTATCTATTTCTTTCTCTTTCTATCTCTCTATCTCTCTATACACCTCTCTATCTCTCTATATCTCTCTATCTCTATCTCCAATATTTTCAGTTATTACGTATAGGATCCGTTTCATTCATAGTCTGCTTACGTTTATCTAGAGCCTGCGTTATATATATTACTACAGATTTAAGCTCGGACATATTATTTGAAGATAACACCTTTTGTACAAGATTGGTGGACCTGTTGGTTGGGTTTGTCAAAAAAGCAATTTTTTGGCGAATGTCATGATAAGTTCTACAAGTAAACAAAAAATGAAATTCGTCTTCTTCTTCTTCTCCACATGCTGGACAAGAGTTGTTGTCTGTCTCTGCTGTAATATACCATTGTTTGCAGTCAAAAGACCACACAATCTTAGCCTAAATTTTAGTAAATTACTTCGTCAAATAAAATTCGTTCATTCATTCGTTCTATCTCTATCTCTCTATCTCTCTATACATCTCTCTATCTATCTCTATCTATCTATCTCTCTATCTCTATCTCTCTATCTATCTATCTAACTCTTTTATTCTAGGAATCCTTGAAACTTTTTGGCTCTTTCGAGGTGGGAGGAGCACAGTTTAGGAAAGACCCAGGGCCATGAGGGAAGGAAGAGGACGAGGGATATGTGTCTGTCTGATGACAGAGTGCCACAGCTGGAGTTTGGGGTATATCATTATTATTACTGTTATGCCTTCTGGCTGTGTGTGTGTGTGTGGTGTGTGTGTGTGTGTGTGTGTGTTGTGTGTGTGTGTGTGTGTGTGTGTGTGAGTATGTGAGTGTGTGTGTGTGAGTGTGTGTGAGTGTGTGTGGAGTGTGTGTGTGAGTGTGTGTGTGTGTGTGTGGGTGTGTGTTTGTGAGTGTGTGTGTGTGGTGTGTGTGTGGGTGTGTGTATGTGTGAGAGAGTGTGTGTGTGTGGTGTGGTGTGTGTGGTGTGTGTGAAGGTGTGTGAGTGTGTGTGTGTGTGTGAGTGTGTGTTGAGTGAGTGAGTGTGTGTGAGTGAGTGTTGTGAGAGAGAGAGTGTGTGTGTTAGTGTGTTAGTGTGTGTGTGTGTTAGTGTGTGTGTGTGAGTGTGTGTGTGTGGTGGGGTGTATGTGAGTGTGTTTATGTGTTGTGTGAGTGAGTGTGTGTGTGTGTGGTGTGTGTGTGTGTGTGTGAGAGTGTGTGTGTGTGAGTGTGCGTGTGTGTGATTGAGTGTGTGCGTGCGTGTGTGTGTGAGTGTGTGTGTGTGTGTGTGAGTGTGTGTGTGTGTGTGTGTGAGTGTGTGTGGTGTGTGTGTGAGATGTGTGTGTGTGAGTGTGCGTGTGTGTGATTGAGTGTTGTGCGTGCGTGTGTGTGTGAGTGTGTGTGTGTGTGGTGAGTGTGTGTGTTGAGTGTGTGTGTGAGTGTGTGTATGTGTGTGTGTGAGTGAGTGTGTGTGTGTGAGTTTGTGTATGTGTGTGTGAGTGTGTGGTATGTATGTGTGCGTGTGTGTGAAGTCAAGTCCAATTTTTATTTCCAGATGCTACATTGAATAAGCAATGCATTTGCTTTTTTTGTGTTCATCATCATCAAGCCATCTATCTGGGAACAAACAAAACAACTTGATCAATAATATCTAAGTACATGTGTGTGTGTGAGAGTGTGTTGTGGTGTGTGTGTGTGTGTGTTGTGTGTGTGTGTGTGTGTTGTGTGTGTGTGACAAAAGCTCAAAAACAACTTGATTAATAATATCTAAGTACATGTGTGTGTGTGAGAGAGAAGAGAGGCGAGATGAGAGAGAGAGAGAGAGAGAGAGATGAGACAGATAGATAGAGATGGAGAGAGATAAGAGAGACGAGAGATATAGAGATAGATAGATAAGAGAATAGAACAGAGAGACAGATAGAGATAGATAGATAGATAGCTAGAACAGAGAGATGTATATATAGAGAGATAGAAAGAGAATGTGTGTGTGTTTATTTATTTTATTTATTTTATTTTATTCCTTTATATCGAGGATAATGGAATAAGCACTTATGTGCTATTTTACATCCAGTCCCCGTGTGTATACGGATTTGTGAATTCTGTCATATGTTCCCACAGGCACACAATGGCCTACTCTTACGAAAAGCGCAAAAGGATTTAACGTATGCGCGAGATGTTCTGCGTGCGTTAGCACACGCACCCTCGGTTTATAGTCTCATCCGAAGGATTTTGGGGGAGAGTGGAGTCTGCACTGATGCTAACTCCAGAGGAAAATATCCCCTTGAGCGAGAACCGAACCCGAGTCGTCAGATTGCAAACGCAATGTTCTGACCACTAGGCTATCCCGTCCTTCTTGCTCTGTGTGTGTGTGTGTGTGTGTGTGTGTGTGTGTGTGTGTGTGTGTGTGTGTGTGTGTGTTTGAAAGTGTGTGTGTGTGTGATTGAGTGTGTGTGTGTGAAGTCAAGTCACATTTTAATTTCCAGATGCTACATTGAATAAGCAATGCATTTGCTTTTTTTGTGTTCATCAACATCAAGCCATCTATCTGGAACAAACAAAACAACTTGATCAATAATATCTAACTCCACGTGTGTGTGTGTGTGTGTGTGTGTGTGTGTGTGTGTGTGTGTGTGTGTGTGTGTGTGTGTGTGTGTGTGAGTGTGTGTATGAGAGAGAGAGGGAGAGGGCGAGACAGATAGACAGACAGATAATCAGGCAGAAAGAGACAGAGAGAGAGAGAGTCACATGTGTGTGTGTGTGTGTGTGTGTGTGTGTGTGTGTGTGTGTGTGTGTGTGTGTGTGTGTGCGCGCGCGCATGGCGGGAGAGAGAGATGGAAAGAGAGAGAAGAAATAAAGACCGAGTGGACAAGTGACAAAATATACTAACAACAACAACAATAACAACGGCACAAAACTTTAAATAGAAACTAGACATCAAGTGAATTTTCTTCCCACGCTTGTTCCTGTGGATAAGTGAACCATCTATTTTGTTTCTGTTCTCAAAAGAAAAGTGTTTTGTTCCTTGATTTTGAGGGAAATTTTTGATTGAATCACTTGTATGAAGAGAAAGGTAAAGAAAGAGAGGAAAGACGCTGCACAAAGAGAGAGAGAGAGAGAGAAAGAGAGGGAGAAAGAGAGACAGAGAGAGAGGGAGAAAGAGAGACAGAGAGAGAGAGACAGACAGAGAGAGAGAGAGAGGGAGAGAGAGAGAGGGAGAGAGACAGACAGACAGAGAGAGAGAGAGAGAGGCAAGAGAGGAAGAGAGAGAGCAAGAGAGAAAGAGAGAGAGAGAGAGCAAGAGAGAAAGAGAGAGAGAAAGAGAGGGAGAGCGAGAAGAGAGAGCAAGAGAGAAAGAGAAAGAGAGAGAGAGAGAGAGAGAGAGAGAGAGAGAGAGAGAGAGAGGGATAGAGAAAGCGAGAGAGAGATAGAGGGATAGAGAGAGCGAGAGAGAGAGAGAGAGCTAGAGAGAGAGGGAGAGAGAGAGACAGAGAGAGAGAGAGAGGGGGAGAGACAGACAGACAGAGAGGCAGACAGACAGAGGAGAGACAGACAGACAGAGAGAGAGGGAAAGAGAGAGAGACAGACAGACAGAGAGAGGGAGAGACAGACAGACAGATAGACAGAGAGAGAGGGAGAGAGAGAGAGAGCGACAGACATAGAGAGGGAGAGAGACAGACAGACAGACAGAGGGAGAGAGAGAGAAACAGACAGAGAAACAGACAGACAGAGGGAGAGACTTACAGAGAGAAAGGGAGACAGACAGACAGACAGAGAGGGGTAGTAAGTAGTATGTCTATGTTCTGAAGTGTGGCGCGCGGTGTCTGCCTTGCAAAGATGAAAGAACAGCCCATGAGCTTAAGGCTTTTTGAGAGCTCGAAGAGATTTTCTTGTCTTTTTCTCTGCGTGTGTGTGTGTGTTTGGGGGGGGGGGGTGGATTGAGGGGAGAGGGGGTTGTCGTTTTTTACTTTTTTGTGTGTTGTTTGTTTTTCTAGCTTTCTTTTCTATTTTATGTTTTTCATTTTTGCCCGTTCTCTATTCTTTTGTTTTCTTTAAAAAACATTGTAGAAAACAAATCTTTATTTGTTTTGTTTGTTTGTTGCTTCCTAGCTTCCTTTCTTTTCTGTTTTTGTTTCTTCCTTTTTTTGTTTGCTCTCTCTTTCTTTCTTTCTTTCTTTTTCTTTCTTTCTTTCTTTCTTTCTTTCTTTCTTTTTCTTTGTTTCTTCCATTTTTGTTTATTTTCTTTCTTTCTCTTTCTTTCTTTCTCTTTCCTTCTTTCTTTCTTTCTTTCTTTCTTTCTTTCTTTTGGTTCTTCTTCTTTTTCGAGAGAGACGAGAGCTTATTACAAGTACTGCAGTGACACAAACTTTGCGCGCTAGTGTTTGTTTTTAAACATCATCCCCGAAGTCAAAATGCGGTTACCTTCATGGCCTGGAAGAGAAACGGTCGAGTACGGAAAATGGTCACCATTGGCGAACCTGGGAGCTCTAACAAAGGACTTGACTTATGCCTCTAGGTTCCTTGGGGAACAATGGGCTGCAACAACACCCCTTCCTCCAACGAACTCGGTTTTGGGAGATAGATCCTCTTCAGCTCGGCCCATGTCATTCCGGCTGCCTTCGTTTCTTCGTCAACACAGGAACAGGGGCAAAAAATCCCCCAAAGAGGCAAAGGGATCTTTCAGGCTGGGGCTGGCTTCAAACTGGGGATGTTGAGCTTGCTCTTCGCCCCCCCCCCCCCCCCCCCCCCGGTAGGGGGGGGGGGGTGTCTCACTCAGTCTGGCTCCACTCTTGCCTCTAAAGTCCTTCGGATGAGACTATATAAACCGAGGTCCCGTGTGTGAGCGCCCCGCAGAACATCTTGCGCATACGTTAAATCCTGTTCCGCTTTTCGTAAAGAGTAGGCCATTGTGTGCTGGTGGGAACAGATGACAGAATTGACAAATCTGCATAAACACGGGGACTGGATGTAAAAACAAAAAAGCACGTAAGTGCTTCTTCCATTATCCTCGATATAAAATGAAATGGCTCCGCGATTAAACAGTTAGTAGTGGGGGGGGGGGGGGGGGGGTTAACTGGGTATGTTAGCTCAGAACAGGCACCACTGAACACCGCCAATGTGACCGAACAGAAGGTTGCGGGGCCTTCACGGTTGGTAGCCTCATGGGGCCTGCTATTGATGGGCTCCCTTGTGGACTTCTGACTCTGAGAATGCAACATAACAAAACCTGGGTGTGGCTGTGGGGAGGGAAGGGGGGGCAGGGGACAGGGGGCGGTGTGGGTGAGAGATTGGAATGATCGGCGTGGGAACAGCATGCAGGACAGGACCGTCACAGAAGAGGAGGCAGCAATGCAAATTTTTCTTAATTACAACAAGAACACAAGCTTAAAGAAGTAAAAGAAAGACAGAAAAAGAAATTAAAAAAAATGGAATAGGAAGAAATGAGAAAAGAAAAAAAAGAAGAAAGAAACAAGAAAAAAAGGACAGAAAAGAAAAGACAAGCAGACAGGCAAACAGACTGAAAAAAAGGAAAACAAGCAGACAGACAGACAAAAAAAGAAAAGAAAAAGACAGGTGGAGAACGGAGATGCAACGAAATGTATAAAACAAGAGAGAGAGAGAGAGAGAGAGAGAGAGAGAGAGAGAGAGAGAGAGAGAGAGAGAGAGAGAGAGAGAAAGAGAGAGAGAAAGAGAGAGAGAGAGAAAGAAAGAAAGAAAGAAAGGCAGATTTTTTTTTAAAATGAGAAAGAGAGGGCTAAAAGAATAAGAAATCAAAGATGATCCAAGAATAACAAATTAAGTTCATGCACATCCTACAACTACATTCCTTTTCAGGGGGAAAAAGTAACAGAATAAAAGACAAAGAAGGAAAAAGAAAAGCTGAAAATAAAGAAAGCCAGAAGAAAGCACGAAAAGAAAGCCAGCAGAAGAGAAAAAAAAACATACCACAAAAAAAATTAAAAAAGAGAAAGTTCTAACTTTAAAGAAAGTGAAAGCAGGAATAAACAAAACAACAAAAAAGAGAAAAAAAAATCCAGGAGAAGTAAAAACACAACAAAGAACAACAGTATTAAAAACTGAAACGAAGAAAACAGAATCAAAGAATGCAAAAGGTTTAGAAAGAGAGAAAAAGAAAGAGAAACAACAAAACAACAACAGCAACGCCCCCCCCCCCCCCTCCAAAAAAAGAAAGAAGAAAATTGAAAACCTTAAAACATGTAATCTACATTTTTCTCGTTTTTCGGCTAGGTCTTCAAGGTTGACTATTTTTTACCCATCATTAAAAGGTAGCTGCATTACGAGTTCGGGGATAGTGTCTAAACACACCTGTGCGCGTGCGATATTTTTTATTATTATAAAAAAAATGGTCATCTGTTCCTACTAGCAAGAAATGGCGTACTCTTTTGAAACGCGTCAGGTCTTACTTTAAATATGTCACTTAGAAATTTGACCACTAGTAATCTTTAAGTAAAAAAGAAAGAAAGAAAGAAAGAAAGAAAGAAAGAAAGAAAAAGAAAGGAAGACAGGAAGGAAGAAAGGAAGGGAGAAATAAAGCAACAATTACAAACACACAAACGAAGGAAGGAAGATAGAAAGAAAGAATAAATGAAAGAAACAGAAAATGAAGGAGGGAAAAGAAAGAAAGAAAAGAATGAGGGAAGAAAAGAAAGAAAGAAAGAAAGACAGAAAGAAAGAAAGAAAGAAAGAAAGAAACAAACAATGATAAAATAAATAAATAAAAAATGAATAAAGAAAGAAAGAAGAAGGCAGGAAGGATAGAAAGAGAAAAGAAAGAAATGACGGGAAGAAAGAAAGAAAGAAAACAGAAAGAAAACACAAAGAAACAAGCAAAGAAGAAAGAAAAAAACCCCAAGAAACAGACAGGAAACTTGTCAAACTGATTGACAATGCACCAGGGCTAACCAAACTTTCTTCATCAAAACAAGTGTATTTCGGGCATCAAGTCAAGGATGGATTGCAGAAAAGAAAGGAAGACAGACAGAAAGAAGGAAAGAAAGGAAAGAAAGAAAGGAAGGAAGGAAGGAAGGAAGGAAGGAAGGAAAGAAAAAAAGAAAGAAAAGAAAGAAAGAAATGAAGGAAGGAAAGAAAGGAAATAAAGAAAAAAAAGAAAGAAAGAAAGAAATGAAGGGAAGAAAGAAAGAAAAAACGAAATGAAGAAAGAAAGAAAGAAAAAAAAATGAATGAGTGAAAGAGACAGAGAGAGAGAGAGAGAGAGAGAGAGAGAGAGAGAGAGAGAGAGAGAGAGAGAGAGAGACAGACAGACAGACAGACAGACAAACAGAGAGAAAGAAAGAAAGAAATGAATAGAAGAAAGGGAGACAAAAAGAAAGACAGACAGACAGATAGACAGACAGAAAGAAAGGAAGGAAGGGAAGAAAGAAAGAAAACACAAAGAAACAAGCAAAGAAGAAAGAAAAGAAAAACAATAAACAATCAGGAAACTTTGTCAAAGTGATTGACAATGCACCAGTGCTAACGAAACCGAACTGACTTTATCAAAACAATGTATTTCGGGTATCAAGTCAAAGATGGATTGCAGAAAAAGAAAGAAAGAAAGATAGTAATAAAGATAAAAAAAAGAAAAGAAAAGAAAGAAAGAAAGCAAGAAAGTAAGAAAGAAAGGAGCTGAAGGGAAGTAAAAAAGAAAGAAAGAAAGAAAAAAAGAAAGAAAGAAAGAAATGAAGGGAAGAAAGAAAGAAAAACAGAAATGAAGAAAGAAAGAAAGAGAAAAATGAATGAGTGAAAGAGACAGAGAGAAAGACAGACAGACAGACAAACAGAAACAAAGAAAGAAAGAAATCATTAGAAAAAAAGAGACAAACAGAAAGACAGACAGAAAGAAAGAAAGGAAGGAAGGGAAGAAAGAAAGAAAACACAAAGAAACAAGCAAAGAAGAACGAAAAGAAACCCAAGAAACAGATAGGAAACTTGTCAAACTGATTGACGATGCACCAGGGCTAACCAAACTTTCTTCATCAAAACAAGCGTATTTCGGGCATCAAGTCAAGGAGTGATTGCAGAAAAAGAAAGAAAGAAAGATAGTAATAGAGAAACAAACAGAAAAGAAGAAAAGAAAAGAAAGAAAGAAAGAAAGAAAGCAAGAAAGTAGGAAAGGAAGAAGCTGAAGGGAAGAAAGAAAGAAAGAAAGAAAAAAAGAGAAGGAAATGAAGGGAAGAAAGAAAGAAAAAGGAAAGAAAAGAGAAAAAAAAAGAAAGAACTGAAGGGAAGAAAGAAATAAAATAAAAGACAATTTAAAAAAAGAAAGAAATGAAGGAAAGAAAGAAAGAAAGAAAAAAAGAAAGACAATAAAGAAAAAGAGAAAGGAAGGAACTGAAGGGAAGAAAAAAAAAGATAGAAAGAACATGAAGGAAAAAAAGAAAAAAAAGAAAGAAATGAAGGGGAGAAAGAAAGAAAAAAGAAATGAAGACAGAAAGAAAGAAAGAAAAAATGAATGAGTGAAAGAGACAGAGAGAGAGAGAGAGAGAGAGAGAGAGAGAGAGAGAGAGAGAGAGAGACAGACAGACAGACAGACAGACAGACAGAAAAGAAAGAAATGAATAGAACAAAGGGAGAAAGAAAGAAAGAAAGAAAGAAAGAAGGAAAGAGAGAGAGAGAGAGAGAGAGAGAGAGAGAGAGAGAGAGAGAGAGAGAGAGAGAGAGAGAGAGAGAGAGAGAGAGAGAGAACACAAGGAAACAAGCAAAGAAGAAAGAAAACAAAACGAAGACCAGGGCTAACCAAACTTACTTCATCAAAACACTCTATTTCGGGCATCAAGTCAAAGATGGATTGCAGAAAAGGAACAAAGAAAAAAAGAAAGTAATACAGAAAAAAAGAAAAGAAAAGACAAAGAGACAGAAAGAAAGAAAGAAAGAAAGAAAAGAAAACAAACAGACAAACAGGAAACTTTGTCAAACTGATTGACGATGCACCAGGGCTAACCAAACTTACTTCTTCAAAACACTCTATCTTAAGGGCCAAGTCAAGAGTGATTGCAGAAAAAGAAAGAAAGAAAGAAAGAAAGAAAGAAAGAAAGAAAGAAAGAAAGAAAAGAAAACAAATAAACTATCAGGAAACTTTGTCAAACTGATTGACAATGCACCGAGGCTAACCAAACTTACTTCTTCAAAACACTCTTTTTCGAGCATCAAGTCAAAGATGGATTGCAGAAAAAGACAGAAAGAAAGAAAGTAAGAAAGAACAAAGAAAAGAAAGAAAGAAAGGAAGGAAGGAACTGAAGGGAAGAAGAAAAAAAAGAAAGAAAGAAAAGAAAGAAAAAAGAAAGAAAGAAAGGAAATAAAGAAAAAGAGAAGAAAGAAATGAAGGGAAGAAAGAAAGAAAGGAAGGAAGGAAGAAAGAAAGAAAGAAAGAAAATGAGTGAAAGAGACAGAGAGAGAGAGAGAGACAAACAGAAAGAAAGAAATGAAATAGAAAAAAGGGAGACAAAAAGAAAGACATATAGACAGACAGATAGAGAGAAATGAAGGAGGGGAAGAAAGAAAGAAAACACAAAGAAACAAGCAAAGAAGAAAGAAAAGAAAACAAACAGACAAACAGGAAACTTTGTCAAACCGATTGACGATGCACCAGGGCTTACCAAACTTACTTCATCAAAACAGTCTATCTTAAGGGTCAAGTCAAGAGTGATTGCAGAAAAGAAAGAAAGAAAGAAAGAAAGAAGGACAGACGGACAGACGGACAGACAGACAGACAGAAAGAAAGAAATGAATGACTGAATGAAAAGAAAGATAGACAGAAAGAAAAGAGAATGAAAGAAAGAAAGAAAGAGAGAAAGAAGATAGAAGAAAAGAAAGAAAGAAAGAAAATCAAAGAACGAAAAAGAAAGAAAGAAGGAAAGAAGGAAAGAAAGACAGGGAGAAAGAAAGAAAGATAAAAAAAAAGAAAGAAAGATAAAGAAAAAGAAAGAAAGAAAGAAAGAAAAAAAATGTGGACAGACAAGAAGAAAGAACAGGAGACAAAGAAGGATGGAAAATTAAAAAATCCACCCACGCACCCCAAAATAAGAAACCCGCCAAACCACGATATCTTGAATTTGCTTATCTGGTAGTTAAAAAGAAGGACCAAAGATATATATATATATATATATATATATATATATATAGACAGATAGGAAAATAGAATAAATGAAATATAAATCAAGCGGATAAAAAGAAGACAGAAAAGAAAGTAGACACGAGAAGAAAGGACCAGAAAGACAGAAAAGAAAAAAAATTCAAAGAGAGAGAAGGAGAACAGACCTTACAAAATAAAGATGAAAGTAAATAATTAAAAAGTAGACTGTATGGTAACAACCATTAGGATATTAGAAAGAATAACTCAAATAAAAAACCCAACAACAACCAGAGACAGACGGAAGACAATCAATTAAAGAGAATTTTTGAGAGAAAAAATACCAAGACAAACACACACACACACACAAACACGCATACTACACATACATAAACACACACAGACACACACACAATGTCTATCTCTCTATCTATCTCTCTATCTCTCTATCTATCTATCTATCTATCTCTCTCTCTCTCTCTCTCTCTCTCTCTCTCTCTCTCTATATATATATATATATATATAATATATATATATATATATATATATATATAATATGCACACACAACACACACATACATACACAATCACACATACACATCACATACACATACACACACACGCACACACACACACACACACACACACACACTCAAACACACACACATACACACACAACACACACAAACACACACACACACACACACACACACACACACACACACACACACACACACACACACAAAAGGCATACCTTTTTTTTAAAAACTGGAATTGTTCGTACAATCTGACTGTTGCAATGGGACACCTTGCTTTAAAACCTGAAAGCATCAAATAGTTCCTCCTCGTGAATAAGTTTCTGAAGGCCTCTAACATCTTTCAGTTTTACATTAAACAATAAGAGAAAAAAAACGCCCATCAAAACGTACACAAAATCCCCACGCCCTTACCATCCCGCCCACCCCCATCCCCTCTCTCAAGAAACGACAGCAACAAACAAACCAATCAACCAAACAACAGCAACAACAACAACCGACAATGTCCATGTGCCAAACCGACATAACGCCAGACAAGCAAAGGTCATCTCACTTTAAAATTCCCCCGTCCACCTCCCACCCAACCCCCTAAAAAAAGAAAAAATAATCTAAAAACACAAAGGCAAAGATATACACATATAAACACACACATATACACAGCACCTACACACACGCACGCGCGCGCACACACACAGCAAACACATAAACACACACACACGCGCGCGCAGGCATACATGCTCACACAGACACACAAACGCGCGCACGC
>CM054155.1:42530186-42536097 GCA_028751875.1 Rapana venosa | reverse complement strand
GGGGGTTTTAAGGGTCCCGTACGCGCCAACACACACTGTCGCGCGCGTACGTGCGCGCTTAAATTACAGAGTGTGTGTGTGGTGTGTGTGTGTGTGTGGTGTTCACATATGGTGCGTACATGTGGTGGCTTAAAAGCGAGCGTGTCAGTGTGTATTACTCGTTCATAAACAAGTGCACATGTTCGATTCATGTAAGAAATAACGTCCTTATTAACTTTCCAGGAATGGCGAGTTATCTTCATTTTCTGTATGAAATTATTTGTATGCTGTCTGTTTCCTTGTTGTTCGTTTTGTTTTGTTTTTGGTTTGTTTTTCATGTCAGCTTCGGTCAATTTTTGTCATTTGATTTCTTTCCCTTCCATGTTTTATTTCTTTTATTTTATTCTTTTATATCGAGGATAATAGAACAAGCACTTATGTACTTTTTCACATTCAGTCCCCGTGTGTACGCGGTTTTGTAAATGTGTGTGTGTGCGCGCGCGCGCGCGTGCTTGCGTGCGTGCACGTGCGTGCATATGCCAGAAACGACTCGTAGCCGAAAGTTCTTACTCACACTAATGCCAGATTGTTGATACATTAGTGTCGAATTTGCCTATTGATAAAATGAGGTGAGTGATTAGCTTGTGTACGTTTCCAATGTGTGTGTGTGTGTGTGTGTGTGTGGTGTGTGTGTGTGTGTGTTGTGTGTGCGCGTGTGTGTGTGCGTGTGTGTGTGTGTGTGTGGGATCCGTATGTCATTTGAATGCGGATCTTCATGGAATCCAGTGATTTGGGTTGTTTTGGTTTAAAAAAAAAAATTCTTGTTAGGCAACAGTGGAGATTTAATGGTCTCCAATGAAGTCATATCCCTTAGGAATGCAGGAAGAGGATACAGAGCAATGACGGAACTAGCTGGCTTGAAGAGCACATCGCAAGCATTGAGAAATGTATTTCTCTTTCTCTCTCTTCTCTCTCTCTCTCCTCTCTCTCTCTCTCCTCTCTCTCCTACTCTCCTCTCTCCTCTCCCTCTCTCTCTCTCCTCTCTCTCTCCCCTCTCTCTTCTCTCGAGACGACCCTGACGGGACGAGAATCTGAACGGGTGGGGCTGTATAAGACTGCTGCAAATTTTTGCATTTTAGCTTCAAAATGTCAGTTACTGGCCATCAGCTACTGTAATAACAACTTTAAACGCCCTGCTGACGACAACGTCGTATTCGAGTTGGAAAGTCCCGGGCGATCCGGCATGTTGTTGTTCGTTTTTGCGAATGAAGCCAGCTTGACAATGCCAGTTGTCAACAGAAATTGCGACCCGTGCTGAACCGTAACTCCCCTGTTCCAGTACTAATCGCACAGAAACCCCCTTTCAAACACTCGCAGCATGTTCAAGATAGTTACAACACCCGAAGCAAAGAACAGGGCAGGTCGCCAAATGTGACATTAACAGTGTCTGAAGGACGACATGATGTAACATTTGATCCCTGCTCGATGTGGAATACAGAAGGAAAACAAACCAGTGTGTACACAGAACTTATGTGTCAGCAGTGAATTGAATGCCCAGCCACACCAGATCATTTGATCAAACTGTGTGATCCAGAAACAGACACAAATCGGTGTGGTTCTTTCTGAGGGCCCTGATGTGCAGGAAGAGCTGACAGTTGGCTCCCACAGTGGATGACTCTGAACTGATATTTGGATTTTGTGAAACAGTATGTGTCTACTCTAACTGACAAAACGTTTTACAGCGTCGATTAAGGGACAGCAAGAGAAACAAGGGTTGAAAGGTGGGGTACATTTCGGTTGATCAAAACATGTATGTGTGAATCCATGACATCATCCGGTTTCTCTTGAATGGAGATCCTGGCGAGGAATTTAGTTGTTTTCTGGTTTACATCAAGCAAAAGAGAAAACATGTTGCCAAGAACGTGTCAGGCTTGCCAACTTCGTAAGGGAACAGTGTACTAACACAAACACAGAGACAGTGGTGGCGAGTGCTGAGCAGAGTTACATCATCTTCGGGACCGGGATCCGTCTTACATGGGCTGACTTCGCTGGCTGTAGAACGGAAAAGGAAAGGCTGGTTTGAAAATTGAGACACTTGAGACACAGACAATAATGTATCGAATCTTGATGTAGCATACCACCACTGCCATGGTTTCCATGTCATTGTAATCGCGTCGCGTTCGATATCGTTGTTACCGCGCCGCAGCGCTATATGGCTTGATTGCTAAATAGCAATTAAAATTGTGTCAATTGTCAATTGTCAATTGCCCAATTGTCTCTCTCTCTCTCTCTCTCTCTCACACACACACACACACACACCCTCTCTCTTTCTCCCCCCTCCTCTCTCTCCCCCCTCTCTCCCTCTCTCTCAAACCCGTTCCGCTTTTCAAAAGAGTAGGCCATTGTGTGCCGGTGAGAATGCATGACAAAATTTACAAAACTGCATGCACAGGGGGACTAGATGAAAAAACAGTGCTTATTCCATTATCCTCGAAATAAAATAATAATAATAATCTTCTCTCCCTATCTCTCTCTTCTCTCTCTCTCTACTCTCTCTCTCTCTCTCTCTCCTCTCTCTCTCTCTCTCTCTCTCTCCTCCTCACAATATCACGTAATGTGAAAAGACGTTAAATTAAAGACACACAAAACACACACACACACCCCACACACCACACAAAACACACACACACACACACACACACACACACACCACACACACACACACAACACACACACACACCAACACCATCCTGTTATGCATGTCAGCGTTCGGTGGGTTACGGAAACACGAACCCGATGTCGGAAAGTGACTACGGGCAAAAACGGTCGCATGGACAAAGTCTCACCATTGCTGAACCTAGGAGCTCTAGCCGAGGAACGAGAAAGAAAAAAACAAGTTTAAAAACCCTATGAAATCAAAAGACAGGATATTCTAACTGCTGGGATGGCAAGACACGAATGCAAACTACACGCGGGGTTGCGATTTGTTAAGTTCGCCCGCAATGCGGAACTCACAACGTAGTGGGCAAATTATCCAATTGTGTGTGGTGTGTGTGTGTGTGTGTGTGTGTGTGTGTGTGTGAGACAGACTCTGTGTGTGTGTGTGTGTGTGTTGTGTGTTTTGTGGGCGCGCGCGCGCGCGCGTGGGGTGAAGTCAAGTCAAATTTTTATTTCCAGATGGTACAGTGAATAAGCAATGCATTTGCTTTTTTTCATCAAGCCATCTATCTAAGAACAAATTTCTTAATGGTTATACTGAAATACTACATTATTGCAACCTTTACCAATAAACCAGTCATCATCATCAATGCCTTTGTGCCTTATTGGCACGTATGGCAGCAACAAATGTTCTCCACTCCTGTCTGTCCTGGGCCAGCTTCCGAATGGTTCCCCAGGTATGTTGGAAGGTCTTCAGCTCTGTTTCGACAGTCCGACGCCAAGTGTTCTTGGGTCGTCCTCGTTTGCATTTTCCCTCTGGTGTCCAGTGGAGGGCTGTTCGGGCGATGTTTCCCTGTTCCCGACGGCAGATATGTCCCTATCCATCCCCATCGCCTATGCATGATGATGTTGTTCCATGCTTTCTTGGTTTGCAACGGCAAAAAGTTCTTGGTTGAGTGGTCTCAGGCCAGAAGATGCGCAGATTCTTCTCAGATTCTCGTGTGGAATGTGATAGTTTGTCGAGTCACTCTCGTCATCCTCCAGCACTGCGAGCCGTACAAAAGGGTGGAAAGTACACAGCTCTGGTATAGTCTTAGTTTGTTCTGGTGCTGTACTGGGACTATTTCCACACATTGTTCAGATTTCTATAAGCATTCTTGCTTTGCTAATCCGGTTCTTGTGTCGCTGCCTGCCTCCGCCGTCATGGCCTAACAGTACTCCCACGAGGTACGTAGAACTCTTCAGTTGTTGGTAAATCTTCTCCATTCACTGTGACCGGTGAGGGGTTCTGAACGTTCAGTGTCACACCTCTGTCTTCTTCTGACGATTTTCAGGCCTACTGCTGTGCGAAAGTGCTGAGACGGGACGTCTTCTCTTGAATGTGATGGTGGTATGTGAGAGCAGGCCAGATCGTCGGCAAATCTAGGTCTTCAAGCGTGAGAAGGGGGTCCATCTGATGCCCCGTGACTGGTCAGCTGTTGTCTGTCTCGTCACCCAATCAATTGTAGGTTGAAGGAGTAGTGCTGACATGGGGCAGCTTGTCTGACGCCGGTTTGTACACTGAAACTGGTTTTGCTGTTTCCTACTCTGCACGTGAAGTTGTTGTAGAAGCTCTTAATGACTTGGATAATCTCCTGTGGAATTCCATATGCTCGGAGTATGCGCCATACACTTTCTCGATGAATGCTGTCAAAGGCTTTTTCAAAATCTACGAAGGTTGATATACAGCTGTCTCTGCCATTCGTGCACTGTTCGATGATGTTGCGCAGGGTGAAGATCTGGTCTATGCATCTTCTTCCTGTCGAAAAACCTGCCTTTTCCCTTTTCTGAGTTGTTGGTCCACTGCCTCTGAGATTCGTCCGATGATGATCTTTGCCAGAATCTGCTGGGATACAGATAGCAGAGTGATTCCTCTCCAGTTGTTACAATTGTTCAGGGCTCCTTTCTTTGGGATCTTCACGATGACTCCTTCTGTCCAATCTGCTGGTAGCTGTTTCTCCTCCCATATAGCTGCAAAGAGTGGCCGTAGAACTTTAGATGCAATCTCTGGATCTGCCTTGAAAAGTTCTGCGTTGAGGTTGTCCTGGCCATGGGCTTTTTCATTCTTGAGAGAGCTGATTGCTGCTATAATCTCTATCTTCTTTGGTGGTGTGCTGTTCACATTGAGATCGGCATCAGGATATTGTACATCTGCATCTTCAGTTGGTGGTGGTCTGTTGAGAACTTCGCTGAAATGTTCTGCCCATCTTGCATCTTGTTCTGCTTCTGTGGTAAGTATTTGGCCTTGTTTATCTAGGATTGGTGTTTCGGTATTGCCCCGGTACTTGCCACTGACAGTCTTGGTGATCTTATACACCTGTCCTTGCTCTCCCTTTGCGGCGGCCTCCTCTGCTTGTCTTGCAATATCATCCATGTAGTATGCTTGTCTGTTCTTGTCATTCTTTTCACAGTTTGGTTTGCTTCTCTGTACTGTTGTTTGTACTCTCTCTCATCCGCTCTGACTTTGTCTCTAAGTTTTTCTTCTCAGTTCTCTCCTGTTCTCGATGGCTTGCCAGGCGTCTGCTGTAATCCACCTTTTTCTCTTCCTCTGTCTCTGTCCTAAGCACGTTTCACAGGCTTGTGTGTAGGCTGTCCTGACTTGTTTCCACATGGTGTTTATATTAGTCGTGTCCGGAGGTGTGTAGTTTTCACTATCCACCAGTGCTTGGAACTTGTTTTTGAGCTGGAGGGTGAAAGCACTCTTTACTTTGGTGTTGCGCAGCTTTTCCACATCAAAATGTTGTTGTCTTGGTTTCCCAGATCCATTTTTTCTCAGCTTCACTTTTAGGGTTGCATTGACAAGGTGGTGATCACTGCCAACATCGCTCCTCTCCTTACTTTTACATCTAGGAGCGATCTCCTCCATGTCCCATTGATCATCAGGTGGTCGATCTGGTTTTTGTCTCTTCCATTGGGGGAACACCAGGTAAGCCTGTGGATCTCAGGGTGTGCAAATAATGTCCCTCCAATGGCCAGGTTGTTTGTCATGCAGAATTCCACCAATCTTTCTCTGTTGTCGTTTATGCTGCCACATCCTTATTTTCCCATGGCTCTTTCTTGGTTTGTGTTGTCTTTTCCGACTTTTGCATTTAGGTCACCCATCACTATCCTCATGTCATGGTTTGGTGTATTTTCCATTTCAGCCTGTAATTGTTCATAAAATGTATCTTTGCTTTCTTCTCCACTGTCGTTGGTTGGTGCATAGCACTGGATGATTGTGGTATTAGCATGTTTA
>CM054155.1:42487686-42525186 GCA_028751875.1 Rapana venosa | reverse complement strand
CAAGATGTTGATGGAACATATTCAGCAACTTGCAGACACAATGGACAGAGGCTTCGAGTCATTAAAGAAACTAGCTGAAGACGGGAATCTTCCGGACACGCCCAGTGGAGCAGCCAGCAGTACACCCGCACCGGTAATGCCGCTCTGTGTGTGACACTTCCCCGCTCCCTGCTGCGATATCGGTGATCAGCCTGTTATCACCAGTGACATTTACATACATGCAGAACTAGATAAAAACAATACCGCGGTTGGTTACCACTCGCGAAGAATCGTTGACATTGTACAGTGTTTAATGTTGTTGTTGTATCTTTCCATTTCGGTCCCCTTCCCCAACTACCCGTTTGTGAAGGGGTCTTTGTCATTGTCATTGTCACTCACTCACTCACTCATACCCACAAACACCTCCCCCACCCCTCCATATACACACCCAACACACCCCACACCCCTTCCACACACACACACACCCAACACCCAACACCCACCCCCCTTCCACACACACACACACACACACACATACAAGGAAGCACACAGACACTTAAAACCCCGCAGAGCGCGTTTGCGGTCCATAGAGTAAGCTAGGCCACGCGGCTAGGCAATTGCACACACCGACAAGCACTTGCACGTCCATGAGCAAGCACTTGCAAGTCTATGAGCCCGGTCTGTCGTTCATTGGTGGTGTGCAGTGATTCAATGACAACAGCGTTGAACTTGAAGTGTCAGTCGGACACGTCATAGACTAGCCTGTCAGTCAGTCAGTCAGTCAGTCTGTTTGTCTGTGTGTCACTCGTCCGTGGGTCGTGTTCTGCCTAGTGGTGGTGGTGGTGGTGGTTGTGGTAGAGATCTCTGTGCAGCCGCTAGTTTTGGTGGTGGTGGTGGTGGTTGTTGGTGGTTGTTGTTTCAACAGTACTTGCAAGATTTGGGTAAGTATTGTTGTTGGTTCGCTAATGTTTTTGTTTCGGTAATTTTTTTGTTGAAGTTTGGTAGAATATTGGACAACTGTTTCTGTTCGTCTCTCTGTTTCTGTTTCTCTGTCTGTCTGTCTGTCTCTCTCTCTTCGCTCTCGCTCTCGCTCTGCCCTGCTCTTTGAATACGGTCGTTTAACTTAAATAAATAAATAAAGCATTGCCATTGCTGTGGTATCCATGTCAATGATAGACATCGCGTGGAAGCCCATATAATACCGGTGCTTGCTGTATGGCCTGTATAGCTTAACAGCAATAAAAATTCAATTCAATTTCTCTCTCTCTCTCTCTCTCCTCTCTCTCTCTCCTCTCTCTCTCTCTCTCTCTCTCTCTGTTTTGATTGGGGTTTTTTGGGAGTGGGGTGGGGGTGTGGTGTATTTTTAGGGTTTTCTTTTATTTGTTTTTTGGGGGTTATTTTTTGTTTTGTTTTGTTTTTGTTGGGGGGGGGGGGGGGGGCTGTTTTGAAAAGGGTTATTTCCCCTTGTTTCTACTGTGAGAGTGTATAAGTGTTGGGTTATTATTAAGATGTATCCCTACGGATATCCCTACTGGATGTAAAAAAGCACATGAGTGCTTATTCATTATCCTCGAAATAAAAGAATTTGTCATTGTCATTGTCTCTCTCTCTCTCTCTCTCTCTCTCTCTCTCTCTCTCTCTCTCTCTCTCTCTCTCTCTCTCTCTCTCTCCTCTCTTGTAGACTGTTCGAAAACTGCATCTGTGTCTGTCTCTCTGTCTGTCTTTGTCTCTCTGTCTGTCTCTGCCTACCTCTCTGTCTCTGTATCTCTCTCACACACACACACAACACACAAACATACACTCTCTCTTTCACATACTCGCACGCACGCACACGCACACACACACACACACACACACACACACACACACACACACACACACACACACACACACACACACACACACACACAATGTTGGTGGTCTAGCTTGCTGTTAAATCCGTGTATGTATGCCTGTATGCGAGTACTATAGACCGATACAAAGAAAACATGTGTTTGTCAATGTGTTTGACATTATTTACTGAACTGTTACTTATGCATTCGTTTAGTTATGTCTGTATGTATGCATTTGTTTGTTGAATGGTTGGTTGGTTTTCCTTCTTTTTCATGAGGGGCATGGTGTAAAGAAGCCACTGGCTTATTCATGTGCCCTCAATAAAACATTCCGAGTTCTCTGTCTCTGTGTCTGTCTGTTCCTCTCTCCTCTCCTCTCTCTTTTCCCTCTCTCTCTCTCTCTTCCCCCTTTCTCTTTTCTGTCTCTCCTGTCTCTCTGTGTGTCTGCCTGTCGTACTTCTCTATCTCTCTCTCCTGCTCTCTCGCTTCTCTTGTCTTGTCTCTCTGTCTGTCTGTGTGACTGCATGTCCTTTTTTGCCCCTGTCTGTCTGCCCCTTTCTTCTCTCTCTCTCCCTCTCTCTTTTTTTATATAAAAAAATTTATAATAAAAATAATCCCCCGAATCTTTGCCATAACTTGTATTTTAAGGATTAAAAGAATCGAAGTTATTTATCTCAGGGTAATAATGGTGGCTATTGCTTTTGCTAAACCATACTGTTTGTTTTTTGGATGGTAACATAGCACGTGCATCCTCGTTTCACAAGGGCCGTGTGGGGCCCTTCATTAGATAAGGTATCCTTTTTGATGGGGGTTGCTATTTTTTTCCCAGAAGTGCGGCCCGTCCTCCCAGGTTCCCCTTGGGGTTGGGCCTGGACTTGTTACGAGGGCCGGCAATAAGAGGGTTTTTTGCCCCTTTTTTACCGGAAGCTATAGCCGAGGGTTAAGACCCGTCTGACTTCAGTCTCTTGGGTCCAGGAATCGGGGTTCGATGTTCGAATCTTCCAACGTCGTTATTGGTGAAATTGGGGGGGATTTTTACGATCTCTTGGGTCAGCTTAAAAGTACAGACCGCCAGTGCCTTCATTCTCTCCTGATATTAGAACGCCACACACACTCACACCACGCACACCCATCCCAACAAACCAGTACACACACACACAACACCCCCCGCCGCCGCAAACGCATGCCTACACCGCACACACACAACACGCACCCACAAACCACCACACAACAACACACACAACACACAAACACACCACCACACACACAACAAAGCCTGTTTTTTTCACTGGATCAGATTTGTCTGCCCATCGTTCTGTTGGACATTGGTTTTGGGATTGAAAAGTCCGTAATTCATTTTTTTGTATAGTTTAAAGTTATTTTTTTTATTAAATGTTTTTTTTACATTTTTTTGTATTGTTTGCATTTCTTGTTTAAATTACTTTTTCCCGTCAAAATCATTAAGTAAATAGACGTTAAACTAAGATCACACACACACCCCACACACCACCACCCCACGAAACGCACGCACGCACGCCGCCGCACGCCCAGCACGCACGCACGCACGCGAGCACCCACACACACAAACACCCACACACACACAACACACACACACACACACACAACAACACACACATGCAGAAATCAAGTCCCAAAGTTAAATCCTCCCGGGTTTCGGTGGTTAGGAAAAGCAATAATGTATCCACAAGCGTCAAGTGGGGATGTGTCGGTGGGGCCCACGGGCACCCCCCTGCAACTTTACAAAGAGGGGAAAGACCAACACTACGCACCCCTCCTGTACGGAATGCGGAGAAGAGGGAGGGGAAAACTTTGGTTTCATCGGGAATATTTTGCATACATATTGAGCGCTTTGATTTGTTGACTTTCCCAAATTCGGCGCTTTTAAAAATTTTCCTATATTATTTTATTATCATCATCATTATATTATTTCATTTAGTGATAAGTTCAGATTTAAAATTCAAGCGCTGACACCCCCGGGGGGGCCTCAGTGGTCAGCAGGGCTATAATCACCATGAGTGGATTGGATTGAATAGCCAATCTTGATTCTCTCAAACAATAGGCACGTGTCAGAATTATCACATCCTGAGCACCCCCCACCTCCTCCTCCCCTCTCTCTCTCTCTCTCTCCCTCTTCTTCTCTCTCCCCCTCTCTCTCTCTCCCCTCTGTTGCTGTCCAGCAGTTAAGTGAAGACTTTTATTTTCCATACATTAAAGAATGATTTTAGGGGGGGTTTCCCTTTCTTTGTTATAAAAATGGTTTTTTGTTGTTCTTTTTTTTTATCAGAGAGAGATGGATGTATGTCATTCTATTAATTTTTTTTCCTTTGCAAATAAATTCATCTCTCTCTCTCTCTCCTCCTCTCCCTCTCCTCCCCTCTCTCTCTCTCTCCTTTCCCCCCCCCCCCCCTCTCTCCCCCCTCTCTTCTTCTTTTCTTCTTCCTTCCTCCTCCTCCCTTCCCCCCCCCCCCCCCCCCCCTCCCGAGAGTTTTTCGTTCATTATTGATCACCCACCCAAGTTTTTTTACACATACCCCCAGTCCTCTGAAAAAAACACAAAGGGCATGGCCCCAGACGAGGATTGGCGGCTCTGTTAGTTTTTAAATTACACCCCGTCATTTTGCCTTAAAGACCCTCAAGAAGTTATGGATGTGTTTACTGCAAAATAGAAACCAAGTAACAATTGCGGGGTTGAGGACTGGAAACTGCAGACTCAAGACATCACATTTTTTACCAAGTTCCCTTTGGGTGATTCAGGCACCCCCCTTTTTGCACTTTTCCTTGATATACAGTGGAAACATCACCGGGCCTTCCAAAAACCCCAAAAACCTGAGGAATATCTGACCTACGCCCCTCCGATGGGAACAAACTCTTCGGCCCCCTGGAGGGCCTTCACCAGGGCAGCTTTTGCCAGGCCTCAGGAGTTGCTGGGGGAGGTTCGATGAAAAAGAAATAATGAGGAATTTCTACCCGCATCGTACATGTAACCGTCATTCTTCACCTCTCTACCCTCATCTTGTGACTGCTGGGTGCCCATGAAGTTTTTGCAACCATTTCCTCCGCTCCTCGCGGTTCTCAGTTTTCCTTGTATGTCTTGCTAGTGGGCTCTCATTTGTCATCCTTTTCGTTTTCTCTAGTCCTGTCTCTTCGTTTTCCCCTTGACTGTTCCCTTGGGGGCGGTTTTTTGGCCGCCAATGTTCCGTGGACATGCCCCGTCCCATTCATTTTAGCGGGTTTTTTCACAGTCGGGTTTGATAGGGCCTGGGGCCCTTTTTTGGTTTTTTTTCATTTCCCTTTGTTGGTTATGTGTCTCTGTACAGATTCCCAAAAAAAAGTTTTATTTAATGAATATTGTAACAAATCATGGCAATTCACGAGAAGAACTAGACGTATGCGCCCGCAGTTCATCGTTCCCCTTTTGAATCATTATAAGTAGTTGGAATATCATACACACAATATATCTTATTAAATTTTAAAATCTCTCTCTCTCTCTTTATAATTATTTTTTATATTATATACATAATAAATATAAACACACACACAATTATAACTTTTTGTATATATGAGAGAGAGTTAAACAACAGAGGGGGTGGGGTGTGTGGTGTGTTTTCTTAATCGCCCTAGTTATTAGTAACTATTTGTGGGGTGTGTGTGTGTGGGGTTGTGTGGGTTCGCTCTTTTCAATTATATATGTTACAAACCCCCACACACAAAATTATATATATTTTTATATATATAATATAATATAAAATTTTTAAATATAAAATATAATATAAAAAATAAAATTTTTTTTTTTTTCCCCAAAAAAATAAAAAATATTTTTTTTTTAAAAAATTTAAAATTTTATAAAAAAAAAAATTTATTATAAAAAAATTTATTTTAATATATTTTTAAATAATAATAAAAATTTTTTTAAAAATTTTTAAAAAAACCAAAAAAAAAGGGAAAAAAAAAGTTTTTTGCAAAAAACCCCACTTACTTTTTTTTTTTTAAAAACCCCCCCCCCCCCCCCCCCCCCCCCCCCCCCCGGGGGGGAAAATTTTTCCTTTTTTAAAATTTGAAAAGGGTGTAAAAGAATTTTATAAAACCCAAAAAAAAAAGGGGCCCCAGGGTTTGGGGAGGAAAAAGGTTTTGTTTTTTTTTTTTTTTTTTTTTGGGGGGGGGGTTAAAGGTTTTTTAAAAACCTATTTGGGAAAAAATTTAAAACCCCAAAAATTTAAATTTTTAAATTTTTCCTTTTTTAAATTTATTTTGCTTTTTCTTTTCCCTTTTTTTTTTAAAAAGTATTTTAAAAATAACAACTATAGTGTCCTTTTGGTTTGGTTTTATGGTTTTAACAGTCCCCCCCCTTTCGTTTTTTTTTTTTTTCTTTTCTTTTTTTTTTTTTTTTTTTGGGGGGGGGGGAAAATTTGTTTGGTTTTTTAAGATTAAAATCCCCGGAGGGGAATTTGGGATATTGGGTTTTTTCCCCCTTTTTTTTATTTTTTTTTTTTTTTTTCTTTTTTTTTTTCTTTCCCTTTCTTCCTTTTTTTTTTTTTTTGGAAAACCAACTGTAAAAATAAAACCCAAACGATAAACTGGTCCTTTCAGGCATTAAGTTATTGAAGTTTTTTTTTAAACTTAGCTTTTTTTTTTTTTTTTTTCTTTTTTCTTTTTTTTTTTTGTTGTTGGGAAAATCTGTTTTTTTTAAATCCGAACGATAAAATTACCTGAGGGATGCTGAAATTTAAGGGGGAAGTTTTTAACAGCCAAACCTCACTTTTTTTTTTTTTTTTTCTTTCTGTTTTTTTCCCTTTTCTTTCTTTTTTTCTTTTTTTTTTGAGAAAACCTAACTGTTAAAAATAAAATCCAAAACTGCAAAAGATGGTACCTGTAGGGCCTGCTGAATTTGGATATGAATTTTTTTTAAGAGCCCAAAATCATTTTTTTTCCCTTTCTTTTTTTCCTTTTTTTTGTTGTTGTTGAGAAAACCCTTTTGTTAAAAAAACCAACTCAATAAGCTAAATCAGGGCACTGGGTTTAAGGGGGTTTTTAAGATTTACCCGGGATTTTTTTATTTTTTTTTTTTTTTTTTTTCCCCTTTTTTTTCCCGAAAAACCAAAAAAAAACAAAAAAGATTCCCCAAGGGGCCAATTAAAGAAAAAAACCAAAAAATTTTTTTTTTCCCTTTCTTTTTTCCCTTTTTTTTAAAAACCTTTTAAAAAAAAATCAAAAAACCAAATTTCAAATTCCATTAAAAAAAAAATTTTCAACCATAGGGATTTTTTAAAAAAATTTTTTTGTCTTCCCCCCCTTTTTTCTTTTTTTAAAATTTTTAAGAGTCTGAGCCAACCCCTTGTTTTTTTTTTTTTTTCTTTTTTTTTTTTTCCCCTTTTTTCTTTTCTTTTTTTTTAAAACGGGAGACCAAAAAAACAAAAGGAGCTCGAAAATTCAGAAAGGGTCAGATTGGGTTTTTTGGGAAGTTTCAACCTGCTTGTAAAATAAAACTCGCACAATGACACCCCTTTTTCCTTTTTCCCTTTCCCCCCTTTTTTTCCCCTCCTTCTTTTCCCTCTTTTAGGAAAAGAAGTTGTCAAGGGGGGGGGCCCGTTTTTTTCCCCCAAAACGCTAAGGTTTTTGGTGTTTCCCCCCGTTTAAAAGTCTGTTTGTATTTTTGGGGAAAAACACCTCCCTTTTTCCCCTTTTTTTTTCTCCTTTTGGATGTGTTTTGGAAATGATGTGAAAAAAAATGGGAAAAAAAAAAAAAAACCAAATAAGGGGCTAAAGCAAGGTTTTTTTTTTTTTTGTGTCTACCAATTTTAGGAAGGGGGCAACACCAAAAAACCCAACAAACAAACACCACAGGGGCCCAAAAAAAGAAAAAATTGTAAAAAAAATTGAAGAAAAAAAAACAAACACAGGTAAGGAAATAAGCGATGGGGGATTTTTTTTTTTTTTTCCCCTGTTTCATTTTTGGGGTTTTTGCATCCCCCCCCCACACAACCACCCCACAGGGGAACCCCAACGGGGGAAATTTCGGGGGTTGGTAAAACGGGAGAATTTTTTTAAAATTGGGGTAAGAAACCAAAACTGCGAAATTTTTTGTAAAATTTTGAACCACCCCCCAAAAAAGCAAAAATTTTTTTCTTGTAAATTTTGGTGGCCAAAAAAATAAAATTTTTGTTTTGGTAAAGTTGATGTAAGCAACCAAAACACCAAACCAAAACCCAAAAAAAAAAACCAACCCAAAAAACAGAAAATTTTTTTGTAATTTGAGAAAGAACACAAAAAATGCAGAATTTTGTTGTAAAGTTAGTAAGCAAACACCCAACACACACACACACCACACACCACACAAAACAAAACACAACAAAACACAAACAAAAAAAAACACAACACAAACACACACACACACAACAAAACAAAAACACAACCAAAAACACCCACACCAAAAAGACACAAAAACAAAAACCCCAAAACCACCACAACCACAACACCACCAAAAACCACACACAAAACAAAGCAAAAATTTTGTTCGAATCACTTGCCGCGAACATTAAACTGAAGAACCGCAACCCAAAACCGGGGGTAAAAAAAAAATTATCAAGAAAATAAAAAAGGGGAAAAAATTTTTTAAACCTGGTAGGGGTTGGGCCCTAGCGACTGAAATGTTTGTTGGGTAACGGCCTGCAGTGTTTTTATGGGTTTTCACGGCTTTAGGTATTTGAGGTTTTAAGGTATCTGCCAGTATGGTTTACAACGTAGGTGAATTTTTAAAGGGGTTTTTCACAATCATTGGAGGGGTTTTTTTTTCCCGGTGGGAATGCGGTTACCTTAATGGTGGGCTAAAAAGGGGAAAAAAGGTCGCTACAAAAATGGTCACAGTTGGTGAAGTCAACCACCCAAGGGAACAAAAAATTTGGGGATTGAAGTGTAATGTGGTTTTGGGTTGTTTTTTTTTATTTTTTTTTTGTTGTGCTTATTTTCACCAATAGAGAATAACCAGTTATCATAAACTTTTTTTTTTTTTGCATATATTTTTTTCGCAAAACGAAGCAATTTTCGCAAGGTGCTAAAAAAAATTCATTGTAGTTTCCCCCCCCCCTCCCCCCCCCCCCCCCCCCCACCCCCCGTCCCGAAGTCGGAAGGGCCTCCCTTAAGGGTGGGAAAAAAAAAAAACCCCGTCGATACCTTCAAAAAATAAGGTGTTCTTTTATATTTTGCAGGGATCACTACTACATGTCTTCCTTTGTTGTTCTTCCTGGGCAGAGCTCCGGGGTTCACCAAGGTGAGATTTTGCGTAGCCACCCGGTTTCCCCGCCTGAAGGCGCCGAAATTCTGATTGGGGGGATTTACGCGGGGTTTGTTGGTGTTTCCGTGACCCACCAACGCTGACATGATTGAGGGGATCTTAACGGATATTTGTTCTGTATGTGTGTATATAACAAAGGAATGAAGCCACGGCGGGTCTGCATTTTAAAATTTGACCGGGAGATGGTAAAGCCCCCCCCCCCGTAATTCCCCAAACGCCTTTGCCATTTTCGCCCCACTTCAGGGCCCCGGGGGTTGAAGTCGAACGGTTTTAAAACCCCCGGGCTGTAGCGCCGTCGTGTTGCTTAAAAGTTTGTTCATTTATGTTCTAGACAGTGCAAGTAGGATTTTCCTTATCATTTTTCCAAGATTGTTTTTTGTTGCTCTGCTCCGGCCCTTTTGGTGTGTGTGGTGTGTTTTGGTGTGTGTGGGGGAATTTGAAATTTTTTTAGTGATGGGTTGCTGGGGTAAAGAATGGGGCTAAATGAAGCGCTTTGATTTGTCTTTGCAAGATGTAGCGTTGGAAATTTCCCATTACAGTTCCCATCCTCTTGTTGTTGTTATTGTTATCTTTAGTATATAAGTAGGTGACTCGAAAAAAACTGTTATACCCCAATGCAACATAGCCTGTAAAGGAGAGAGAATCAGACAAGTAAACCCTTTTAAAAACTTGTTGTACTATCACCCCGGACGGCAAGGGACACAGAAATCAAGAAGAAATCGGGCATCTAAGCAACTTTTTTAAAAACATGAATGCATTTTTTCCACGTGGATAAGCCTCAAGACAAAATACATTTTGAGAGCCTACATGGTCCTTTTTTCTGACGGGTGTGAGTGCTGGACCCCACCAAAAGGGCACAAACAGCGATAGAAGCGTGGAGAGTGGTTCTCGGAGAATCTGAAAATCCCAGGACAAAAAAAAAACAAAACAGAAGAATTTGGAAATGGCTGGATACAAGAGATCCCTTTCCCAAAACCCCTCGAGAAAGCGCTCAAATTGTCGGCCCTATAAAAAGGGGTGACCGACTAAGAAACTGTTATGGAGGGGCAAAATCTGTAGAAACAAAGAGAAGGAAGACAACGCACAAATTCACAGACAGGCCCAAAAAAAATTCGCAAAGAAAAAGAGGGCACCAACAAAGAGTCTGAGAGGGACCGAGAACAGGGAAAATGGAGACCATATCGTCGATGTCTGCAGGGAAACCCGACACTTGAAAAGAAGAAGTGTGCATTGTTTTGTTGCCAAAAAATAAATTTTTATTATGGTTTGTGTTATTTTCCCCCTTTTCTGTCATAATTTGCAAAATACTTTTTGTGTGTTGCTTTTTGGGGCCTTTTTGGGGGGGGGGTGGGTTGGGGTTTTTTGGGTTGGTTTATTTTTGCCCCGTAAGATGTGTTTGGTGCGTGCGTGGTTGGGCGCCGGGGTGGTGTGTGTGTGCAGAATGAAGAAAAATTCTGTGTAAACGAATCTTTCTACCCTCAAGAAAGACCCAATTTTACCGACTAAAATTTTAGCTTCCGTTCTCTTAGAAATGTTTAAATCCAGTGAAAATAAAAATCTGCGTTTGGCCGCAATAGAACTCATAAACTTTTAAGTATGTTGAAAATGGAAAAAGTTTAATAGCTTCAAAGGGTTTTGGAAAGACTTTAGGGATTTGTGCAAAATGCATGCAAGGTGCTTAAGAAGACTTTAAAGGGGTGTTTTTGTTTAATACTCCAGGTTTAAAAACAACAAAAAAAAAAGTTTTTAAGTATGGGGGTTGGTTTATAGATTTTTTTAAAAGTGCGACCATTAATGTATGGGTATGCAATGGGGGGATATGAAAACCACATTCGTTGATAAATTTCGGGAAAAAAAGTTCAAATTGGTGGGGGTGGGTTTTTTTTTGCTGTTGGTTTTAAAAAGCACCGGACGTCAAAAAATCTTGGTGTTTTTAGTAACATTTTTTTGTCTTTTTCGTTTCTTGTGTGGGTGCAGCTGCCCCGACTTTTATCTGCAAATATGTCCATTTTATCAGGTGTTAAAAAGCTTTCATGAAAAAGTTTGATTCATAGTTGCTAAATAAGATAAAAAAGTTTTAGTAAAAGTGGGTTTCATTTTTTTGCGGGGAAAAAGATTTTACCATTAGTTATAAATCATTTAATACGTTTTTTAGTTTTAGTATATGCGCACTGAAATTTTTCACGTACGAGCGTTTTTGAGAGGCCGCTCCACCCCCACCCCCCCCCCCCCCCCCCCCACCCCCCCTGTTTTTTACACCAACACACCACGCCGCCGCAAAGCACGCAGCACGCACGCAGCACGCACGCACCACCACCAACACACCCAACCCCACACACCACACACCATTTCATTCTCCTCTTCCAAACAATCTCAGTTTTTATTAACCTTGTGTTGGCTTTTTTTTATTTATTTTTTTTGTATTCCCTTTTTTTTCTTTTTTATTTACTCTATTCGTGTGTGTGGCGCGCCGCGTGGTGTGCGCGCGCGCGTGCGCGTGCGCTCACCGCAAGCAAGGATTGGGGTTTTCCCCCTGAAATGACTACTTTTACGCTGCAGAGGTCATAAAAAATAATCGCGAAGAGGTTTAATGACTCTTCGAGCGTCGCAATATTGCAAGCAAAGAAAGACATTTTACCCGATTTTGAGCGTGAGGGTATCACGCTGAATCGATTCCATCTGAAGTTAGGTTTCCCAACCCAGCCCCAGCCCCCTTTTCCACTTTTGAACGTGTGTATTCAATTTTACGTCTGTTCATTAAAGTGATTTAGACGGACTCTGTGTGTGGTGGTGTTGTCTGTGGTGGGGTTTTTTGTGTGTTGGTAAAGTGCCGATTGAAAAACCGTTTACGTGGGATTTTTTGTTGTGGTTTGTTTTTTTTGTCACAAGATTGTGGTTTTTTTTTGTTGTTTTTGTGGGTTTTTAAAAGGTTTTTAAGGGTTTTCTGGGTTAAAGTTTATGAGGTTTTTTTCTTCTTTTTTCCCTTTTTTCCCCCTTTTTTTATATATATAAAATTATATTTTTATATATGAATGAAGAGGGTTTTCCTTTTTCTAAAAAATTCCCCCCCTTCTGGAAATTTGGCCCGGTTTTCCCTCTTTTCGTCCCCCCTTTTTTGTTTTTCCGTTTCTTTTTTTTCCTTCCTTTTTCCCTTGCTTTTTTTCCTTCTTGTCTTTTTCCCCCCTTTTTTTTTCTCCCGATTAAAGATAAATTATCCCACGCCCAACTCCCGGGTACGGGGCCTACTTGTCAAGCGCTTAACAGCAGCAAACGCATTTTTTTCTCATACGACAGACCAATAGTTGCTGTCTAGAGTTTTTGACGACGAAAAAGAAGAAAACAATAAAATAAAAAAAACAAAAATGAACGATAAAGAATAACATTTAAATCACCCCCCACCAACCTTGGTTTAAAAAAACCCCTCTCCCCTCTCTCTCTCTCTTCTCTCTCTCCTCTCTCTCTCCTTTCCCCTCTCCCTTCTTCTCCTCTCTCTGTGCCATAACTGCTAAGTTTTGCCCCTTCTTTCCCGCTTCCTTTTTTTTTGTGTGGTGTGTGTGTGTGTGTTGGGGTTGTTTTTTATTTATTTTTATATCGGTAATGGAATTTGCACCATGGCTTTTTTTTTACCTGGCCCCGATCCCCCCACCCCCCTTCCCCCTCCCTTTCTCTTCTTCCCCTTTTCCCCTCTTTCCCTCTCTCTCTTCCTTCCTCCTCTCTCTCTCTATAAAAATATATATAATATAAAAAATTTTAAAATCATTTTTTTGGGTTGAGGGTGATGTGATACACAAAGCAGAAAGCCCCAAAGCGTGCCAGCACGCGCGCTGTAAAAAATACGTTTCAACGACACTAGAAAATTTTATGGTTTTAAAGGGGTATGGCGTTCGCTTCCTTCCCAGTGTTGAAATGCACAACCCGGAAAATTTTGTGGCTGTGACCATAAAAATGCTCAGTTAATGCACTTGCTTTCAGCTTCCCGGTGTGGCGCGATTTTGAGTGGTGTTGTGGTTGTTTCTTCAATTTAACGCTGTTCATGAATGATATTGACGAGTGGTGTTTTATATATTTTATTTATTTTTTGAGGATAATGGAATAAGCACTATGTGCTTTTTTCATCCTGTCCCCGTGTGTATGAGTTTTGTTAAAATTGGCATCCTTCCATCCACACAACGGCCTACTCATGTTGGGGTGTGTTGTGTGGACTTTTTTTTTGCTTCTTCATTTTTGGGAGTGTTGGATTTTTTTTCACTTTGTTTTGTGTGCGGTATTTGTATCATTGACAGTGATTTTTTTTTGTGTAAGGGAAGTTATCTGCAAAGCATCAAAAAAACTATCATGTGGCGGGACTGAAAAAAGCGGGAGCTTGATGCCTTTTCCCTTGTCGTTTTTCTTTGATTTTTGAGTAAGAAACGTTTAACCTATTATTCCTCCATAACCTTTTTTTAAAAAAAGGGATAGGGGTAAATTTCTGAGTGGGCCCCGGGTCTTTGGTTTTCCCACAAAAACCCAAATCATTTTCCATGGGCCCATCTCATACACACAACACACCACGGCGCGCGCGCACACACACACCCACAACAACAATAATTTAAAATATAATATATTTATGCCCCATTAAATTTGGCCATTTATATCTATAAAACTGTGGGTATGTATTATGTAATGGAGAAGAGAGAAGAGGAGAGAAGAAGAGAGAGAGAGAGAGAGAGAGAGAGAGAAGAGAGAGAGAGTAAAAGGCAATAAAAACAAACTGGGGTTCACTTCATTTTCCTTTTATTTATTTCGCAAAATTTTTGCTTCCAATTTTAAGCTTCCCCCGGCTGAATGGATAAAAGCAAAAAAAATTTAAATATTATAAAATTTTATATAAATTATTTTTATAAAATATGCCCCTGTAGTAGGATTTTTACTCCTTTTCCATTTTCACTAAATGTGGCAAATCACTTTGTCAACACGCATCTGATCCCGTTCTTTCCATGTTTTTTTTGAACACTATGGGTAGTGGTTGTGGGGTGTAAATTTTATTACTGTTAATCCAGCAGACTTGTTTTTTACCGAAATTTTTGGGTGCTTTTTCAGCAGGCACTTCGCCACAAGACACACCCCCCATTTTCCCTCCTGGTGTACGTATAGTTTTTCCGAATCAGAGGGGTTTTTTTGGTTTTGTCAGGGTTTTTGCCAAGGACTCTCTCTTGTTGCTTCGGATCTTTTCAGTGCCAAATCTTTTTTACTTCAGAACTTCGGTTTATCATCTTGTCAGAAAGACACAAAACCCGTCTTCCCACGGCCCAGCCGACACTTTGTGACTTCAGAGCACTCATTTCATCTACGTTTTGCTGCTGGGGATGTTCTTGTTTCCCTAACCACCGAACGCTTGATTTTCGGGTCTTTAAAGCGCATATTTGATTTTTTTGCATATGGTTTTATCGCAAACCGCACCGATCCCTCAATTCCCCAATCCCTTTTGGGGCCTTCGAAGCTTTTTCAACCACCTTTCTCCAGTCCTCGCGTCCTCGGGCCCCTCCGGGGGTTTTCCAGCTCCAGCTGCCACTCTGGAATGTTGGAGTATGGATATTCACGAAAGGGGAAAAAAGAAACGGCAGGTCTGCTCCTGAAGTTGACCCGGGGGGTTCTTTAAAAAAACCCAAACCCCCCAATTTTTAAATTTCCGACACCCTGAGATTTGAACCCCGACTTCATACCCAAAAATTTAATCGAACGGTTTTTAACCCTCGGCGTGCGTCCGCCCATGTATATAAATTTTTGTGTGTGTTTTGTGTGTTGGTGTGTGTGTGGTTGTGGGGTTGTGTTTTGTATGTATGTTTTTGTACGTATTGTGTATGTATGTATGTAGTGTGTAGTGTGTATGGGATGTGGTGTTTTTATTATGCATGTGTGTATGTATGTATGGTGTGTATGAGTATTTGTTATGTATATGTATGTATGCAGGTGTAGTATGCTGTGTGTATGTATGTGTGTGCGTATGTATGGTTGTAGTATGTATGTATGTATGGTGGTATGTAATTTTTTATGTTGATTGTATATAATATATAATATATATATATATATATTATAATGTGTGTTGTGTGTTGATTTGTTAAAAAAGGGGAACTCTTAAGGGGCCATTCCGGAAGGCTTTACTCCTCCTCAAAATTTTGCACGTGTGGGATGTGCAGCGGGTGGCAGCATGAACGCGTGGAAACGGCCCCTACCCGGGGGGGTCGGTTTCCCCCGTCACCCCGCGGAAAAACCGCGGGGTGGCGGGGGTGACCCTGCCGACGCGGGGCAGCCAGCACCACCACGACCTGTCGCTGCACCCTTCGTCAGCGGGTTTTTCCCGCAGGGCCTGCTGCCCCCACTTCACGCAGAACCCGCTGCCCCTTTGGGACCGGAGCGGCGTGTCCGGGACCATGGGCCCCGACGGGGCCTGCAAAAGTCAACACCTTTCCTGGGGCGAGTGGGGCAGAGGAGGGTCCCCCGCCCTTTCACCCACATGGCCCTGAGCCGGGTGGGCCAGTGACGGCGAGTCTGGAGACCTCCCCAGCTCTGCGTCGCGGCCCCCTCTGGGGAAGCCCGCCAGGGGGCTTGTGGGGGGCAGAATGGGAAGGGTGTTGCTTTACCAACGTCGGGGAAAGGCAGTTGTCGAAAGCCAGTCTGTGGGGCGTGGTCAGTTTGTGGGGGTGGGGAAAAGACAGGGAATCAACAACAGGAGCACGATGCTGTACCAAACGTACAGACTGACGGGGTCCCTTTCAATCCCAATTGGGGACTCTGAGACATCTGCGTGCAGACGGAAAAAGTGGGGTACTGCCGCCCAACACTCCCCGGCCCGTGACCGTCCCCAGCGCACGTGTTTAGCCAGAAGAGGCGGGGGAAAGGGGCATGACCAAAACAACCAGCAGAGAAAGTGCCCGGCTTTAAAACCCCCACACACTTCTCACAGCGGTTAAAATCTCACACAGTGAGTGGGGTCCCAACGAAAAACCAGCATGGACCCACTAGCTCCAAATAGAAGTCCACACAACTGCGGCAAATGGCTTCCTTTTTGATGGAAGGGTTTGGCAGATCACGTAAAAGGGGAAAATGGGGGTACAACGTGGCTGTGAGAGGACCCAGTGTGGAATGACTCTTCCCACGGAGAAACACAAATGCTGGGGAAACACTTCCTTTAGAAGAACACCAACATACTGACTTCCCTCCAAATAAGATCATTCCTTCGGGAAAATTTTGGTCGTGGCAATGATCAAGCGCTGCCAGAAGAGAAACGATCCACAAAAAGAATGGGTTTAAATTTAGTCAGGAACGCCGAATGTCTTCCGAAGGCTTTGGGCCCCGAATCCCAAAACCCTCGCATCAAACTCAAGGGCACACCCCACTTGGGAATAATCCTGTAAAGTGCAGTATGGAGTGAAGGTGTTTTCCGGGAATACAAACCCGGTGTGGGCCGCAGCGTGCCCACCTCCAGAAACGGGCCCTACCCCCTGAGGTTCTTGGGGCGCCCAGGGCCCTGTTTCCATCTTTTAACAGGATCCCAGTCAGACAGTTCCTCCGAAACAGTTGATGACAAAACCCGCAAGGGAAGCACCCTTTCCGTGGGGAAAAACAATTTGGGGGGGCAAGAAGTGGTTGATCCAAAGGCCCCCCCATTCACAGAACTGCAGCACAGCCAGGCATCGGGCAACATTGGGGGCTTCTGCCCCCGCAGCAATATTACACCCTGAAATCTCAACAACCACAGGGACCCCCAAAAAATTTTACGCCAGGGCAGGTATCTTTAAATGTGGCAGTGAAAGCACTCACTGGGAATGTCCCCCGCAAAAAATTTGGCTACCCATGGACATGCTCGTGTGGGGAATCCTGAACCCCGGTGTTCATTAAAGAGCTCTCTTGGAAACAGGGGTTCAAGTTGTCTCTGCAGTCAAAAGCAGTTGCTACCCCGGTTTAATAAGTCGGGGAAAAGTGTCACCTCTTGGCACAACAGCAGCGATGTGTAATGGACCGAACCGAGTAAATATGGCAGTCAGTTTTCAACACAGCAGTGTTTGGCCCCTGTCGGTGGATGAGGCAAATCATCAAAAGACTGCAAGGGATCATCCCGGACTCCCCCAAAACAATGGAAAAGCGGGAGAGAAAGTAACCCGTCACTTCCCGTGATGAGCTTCCGGGGAAAAAGGAGGGGGTACTGCTTCGGGTCAAGGGGCCCAAACTGGGGGGGTTACTACGGACAATTTTGGGGATCACAAGGTGGCCCCACATGAGTGAAAACAAACCAGCAGGTTTAGTGGAGACAATCCCAAAAAAGGCAAAATTCGAGGGCCATGTAGAACAGAGGGGACATTTGGGGCCCCTTTAGCGACTGCTTTTGAGGACAAGGGCAGGGTTCCAAACATCGCATCTTTTCTACAGCCAACCGGATCGGTGTGACATGTCTTGCCCCCATTGATGAAATACCTTTGCCTGAGAAGAAAGAGGGGAAGGGCCTTTTGCATGCAGTCCAAACGGATCAAAATAAAATTTTGTGAAACAAACACCAGAGAAAAATGACATCCATCAAGCATCCAAAGTACAGCCTGTTGATGACATGAAGCAGACGCTTCAAAAGTTTATTGACAGAGTTTGTAAGTCTGCTTCTGCACAGCAGAAAAGCTCCAATACCTGTGGACACATGCCGTCCCTTCATGACGTACCTTTGCCAGGCAACAAAGAACAAAACTCTTTCGCACACAGTCCACCCTGCAATGACAAAAACGACGAAGTGATAAAGGTTGCTGACTCAAAAGTCAAAAATGAAGTTCTAGCGCCAAGTGTTGGCCAGATAAACAGTCCATTGACTTCAGTCAGTGCTGAACCGTCGCAGGTCGGAGAACGCAACGAGCAGAAGGAGATGAAGCAGACTAAACGAGGAATGCTACGGGCATTAGTGGACCAGATTCAGACATATGTGGACCAGTTGTCAGGAGCCTATTCCAGTTCTGTGAAAAGTCCACCACAAGAACAGCCGGTGTGTATTAGCCAACAGGCACAAGAAGATGCCACCACTGCCAACAGTCTCTCCCAGGAACAGAAGGTCTCTAAAGGTCTGCCACCGGGCTCCTCCCGTTTTGCGCCATATGAAGTCAGAAACGGAAAAAGATGTGCCGAAAAATATACTAGTTCCTCTCAAAATTCAGACGTTAACTCACTGATCAAAACCTTGGTCATGAACGAAGTCCCCAACCTCATGCGCAATCACAGCAACCCCTCCACAACGGCCATCGAAGAACAGTGCGCGCGCCTCATCTCCAGATATTCCGCCAAAGCGCTGAACAAGAAAGGGCGTGTGTGTCCGGGGCACTGAAACGAACGCCGTGGCGAAGAGAAGCAGAGGGACCATGACCCCACGACCACACAGCGTCAGTCGAAGAGTGATGACCAACACGCTGGAGGTGAGCGACGCCAGCACGGTGACCAACATCGTGGGTCGAAGGGAGAGGGGGACACTGACGGACAACCGCAGAGTGCAGGACGCCAGCACCACAGCCCGGCGCCCTCAGCCCTGCCTCTCCCACAGCTGCCAGACAGAGCGGCCGACAGCAGAGGTGGGCACAGCCACCGACACCCCAACACAGCAGGGAACGCAGACGGACAGCGCAGAGCGCGGCAGACCAGCCATGACGACGGCTGCACTGGTGGCCACACAGCGCACCACTCACCTGATGGTCAAGCAGCCGTTGACCGACAACACGGCACAGCTGGAGGAGAAGAAACCTGTGGAGAGGTGCCGGGCACTGGTACCCACCCTGTCGGACAGCGTGTCGCGAGACAGCGCGGATCACCAGAGTGAGGACCTTGCGGAGACCTCGCGGCCTTCAGAGGGGGAGGGTACGGTCAGAATCACAATCAAGGTCAAGGTGGGTAAAGGCAGCAACATCAGGTTGGCATCTTGATTGCAGACTTCTGCGATTCCTTACTGGCGATTTTGTGGAGCACACGTCAGCCTCTTCATACCCTCCAGATGACTTCCAAGGGCATTCAGCATTACAGTGTTACAGAACTTGGGATCCGTCAAGCGCACACACACACACAGAAAGTTATGCATTGACTTGATGTGAAAGTGTGATAAAACTGACGGAGCCTGTTGTGTGTTTTGATTTGTTAACGTCTCGCACTTCTTCAAACCATAATGTTGCATTTTTCCCCTGTAGTTTTTAAAAAAAAAATTGTTACTAGTTCAGAGTTGTTGATAGTGAAGGGACTTAACCCTGCCATTATTTAGAACATTATTTTGCGCCTCTTGTTTTGTATTACGAGTTATGATTTGCTTTGATATTGTTTGATTCGACTTTTCTTACGTACCTGATTGTGTTCTGATCAGTTCACGAAATTGTTAACATTAGGATGATGTCACTGACTTGACAGAATTGGCAACATCAGGATTTGTGTCACCAGTTTGTTGACATAGCTGTAAACGACAGGACGGTATTACTGACTTGTTGACAGAATTGTGAACGTTACCATTTTGTTGACAGAATTGTGAACATCAGAACGTTACCGTCTTGTTGACAGAATTGTGAACATGAAGATGTAGCTGACCTGTTGACAGAATTGTGAACGTTAGGACGTTATACGTTACCATTTTGTTGACAAAACTGTAAACATCGGAATGGTATCACTGACTAGTTGACAGAACTGTACAAATCAGAATTTTTCTTTGATAAACTTCATTCAGCATTTTTTTTAATTCTACGCTTATCAATAATTGGTTGGTTGTTGTTGTTGACATTTTGATTGATTTTGTTAATTGCGGTCAGTTTTCGCATAATTTATGGTGTTAGTTCTTCATATCTTCTGACAAATTGTGTTCTGAATTACCGAAATATGTTACAGAAGAAGAAGAAAAAAAGTAAAGTTGTTCCCATAACCTATGCGGTCGTTGGGGAGCGAGGAGTCACAGACCTCAGCTTCTCTAAGGGCCAGCATCTTGGGGGCAGCACCCATTTCCTTTCCTTCGCTGCTTTGACCTTCCCTGACCCTAAAGCGGGCAGGTACCGATTTACAGCTGGGGGACTGTACTGAAGCTAAAGAACACGGAACAGTCTAGTCACCCATCCAGAGGATAACCAACCTCAACGCTGCTTCAGCTTGGTTTAAGGGGAGCAAGCGCCCTCTGACCACTGAGCTGTCCCATCCCTTGCTAGAGATGGTAGGTAGGTAGATATAGCCAAATAAGCATGCCAAGTCCGTTATGACAGAAAAGAAAAAGTCAGCCGTACATTTTGATATTGAGAAACTGTGTGACCTAAATGGCGTTTTGATTCCATGGTTTAAAATGGGAACTATGATGACAGAGGCTGAGCCTGCATTAGCATTAACTTTTCCATGTTAACATTAGTGATAGGTATATCAAACATCAATGGTTTGCAATATAAAAAAATCTTTTTTGTGTGTGGTCTTTAATGCTACCTTATTTCTGGGGTTAAATTCCCCGTCCTCTGTGTGTGTGCCGACTTCACTCTCCCTAAAAGTCCTTAGGATGAGACTATAAACCGAGGTCCCATGTGCGAATGCGCGCAGAACATCTTGCGCACACGTTAAAACCCGTTCCGCTTTTCGGAAGAGTAGTCCATTGTGTGCCGGTGGGAACGGATGACAAAATTTACAAACTGCATACACACGGGGACTGGATGAAAAAAAGCCTATGAATGCTTATTCCATTATCCTCGAAATAAAAGAAAAATATTATTTTTAAAAAAGTAGAAGCTTTTTCTTTTCTCTCATAATCTCATCTTGGCTTGAAAATACTTCATGATGGATCATAGCTTACAAATATGATAACAAGGCTCTGTTGGGAAATAGTCCTTGTATTGGCACAATGTGGTGGCATTTTGCTGGTGTGTGTGTATGAGAGAGAGAGAGAGGAGTGCTCATTTACAAATATCTAAATATTTTTATACTGAATGATGTAAAATTTGATGCTTTGAGTTTTTGTTATTAAAAAAACAAACAAGCTTTTCTTAAATTGCATATGTGTGTGTGTGTGTGCAACTTTTTTATTTAGGGATCATTTCAAAACGAAACTCAGGAGCTTTCTGACATATTTACTCGGGAATAATTCAACTTGCTGTGATTGCAAGCGCGCGCGGACGCATGTGCGCGCGCGCAGCGCACACACACACACACACACACACACACACACACACACACACACACACACACACACACACACACACACACACACTCACTCATTCACTCACACTTACCCACACTTTCTAACACAGCCACTCAGCATAATTCAACTTGCTACAATTGCGCGCGCGCGCGCGCGCGCACACACACACACACACACACACCATAATCATAAAAATTTGTACTTTACTTCCTGGTTGTCTCTTTCTCTTTAAAAAAAAAAGCCCATTTAAAAACAACATATATACCCTCGTTACATATACCTGTTGCAATTACATATGACCATTATCATGATGATGTAGACACATGCTCGTATTATCCACACAGCCTACACGCTGTGACAGGCACATGTTTATTTGCATGCACAGACATTACGCACACAAACACGTGGGGACGGGATAGTCTGGTAGTCAGAGCGTTGCGCATTGCACTCGCTATCTTCTGACCTGGGTTAAAATCCCGTTCGAAGGGATGTTTCCCTCTGGAGTTAAGATCAGTGCCGACTCCACTCCCCCCTCAAAATCCTTCAGATGTGACTGACTATAAACCAAGATCTGATATGCGAACGCACATAGATTAATATCTTGCGCACACATTAAAACCTTATCTACTTTTAAGAAAGGGTAGGCCATTGTGTGCTGGTGGGAATGGATGACAAACTTTACAAAACTGCATACACACGGGAACTGGTTGTAAAAAATAAAAGCACAGGGATGCTTATTCCATTATCTTCGAAATAAAGACAAATTAAATGTTAAAAATGATTATTAAAAAACCGGCCATGTCTCAGCTCACTAGACTTGTATCACCATACTCCGCCTAGTAACAAAAGCAAAACATTTTCTCTCTCAAAGAATGTCACTGAAGTGATCATTTTCTTTCGTTCCTCGGCTAGGCCTCCCAGGTTCACCAATGGTGAGATTTTTACGTATGCGACCATCTCCCCCCCCCCTTTTAGGTAGCTACATTCCAACTTCAGGCATGGTGTCTAAACACGACACCAGTGTGCATGCCCTGTACGTAAACACGCACAGCATATCTTGCACACGCGTTAAAACCTGTTCTACCTTTCCGAAAATTAAGGCCATCCGACCAATAAGAAAGGAAGATGAAAACTATACTTTAAAAAAATAATGCACTCTAGTGTGGTGTTTAAACATGATCCCCGAAGTCGGAATTCGGCTACCTTCATGGTGGGCGAAAATGGGTTGTATACACATAAATATCGCCAGTGTTAAACCCCAGAGCTTCTAGCCCAGGGAGGGGGTGGGGATGAGAAGAAAAAAACTGATACCATTTTGTGATGATTCTCTGTATTGAATAGACTTTCATAAAAGAAAATAAGCTAGCACAATAAAACTACATCTTTAACACTCTACTGATTAAGAACCGACTTCGTGTTTCATCAGCAACAAAGGCAAGGGATTTCAAGCTCTGTAACTAATCGATTATCAAATCAATTGAGCATCAGTTCACAAACATAGCTCTAACAACTTAACCAAAGATGTTTCCACATCGGGCTATCTTTTTTTTTATAAAGAAAATTTGCTGCAGATATAGAACACAAAAAGATATAGACTCTGATACACAAAAGAAGTGCGTACATGCACATACATATATACATGCATGCATGCACTCAGACACACGCACGCATGCATGCACTCACGTACACACGCATGCATGCACGTGCGCGCGCGCACACGCACACACACACACACACACACACACACACGCACACACATCCGTCTAATATCACAACTGTGAAAAGACGTTAAATGAATTTGAACACACACACACACTGGCAGACAAACTACACACATAATAGTAAAGGTGTTCCATAACCTATGCAACTCCTCTGAACAACTAAAGCTTTAAAATAAATATCTTTAAATCATCTCCGATAACATCAAAATAAATCTCAATATATGCAGAGTATCACAGCATTCTCCTATGTTTGTTTGGTTTTGGTTTTTTAAGTTAATTTGTGCTGGTATTGGCAGCACACCATGCACTCTCACCTTTCAGGTCAGCCATCCTTTCTCCTGTGAGTAAGAAAGACAACTGGCCTCGTCAACATTGCAGGAGGTGTGAGAGAGTTTTGGGTCCTGGATGACATTCTTGAATTGAGAGCTCTTCATCAGTTAGACTCTAGAGTTTGGTCCCTCTGGTTGACAGAAAACTTATCCACAAAATCAGTATAATCGTTGCTTTACATGAAGATGGTTGTTGGTTTTTTTAAGGCATCAGTTAGCTACTCCTTGTTTCCCCAAAAGCTTTCATGCATACAGCATGTCTCGTGTCAGAATGCAGCTACCTTAATGGTGGGTAAAAACAGTTGCATACGCAAAATCTCACGATTGCCAGCTCTAGCTAAAGAACAAACCAAAAACAAAATGTTTTGAGTTTCTCAAGTGGCTCCATTCAGGTATTTGCTGGACCAGGTTTGCAATCAACCCAAAAGCTCACAAGAAGGAAGAGCAATTCACAGTTTTTCAATAGTTTATTCCCATTAACTCTTCTTTTTTTTTTTTTTTTTTGTTTGTTTGCAATCTATAGCCATTACTGGGTAGGATGCGTAGCACCTGGTCTTCTCCTGTGCTTGTAACTCTGCAGGAGGTATGCCTGCTGGCCTCAGCCAAACACATTTCAACTTCAGGGTAGCTCATCAAAAAGTTTGTAATGTAAAACAAAAAAAGTGTTTTGTATGAAAAAACAAGTGTTCAGATTTGCAGGGGAAAAAGGCAAGAGAATGGGCCTGGTTGGCAGAAGATGAGCGTGAGAGAGAGAGAGAGGGGAGGGGGGGGGGGGGGGGGTGATGAGAAAGACCAAAACAAAGTGAGTGAAGGGAAAACTACTAGCAAAGAATTTCCAGAAGGTGGTGGTGATGCTATTCATACTGAACACTCCTCCCAGCATCCCTGCAGGGAAGACTTTTCTGATCTAGAGAGAAACAACCAGCCCCCCCCAAAAAAAACACAAACAAAAAAAAAACCAAAAAAACAACAACAACATGTAAATCAATAAATGAATGACAAGTATAAAGAGGAAGAGCAAAACCCGAAGTACACAAAGGACAATAGTAATAAAAGTGAATTAGACATGGTGAATAATAAAATACACTCTCAGGACTAATGCATCCTGGGTGGCTGGCAAAATACTCGTGTACTTTCAGATAAAGTATACAGGTATGTGAAGTAATAGAGAGAGAGAGAGAGAGAGAGAGAGAGAGAGAGAGAGAGAGAGAGAAGAGAGAGAGAGACAGAGACAGGACAGAGAGACAGAGACAGACGAGACAGAACAAGACAATGACAATGACAAATTCTTTTATTTCGAGGATAATGAATAAGCACACATGTGCTTTTTTACATCCAGTCCCCGCCCGTTAGGGATACATCTTAATACGAGAGAGAGAGAGAGAGAGAGAGAGAGAGAGAGAGAGAGAGAGAGAGAGAGAGAGAACAAAAACAAAGCAAATAAAAAACCCAAAACAGAAAACAACAAAACTGAAAAAGTAAATTGATAAGGAGAAACATGAATCAGTATGGCATATCAACATCATGGACCTGGGTTGTTTTGTTGTTGTTGTTGTTGTGGTTTTTTTTGGGGGGCGGGGGGGGGGGGGGGCAGAATAATGCAATCATTCAAGAACATAAATGCTAAATAACAAAAATGAATACTCTCTCTCTCTCATTCAGATTCTTGAGGGCAGAAATCATACTTCAGTTGTAGTAAATAATGTAAAAACAGCTTATGACTAGCCTAGGAAAATAAACTGTGTAGAACAAAAGTGATATATACAAACATATATGACAAACGGTTAATGAAAGACTTGTAGTCCTTGTTAAATAAATTTAGCAAAGTTCAATAACTTTTCTCTGTTATCTGTTTTTATCAGTGATGCATATTTACCCCCCCCCCTCCCCTTCTTTTCACCTGCAATAGAAGGGTGATAGGCCCTAAAGACAGATCATTTGTAAGAGTTACCTCAGCTCTCGCACAATCCTGCAGATTTACAGAACTTGCTGCTCATTATTTCTTTTATTTATTTATGTATTCTTTTATATCGAGGATAATGGAATAAGCACTCATGTGCTTTTTTACATCCATTCCCCGTGTGTATGCGGTTTTGTAAATTTTGTCATCTGTTCCCACCGGCACACAATGGCCTACTCTTTCGAAAAGCGGAATAGGATTTAACGAGTGCCCATGATGTTCTGCATGCGTTCGCACACGGGGCCTCAGTTTATAGTCTCATCCGAAGGACTCATTTGTGCCATTTGCGTGCATGAATTCGAAGCAAATCATGTGCAAAGATTCCATAATCATCATTTCTCAACACAAGTGTGTCCGAACCAATGATGAATGATTCACAACTTTTCTTTTATGCAACAAGATGAATTTCAATAGTGTTCTTTTTTTCTTGCCAACTGATTTTTCCAACACTGTGCACATTGTGTCATGTGGAAAGTATGTAAAAGTTATTAATCTTAACCCGCTTGAACTTGAAAAAAAATTCAGCTGGCACTGTACTCCCTTTTTTGCTGTTGTCTGTTCACCTAGGCATAATTCATTCAGCATAAGAACATGACTAATCCTCAGATGCTAACAAGGCCTAGCCTACTTGACAGCATCCTTTTCCTCATGCCCCAAAACAATCACAACGCACATTCTGTATATCTTTTAAAGGGGGTTAAGTGAGCAGAGGATTGTATTTTTTCTGCATATAACTCAACTGGAGCCTCACGCTATTCAACGACCTGAGGAAGATTGTGTGGCCGACGGAGATACCCCTGCAAACCAAGCTGTACGGCCCACGAGAGGAGCTGGAAAGGACATACAGCCATTATGTTTCCCAAACACATATGACGGTGTAAAAAGTGAACAAGAGAAGAAGACTGGAGCCTAGGCCTAGTCTACTTGTTGCCACACACAAGTATCAACTTTCGGTTGGTCTTTAAAATATAAAATAAAAAAGTTTTTACAACAGCCAAAGTTTCTGAATCGGAAATCTCCGCTGGGACGTCAATACAACCAAATCAGCACAAAATGCTCTAAAACACTCACTAAACCACACAGCCACTTGAATCTGGTTGGATGCACCAGAATTCCTGTGTGTGCAACATCGTAGTCTGTACTCATTTAATTTGATTAACAACAATGAATATTAAAAAAAATACATGGAATTTATATAGGGCTATATCTTGTGAGAGCAAATCAAGACGATTAATTCAAACTGTAAACGAATCTAAGCTGGCAGCCCTGTGGATGTATCATACCGTGATTAGGAAACCAGCATAATTGATCGGTGAGTTTATGGTTGGTTGATGCACAGTCCCTAAACCGGACAATCCCGCTGGGACTCGAAAAACATTCAAACCAAACAAAAGGAGACTAACAGAAAAGAAAGAAATTAGTTTGCTGAAAACAAAAACGACATAAACTACGACGATATGCATAGGCTGTGATTCAATTTTTCACTAACACAGCTGTTTGTTGTTTTGTGTGTTTATTTTTCTTTAAGTGCTATAAGTTTTGGAAGAAAGCAAACCAGATAAAAATTAGGCCTAGAAGTGCTGAACTGGAACACGGGCTCCGAGCCTCGTTGTCACACGCCTTCACAGCCTCGTTTTCAGTTCAGCGCGAAAGCATGTCAGCTGAGAGAGAGATGCCACAGTAAACTTACACCAACAAATAGGCCTAGTCCTCTTGATAAACATCCTACTTCTTTGCACAGAAGTAAGTTCCTGGTAAAGTTTGTGATGTTGAGACTTTTAAAATAAATGAATACTGTACTCTCGGATTTGTAATGGTTGTAGGCCTATATATGGCTAGGCCTACTCGCCTAATGGGTAAAACAAAAAGTAAACAACTAGATCAAGAAGCTATTTATTCTTATTCGACAGTGTTAACATTGAAATAACCCCCAAAGTTTGGTTGAAACACAACACAGAAAACAGCTGTTGTCTTTTCTTTTTAAGATTACAAAGGTAGTAAAACTAGTATCCTAACAAAATCTACTGATTTACAGGGAGTGAATGACTGCCCAGTTTCGCCAATTTTTATCCAGTCACACCCCCCCCCCCCTTTTTTTTTGGGGGGGGGGGGTATATATATAAATTTATAGATGTTGATAATTTTTTTGTTTGTTTCTAGTTGGGTTTTGTTGCTGTTGGGTTTTTTTTGGCTTTTTTTTTTGTTTTGTTGGTTTTGGGGTGTTTTTTTTGTTGTGTTGTTGGTTGGTTGGTTGTTTGTTGTTGTTTTGTTGTTTGTTGGGGTTGTTTTTTTTTGGGAGGGGGGGGGGTTGGGTTGGGACCCTCTTGTTTTCACAGCATCATTAACTTAGTTTTTAAGACATTTTTTGGTCACTTTTTAGTTTCTCAAAATAGAAGTCATATGATATCATTTCCCTAACTTAAAATTCTATAAAGCTGTGTAATATATATTTTATTTCTCTTTGTAATTTTTTTTAATGTTTTCAACTTAAAACTTTATGAAGCTGCTGATCATCCTCTGATAATGTCAATATATGTTACAAATAATACACATTATATGCAATATGAGTATATGAACTGAATGACAAAGTGTGTGTGTGTGTGACTGTTTGTGTGACTCTGTGTGTGTGTGTGTGTGTGTGTGTGTGTGTGTGTGTGTGTGTGTGTGTGTACTAGTCTGTTGACTACTGAGTCTACTATAGATAGAGAATGAATGTGTGTTTTGAAGTGGGGGAGGAGGGGGGGAGGTATTTTAGCTTTGTTTTATTTGAAGGTACTGTCATTATGTGTATCAACTATCATAATGCAACTATTTGTAGGCCACTTACAGACCTTTACACTTTTATCTTTACAATCAATGATTTATCAGTCTGAACAGTCAGTACTGAATCAATATCATGCAACAGCGCACTCTTCAACAATCTTGAGAATCATGAATCCGACCAGGTTTTTTTGTTTGGTTGGCTGTTGTGGGTTAGGGTTTGTTGTTTTGTTTTGTTTTGTTTTTATATAGGAAGTCTTAGTATGTATAACACTTAAGTTAATGATGATAAGAACTTAGAAGTCTGTTTGACTCAGGTTAAAAAAAAAAATGTGCATGTGAAGAAATCTTGTGATTTTTTAATGTCTCTGTTATATGTGACAGATAACTGATGCAAGCAGATTTGAGCCCCTATGTACCTCATAACCTCTGTTTAATACTGTTTATTCATAATATATGACTCGGCACTACTGCGCAGAGCCGAGGACCGAGATGGATGGAGGAGGCTTACCACGGCATCGTCTTTCGTGTCTCCTCCACGACCGCCAAGGTCGCGGGACTGATGATGATGATGATGATTCATAATAAGTATCTTGTAGCATATCAAAACATACATAATTATTTCATTCAGAAAATGAACAAGAAAAGTGGATTTTGGTTATAAATTTCTTTTCTTTTTTTAATCTCCATCTTACATTATACTTAAAATTGTAGCCTCCAGTTTTGAAGAATGACCCATACAGGCAGCCATTCTCCAGCTTCAGATTTTTTGGCCTTTTTTTTTTTTAATGGAAACTGAATACTGTTGTTAAGACAATGGTAGTTCTGGCTAAAGACAATCTCAGCATAACATTTTGTATGTGGGAGGCCTTGCCTGAGTTTTATTAATCAGGCATTTAACAAATGTTATTTTCTCTTCATCACCTTTGTCAATATTGAGTGCGCTGTTCTTCTGTGCACTGGCTGATTTGATGTGTTGGCTCTCTGGCTGCAGTATGTTACTGATCATTTTTATTTTTATTTTTACATCCCAGCAGAGATTCCCCATTGAAAGGAAGCTGCCAGTGTAAGAAGTCAGCTGTTTGTTTGAAAATCAGTAGAAAGATAGATCGAGAACTTGCAGAAATGAATAGAAGCGACTGTGTGCCAAATTTCGGGGGGGGGGGGACCAGTAAATGGTGATTGTTGAGGGGTCAATGCAATGTATTCACAGATGATAATGATAACTTTGATGATTATGATAACTTATTATAGAAAGATGATAATGATAACTTATTATAGAAAGATGATATTGATAATGATGACTTATCATAGAAAGATGATAATGATAGCTTATAGATGAAAATGGTATCATAGATGATAATAATATATCACTAACTTATCATAGATGATAATAATAACTTATCATAGATGGTAACTTATTATAGAAAGATGATATTGATGATGATAACTTATCATAGAAAGATGATCATGATAGCTATTCCATTATCCTCGAAATAAAAGAAGAAGAAATAAAGATTACCACCCCTCCTCCCCTCCCTTCCCCAAAACAGACTTTGTTGTGAAAAGTGAGAAATATTAACTTCATTTTGAATGAACTCCTAGCTCCTCTCATTCTTCCCCAACACCCCTTCTTGCATAACATAACTCGCAAAATTTCCTTTTGAATAACTCATTTAGTAGCATCCCCCCCTCCCCCCGCCTCTCCATGCAACACACACACACACACACACACACACACGCACACACAGAGGAGAGGAGATTTTTTAAAATTAAATTTATCTATTCTTTTATATCGAGGATAATAGAATAAGCACTCATGTGCTTTTTATACATCCAGTCCCCGTGTGTATGCAGTTTTGTCATCCGTTTCCACCGGCACACAATGGCCTACTCTTCCGAAAAGCAGAACAGGATTTAACGTGTGCAAGATGTTCAGCATGCGTTCGAACACGGGGCCTCGGTTTATAGTCTCATCCGAAGGACTGAGATGCATGAGTGTGTCTCCTACAAGGGTTGGGTGGTGAAGGTGGTGGTTTTTAATTTTAGGTTAGGTGAGCAACCACTGGAAAAGGATTATGTAAACTCCATGACAAAATGAGTCACATAGCACCTGACCCACTTTTCTAGCAGTAGGAGTGATTTTGTTGGAGGGGGTCAGGTTGTCGATTTTGATTGTTTATCAAAACTATTGAGCTTTCTTCTATCTCGTACTGAAGTGTAACTCATTGAGGTTGATCATCAACTGAAGTGTTAAACTGAAGTGTTTAAGGTGGAATTTGGTTTCCTCTCGCTTTTAAATAAAAGCGCTAAAATCCCTCATGCTGACCACCTATTATGATGCAAAATTCGCCGTTTCATTTTGTGATTGCTTTTTATAGAAATAGTCCTATTTTCACCTTTTTTTATTATTAAGTCTTTTTTCATTTCATTTACAAATTACGTGTTAAAATTAAAAATTGACCTCCAGTGCAGTGTGATTGATTATGTGGGAGAGGATCACATATTTTATTATTTAAAATGCCAAGACTGGTTATAGTGTTTACTGACTGGGGTTTGGCTTGAACAATATTGAAAAAAAGCGATTACAGAGGTGTATAGTATAATTCAGTGCACGTGTTACATGATGGCATTTCACCATTACTTGTGCACAGGTGTGTGTGTTTTGTTGATTTAGTTTCTTCTTTTATATCAAGGATAATGGAATAAGCACTTATGTACTTTTTTACATACAGTCCCCGTGTGTTTGCTGTTTTGTAAATTCTGTCATCTGCTCCCACCGGCACACAATGGCCTACTCTTTCAAAAAGCGGAACAGGATTTAACATGCGCAAGATGTTTTGTGTTCATTCGCACATGGGGCCTCAGTTTATAGTCTCATCCAAAGGAATTTGGGGGAGAGTGGAGTCTGCACTGATGTTAACTCAGGGGAAAATATCCCCTTGAACGGGAATCGAACCTGGGTCATCAGATTGCGAGCGCAATGTTCTGACCACTAGGCTATCCCGTCTCCCGGTGTGTGTGAGAGTGTGTGTGTGTTTGAGTGTGTATGTGTGTGAGTGTGTGTCTTGGCTGGCAGGGAAGGGGGTGAGGGATGGAGACAAGTGTCCCCTTTTTTTCATTTTAGGGAGCCCTCTGTCCCCTTCTTTTTTTAAATCCTAGAAACATCCCTGTATTGTGTGGTCCATTCTGTCCTTGACTTCTTCTGTGCTATGCTGTTATAAAACAAACCACAAAAAAGATTATTCTTCAGCTTGAGCTTGTGAGGTTCACCAGTGGTGATGTTTTGCATATATATGTGCGACTGTTTTTGCCCCACATTCCGACTTTGGGGATGTATGCTGGGTTTGTGTTTCCATTATAACTCTCCAAGCGCTCACCACAACCCTCCAAACGCTGACATGAGTTGTGGGATCTTTAACGTGCATATTTGATCTTCTGTATGTGTATGTAGGTATACATGAAGGCACAGGAAGGTCTGACGTAATACAACATGTAGGTGGTTGATGATCACTCTAGCTGTGACCCCTCAAGAGTGATGAGACTATAAACTGAGGCCCCGTGTTCGAATGCATGCAGAACATCTTGCGCACACGTTAAATCCTGTTCCGCTTTTCCGAAGAGTAGGCCATTGTGTGCTGGTGGAAACAGATGACAAAATTGACAAAACTGCATACACATGGGGACTGGATGTAAAAACACATGAGTGCTTATTCCATTATCCTCGATATAAAAGAATAAATAAATAAATTTTAAAAAGAGTAATCGGATGTATACATCATTACATGCATGTGTCTCTGATGACAGGTGATGGACGCAGACTGACAGAGTGAGTGACCAGCTGAAGTCCAGAGGACATGGAGTAGGAGCATCGACCACAGTCAGAAGGATATTTCAAGATGTCACCGTTGGTATCAGAGCTTCTGATTTGAGGGGGGGAGAAAAACCCACTCTGCCTGATTTTAAAGAAGAAAAACCTTGCAACTTCAATTTGCCAAAACCTTTCGACATTCATCTTTGTGGGCCAAGCAAGCTGTAGGCCTATACACCAGAGCCAACGTCAGAAAAGCAGTATCCCCCGGTTTCTACTCCAAAGCGACTTTTAAACTCAAAATACTGCAGGCTGTAGAAGGCTTGTGGAAAGCAAAGTGTGGCAAGAAGAGAAAAGACCCCCGTGGATAAAACCTGTGTGGGGCTGGATCCCGGAAGCGTTGTGTGCTGGGATAGATGAGGGAGAATGAATGAAGCTGTGGCGATGGGCGTGGACCCTGAGGGGGAGGAGTGGAGTGACGTTGGGGCTGTGCGGCTGCTTCGCTACGCCGCCCGCTTTCAAAGAAAGTTCCTGCTTCTGAACTTGTCGATGGCCAAAAGCAAACACCGCCGCGTGTTCCGGCAGTATGTCTATAACCAGGCGTGGTTCAGTGATGAAAATCATACGGAGGAACTGAAGTGGCTGTTTCGTTGTTTGAATGAAGAAAGGGAAACGGACATGGCACTTCACATAGTGATGTGGCCCAAAGGTAGTCCTTTGAGAACTGAGCTGCTTTTTCAGTTTTTCTGTACCAATTTGAATAAGATTTCTCTAACAAGGCCAAAGTACAGGCGTGCTTTGAGCAATCTCTATTTTTCTGATAAACAAATGTTTCACATTGTGACTAGAAAGCTTGAAAACACCTGCGGGATAAATCGCCGATTTTTGTTCAAGTTTTTGGTCCTTCAGGAAGAAATGAAGCTGGCTGTGAAAGTGTCAGGACCAGGTATTCCCCGCAAAGATTTCAAAATGTTGCTCCCTCTTTTTGTGGAGGGTGAGAGGTGGGCTCTACTGGCTGAACTGAATGTTAAAATGTCTTCAGTTTTTGGAGAAGACTACATCATACAGCTAACCACATGGTTAACTGCTCACAAGTTTGAAAGCGCACCATCAGAAATGTTACTACGCCATCTCACTCAGCTCCTTCGCATGAGCAAGCAGGTGCGTCGCCAGACATTCAGGACTGTTGTCAAGGCAGCTGTGCATGCCAATGCAGAGGCTTTCTACGTTCAGGTGTTGAATATTCTTGTTAAGAACATGCAGAAGAGAGACTGTGCTTTTGCTTATGTGGAGGCAGTGAAGGGCAACAGACACAGCTTCATCTCCCAAACATTGTGTTTTCGTCATAGATCTCAAGAACTGCGCATGCTGTGGGCTAGGGTCGCCATTCTGGTGGACATCTTCTTTGTGGCGTGTGAGCAGAAGACGTTTGATCCCCTGCTTGTTTTAAAAGTTCCCCTGTTGCGTGTCGGCCGCTGTCGGGACCTGGCTATAGTCCTCAGGAAAGTGATGACGAGGGTGGCAGGGTTAGGTTTGTGGGAGACCTGCCTCCCAGTGCTGAACGCCTGGATAGCCATGAAAGCTTGCTGTGTCAGCCGCTTATTTGATTGGTATGCCTGTGTATGTAAACAAGTATTTTCGTCTGCACAGTTTCACAGTGAAGTAACTTTGCCAGGACTTGCTAGGATGTGTCTGGTAAAAGAGTATTACAATATGGCTTTTTTGCTGGCCTATGTTGGAGAGGCCTGGGACATTGTGGAAGAGCTGTTCCTAAATGGAGAGTACTTTTGTCTCTTTTGCTCCTTTAAGAGCATAGGGCAGGTGGCTGTGCACTGTGCGATCCCAGCAGTCATAGCCTTGCTCCGCAGGTGGGATGTAAAACGCTGGCATATAAAAATACTAGATCCGTATGTCTTGTCCTTGAACATTGTGCCTGAAGCAACCAAGGCAGTTGTGGTTAGGGAGTGCTGTAAACAAGGCCTGCACTGCTGGGCTGTGGCTTTTCTGTATCCAAACTTGAGAAGAATCGTAGGGCTGCTGGACACAGTACAGAATGTCGTGGCCGAGAACTTTGCCCTCAGTCTTGCTGTGAGGATGGAGCGGTATCAGTGGACTGTGACCAGAAAACTGATACGCCGGTGCCCTTTCCCAGACACTCTTTGTAATATCTTGAGAAAAGCTCTTCGTACTGGAAAGCTGCGTATGGCCAAGTCGTTGGTGTGGAGACTGAACCGTGTTATCAGCATCTACCATTTCTTTGAAGAAAAGGTCCCACACTCCTTCATGTATAAGATGCTGCGTTACAGCCGTTCTGATATTTGTGAAGGAAGTTTGCAGCTTGCTATGGAGCTAGGAGCTTCTGTGTTTGATAGACTTGTAATGGATTCAGACGAAGATTTGCTGGTCGTTTGCCCAATACGGTATGTGCTGTTTACATCGAATGATGAGGTCTGGAATGAACGTCTTATCGAGTTGCTGCTTCAGTCTGGTGCCTTCAGCCATAGATATCTGGATAATCTGAGGACTGATTGTCGAAACTGTCAGAGTTACATGGACTTGAGTGATGACGAGGGGAAATGCAAGATGCTACGGTTGTTTAGTATGGTTGCCAAGGCTGCGGCCACACCATGCAGTCTGCAGCACCTTGCTCGACTGTCTGCATCTGCCGCCCTTGGAAGCTCTGCTGGTCGTCAGGGGAGGATTCATGCCTTGAGACTGCCGCGAAAACTAGAGGACTTTCTTTTCTTCAAACCCTGGACCCTGGACAATTGACTAGTCTCTGCAGACAGATGACGTCTAAAGCTTGGATCTTCAAAAATATTACCAGCCCACTCGGATTTGTGTGTGTGCTTTGTTTTGTTTTGTTTTTTAGAGTAACGCCCCAAAATGAAATAATTTTCATCGTGTCGGAGGTGACTACCCAAACTAAGAGAAAGATGTACATGAAGACCACATGTGCTTTATATTAAGATAATGTTGATTAGAAACATCCTTCCACATAATATGACACAAGGAACATTGTGCAGTGTTGCACAGTGCACTGTGCTGAGTCGCTGATTGTCACGTCACAATGCCATACATACCAGCCCAGACTACAGGATAGAACACTGGCAACACTCACTGCCTTACTCACCACATCATCCCGTATTTTAATTGCCCTTCATGGGATGATTAAAGTGTTTTTGACTTGACTTGACTCAGTTGTGGTTGTACAGCCTTTCTTCAAAGTGGAGAAAGTGAGAAATGCAGATGCTGGATTCTGAAGATGGCCTCTACTCTAAGCACTCTCTGTGTCGTTATTTTGCTCTCTTAAAGCCTTCGGTTGCCTGGTGTTCAGTAACAGAACTTTGCATTTAGAATAAGTTAACTTGCAGCCCTGTATGACTGCAGTGAGAAAAAAGAAAAGTGGTGATAAAATTTATTTTATTTTATTTTATTCTTTTATATCAAGGATAATGGAATAAGCACTCATGTGCTTTTTTACATTCAGTCCCCGTGTGTATGCAGTTTTGTAAATTTTGTCATCTGTTCCCACCGGCACACAATGGCCTACTCTTACAAAAAGCGGAACAGGATTTAACATGTGCGCAAGATGTTCTGCGTGCGTTCGCACATGGGGCCTCAGTTTATAGTCTCAACCGAAGGACTTTTGGGGTGAGTGGAGTCGGCACTGATGTTAACTCCAGGGGAAAATATGCCCTTGAACGAGAATCGAACCCGGGTCGTCAGATTGCGAGCGCAATGTTCTAACCACTAGGCTATCCCGTCCCCCCCAAACAGGAGGGAAGTTTGTGATTGTGTGTGTTTTCTTTGATTCTCCTTTGAAGATCAAAAGAAACTAAGTATTTGGGATTAATATCATGTAAATTATATGTTTTTATGGTTGATATTTACGATTCACATCATGTATGTATTTATGATGAATATGATTCAAATCACGTATGTGTTTATGATTGATATCTGTGATTCATATCATGTATGTGTTTATGATTAATATTTATGATTCATATCATGTATGTATTTATCATGATTAATATTATGCATCCCCCCCCCCCCCACATTTTGGGGGTTGGGGGGGGGGGGGAATTTATATTGAGAGTAGCATCTTTAAATGTCCTGTTTGACCTTTCCACAATGACCACTAGTAATTATTTGGCAATTGCTTTTAAGTTTGACTGTCGTGTAAAAAGTCATAAGAGTAAATGGTTGCAGTCCCATTTGTCCCAGTATGAGGGGGAAAATCAGACTGAATATCAGGTCTTACAGAGGAGACTCTAGTCAAGTCAAGTCAAAAACACTTTTTAACCTTTCTGTTACTGACATAACGGTGCCAGAATTCCTTAGTTTAACTGACTTTTAGACTTATCATGGCCACCGAATTGGGGTATTGTCTTAAAAAAATTATTTAAAAAAAACTATCCAACAGAATAACTCCAAATTTTCACCAAAAATCTATGAATAACTAAAAGTTAAGTTTTTCATCTTATTTTGAGCATAGGTAATATACTTTGTTTATTTGGATGTTTATAAACCTTTATTTACCTGAAAAACACACCTGCGTTAGTAAAATAGGTGAAAGACAGAGATATCAACACCCATCATTAGTATTTTACTAACAGTTTTGCAGCTGAGGCCCCTGTCCATAGTACTGAAAAAAATTGCTGGGTGTTGTGAGCTGTTTGTAACTAGTAAGTGACATGAAAATTATGTAAAATTTTCATGACGTTTTTCAGTCACCATGAAGGGCAATTACAATACTGACAGGCACATTGATACCTATAATTATCTCACAATACACAAGAAAAATACATTTCAGATTGTTATAAGCATTCCAAGATAGCTTTAAAAAAATTATCATACAAACACAAACCCAGGTGCGTTTGTGTTTGTGTATGATAATTAGGCATATGATATATATAAACCCTTATGCTTAGAAATTTGTGCACATTGTTTGTGCAATTTGTCATTCAAACACTTTGCAATCTGCTATTTGTGCACACAGACCTTGACGGTTAAAACTCGGAAAGAGCAGGGAGGTACCTCCTGACTCGCCTGGCAAAATCGGTAGGCTCACTTCCAAACTGTATCACTGAAGTCGGAATGCAGCTGCCTGAATGAGGTTTGCGTGGGGGTTATGTTTGTGTGTTGTGTGTGTTGTGTGTGTGTGGTGGGGTTTGGTTTTGTTGGGTGTTTTTTGGGGGGGGGTTTGAGGGGGCGGGGTGCAGGTGTATATGCATAAAGTCTCATTACTGTTGCATGGCACAACAGAGCTCTGGTTGTGGAACCCAAAAAAGAAGAAGAAAAAGAATGGTTGCAGTTTCCTTTTTTTCTAGAAGGCTAGGGAGGAGGGGGGTGGGGGGGGGGGGGGGGGACGCGGTTGTTCTTCATTCCTCGTTGGGTAGAGCTCTGAGGGGTGCACCAATGGTGAGATTTTGTGTACCTGTATAAATACGACCAGTTTTTCCCCACCATTGATTAGTGAAGGTAGAGCTGTATTGCAGCAGCTGGGGGGGGGGGTTGGGGGGGGGGGGGGGGGGGGGGGGGGGGGGGGGGGATGGCGTCGTAAAGACACCAGAGTGCACGGTTTTTGCTTTGGCTTTTATTTGTCATCGTTTCCTACCACTGATGATGACCTCTTCTGAAAGGGAGAC
>CM054155.1:42469732-42487186 GCA_028751875.1 Rapana venosa | reverse complement strand
CCCTTTAAGTAACTCCTTGAGGAGTCGTTGGGTCATTGTTCTGTTTTGTAATTGCCCTTCATGGGATGATTAAAGTGTTTTTGACTTGACTTGAATTTTGTTCTGAACTGTTCAGGTTGTAGGCAGTTTGAACCTCTATCCTTCCCTCCCTCTACTGCCTGGTAGCAAAACAGTGTGTACAAGGAGAAAGAAAAGATCAGTGGATTCTGTAGTAGGTAAGGTTTATCTAGAATACTTTAATAACAAACTGTACTTCTTTTTTTTTTTTAGGGGGGGGGGGGGGGCTAATCTAATCCAATCTTGTTGTTTATACTGTAGCCCACAAAGGCCATATCAGGGCTGTCATCTCGTAAAATCTTAAATCTCAGAATAAAACTGTGCAGCTCTATATAAGGTGTAAAATCAACTACCAATCAGGGTGCCCAACACATTGTTTAAAACCGTTTCCATTTATGTAAGATGAATAAAATACTTTTGGGGGGTTAAAGAAAAAAAGCACCACGTCAAAACTATGTATTAAACGACAGTCATAAACAAATTTAATAAAATAAACCATGGTATACTTTTTTGTGTGTACTAGTGCCACTTTGCTCCCCTTACATCTTTGTCTATAATGATCAGACAACATGTGTGTAAGTGATAAAGTATGATAATGACATGTCCTACTTTACAGTTCAGTAATCAGGACTTTGTGCGAAGTATAGCTGTTGCTTTATAAACAGGTTTATAGGCCTGTAAGCAATGTAAGTCCCACTAGTTAAGGGATTGGTTGGGTGAGCTTCTTTTGGTTTGGTTTGGTTTTGAGAGGGGAGGTGGGGTGGGGTGGGGGTGGGGGGTACACTTAGAACTGCTGTTGTAAACATCTAGGGATTTTGTCTTCATGAGATAAAGCATTATGAATGTTGTTGTGGTAGTAGTACTAGTAGAAGTATTGTTGTTATTGTTCTTGTTGTTGTTCTTGTTGTTCTTGTTGTTGCTGCTGTTTAACATGTTGTAGTAGTTTCAAGATCTTAACTCTTTGAATATGATTTGCATGCTGTTAAGGAAAATGAGCTTTAATGATGTGTGTGTGTGTGTGTGTGTGTGTTGTGTGTATGTGTGTGTGTGTGTGTGTGTGTTATATGTGTGTGTGGGGGTGTGTGGTGTGGTATGGTGTGTGTGTGTGTGTGTACACATGGTGCATGTGTGTGTACATGTGTGTGTGTGCATGTGTGGTGTTGTGTGCATGTGTGTGTGTAAATGTGTGTGTACACATGTGTGCACGTGTGTGTAGTGTGTGTGTGTACACGTGTGTGTATGTGTAATGTGTGCACATATGTGTGGTGTGTGTGTGCATGTGTGTCTGTGTGTTTGTCTGTCACAATGACAATGACAAATTCTTTTTATTTTGTGGATAATGAATAAGCACCCATGTGCTTTTTTAGATCCAGTCCCTGCCCTTAGGGATATATATATAAGAGAGAGACAGAGAGAGACAGAGTGTGTGTGTGTGTGTGTGTGTTGGGGTGGAATTGAACCTAAGACTGTTCATGTTTTTTTGTCCACCTGCCTGTGAGTCTGTGTATGCTTGTGTCTCTGTGTGTCCTTCATGTTCAGTTAGGCAACAAGAAACATGAACTGAAGGGGGAAAAAATGGCGTGCAGTTTCTCTGATATGGATACACTCAAAATCTTCCCCAGTATCGCATTCTGATTGATTCTCATTTACATACTGTGATGATGGTGCTACCCCCCCCCCCCCCCCTCCCGCTTTCATGGTTACTTCATTTACTTACTTGGTTGTGAGTAAGATAATATAATGATGATAGCTAACTGAACGATAAGAAAGTTTTTTTAGAAAGTGCTAAAAAAAATTATACAGTAAGTTTTTCTTCCAGTCTGGACTATCTGTGATGTACTTTATTTTTATTTTATTTTATTTTTTATTTCTTCTTTTTTATTGAGGATAATGGAATAAGTACTCATGTGCTTTTTTACATCCAGTCCCCGTGTGTATGCGGTTTTGTAAATTTTGTCATCTGTTTCCACACATGTACGAGAGAGAGAGAAAGAAAGAGAGAATGGGGAGGGAGGGGGAGAGAGAGAGGAGAGAGAGTTGGGAGAGAAGGAGTGAGAGAGATCTATATAATTTTATTTTCAAGAATTATTTTTGTTTTATTTATGTATAAATAAATTTATTTTATATTCCTTTATTTCAAGAATGATGATTAAGCAGTTGTGTACATGTATAAATTTTACATCCAGTCCCCGAGTGCGCACAATTTTGTAAATTTTGTTATCCATTCCCACTGGCACACAATGGCATACTCTTCTGAAAGGTGGAACAGGTTTTAATGTGCGTGCGCAAGTTGTTCAGCAGGCACTCGCAGATGGGACTTCTGATTATTGTAGTCACATTTAAAGGACTTTCAGGGGAGCAGAGTCAGCACTGATGTTAACTCCAGGGGAAAATATCCCCTTGAACGGGTGTCTCAGTGGTAGCTCAAACCCAGGAAGACATGTATATATCTCAAGTGCAACACATTAACCCATCAGTCTAATATTCCACAGAGAGATTTAAAACTTTTTATTTTATTCTTTAATATTGAGGATAATGGAATAAGCACTTATGTGCGTTTTTACATCCAGACCCCGTGTGTATGCGTTTTTGTAAATTCTGTCATCCATTCCCACCGGTATACAATGGCCTACTCTCCCGAAAAGCGGAACAAGATTTAACGTGTGCGCAAGATGTTCTGCGTGCGTTCGCACACGGGGCCTCGGCTTATAGTCTCATCCAAAGGACTTTCGGGGAGAGTGGAGTCAGCACTGATGTTAACTCCAGGGTTAAAATATCCCTTTGAATGGGAATCGAACCCAGGTCATCAGATTGCGAGCGCAGTGTTCTAACCACTAGGCTATCCCATCCCCCCGTGTGTGTGTGTGTGTGTCTGTGTGTGTGTGTGCGTGTGTGCATGTGCTGTGTGTGAGAGAGAGGGAGAGAGAGTTATTTTAGCAGAGAAGAGTAGATAGACTTTTTTTTTCATCTCTCGGCTAGCTTAACTAGAGCTCCAAGGTTTGCCAATGGTCAGATTTTATCATTTTTGCGTTTACTTTATGTGGCTGTTTTTTTTCCCACCCCACCATTTAGGTAGTAGCCTGGGGGATGATGTCTAAACATGACACCGGTGTGTATGCGGTTTTTAAAAATGTTGTCATCCATTCCTTGGTCTGTCTCTTCTTCTTCCTCCTTGGACAGTGCCTTGCAAAACTGTCTTCGCAAGTCCTTTGGATCTTGTGACATGCCCATACCATTTAAGTTTACGCTTTTTCACGATCGTTAGAAGGTTCTCATAGGGTCCAATGGCTTGCTGGATTCTGTTATGCACGCTTTCGTTGCTTATGTGGTCTTTGTAGGAGATGCCAAGGAGTCTCCGAAAGCATCTCATCTCCACCGCCTGTACTCTTCTCTCCAAATCTGCAGTCAGGGTCCATGATTCACAGGCATACAGAAATATGGATATGACAAGGGAGCGCATTAGTCTGATCTTGGAGATAAGTGAGATATTTTTATCTCTCCAGATGGTGTTTAGTTTTGACAGTGCTGTTATTGTCTGTGCAGTCCTGCATACTACTTCTGGCTTGGATCCCTGGTCTGATACAATGGCTCCCAGGTACTTGAAGCTTTGAACTGTTTCCAGCTTCTGGTCATTAACCCTGATATCAGTGCTAATGCCGTTGGTGTTATTAGTCATCAGTTTGGTCTTCTCTGCACTGATTTCCATGCCGTATGTTTTGGAGGCCTTATTCAAGTGTTCTGTTAGGCTGGCAAGCTCTTTTTCTGATCCTGCTATTCCATCAATGTCATCTGCGAAGCGGAGGTTTGTGATCGTTCTGCCACCAATGCTGACTGATCCTTCATGATGTTCCAGTGCATCAGCCATGATTCTCTCAAGGAAGATGTTGAAAAGAGTGGGTGAGAGTAGACAGCCTGCCTTACTCCAACTGTTGTTCGAAACCATTCTCCAATGTTGTTGTTGTAGTACACTGCACTGGTGGCCTCGCTGTACAGCTGTTTGATGATCTTGGTCAGGTTTGCATTGATGCTGTACAAATTCATGGTTGCCCACAAAGCTGCATGCCACACCCTGTCAAATGCCTTCTTAAAATCGATAAATACGTGGTAAAGGTCTTGTTGATGTTGAAGGTACCGCTCACATAGTATTCTGAGGTTGAATATCTGTTCTGTTGTGCTGCGCCCTGCTCTGAAACCTGCTTGTTCCTCAGCAATGATGGTCTCTGCTTGTGGCTTCAGTCTATTCAATATTATCTGCAGCATGACCTTGCTTGGGTGGCATATGAGGCTGATTGTGCGGTGGGAGGATAACATCAGCGAATGGACAGGCCTAGAACTCAACAAAACCCTGAGAAAGGCAGAACAGAGAGAGGAATGGAGGGAACTGGTTGCTGAGTCTTTGAGGGTGCCCCCACGGTCGGCAGACTACGGGACAGATAGATAGATAGATAGATAGTCATCCATTCCTACCGGCACACAATGGCCTACTCTTTGGAAAGGTGTGTGTGTTTACATTTGAATTTGTAAAAATCTATTAATTGTAACTGGCTGCATGTAAAAGACTAGGATGAATGAGAGCGCTTTGATTTGTTTTTTTGCAAGATATAGCGCTGTATAAATTCCATGTAATATTATTATTATTATTAAAGGTGGAATGGGGTTTTTAACATGTGCGTAAGATTTCTGTGTGCATTTGCACATGGGACCTTGGGTTATAGTCTCATCTGAAGAACTTTTTTTTTATTCTTTCAGTTTGAGGATAATGGAATAAGCACTCATGTGCCTTTCTTTTTACATCCAGTCCCCGTGTGTGTGTGCAGTTTTGTAAATTTGTCATCCGTTCCCATTTAGTTTGATTTTTTGTGTGTTGTCATAGTGGGAAGAAAGGGCAAGACTGGGAATGGAACCCAGAACCTCAAGGTTTACGTGTTACTGGACAGGTGAATGTCTAAATCGTCCTGCCACGTTCCTTCTGTGCTGATAAAGATGACAGGCTCGCATCAGGTTACAGTCATCATCATCATCATGATCATCTCTTGAATGACCTGGAATAGATGGCTGTTGTGCTGGACATGTGGGGAGGCATCAGTCGACAGGTTTTTTCCCCACTGGCAAAAGCTGGAGGGAGTTATAAATGTAACAAATAGTTGTTTTTTTTTTAATTATAATTTTTATTTTTTTTGGGGGGGTGGGGGTGGGCAGAGCAAAACATACCTCCATGAATTGCACAAGAGTTGAAAATTGAACGGGACTCGTGTGTGCGTGTGTGTGTGTGTGTGTGTGCTCTGTATGTGTGTGTGGTTTTAAAAAAAATATTTGTTAGACCATGGTGTGTGTTTGTCACTTTGTGTGTATTGTGTGTGTGGTTTGTGTGTGTGTGTGTGCGCTGTGTGTGTGTGTGTAGTTTTTTTTAATTATTTGTTAGGTTAGGGTGTGTGTTTGTTATTTTGTGTGTGTGTATTGCGTTGTGATGTGTGTGTTGTTGTGTTTTGTGTGAGTGTGTGTGTATGTGTGTGTCACGTGTGTGTGAAATAGAGAGAAAGAGTGTGTTGTGTGTGTATTGTGTATATGTGTGTGTGAGAAAGAGAGAGAGAGTGTTGTGTGTGTGTGTGTGTGTTGTGTATATGTGGTATGTTGTGTGTGTTGTGTTGTTTGTGTGTGAGACTCTGTGTGTGTGTGTGTGTGCGTTGTGTGTGTGCGTGCGCTGACATGGCGTGATGGGAGAGGGGGAGAGATTGGAGGGATGGCAGGTGATTGACATAGACAAATGGAAGCCTTCATCTTGGCAGACAGGGGAAGAGGAAGACCTGCCTCACTCAGTATTGAACATGACTGTGTAAATATACACACAGACATACATACATGTATACATCATTACATGATACATCACATTACATTTTTTGTGCTTTATACTGTATAATATCAAAAGGCTTTTTTTTTAAAGCAAAGTAAATATATATATACACATATATATATATATATAATATATATATATATATATATATATATATATATATATATATATATATATATATATATATATAATATATATAGCAGAGGAGAACCAGGGGGGTTTGCAAAACAACACATGAAAAAGCAGGCATGTAATATATATATGTGTAAATATATATATATATATATATATATATATATATATATATTACTTTGCTTTAAAAAAACAAAAAGCCTTTTGATATTATACAGTATAAAGCACACAAAAAAACCAACACCGCAAAGTGATAACAATAATGGACCTGTGTACCCTACTCATTCAAGATTCCGTAATTTCTTCCGGAAAGAAATGGTATATTAGGGAAATTTTACGAAAATTTTCAAAATCTGATTTTTGTCAACAGCAAACCACACACAGGCACACACTGACACAGACACACACACACACACACACACACACACACACACACACACACACACACACACACACACACACACACACACACCCCTTTCTCTGTTTTTTTAATGTTTTAAATAATTTTATTCTTTTATATCGAGGATAATGGAATAAGCACTTATGTGCTCTTTTACATTCAGTCCCCGTGTGTATGCGGATGTGTTCCCATCGGCACACAATGGCCTACTCTTACGAAAAGCGGAACAGGATTTAATGTGTGCGCAAGATGTCTGCATCTCTGTCTGTCTGTCTGTCTCTCTCACTCACCCTCTCTCTCTCTCACTCACCCTCTCTCTCTCACACACACACACATGCACACTGCACGCACACAATGCGCTCGCACACACTTATGCATGTGTGCATGCACACGTGCACGCACACACACACACACACTCACTCTCTCACACACACACACACTTCTCACACTGGTTGTACAACATAATTCATTCACAGAAACACAGTTTTCTCTCACAGCGGTTAACAAAAACACATTCCAGTCATACCATTAGTTTTGTTAGGTTTTTTTATCTGTCCTATCTTATTGCCCCCCCCCCCCCCCCCCCCCCCCCCCCCCCCCCCTCTCTCTCTCTTGCTCTCTATCTCTCTCTCTTGCTCTCGCTCTTCTCTCTCCCTCTGTCCTCTGTCTCTCTGTCTGTCCTATCTTATTACCCCCACCCCTCTCTCTCTATTGCTCTTTCTCTCTCTCTCTCTCTCTCTCTCTCTCTCTCTCTCTCTCTCTCTCTCTCTCTCTCTCTCTCTCTCTCTCTCTCCCTCCTCCCTCTGCCTCTGTCTCTCTATCTGTCCTATCTTATTACCCCCCCCCCTCTCTCTCTCTTGCTCTCTCTCTCTATTGCTATTCTCTCTCCCTCTCTCTCTCTCTCTCTCTCTCTCTCTCTTTCTCTTCTCTCTCTCTCTCTCTCTCTCTCTCTTCTCTCTTCTCTCTCTCTCTCTCTCTCTCTCTTCTCTCTCTCTCTCTCTCTCTCTCTCTTTCTCTCTCTCTCTCTTTCTTCTCCCTCCTCTCTCTCTATCTCTCTTTCTCTCTCTTCTCTCTCTTCTCTCTCTCTCTCTCTCCCTCTCCTCCTCCTCTCTGTCTTGCTCTCTCTTCTCTCCCTTCTACTCTTCTCTCTTCCCTCCCCCCCTCCCTCTTCCTTCTGCCTTCCCTCCTCCCTCTCTCTCTTCCTCTCTCCCTGTCCTCCCCCCCTCCCTTTCCCCCCCCCCCCCCCCCTCTCCCTCCTCTTCCTCTCTCCCTCTGGTTGACTGGCTTGTGTAGCAGCATGCATGACTAGGCTGACCGCCCTGCTAATGACCTGCACACATCCCACCCCAGCTTACGTACTACAGCGTACAGCAGGGAGAAAGGGTAAACTTGGCACCACTTCAACAATCATCCACAACCTCTGAAGAAGACTGAAATACATAAATAAATGAAAAAAACTTCAAGTCTGCTGAAGAGTTCGTCACTGTGCCGTGGCATGTCTGCGCAAGAGTTCATAATTATCTAGACTGTGTTAACTTCATATATATATATATATATATATATTTTATTCCTGAAGCCGGAATGCAGTCTACATTCATGTTAGGTTTGAACTTCTTCGTTAAAAAGCTCAGACAGCAAATAATTGTTGCATGTCATATGAGCGAAAATGCGTTGCATTGCTGTTATGCATCTGACAAGTCAGGCCCAGCACATCCGACTTTTGTGTGAATGGGCTCAAAACGGTCGCATGCGCAAAATCTTGCCATTAGTGAACCGTGGAGCTCTAGCTAAGGAACAACAACAAAAGAGAAAACCCGAGGATAAATGTTGAGGTACTGTTAATCAGCAGAATCATGGAGTTTGTTCAGTGTTTGTTGTTTTTCGGTTTGTTTGGCTGTTGTTGGTGGGGTTTTTTTTAGACTAAATTAGATTGTATCATTATCATATGTGTGCATGTGCATGTATACTACTTCAGTGTACATACATACATGACTGTATCACTGTATACATGTATGTGTCTGTTCACGTGCATGCATATATATATATTTATGTCATTGTACAGATCTGTTGTGTGTGCCTGCGTGCATGTGTATGTGTGTGTGTGTGTGTGCTCACATGCATATGTGTGCATGTGCATGAATACTACGACAGTGTACATACATATATACATGACTGTATCAGTGTATACATGTATGTGTCTGTTCACGTGCATGCATATATATGTCAGTGTACATATCTGTTGTGTGTGCCTGCGTGCATGTGTGTGTGTATGTGTGTGTGTGTATGTGGACATGCTAGTAGCATGCCTGCTTTCAAGCATGCTAGCATGCATAGATCTCTATATGTACATGTAAGTGTGTTTATGTTTACAGTATGCATGCATGTGTGTGTGATATATTTCTGTAGCCTATCCGTTACCCAGAGGTAGAACTTTCTATGAATATTTACAGAGTACTCAGAGAATGTCACCAGTAGCCATGCATACTGTTGTGCTTGTGACATTTGTGGTCCTTCGTCTCAGACGCCTATTTGCATTCATGTATGTAGATAGCTTATTCGGGTAACCGAGATTTGAGAAACATAAGCTTGGTCATTACTCTACAGTACATCCCCAAAGTTGGAATGCGGCTACCTTAATGGTGGGTAAAAATAGTTGCAGTATATATATATATATATATATATATATATATATATATATATATATATATATATATATATATAGATATATATATATATATGCAAAATCTCACCATTGGTAAACCTTGGAGCTATAGCTGAGGAACAAAACAAAACAAAAATTACTGTGTTCTATGTTTAGCCCTTTTTTCATTGTCAGTGTCACTGGCTCAAGTGCCCCCCCCCCCCCCCCCCCCCCCCCTTCCCCATAACTCTCTCCCTTGTCAGTTTAACTCTTCCGCTTGTCTTTGTGGTCACTGTCATCAGTCAGCCTGCCCTTGGTGTATGTGTGTGTAAGCGTGCGCGTCTGCCTGCTTTCCTGATTCCTTCCTTCCTTCCTTCCCTGTCTATATCGGATTGATTCGTTGTTCACGGCGTCCTTGACATAACGTGGACACATCCTCACAGGGCTGTCTTTTGTTGTTGCAGCGAAGAACCGAACTCTGGGTGCCCCGCGAGCCTGATGTGAGAAATTGGCGTCCCAGAAGAAAGAAGAAAAACCCTACACACACACGCAGAAGACTTCTGAGGCTGAAATTGACTTCATTCACTGTTGATGTTGAATTACTGCTGAGAAGTGAGCATTGTGTAAGGGCAACTTTACAGCCGTGGGTTGTTTCACTTTCGATTTTTTTAGTGTATCTACATCAGAACACCACGCCACACCACGCCACGCTACACGAAACTGTCGCCTGCATCTGTATCAGTGATCATATTTGTGACGTCTCGCCGTGTCATGTCAAGGCTGCAGCGTGTCAGCAGTGTGAAGAACGTGAGACAGAGCAGAGAGAGGCAGTAAGAGAGAGAAAGAGAGCAAGAGAGCGAGCGAGGGGAGGAAGAGAGGAAAAAGGTGCTGAAGAAGTTTGCGGATTGATAGGTGAGTTTGGAGAAGATGGTGTTGTGATGTTCTCTGTGTGTGTGTGTGTGTGTGTGTGTGATATTTTATTAATTTATTTCAAGGTTAATGGAATAAGCACATGTGCTTTTTAAAAAAAATTCAATCTTCACGTTTATGCAGTTTTGTTAATTTTGTCATCTGTTCCCACCAGCACACAGTGTCCTACTCTTTTGAAAAGCAGAACAGGTTTTAATGTGTTCGCAAGATCTTCTGCGTGTGTTTGCACAAGGGACCTTGGGTTATACTATATAGTGTCATTCAAAGGACTTATGGGGGGAGTGGAGTCAGCACTGATGTTGACTCCAGGTGGAAAAAATCCCCTTGAACAGGATTTGAACCTGGGTTAGCAGATCATGTGTGCAGTGCTCTAACCACCCATCCCCTGTGTGTGTGTGTGTTTATATAATTTACAGTTAATGCTGAAAAAAATCTATTTATTTTTGTTGGTTTCTACTAGAGTTTTTTTCAGATGTAATTTTGTTGTTTATTTGGTGTGTGTGGTTGTTTTTTTTTAAAGCTTTTCTTTTATTTGTGTATGATTTATGCTGTTTAATTTTAAGGTTATTGTTTTTTTTTAATTAAGTTAATGTGTTTTGACATAATACAGTATAACAAAACACAACAGATATGAAATAATGCAATTAAATGCAGTATGAACATTTTTCACGTAAATTGCGTTTATCTGTTCACTCCCACACCCACCCACGCACACAGACACAGACACACACACACACACACAGTCACACACACACACACACACACACACACACATACACACACACAGTACAGTCTTTTTTGACAACAACCACCACAAAAAATGCAATACATACATACATTCCTTGGGGGTACGTACCTATATATAAGATACCAGACTATTCCTAGTTCTTGTAACATCAATAGACTTTGGTCTGGGAAGGAAAAAAAGGAAAGGTGGCAGGCCTTTCATTTTGCGGAGCAAAGTGACGTCAAGAGACTTTGGGGCTTGGCTGTGCCAGATTTAGGAGCCGTCAATCAATGAACTGTACTGTAAGTACTGCGACTTAAACTGGGGAGGGTGGGGTAGGGGAGGGTGGGGTAGCCCTGGGAGGGTGGGGTAGCCCTGTGGTTTGAACGTTAAGCTCGCGATTTGATGGCGCGAGTTCGAGCCACCACTGAGACGAGATGCCTGTTTAACTCAATGGAGTCATGGATCCCGCCATTTTGTGGTGACGCATGATTTTGGCTATGTTTGAAAAATTCAGCAGACTTACTCAAGATAATAAAGACATACACATTATACACCATTGAAAAGTTTATAATGTCTACTTTTGAGATTGTTTCACAGTTTTTTAATAGATGACTGTATTTATTTTTTACAAATTTTCAAAATGTCACTGAATGCTGAAAAATAAAAAGCTTTGAAAATTCGGGCTGCGTATCTTACATGACTTCCCCTTCAAACAATGTGATGATTTTTTACCAAAGTAAAGTCCCTGAAGTTAGCTGAATCCATCTGATGTCACTTTTTGTACAACAGATTTTTTTTTTTTAAGAATCATAACACTGGAGAGCCTGAAATCCCAAAGATATCACTTGTTGACATATCAAACAAAATTAGCCAACAGAAACTAGGCAAGCTTATGGTCAAGGAAAGCAACTGTGTTTAGAAAAATGATTGCAATTACAGGCCAGAGTATTTTCCCTTGTGTTTAACATCACTTTGTGTATTTAAAAAAATTCGTAATTCTGCCGAATCTTAAGCTTCAGCACGTCACAGTGAAGGAGAGGAGTGCCGAAGCTTATTGGACGGCTGTCAGTTTCCCCAGCCACATTCAGCTACTTTCAGCTGCTATCCATCCCATCCCAGCTGGTGTTAATTACAGCAGAAACTGACCAAACGTGGACTTGGTTAAAGGAAGGGGCATGCTAGATTTAGCACTGGGTCTTGGACCCTTGACTGAGTTATGCTGGATTTGCCTGCTGTGCCGGCCCCTGGAGTTAACATCAGTGCTGACACCACCTTCCTGTAGGCTCTTTGGGTGAGAGTATTTATACACTGAAGTCCTTTGTATGATTGCACGCAGAACATCTTGTGCACATGCTTAACTTAAACCTGATCCCTTTTTTCAGTAGAATAGCCCATTGCGTACCAGTAGGAACAGGCGACAGAATTTTAATAAATGGGTGATAACTAGTGGTGTTTTTAGACACCATCCCTGAAGTCGGAATGCTGCTACCTGAATAATGGTCCAGTACCCAAAGTATCGTCATTGGTGAATCTTGGAGCTCAAGCCAGGGGGGGATATCAACTTTACATTTTTATAAAATTGAATCTTTGATAAATCATTTTCAAAGTGATGGAGAAGTTGTCAGTGGTTACCTGCACTTGTTGTTTTCCTCCACTACTATTTCTGCATTACATTTTTTTAGCATTTTTAGAGATAGAATTTTGTTGACACTGTCATGTAATTTAGTTATGTCATTATGTTTCTGAATGTGAATCGGTGCCGAACAGTAACACTAGCTTTCTGGACAGAAAACTTACCTCTTCTTCATTGTTGAAGCTCAGACAGCAACTGGTGTTGTCTGTCGTATTTAAAGCAAAAGTGTGTTGTGCTGCTGTTAAGTGCATGACAAGTCAGGCCCAGCGCATCCAACTCTGGTGTCTTCTTCTTCTTCTTCTTCTTCTTTTTCTTCTTCTTCCTTTTTTGTCATGTTTCTCCCAGGGGAGGTTTGACATTGATGAGCCTTCTCCATCTCTCTCTGTTTTGAGCTTCCTCCTTATTTATGCCCCTTTCTCTAAGATCATCTGCAATACACTACAGGCAGCCCAGGTTTTGCTAGGTCTTCCCTTTGGTCTCTTTCCATCCACCAGGAAGTTCATGCTCTTTTTGTGATGTGGTGGTCTGCTTTCCATTGAACGTGCCCAAACCAGCACAGTCTATTGCTACTAGCTACAGTCTTCAGATCATCAACTTTGCACATTCTCCATAGTTCTTTATTTGTGATCCTGTCTTGCCATTAATCTTTGTCTGTCGTATTTAAAGCGAAGTGTGTTGTGCTGCCGTTAAGTACATGACATGTCAGGCCCAGCATATCTGACTTTGGCTTGGAGCTGTAGCTGAGGAACCTCAGAAAAATCGTTCTGGGGAAAAGGCAAGAGAATAGATCAAGTTGCTAACCTTGCTTTTTGGTGGGTTTTTCCCCCCACTTGATACAGGTTTGGGTTTTTTGTTGTTGTTGTTGTTTCTTTTTTTTTTAAAATCTTTTCTAGTTTGATTTTAACGTTATCTGTGAAGAACACTATGGCAAGCATTAGCGATAGTTTAAAGTACTGTTAAAGTAGTGGTAGAGATATCAAGAACGAGGAACAAGATAAGATATATCAAGAAGAAAAGGGGAACAGTGCAGTGAGTAAAAGGGCTTAAGGTCTGATAATAATGATAATGATTATTTTTTTTTGATTTTTTAAAATTTTTATTTCATGTGTGTGTTGTGTGTGTGTTTCGTGTTGTTTTTTTGTTTTCCTTGGCTAGAGATCCAAGGTTCATCAATAGTGAGATTTTGTATTGTAATATATAATATAATACAAAATGCATACTTTTGACCATTTTTGCCTGCCTTGAAGGTAGCCGCATTCTGACTTTGGGGATGTATATTTGTGTTTCCGTGACCCACTGGACACTGTCATGAACTATGGGATATTATTAACATGCATATTTGATCTTCTGCATGTGTATGTTATAGACGTGAAGAGAATTAAGGCACTGGCAGGTCTGCATTTGAAGTTGACCTGGGAGACCGTAAAAATCCCCACCCTTAATTCGCCAGATGCTGACGCCGAGATTCAAACCCACAACTTCATGAACTCAAAGGATTGAAGTCGAACAGTCTTAACCACTTGGCTATGCCTATAGCGTTCATCTGCATGGACATGTATGTGTGTGTGTGTGCTTGCGTGTGTGTGTGTGCGCGCTTGAGTATGTATGCATGCATGTGTGTGTGGCTGTGTCAGTGTGTGTGTGTGCACATGCATTTGTTTTTATCGCACCTAGTTTCTTTTATTCCGATGATAATAAATAAGTACTCATATACTACTTTAACGTCAAGACCCCGTGTACATGCCATTTTGTAAATTTTGTCATCAATCCGTTTCCACTGGCATGTAAGATGGACTACTCTTGTGAAAAACGGAACAGGTTTTAACATGTGCGCAAGATGTTCTGTGTGTGTTTGCACACAGGACCGCAGTTTATAGTCTCACCTGAGGGATATGTGTGTGTGTGAAAGAGAGGGGGGAAGGAGAGAGAGAGAGAGAGAGAGAGAGAGAGTGCACGTACCTGCATGTACAGGTCTATGTGTGTGCGCGTGTGCATGTGTGTGTACGCATTCATGTGAGTGTGTTGTAAACTCAATCTGTCGTAAGGCCAGGGTGCTTGAGGTGAAGTGGAGAGTGTGTGTGATAGGAATCAGAGAAACGATTATAAGCAATCCTCTGTAACCAAAGAGGGCCCTAGAGAAGTTTCCTGAGGCTCCCATTGATCAGCGCCTTGAGAGTGACTGTGAAGTGCCTGAAGTGCTCTGACCCCGTGCTGCTGTTTTTAGAAAACTTGTACCATCTTCAACCACATCCTGCTTACGTCATTACGGGCATTACACTTAGAACTGCTTTTTTTTAATGCCTGTCATTGTTCATGTTGCTGCTGCAAGTGTAGTGTGTGTGTGTGAGAGAGAGAGAGAGAGAGAGAGAGAGAGAGAGGCTGACTCTGCGTGTGTGTGTACTTGCATGCATGCATGCATGTATTGAAGTGTCTACGTGTCGTGTGTCTGAGGTGCACAGAGAGAGAGAGAGTGAAGGATGGGAAGTGCGGAAGGCTAAAAAGTGTGTCCGTTCTTTTGCCTGCAGTAGTGCAGACGGTTGCTTCCAAGGAATTTAAATCATAGTTTCTGCCTGGACATTTTGGATACAGTTTCTGCTCTGGATATTTTTGGATACAGTTTCAGCTTTGGATATTTTGGATTCCAGTTTCTGCTCTGGATATTTTGGATACTGTTTCTGCTCTGGATATTTTGGATACTGTTTCTGCTCTGGATATTTTGAATGTAGTTTCTGCTCTGGATATTTTGGATTCCTGTTTCTGCTCTGGATATTTTGGATACTGTTTCTGCTCTGGATATCTTGGATTCCAGTTTCTGCTCTGGATATTTTGAATGTATTTTCTGCTCTGGATATTTTTGGAAACAGTTTCTGCTCTGGGTACTCCTTTCTGACTAGGACTTTTCAGAATCAAGGGAAATGACAAAACTGGTAAATTTGCAGGTGTGTGTTATTTAAACAAACAGCATGTGCAGTTAAAACAATCAATCAAACAAACAAAAATAGAGAATTAGAAATCATAAGAGTGAGACACATTGTTCAGAAAAAAATAGAAACTACTATAAGAGAAATGTGCATTTCTTATTGATTCATTGATTATATAGCTGATTTTTTTTTTTCAAATTTACATAATTAAACAAGACAAAAAGAAAAGTGAGAACTTTCACCCAGTGCATTGACCATCCATGGTGTCATGTGGAAACCAGTGTCACACATGCTCTCATACAGTTTTGTCCTCAGGGATTTTTTCTTTTTCCCAAAAGCAGATGTACTAGATTCACATTGACCTATGGTTTACACTTTAGAATTGCACATAAAGAATGATTGTCACTAACATAATTATAAATATATTTCTTTATGCTATGGGTGTAACAGCTATTGCTCAATGTTTGTCAAAAATGATTTGTGTGTGTGTGTTTTATAGAATAGGGAGTTTTTAACATTCTTGTTTGGATTTCTTTCCCTTGAACACTTAATGAAAAATGCCACAATATTCACTCTAACAGCAATATTAAATTGGTATTTAGAAAAGACTTATGCATTATTGCATTTGTTTCATTATGGTGCCTGCTCATGTATATATATATATATATATATATATATATATATATATATATATATATATATATAGTTTGCAAGCAATTTTTTTTTTAAAGTTTCCCAAAATTTTTGTACGATTTCTGCGTTTCAAACACAGCTAAAAACCAGACATACATACGATTGAACATTTTTCAATGCAAAAAAGTAAACGAAAATTTGACTAACTTTGTCCACGCTTAAGAGTGCATTTGAGACATTCATATTTGAAGTTGATCACCACTAGAGGCATTTTTGTGTGTGTGTGTTCTTTGGCTAGAGGTCCGAGGTTCACCAGTGGGGAAAGTTTGGCGTATGCGACTGTTTTTGCCCAACACTCCTTACTGGCATGAATTGCTTACTCTTCCAAAAGTCGAAACTTTTTTTTTTTTTTTTAATGTATGTGTGTAAAATTTCTGCATGCATTCGCACACAAGGCCTTGGTTTAGGAGAGTCTCATCCTAAGGACTCCGACATTCAGATATTTTTATTATTTTTATTTTTATCAAACTGGGAAGAAAAGGGCCAGGCTGGGAATTCAACCCACAATCTCACGGTTTATTTGTTAGGCGGGCGAACGTCTTAACCCTCCTGCCACCATCCAACTTTTTTTTTTTTTAAGTAATTAATCCTTGTCTTCTTCTTTTTCTTCTTCCTTTTTTGCCATGTTTCTCCCAGGGGAGGTTTGACATTGATAAGCCATCTCCATCTCTCTCTCTTGTTTTGAGCTTCCTCCTTATTATTTATGCCCCTTTCTCTAAGATCCTCTGCAATACAGGCAGCCCAGGTCTTGCTAGGTCTTCCCTTTTGGTCTCTTTCCGTCCTTGTCGTTGTTGTGAAGATGGTGGTGGTGGTGGCTGTGTGCAGGAGAGGGGAGGAGGGGGCCAGGGGGGCAAAGGGGGCAGGATGAAGGGGAAGATGACAGTGTCCCACGCCAAGTTCCAGTACTACCGCCACAACTACTGCCTGGTCTGCATGACGGGGCTGCTGGGCTGCCGATGGCACCGCTACCAGCAGTCCACACGCGACAACAGAAAGGTCAGTGAGAAAAAGCTGGTGTATGCATCTGTATTGTTTAACCACTAGACTGCCCCACCCCGCCCGGAAATTTTCCGGGGCTAAATGTGCACCCTATATGCCTACAACCCGGAAAATTTCCGGGGTGTCGAACCGAAGTAAACAAGCCAGCTTCCTTGACTACAGTTAAAGGGAAAGAACTCCAAAATTAGTGGAGATCACTCTCCTGTTGCTGGGCAACATCCAGCTGCAAAAAAACTGTGGCAAAAACGATCGTTTTTTAGCTTGTATTTTGTGTTTTTAATGCATAACTGCTTAGGAAGTTCTTGTTCAAAATGGCTGACACTTCTTGTTGAAAGTATCAATAACTTTACACAGCTGAACAAGTTGCAAATAAAACTGTAGATTTACCTAACAGTGATGAAAACGATCGTGTATGATTCAGGAGATAGTGCATTTAAAAAAAAAAATGAATGAGATTTGGCCTGGAC
>CM054155.1:42397232-42462232 GCA_028751875.1 Rapana venosa | reverse complement strand
ATAGTATAGGTTATAGGAACACCTGTAGCATAGGTATAGGAACACCTATAGTATAGGTTATAGGAACACCTTGAGCATAGGTTATGGGAACACCTATAGCATAGGTTATGGGAACACCTATAGCTTAGGTTATGGGAACACCTGTAGCATAGGTATATGAACACCTATAGCTTAGGTTATGGGAACACCTATAGCATAGGTTATGGGAACACCTATAGCATAGGTTATGAGAACACCTATAGCATAGGTTATGGGAACACCTATAGCATAGATTATAGGAACACCTATAGTATAGGTTATAGGAACACCTGTAGCATAGGTATAGGAACACCTATAACTTAGGTTATGGGAACACCTATAGCATAGGTTATGGGAACACCTATAGCATAGGTTATGGGAACACCTATAGCATAGGTTATGGGAACACCTAGAGCATAGGTTATAGGAACACCTATAGCATAGGTTATAGGAACACCTGTAGCATAGGTATAGGAACACCTATAGCTTAGCTAATGGGAACACCTATAGCATAGGTTATGGGAACACCTAGAGCATAGGTTATGGGAACACCTAGAGCATAGGTTATAGGAAACACCTTGAGAATAGGTTATGGGGACACCTATAGCATAGGTTATAGGAACACCTGTAGCATAGGTTATAGGAACACCTGTAGCATAGGTTATAGGAAACACTTTGAGCATAGGTTATGGGGACACCTATAGCATAGGTTATAGGAACACCTATAGCATAGGTTATAGGAACACCTGTAGCATAGGTTATGGGAACACCTATAGCATAGGTTATAGGGAACACCTAAAGCATAGGTTATAAGAACACCTATAGCATAGGTTATGGGAACACCTATAGCATAGGTTATAGGAACATCTATAGCATAGGTTATGGGAACACCTATAGCATAGGTTATGGGAACACCTTGAGCATAGGTTATAGGAACACCTATAGCACAGGTTATGGGAACACCTGTAGCATAGGTTATGGGAACACCTATAGCATAGGTTATGGGAACACCTATAGCATAGGTTATGGGAACACCTATAGCATAGGTTATAGGAACACCTATAGCATAGGTTATAGGAACACCTGTAGCATAGGTTATGGGAACACCTTGAGCATAGGTTATAGGAACACCTATAGCATAGGTCATGGGAACACCTATAGCATAGGTTATAGGAACATCTATAGCATAGGTTATGGGAACACCTATAGCATAGGTTATAGGAACACCTATAGTATAGGTTATAGGAACACCTATAGCATAGGGTATAGGAACACCTATAGCAAAGGGTATAGGAACACCTATAGCATAGGTTATGGAACACCTATAGCATAGGTTATGGGAACACCTATAGCATAGTTATGGAACACCTATAGCATAGGTATAATGAACACCTATAGCTTAGGTTATGGGAACACCTATAGCATAGGTTATGGGAACACCTATAGCATAGGTTATGAGGAACACCTATAGCATAGGTTATGGGAACACCTATAGCATAGATTATAGGAACACCTATAGTATAGGTTATAGGAACACCTGTAGCATAGGTATAGGAACACCTATAACTTAGGTTATGGGAACACCTATAGCATAGGTTATGGGAACACCTATAGCATAGGTTATGGGAACACCTATAGCATAGGTTATGGGAACACCTAGAGCATAGGTTATAGGAACACCTATAGCATAGGTTATAGGAACACCTGTAGCATAGGTTATAGGAACACCTATAGCATAGGTTATGGAACACCTATAGCATAGGTTATGGGAACACCTAAGCATAGGTTATAGGAACACCTATAGCATAGGTTATAGGAACACCTTGAGATAGGTTATGGGACACCTATAGCATAGGTTATAGGAACACCTGTAGCATAGGTTATAGGAACACCTGTAGCATAGGTATAGGAACACCTTGATCATAGGTTATGGGGACACCTATAGCATAGGTTATGGAACACCTTAGCATAGGTTATAGGAACACCTTAGCAAGGTTATGGGAACACCTGTAGCATAGGTTATGGGAACACCTAAGCATAGGTTATAGAACACCTATAGCATAGGTTATGGAACACCTATAGCATAGGTTATAGGAACACTATAGCATAGGTTATGGAACACCTTAGCATAGGTTATGGAACACCTTGAGCATAGGTTATAGGAACACCTATAGCAAGGTATGGGAACACCTGTAGCATAGGTTATGGAACACTATAGCATAGGTTATGGGAACACCTATAGCATAGGTTATGGAACACCTATAGCATAGGTTATAGGAACACCTATAGATAGGTTATAGGAACACCTTAGCATAGGGTTATGGGAACACCTTGAGCATAGGTATAGGAACACCTATAGCATAGGTCATGGGAACACCTATAGCATAGGTTATAGGAACATCCTTAGCATAGGTTATGGGAACACCTATAGCATAGGTTATGGAACACCTATAGCATAGGTTATAGGAACACCTATAGCATAGGTATAGGAACACCTAAGCATAGGTATGGAACACCTTAGCAAAGGTATATGGAACACCTATAGCATAGGTTATGGGAACACCTATAGCATAGTTATAGGAACACCTGTAGCATAGGTTATGGAACACCTATAGCATAGGTTATGGGAACACCTATAGCATAGGTTATAGGAACACCTATAGCATAGGTTATGGAACCCTAAGCATAGGTTATAGGAACTACAGTTTGTAGCATAGGTTATGGGAACACCTATAGCATAGGTTATGGGAACACCTGTAGCATAGGTTTGGAACACCTAAGCATAGTTATGGAACACTTATACATAGGTATGGGAACACCTTGATGTTATGGAAACCTATAGCATAGGTTATGGGAACACCTGTAGCATAGTGGTTAAGGACACCTATAGCTAGGTTTGGGTAGCATAGTGTTGGTGTAGCATAGGTTATAGTGAATGCTACCTGTAGCATGTTGTGGAACACCTATTGCATTGCATGGTTAGACACTTTCTAGTCATGGGACACCTTGTGACGCTCAGGACACCTTATAGCACAGTATAGGAAACCTGTAACATACTGTGCGTGGGAAGGAACTGTCTGTGTGTGTTGAGTAATGTTCAAGTGTGAAGGTGTGAGGTGCCGTGGTTAAACAGGGAATGCATGCCTGGCCTGTGCTTTTCGTACTTCCTCCTGTAGTGTGTAATTGTCACATCCAATACTTCAACACAATTTCTTTTGCCATGATGTTGCCCCATTGCACCTCTTCTGCTGTATGTTTTGAGATTTTCGTTGTGTTGTGTGTGTGAGCGTGATGTGTGTGTTGTGTGTGTGCTGTTATTTGGTCATATGAATATATTGGTGTGTGTTATTTTATTTGTTTGTTGTTGGGTTTTTTGGAAGGATTAATGGATAAACTCTGTGCATATGTTTTTTTTTGTAGTATCCGTGTACCTGTGTGTGTGTGGTTGTAAATGTGCATCTATCACGCACTGCACACAATTGGGCCTACTCTACGAAGGGACAGGGAGTTAGCGTGTGCAGAAAAATGTTGCGCAACGCTTGCACATGGGACCTCAGTTTATAGTCTCATTTGAAGGATCTGTTTGTGTGTGTGTGTGTGTGTGGTGTGTGTGTGTGTGTGTATTGTGTGTGTGGGCATGTGTCTGTTGGTGGGTGTGTATGTTTGGGTGTGTGTGTGTGTGTTGGCGTGTGTAGTTTGTGTGTGTGTGTGTGTTGGCGTGTGTATGTTTGGGTCTGTGTGTGTGTGTTGGCGTGTGTATGTTTGGGTGTGTGTGTGTGTGTATGTTTGTGTGTACCTGTGTGTGTGTGAGACCCTCCACCACGAAATGAGTTGCATTGCACCTGACCACCTTTTCTGCTAGGAGCCATTCTAGGCAGATGGGGGTCAGGTTGTTGATTTTGAGGGTTCGGTTGATTATAAAACTACGAGCTATAGGCACAAACATCTGGACTGGCCAAGACTGACCTGCAGAGAATTGTACAAGGAGGGAGACGAAGAGGCAGACGGAGAAAACTATGGGAAGACAACACCAGAGAGTGGACTGGCCTGGAGTGGAATGACATACATACTACATAATACATGCAGATTCCACTCTCCCCAAAAGTCCTTCGGATGAGACTAAACTGAGGCCCCGTGTGCGAACGCACGCAGAACATCTTGCGCTCATGTTAAAATCCTGTTCCGCTTTTCGTAAGAGTAGGCCATTGTGTGCTGGTGGGAAAAGTTGGCAATTTACAAAACCGCATACACACGGGGACTTGATGTAAAAAAAAGCACATAAGTGCTTATTCCATTATCCTCGATATAAAAGAATAAAATTAAATTAAAAAGTAAAAATACTATGGGTAAACAGAGGTGTGGAGTAAGCTGGTTGCAAAAATCCTCAATGGTGCCCCCAACGATCTACTAAGATTGGTGAAGGTGAAGAAGAAGTGTTCTCATCTGTATGTTTTGTGTGTGTGTGGTTGTGTGTGCGTGTGTGTGTGCTTGCGCGTGTGTGCGTGTATGGTGTGCGTGCATGTGTGTGTGTGTGTTTCAGATCCTGTACCTGTGCCATATAGGACACGGTCACCAGATCTTCATCCACATGGCCCACGTGGTCTTCATTCTGCTGGTGCTGGTGGGCTGTGTGGTGGTCACCATTCTGGTGGACAAGCTTTGGAACTCCCAGTTCTCTGCCATCTACCTGTCACTGCAGGTCAGCGTGTGTGTGTGTGTGTGTGTGTGTGTGTGTGTGTGTGCTGTGTGTGTGTGTGTGTGGTGTGAGCGTGTGTGTGTGTGTGTGTGTGGGCGTGAGGAAGGAGGGGGTAAAAAAACAAACAGGAGGTGACAGGAAGCAAAGGAACAAGGCAAAAAGTAAAGAGAGGGATAGAAAAGATGGAATTCCTAGTACAGAATTTGCAGAAGGTGGGGATGTATTTATACTGACAGGCCTCCCGGCATTCCCACAGAGGAAGTCTTGTTTCAAACAGTGGGATGTTTTTGCTTGTTTGAAGGTGGGGAGGGGGTTTGCTAGAGCTTCAAGTTTCCCAGTGGTGAGATTCTGCGTATGCAACCGCTTTTGCCCATCATGAAGGTAGCTGCATTTCGACTTTGGGGCATGATGTCTAAAAATAACACCAGCGTAATGCGTTTTAAAAATCCTATCACCTGTTCCTACTGGCACGCTGTGGCCTACTCTTCCGCAAGGCAGAACAGGTTTTAACGTGTGCGCAAGATGTTCTGCATGCACTAGCAATCAGGGCCTCAGTTTATAGTCTCATACAAAAGACTTTCAAGGGAGTGGAGTCAGCACTGATGTTAACTACAGGGGGGAAAAATCCCCTTGAGCAGGCGGTGGCTCGAACCCAGGCTTGATCCCTGGCTTTCGGATCGCAAGCGCAATGATCTAACCACTAGGCTATCCTGTCCCCTGTTTCGTTTCAGACATTGGGATAAAGATTTTACACATCAGTTTTGTTTCAAACAGTGGGCTAAATATTGAATAAACACCATCATTTTATCTTTAAATAGTGGGATGACATTCGCCATAAAATTGTTAAATTAAGAATTTGGTACATATTTTCACAGCAAACTGCATACAACCAGAAAATCAATTCATTCAGTATGAACATTCTGATACAGTGTGAGCATTTTTGTATGGAAATTCCTGTGCATCAACTTTTTTGTTGTTATTGTTTTGGTTACAGATGTTTGGTCCGTTTCTCCATATTGGAGTTGTGGTGATCATGACAGCGCTCATGTGGTTTATATCTCACAGCTGGTATAAACTGTCCAACAGAGGTCAGTGTCCTTGTAACCTTACCCTGTTACATTGATGAATGAAACAAAAGTGAAAAGAAGGAAAATAAAAATGGGTGGGAAACGTAAAAAATCTTTTTAAAATGACGACAGTACGACGATGAAAAGGACTGTGTTGTAAATTTGTTAACTTTAAAAAAGAAAAATCTTTTTTTGTTTCTCGTTCCTTGGCTAGAGCTCCAAGGTTTACCAATGGTGAGATTTTTTGCATTTGCAACCATTCCTCTCCCCCCCCCACCCCTTCCCCTCTTCCCCCATCACCATGAAGGTAGCCACATTCTGACTTCAGGGATGGTGCCTAAACGCAATACCTGTGTGTGTGCGTTTTAAAAATTTGTCATCCATTTCTACTGACAAGAAATGGCCTACTTTTCTGAAAGGCAACACGAGTTTTTAATGTGTGCGCAAGGTGTTCTGCATGCATTCACACACACAAGGCTGCAGTTATACACTCATCCAAAGGACTTTTTCATTCAGTTCAACTTTCTCGTCAAAGTGGGAAGACAGATCAAGGCTGGGAATGGAACCCAGAACCTCACAGTTTACTTGTCAGGCAGGTGAACGTCTTAAAAGTTACAACAGGTCAATGATGAAAAGAAGGCTGTGTTGCAAAGTTGTTTTAAAACGTATTTTTACTGAATGATAGCAGTGATACAAATTTACATATATATGTAATAGGAAAAAACCTGAAATCTTTGACATCTATATTTTTGTGTGTGTTGGTTTCGTGTGCACAGATATTGTGGGTGAAGAAGTTTGTGGGGAAAAACAAACAAAACATCCACTTTAAAAAAAAAAAAAAAAGGAAAATGAAGAGGAATTGGATTTAAAATATGCAGAGTTTACCAGATAATGTTGATATGAATGAATCTTTTTTTTTAAACCTTTCTTGGCTAGAGCTCCAAGGTTCACCAATGGTGAGATTTATGAGTCTCTCTAATTTAGGTAGCTGCAATCTGACATTGGGGATTTTTCTTTAATCAGGATATTCCTTTTTTAAAAATTTTTAATTTATTTTATTCTTTTATATCGAGGATAATGGAATTAGCACTCATGTGCTTTTTTACATGCAGTCCCCGTGTGTATGCGGTTTTGTAAATTTTGTCATCTGTTCCCACAGTGGCCTACTCTTACGAAAAGCGGAACAGGATTTAACGTGTGCGCAAGATGTTCTGCGTGCGTTCGCATATTGGGCCTCGGTTTATAGTCTCATCCGAAGAACTTTTGGGGAGAGTGGAGTCTGCACTGATGTTAACTCCAGAGGAAAATATCTCCCTTGAACGGGAATCGAACCCGGGTCATCAGATTGCGAGCGCAATGTTCTAACCACTAGGCTATCCCGTTCCCCCCTTTAAGAAACCCAGGTACGCTATAGTTGTGGCAATACTAACATTTGTTTCGACACATCAAGGGCAAATCACATAGCTTCAAATTCACAAAGGGAAGTTGCAGTATTATGCTTTGCAGTCACACACATGCATGTATGCGCACATGCATGTACACACGCACGCACACAGACACAAACACACGCACAGCCGTCTAATATCACTAGAAGTGAACAGACGTAAAATTGAAGACAACAACAACAACAACATACACACACACACACTTTCTCTCTCACTCTAACTCTCTCTCTCTCTCTCTCTCTCTCTCTCTCTCTCTCTCTCTCTCTCTCTCTCTCTCTCTCTCTCTCTCTCTCTCTCTCTCTCTCTTAAAACCCCCAGAGCTAACCAATACACAGACTTGTCGAGATTCTACAGGTTTTTCCAGTATAGGTGTGTCTGTGTGGGAGTACGTGTATACATGAATGCATGTATGTGTGTGACTGCGCTTGTGCATGCATGCTTGTTATTATGTGTGTGTGTGTGGGTATCAGCATAACAAAATCTTGGTGAGTGTTTATGTGTTTAAATATGTGTGGGAGTCTGTGTATGAACTAATGCATGTGTGTGTACACATGTGTATGAGTTAGTGGGGGATTTTGGGGGTGTTTTTTTTTAACATTTGTTTTTATTTTTTGGTTTTTTGTATGAGTGAGTATTAGTAGCAGCTTGTTTGTGTGCATTCATGATGACTTATGACACTTTTAAATCCATCCTTAAGACATATTTATTAAAAACCTAAGATTTTCCCATTTCCTATCTGTCCCTGCCTTCAACAGCCAAAATCTTCATCACCCTGCCAAAATATATAACCTTTATTTCATTAATTTAGTTATTTATTTTATTTTTTTATATTGAGGATCATGGAATGAGCACTTATGTGCTTTTTTACATCCAGTCCCCGTCTGTATGTGGTTTTGTAAATTGTCATCTGTTCCCACCGGCACACAATGGCCCACTCTTATGAAAAGTGGAACAGGATTTAACGTGTGCGCAAGATGTTCTGCGTGCGTTCGCACACGGGACCTCGGTTTATAGTCTCATCTGAAGGACTTTTTGTGGAGAGTGGAGTCTGCACTGATGTTAACTCCAGGGGAAAATATCCCCCTTGAACTGGAATTGAACCCGGGTCGTCAAGATTGTGAGCACAATGTTCTAACCACTAAGCTATCCCATTCCCATGACACCTTTATGTGTGTGTGCGCATGTGTGTGTGTGTGTGTTAAAACTATTAATTGTTATTGGTTGCATGTGTAAGAATAGGTTGAATGCAAGTGCTTTGATTTGTTTGCTTTACAAGATGCAGCACTCTAAAAATTCCATGTATTTTTATTATTAAATTATTAATCTTGTAGTCTTGCAAAGGCGTATTGATGATGACGTGTTTTGATGGCGTGGTTTTCAGGGTGGCAGTTGTTCTGGTTCGTGGTGGTGGTAGTGGTGATGGTGGGGCTGTACATCGCCCCCCTCTACATCCATTGTCCCTGCGTTACCTCCGACCCCTCCCTCCCCACCAAACCTAAACTCTTCGCTCACCGAGGGGCCGAAGCAGTGAGTAGTTTGTGTTGAGGGGTGTGTGTGTGTGTGTATGTGTGTTTGTTTGTGTAGGGGTGTATGTGTGTTTGTTTGTGTATGGGGTGTATGTGGTTTGTTTGTGTAGGGGTGTGTGTGTTTGTGTAGGGGTATGTGTTTTTGTGTGTAGGGGTGTGCGTTTGGTTGTGTGTGTGTTTGTGTGTATGTGTCTGTTTGTGTGTGTGTGTTGTTTGTGTGTGTTTGTTTGTGTAGGGGTGTTTGTTTGTGTAGGGGTTTGTGTGTGTGTGTTTTTGTAGGGGTGTGTGTTTGTTTGTGTAGGGGCGTTGTGTTTTTTGTGTAGGGTTGTGTGTTTGTTTGTGTAGGGGCGGTGTTGGTGTTTGTTTGTGTAGGGGTCTGTGTGTTTATTTGTGTAGGGTGTGTGTTTGTTGTGTAGGGGTCTGTGGTGTTTATTGTGTAGTGTGTGTTGGTTGTTTGTGTAGGGCTGTGTGTTTATTTGTGTAGGGGTGTGTGTGTGTGTGTTTGTTTGTGTAGGGGTCTGTGTGTGTTTATTTGTGTAGGGGTGTGTGTGTGTTTGTGTAGGGGCGTGTGTGTTATTGTTTTGTGTATGGGGGTGTGTGTTTGCTTGTGTAGGGGTGTGTGGTGTGTTTGTTTGTGTAGGGGTTGTGTGTTTGTGTGTTAGGTCGTGTGTGTTGTTTGTGTAGGGGCGTGTGTTTTGTTTGTGTAGGGGCGTGTGTGTTTGTTTGTGTAGGGTGTGTGTGTTTGTTGTTGTGTGGGGCGTGTGTGTTTGTTTGTGTAGGGTGTTGTTGTGTGTTGTTTGTGGTAAGGGTGTGTGTGTTTTGTGTGTAGGGCGTGTGTGTTTGTTTGTGTAGGTGGTGTGTGTGTTGTGTGTGTAGGGCGTGTGTGTTTGTTTGTGTAGGGGTGTATGTGTTGTTTGTGTAGGGCGTGTGTGTTTGTTTGTGTAGGGTGATGTGTTTTGTTGTGTAGTTGTGTGTTGTTGTGTGTTGTATGTGTGTGTGTGTTGTGTGTGTTTTGTTTGTGTGTGTTGTGTTGTTGTGTTGTGTGTGTTTGAGTTGTGTGTGTTGTGTGTGTGTGTGTGGTGTGTTGTTTTGTTTGTGTGTGTTTGGTTGTGTGTGTATGCATGTGTGTGTGTATGTGTGTGTGTATGTGTGTGTATTGTTGTTGCTTCAATATTACGTCTCTTCACTCAAAGTGATATTAAACGATAACGGATAAGTGTGTGTGTGTGGACGCTTGTGTGTATGCGCATGCATATGCGTATGCACACAAAAACACATTTAGTCCATGTAAAAGGATCCACAGAAACCAGAAAGCTTTCTCAGCTTAAATTCTGAAAGGAAAAAACAAAGCCACTTGCTTCAGGAAACAAACATACATACATACATGCAGTCAGGTGACAAGACAGAGAGAGAGAGGCTGGTGAAAAATGACTTCAGACTTCTTCTTTTGCTGCCTCTAACTAACTAACTCCCTGAGAAGACGTTGGGGCACTGCGCTGAAGTTTTCAGGCCGTGCCTCCTAGGCAAGTTGAACCTGGCGGAGCCCATCCCTCACCGGGTACAGGATGCATGCTGGGTATGTTCAAGTGTCTGTAAAGCGCCGAGCGCTGCTAGCATGGATTATGGCAGCTTTGACGTGAGCGTTTGATCTTCTTGATGTATCTGTGCGTGAAGGTGCTCTGGCAGATCTGTACTTGTTGATCTTGCGGGTCATGAAGATTCCTACACACCCTTGATTCAGCAGACACCCCTGACAAAGTTCAGTCAGGCCTTAATGAGTTCATGGATCTATTAGGTTATTTTGCAGTGAACAAGGTATATTTTTAATCATTGGTTTGGTTTTTGTATTATTGTGAAATTGAAGTGTTTTAAGTATGCTACAAAACCCTGTGTAAATTCTGTATTTATTACTCCAAAGCCCAGATAAATTCAGTATTTATAGTGCAAAGCTCTGTATAAGCTCGGTATCATAACTCCAAAGCCCAGTATTAATTTAGTATTTATTGTACAAAGCCCAGTATAAATTCAGTATTTCATCCCCAAAGCCCAGTATAAATGTAGTATGTACACTGCAATGCCTAGTATAAATCCAGTATTTATATACTCCAAAGCCCAGTTTAAAGTCAGTATTTATACTCCAAAGCCCAGTATAAATTCTGTATTTATACTCCAAAGCCCTATATAAATTCTGTATTTATGCTCCAAAGTCCAGATAAATTCTGTATTTATATACTCATAGGTTCAAATAATTCTGTATTTATACTCCAAAGCCCAGTATAAATTCAGTATTTATACTCAAAAGCCCAGTGTGAATTTAGAATTTATACTCCAAAGCCCTGTATAAATTTTGTATTTTTATGCTTCAAAGCCCAGTATGAATTCAGTATTTATACCCCAAAGCCCAGTATTAATTTAGAATTTATACTCCAAAGCCCAGTATAAACTGTCTTTACTCCAAAGCCCAGTATGCATTTTTGTATTTTTATGCTTACAAATCTATCTATCTATCTGTCCCGTAGTCTGACGACCGTGGGGGCACCCTCAAAGACTCAACAACCAGTTCCCTCCATTCCTCTCTCTGTTCTGCCTTTCTCAGGGTTTTGTTGAGTTCTAGGCCTGTCCATTCGCTGATGTTATCCTCCCAGCTCTTCCTTGGTCTGCCTCTTCTTCTTCCTCCTTGGACAGTGCCTTGTAAAACTGTCTTTGCAAGTCCTTTGGATCTTGTGACATGCCCATACCATTTAAGTTTATGCTTTTTCACGATCGTTAGAAGGTTCTCAAAGGGTCCAATGGTTTGCTGGATTCTGTTATGCACGCTTTCGTTGCTTATGTGGTCTTTGTAGGAGATGCCAAGGAGTCTCCGAAAGCATCTCATCTCCACCGCCTGTACTCTTCTCTCCAAATCTGCAGTCAGGGTCCATGATTCACAGGCATAACAGAAATATGGATATGACAAGGGAGCGCATTAGTCTGATCTTGGAGATAAGTGAGATATTTTTATCTCTCCAGATGGTGTTTAGTTTTGACAGTGCTATTATTGTCTGTGCAGTCCTGCATACTACTTCTGGCTTGGATCCCTGGTCGGATACAATGGCTCCCAGGTACTTGAAGCTTTGAACTGTTTCCAGCTTCTGGTCATTAACCCTGATATCAGTGCTAATGCCGTTGGTGTTATTAGTCATCAGTTTGGTCTTCTCTGCACTGATTTCCATGCCGTATGTTTTGGAGGCCTTATTCAAGTGTTCTGTTAGGCTGGCAAGCTCTTTTTCTGATCCTGCTATTCCATCAATGTCATCTGCGAAGCGGAGGTTTGTGATCGTTCTGCCACCAATGCTGACTGATCCTTCATGATGTTCCAGTGCATCAGCCATGATTCTCTCAAGGAAGATGTTGAAAAGAGTGGGTGAGAGTAGACAGCCCTGCCTTACTCCAACTGTTGTTCGAAACCATTCTCCAATGTTGTTGTTGTAGTACACTGCACTGGTGGCCTCGCTGTACAGCTGTTTGATGACTCTGATCAGGTTTGCATTGATGCTGTACAAATTCATGGTTGCCCACAAAGCTGCATGCCACACCCTGTCAAATGCCTTCTTAAAATCGATAAATACGTGGTAAAGGTCTTGTTGATGTTGAAGGTACCGCTCACATAGTATTCTGAGGTTGAATATCTGTTCGGTTGTGCTGCGCCCTGCTCTGAAACCTGCTTGTTCCTCAGCAATGATGATCTCTGCTTGTGGCTTCAGTCTATTCAATATTATCTGCAGCATGACCTTGCTTGGGTGGCATATGAGGCTGATTGTGCGGTAATTATGGCATTGTTGTAGATTTCCTTTCTTGGGGAGGGTGATGATGAGTGACTGTGTCCATGGTGTTGGCCATTTTCCTGTCTGCCAGATCTTGTTGCAGATTCTTAGTAGGGCGCTGATCATGGCTTCCCCTCCAGCTTGAACCAACTCAGCTGGAATGTTGTCAGCCCCTGCTGACTTCCCCTTTTTCAGCGATCTGACTGCTGTTTCCACTTCTTCTTGGAGGAATGCTTACAAAACCCAGTATAAATTCAGTATTTATACTCTGAAGCCCAGCATGAATTCAGTATTTATTCTCTGAAGCCCAGCATAAATTCAGTAGTTATACTCACAAAACCCAGCATAAATTCAGTATTTATACTCACAAAGCCCAGCATAAATTCAGTAGTTATTCTCCAAAGCCAGGCCAGTATGAATTCAGTATAAAGCCAAGACTAGGCTCAAGTATCCCCAGCAATGCTCATGGCGGTGACTTGAGGCGTGGATGATGATGACCCTGTGACGACAGGTGGCTCCGGAGAACACGGTGATGGCTTTCCAGAAGGCGCTGGACTATGGGGCCTGGGGTCTCGAGAGTGACGTCCGCATCAGGTAGAACCTTCGTGGGGTGGTTGAGGAAGGGGGGTTTGGGGAGAGGTGAGAGTGGTAGTTAGAGTGGATGAAGGGCGGGGGTGGTGTAGGGAAGCAGATGGAAATAGATGTATGGGGAAGGCGAATGATGCTGTGGACGTGTGAGGCTGATTTTGAATGGCGTGAGAACACTAGTGTGGGTGTGGTTTGATGAGTCGATGGTGATGAATTCGTGGTGTTGGGTGGATGTGTGGTGTTTGTGTGTGTTGTGTGTGTGGTGTTGTGGGAGGGGTGTGGTGTTTGTGGTGGTGGTGTGGTGTGTGTGTGGTGTTGTGGTGTGGTGTGTTGTGGTGTGTGTTGTTGTGTGTGTTGTGTGGTGTTGGTGTGTGTGTGTTGTGTGTTGTGTGTGTGTGTGTTGTGTGTGTTTTGTGTGTGTGTGTGTTTGTGTGTGTGTTTGTGTGTGTGTTTTGTGTTGTGGTGTGTGGTGATTGTTGTGTGTGTGTGTGTTGGTGTGTGTGGTTTGTGTGTGTGTGGTTTGTGTGTGTGAGTGGTTGTGTGTGTGTTGTGTGTGTATGTGTGTGTGTTTGTGTGTGTGTGTGTTTGTGTGTGTGTGTGTTGTGTATGTGTGTGTTGTGTGTGTTTGTGTGGTGTGTTGTGTGTGTGTGTGTGTTGTTGTGTGTTGGTGTGTTTGGTGTGTGGTTGTTGTGTGTGTTGTGTGTGTTGTGGTGGTGTGTTTTGTGTGTGGTGTGTTGTGTGTGTGTGTTTTGTGTGTTTGTGTTGTTGTGTTGTGTTTTGTTGTGTGTTGTGTTTGTGTGTGTGTGTTGTGTTGTGTGTGTGTTGTGTGTGTGTGTGTGTTGTGTGTTTGTGTGTTTGTTTGTGTGTGTGTGGTGTGTGTGTTTGTGTGTGTGTGTTGTGTTGTGTGTTTTGTGTGTGTGTTGTGTGTGGTTCTGTGTGTTGTGTGTGTGCTTGTGTGTGTGTGTTTGTGTGTGTGTGTTTGTGTGTGTCTGTGTGTGTGTGTATTGTGTGTGTGTGTTGTGTGTGTGTGTATGTGTGTGTGTGTGTGTGTGTGTGTGTGTGTGTGTGTGTGTGTGTCCCGAAGTTGGAATGTGGCTGGCTACCTTCATGGTGGGCAAAAAACCAGGTCGCATAAAAAGAAAATCTGGAAAATTGGTCAACCTTGGAGCTTCTAGCTGAGGAATAAAAATCAAACAAACAAAAATGCTTGGATGTGGGGGTGGGGGGGGGGGGGGGGGGGTAGGATGGCCTAAACAAACTAACAAATGTGTGTATGATTTGCAGGCAGTTAGGGTAGATAAATAAATAAATGTGTGTATGATTGGCAGGCAGTTAGGGTAGATAAATAAATAAACGTGTGTGTGTAATTGTCATGCAGTTACGGTAGATAGAGTTTGGACTACTTATGACACTTATATATCCAGCCTTAAGACATACCTATTTCAAACCTGAGACATACCTATTTCAAACCTAAGACATACCTATCTCAAACCTAAGACATACCTATTTCAAACCTAAGACATACCTATTTCAAACCTAAGACATACCTATCTCAAACCTGAGACATACCTATGTCAAACCTAAGACATACCTATTTCAAACCTAAGACTTTCCCCACCTCTTTCATCTCATATCTGTCCCCGCCTTCAACAACCAAAATTCGCATCACCCTGCTGAAGTGTAAAACCTGTGTGTGTGTGTGTATGTGTGTGCACATTTGAATTTTGTTTAAACTGTTAATCATTGTTGGTTGCATATATAGGAGCAGGTTGAATGCAAAGCGCTTTGATTTTTTTTTTATTTACAAGACATAGCACTATATAAACCCCATTTATCATTGTTATCATCATTATTATCATCATCATCATCGTTGTTGTTATTATGCATGAATAACAAATAAATAGATCAATAAATAAAGGTGTGTGTATGATTGGCGGGCAGTTACGATGGCGTGCCCTTCATCCATCACGACAGCACTTTCCTGCGGACGACAAACATCAAAGATGTCTTCCCTGAGCGAGCGGAGGATGACGTCAGCCTCTTCAACATGTCCGACATCCGCCTCCTCAACGCCGGCGCCTGGTTTTTTGAGGTTGGTTCCTGGCTGTGGAGAAAGATGTGGGCATGCTTTGGAAGATACGAATTTAGCTCACTGATGTGAGGATTGTGTTCATTTTTTGTTGTTGGTAGTTACGGGGGGGGGGCAGGGTATGTGCGTGTTTGAGTGTGTGTGTGTGTTCATATGATGTGTGAGATTGAAAGAGAGACAAAGAAAGCAAAAGAGAGTGAGTGAGCAAAGAGAATAAGAGAGGGTTTTGAGTTTGCACTCTTGAGGGTATGTGTGTGTTTGTGTTTTTATTTTTTATTTTTTTTTATAATTATTTTATGTTGAGGATAATGGAATAAACACTTATGTGCTTTTTTACATCCAGTCCCTGTGTGCATGTGGTTTTGTAAATTGTCATCTGTTCCCACTGGCACACAATGGCCTACTCTTCTGAAAAACGGAACAGGATTTTAACGTGTGCGCAAGATGTACGGGACCTCGGTTTATAGTCTCATCCGAAGGACTTTTGGGGAGAGTGGAGTCTGCACTGATATTAACTCCAGGGGAAAATATCCCCTTGAACGGGAATCAAACCCAGGTCGTCAGATTGCGAACACTATGTTCTAACCACTAGGCTATCCCGTGTGTGTGTGTGTGTGTGTGTGCATGCGTGCGTGCGTTCATTTGTGCGTGCATGCGTGTGAGACGGAGAGACAAAGAAAGAAAAAAAGAGAGAGTGAGTAAGCCAAAGAGAATAGAGATAACAGTGGAGGGTTCAGCGTTTGGACTCTTGAAATCATCATCATAACAATTGCACAGTTGCTGTTCACAATATTTTGTGACCATGATTATCTGCATTGGGTGGGATGAGTAGTGCTGGTCTTCTCCTGTGCTTGTAATCTGACGACCCGGGTTCGATTCCCGTTAAAGGGGATATTTTCCCCTGGAGTTAACATCAGTGCAGACTCCACTCTCTCCAAAAGTCCTTCGGATGAGACTATAAACCGAGGCCCCGTGTGCGAACTCACGCAGAACATCTTGCGCACACATTAATTCCTGTTCCGCTTTTTGTAAGAGTAGGCCATTGTGTGCTGGTGGGAACAGATGACAGAATTTACAAAACCGCATACACATGGGGACTGGATGTAAAAAAGCACATAAGTGCTTATTCAATTATCCTCGATATAAAAGAATAAAATTAATAAAAATAAAAATAAAGTAACTGTATGGTTTCACAAGTGCTTGTATTGCTTAGAACATCTGGCTCACGTTTAAACCTGTTCTGCGTTTTGGAAGAATAGGCCATTTGTACCAGTGGGAACGGATGACATGATTTTTACAGAACCCCATGCACACATGGACTGGATGTATAAAAAATAAAAAAATAAATAAAGCACATTGGTGTTTATTCCATTATCCGTTTGTGCTTATTCCCTTACCCTCGAAAAAAAAAACTAAATGAATAGATTACAGGAGGTCTGACTGCTGCCCTCAGCAGACACATTCCGATTTCAGGCAGTTAAAAAACAAAAAAAACGGATGCATGCTGGGTACGTTCACGTTTCCAAAACCTACCAGACACTGACGTGAATTTAACACATGTATTTCATGTTCTACGTACATGTGGAGGAAACTGGTTGCAAAATCTTCAGTGGTGCCCCCACTGCATACAGGACTACGGGATAGGTGAATGTGTGTATACATTTATTTATTTATTTATTTATTCTTTTATATCGAGGATAATGGAATAAGCACTCATGTGCCTTTTTACATCCAGTCCCCATGTGTATGCGGTTTTGTCAATTTTGTCATCTGTTCCCACCGGCACACAATGGCCTACTCTTTCGAAAAGCGGAACAGGATTTTACGTGTGCGCAATATGTTCTGCGTGCGTTCGCACATGGGGCCTCGGTTTATAGTCTCATCTGAAGGACTTTGACATTCAGTTCAATTTTTTTGTCAAACTGGGAAGAAAGGGTGAGGCTGGGAATCGAACTATACATGAAAGGAAAACAGCCACTGGGCATGAAGGTGACCGGGAGATTTTAGTGGTTTTTTAAAAAATCCACACCCTCGATTCACCAGATGCCTCTGCCAAGATTCAAACCCATGACGCTATGAAGTATAAACGACAGGATCGGATTGGATTGAAGCCGAAATGGTCTCAACCGCTCAGCTCCAGCATCGGTCCACCCGTGACGGTGTTCTGTGTGTGCCTGTGGCAGAAAGACCCGTTCGGCACGGCAGGCGATGTGACGACCAGGATCGGGCCCTGTACCGGAACCAGAGCATTCCTCTGCTGCTGGATCTGCTGAATATGACCCACAGGGCCAACGTCATGCTGATGTTCGATGTCAAGCCGCCCGCGGAAGCGAACCCCTACTACGACAGCGCCTCGCAGCGCGTCATCCGGGTCATGCTGGATTCCAACCTCAGCCTGTCAAAGGTGAGGCGTTGAGATTGTGTCCCTGTCCCACACTGCTGGTGGACAAGAAAAGAGGTAAAGGAGTCCCATAACCTATAAGGTCATAGGGGAGCGAGGCATCAGAGACCTCACTTCTCTAGGGCCAGCATATTGAGGGCGGCGGCGCCCATCTCCTCTCCCTCGCTGCTTTACCTTCCCTGACCCTAAAGAGGGCAGGTACCCATTTACAGCTGGGTGAACTGGGGGAACTGTACTGAAGCCAAGGCGCGCAAACGGTCACCCATCCAACTGGTAACCACGCTCAACGCTGCCTAACTTGGCTGGGGGAAAGCCAGTGCTCGGAACAGTCTTAGGTTCAATTCCACCCCAACACACACACACACTCTCTCCGTCTCTCTCTCTCTGTCTCTCTCTCTCTTAGACATAAGGGAGGTACACTTAGATCAAAATAGTGAATTGTGTTTGATACATATGTGTTTTTATGCATTTGTGCATTGTCTTCATTATTTCTTTCACTGAAAGTGAGCTTGGTGTTGTGTATGTTATCCAGGTGTTTGCCCACTCTGTGGCATTGTCAATTTCTCCTACGCCAACCATGTATTATGGCCTAAGGCCGAGATACATTAAATTTCTGAGTTCTGAGTTCTCTCTCTCTCTTATATATATATATATCCCTAAGGGCAGGGACTGGATGTGCAAAAAGCACATGGGTGCTTATTCATTACCCTGGAAATAAAAGAAATTGTCAGTTTCTCCCGCTTTCAGCTACTCTCAGCTGCTGTCTCTTTCATCCCAGCCCATCTCAGCCCAGCTTGGGGGTCAGCTGTGGCGCTAGTTATCGTAGGAACTGACCGACACTTGGGACTAGGTGAAAGTGAAGGGGAGTTTCTGATTTTAGCACTGGCCCTACCTGGCCCCTTCACTTGAGTTATGCTGGATTTTGTGCGTTGTGCCCATAGTGGTGTCCCTTGAAGTGGCTCTATCTGGCCGCAGGCGAGTTTTCTCCCTTTTAAAATTTTTTTATTTATTTATTCTTTTATATCGAGGATAATGGAATAAGCACTCATGTGCTTTTTTACATCCAGTCCCCGTGTGTATGCAGTTGTATAAATTTTGTCATCTGTCTCCACCGGCACACAATGGCCTACTCTTTCGAAAAGCGGAACAGGATTTAACGTGTGCGCAAGATGTTCCGCATGCGTTTGCACACGGGGCCTCGGTTTATAGTCTTATCTGAAGGACTTTAGTGTGTGTGTGTGTCATTTTTTGTTCCTCAGCTAGAGCTCTGAGGTTCACCAATGGTGAAATTTGATTTTTGTGTATACGACTGTTTTCCCTTCTCCCCCCCCCCCTCACCACCAACCCACCCCCCAGGCCAATCATTAAGGTAGCCGGATTCTGACTTCGGGGATACAGCTGGGAACTGAACCCACCAATTGTCCCAGGACAGTCAGGATGTGCCCCTTCACTCTTTTTCCGATTTTCAACAGTCGTGGGTTCTTTTGACGCGCACAAGTCCTTCAGATGAGACTATAAACCGAGGCTTCGTGTTCGAACGCATGCAGAACATCTTGCGCACACGTTAAATCCTGTTCCGCTTTTCAGAAAAGTAGGCCATTGTGTGCCGGTGGAAACAGACGACAAAATTGACAAAACACGGGGACTGGATGTAAAAAAAAAAGCACACAAGTGCTTATTCCATTATCACTGCTTCTCATTCCCTCCGTTTAGTTTCCCAGCCAAAGTTCATGACTTGCAGCTGGCAGGGCGTGGATATAAATAAACAGGGCAAAAGGAAAGGCAGCAGTAGCGGCTTGCAGCCATGTTCAGCCGTAAATTACCCTTGTGTCTTTCACACATCCTCTTGCACAGTGAATTGTTTAAAAATGACAAGCAAAGCACTCTTTAAAATGAGCTTTAAACGAGCTTTCTTTCGACTCCAAACTCCATGTACTTTCTTTCATACTGGTTGATGTGACAGCAGTTCAAACAGACATGAAGATAAAGAGGAGATGTGCAGGAAGAAACACAATCACAAAAAACAGACATTTCTAACTCTCTCTCTAAAAAAGCATATATTTATATTATATAAACAATGAACATAGAGAAAACATTGAATATGTCTGCATGCAAACTAACCTTTTTGGGGGGCTGTTACATTGAACCTGTTGGCAGAACGAGCCCATAAATAAACACACCGTAGCCGCTACCGGCTACCGCGCGCGGCCAGCGCCGTGAGAGGCAGGGTGATGGAGAGAGTGGGGAGAGAGTCTGCCGCTGTCATTAGTGTCAGCTTTCTGACTTCTCTATAAACACTCCTGCTGGTCAGGCGTTACAGTACATACACAGTCTACTGTTTCATCAGCTTTTAGCGGTATCCTTGCTACAGCTGAAGGTTGGTTCATGAACCAATTCCAGTACAGCTCATAATTATAACCCTGTAGAAAACAAATGTCATCAAGCCAAGATACCTCACAAATGGCTCAGGTTTTTATTTCACTGATGTTTCTGATACTATTAAAAAAGCATTTTCTGATCCTGTTAAGAAATTGTTGTGATCAAATGTTTATCTACTTATCAGTCCTGTGTTGTGTAAAAAAACCAAACAAATTGCACACAGGCCTACACTTTGACATCAAAGCAACACCCAAAAAAAAAGCGGAAAGAAAACACACACACACAAAACGGATGACAAAATTTACAAAACTGCATATACACGGGAACTAGATTTTTAAAAAAGCACATGAGTGGTTATTCCATTATCCTTGAAATAAAAGAATAAGCAAAATAAATAAACACACACACATGAGCGCATGTGCACACACACACACACACAAGCAGACAAACATACACACACACACACACACAAAATGGCATAAATACATGTACGCATACCCTATACTCACACATACGCGCGCACGCACACTCATACACGCGGGCGTGTGCACACCACACACATGTAACTACAAGAAGATGCGCACGGCACACATGTGCTTGAGATAACTAACAACTTGAAACTGACACACATCCAGGAAGCACCTGGCACATGTAGGTGCTGTGGCCGATCACACAAACACACACACACACACACACACACACACGTTCACACATGCATACATGGGCACATATGCATACACGCACGCACACACGTGTACGCGAACACACACCACGCACAAACGCACACGCGCGCACCCACGCACGCACGCACACTCACATCCCGAACACACACACACAATAACACACACACACACGCACACGCATGCATGCAGGGACGCGCACACACACACACCACACACGCGCGCGCACTCACACAAAGTAGATCTCTCCCCCCCCTCTCTCTCTCTCCTCCTCCCCTCCCCCCCCCCCCTCTCTCTCTTTCTCTCTCTCTATTCAGTCTCCTATTTTAGGTTGTCTGAAGACTTACTTACACATACACACACAAACACACACACACACACACACACAGAAAACACACAAACACTCAGCCCTTTGTTTCTTGGGAAACACCGTGTTTGTAAAAAAAATGTTTAAAATTAGTTAACCTAATTAGCTGTACAACCGTCACCACAAACAAGTAAAGCAGGTATTAAAGTTTTGTTCACTAAAGTATGAGTACTGTAAAAATCAAGTAGGACATCCAGCAGTGAATGATAAATAAGCCTTTCAAATAAAAATTCGCCCAGTCGTTAATAATAATAATAATAATGTATGGAATTTATATAGCGCTGAATCTTGTAAAGCAACAAATCAAAGCGCTCAGATTTTATTTCATACCACTTTAAGTCATGGCAGATTTCTCTCCGTGAAATTAATAGACAGCAAAGAAGGAATGTGTGCTGGCACTGCCAGACGCTGGACTTGGACCCCTGACCGCGCAGTGCCTAGATAGCAGCCAGATGGTGTTTAGGTTACGGAGTGAAAGTGCCAGTTGCAAACTAAAGAGTCAGGTTTTTCCTGTTTTGAGCAGCCATGTTATAAAAAGGTAAAGGTAAAGGAGTCCCATAACCTATAAGGTCGTAGGGGAGCGAGGAGGCGTCAGAGACCTCACTTCTCTAGGGCCAGCATATTGAGGGCGGCGGCGCCCATCTCCTCTCCCTCGCTGCTTTACCTTCCCTGACCCTAAAGAGGACAGGTAGTACCCATTGACAGCTGGGTGAACTGGGAGGAACTGTACTGAAGAAGCCAAGGCCATTATCCTCGATCTAAAAGAATAAATTTTAAAAAAATATAAAAAAGGGAGGCACCGTGGTCGAGTGGTTTAGGCGGTCAACTCGTGATCCAGAGGTCGCGGGTTCGATCCCCGCTCGGCTCGGTGTTGTGTCCTTGGGAAAGACACTTTACTCTTAGTTTCCTCACTCCACCCAGGTGTACAAGTGGGTACCAGCTCTGCTGGGGAAGTATCTGGCGACAGACTAGCGTCCTGTCACAGGGGTGGTGAAAAACCATCAGTTCGCTTAACGCTACAGAAACCGGGATAAGCTCCGGCTCTATGGGCCTTCTGGCTCGAAAGAACATACTTAAATAAATAAATGAAGCGCGCACGTGTACGTGGGGGGGAGCTGGTTCAGAGTGTGGCCTGGTGGTTTTGGGGCAGGTGTACTGGCTGGTGGAAGAGGAGGAGCAGGTGGGCGAGATCAACGGCACAGGTATGGTGCCGGTGTTTGCAGGCGCCCCCAGCGTCCCTCACCTGGCGAAGCTCCACCTCTCCACCGTCAACGTCGGCTACGACCGAGTCAGCGAGGACCGCGTCAGGTGAGCGCGTGACCGGTGGCCAGTGTTTGTGGGTGTGAGGGTCAGTAGCTGATGTTGGTGGTGGTGGTGTTGGTGGTGTTGGTGTTGTTTCGATTTTACGTGTGTTCAGTCAAGGTGGTATTGTGATGGAGTGGGGGGTGGGAGGGGGGGGGGGGGTGTGGTGGGGGGGGGGGGGGGGGGGGGGGGTATTTATGTTGATGGTTGTGTGCGGTGAAGTGGGTATTGGTGTGTGAAGATCGTAGGCGAGGTGTGGGGTGTGTGTTGTGTGGTGGGTCAGTGTGTGAGGGTGGTAGGTGAGGGTTGTGTTGTGTGTGTGTTGTGTATGTGTGTGTGGTTGTGTGTGTGTTTTGTGGTGGGTCAATGTGTGTGTGTGAGCGTGTGGTTGTGTGTGTGTTATGTGCTGGGTCATGTGTTGTGTGTGTGGTTGTGTGTGTGTGTGTTGCACACACATTAAATCCTGTTCCGCTTTTCAAAAGAGTAGGCCATTGTGTGCCGGTGGGAACAGATGACAAAATTTACAAAACCGCATACACACGGGGACTGGATGTGGAAAAAAAAGGCACATGAGTGCTTATTCCATTATCCTCGATAAAAAATTTTAAAAGTCATCTGAGCGCTTTGATTTGTTGCTTTACAAGATTCAGCGCTATATAAATTCCATACATTATTATTATTATTATTATTATTATTATATGCTGGGTCAGTGTGTGGGTGGTGAGGGTGGGTAGGTGAGGGTGTGTTGTGCATATGTTATGTGTGTGTTGTTTGTGTGCATGTGTGTGTGTGCTGGGTCAGTATGTAGATATGAGGGTGGGTAGGTGAGAAGCGTTTGTATTGTGTGCTTAGTCAGTGTGTGGGTGTGTGTATGTATGTGCGCACACGTCACACATGCAAGCTTATTGATGGGATGGTGTGTGTTTCTCCTTATATGGAATTTATAGTGCTGAATCTTGTAGAGCTTGCACTCAAATTGTTACACACGTGCAACTTTCTACAAATGTTAGGATTAATTAACAGATATCAAAGTTTTGCACGCACGCACACACACAAAACACACACACACACAAAACACACAACACACAACACACCATAAATATTAGGATTATCAGATATCAAGTTATGCACGCACACACTCACACACACACCCAAAACCCACACACACAACCACAAATAATATTATTAGGATTAACAGACATCAGAGTTATGCACGCACACACACATGTGCGCACGCACACACATACACACACACACACCATAAATATTAGGATCAACAGATATCAGAGTTGTGCACGCACGCATGCACACATGCTTATTTATTTATTTATTTATTTATTTATACCACTTTAAGTAGGGTGGTGAAGATGCAGGAGGCTGTTGTTAATATGGAATGGAATGGATTGCGTGTGTGTTTGTCTGTCTGTCTGTCTGTTCTGTGTGTGTGTGTGTGGGTGTACACATGCGTGCTTATGCGTGTCTGTGTCTGTGTGTGTGCGTACGCATGCATGCTCATGCGTGTGTGTGTGTGTGTGTGTGTGTGCGTGCGTGCGTGCACATGTGTGCTTATATGTGTGTGTGTGTGTAAAGGTCGTACCGCGAGGCCAACATCAGCAGCAACGTCTTTGTGGTGGACGAAGCCTGGTTCTTCTCGTACTTCTGGTGTCTGGGAGCCTCCTCCATCACCACGCGCAGAATTGACCAGCTGACTCAGCTGCAGGACCCTGTGTGGACAATGGTCAGTTTGTTGTGTTGTGTGGGGATGGGGAGGATGGGGGGGGGGGGGAGAAGGTTGGGGAGAGGGAGGTTGGTAGGTGGGGGTTGGGAGAAAGGTGGGATGTTTGGATGGGTGTGTGTGAGGGTTGGGGGGGAGAGAGGGGTGTGTGTGTACACTCACACTCACACTCACACACACGTGCATATATACATATTCATGGAGGCACACACACAGACACACACAATATGTGTGTTTCTCATATTTGTGCACAAACACACATATGTATACATATGCATACATGACTATATAAAACACTGGGTTTTTTGTTGCTCTGTATCAGACTCGTGCCTGCGCACGCACACACACACACACACACACACACACACACTCTCTCCCCTCCCTTCCTTCACCCCCCCCCCCCCCCCCCCCTCTCTCTCTCTCTCTCTCTCTCTCTCCTCTCTCTCTCTCTCTCTCTCCTCTCCTTCTCTCTCTCCCCCCCCCCTCTCTCTCTCCCCCTCCATTACATTCCCGTAAAATAAAGTAGACAGCCTAATTTATTTAGATTCTGTTTTACTCATGGCATCTAGTCATCCTGGGATTGTGCGCAACCTCGCTTTATATTTGTGTAAAGCCTTTTAGAATAAGAGATATCTTGGTTTCTTAAGTCATATTTTTTTGTAACTGATTTTTTTTGTGGTGGTTGTGGTTATATAATAACATTTTGGTTTTTGTGCTTTTCTTTATTTTTCTCACTAAAATACTAAGCAGTTCGGCAACCCCCCTTCATGTATGGGCCAATGGCCTTTTTGTGAATAAACCTATCTAGTTCATGTTCGAGTTCTTTCCCTCCCTCCCCCTCCCCCCCTCTCTCTTCTCCCTTCCCCTCCCTCTCTCTCTCCTCCTCCCCCTCTCTCCCCCCCTCTCTCTCTCTCCCTCCCCCCTCTCTCCCCCCTCTCTCTCTCTCTCCCTCCCCCTCTCTCTCCCTCCCCCTCTCTTCTCTCTCCCCTCTCTCTCTCTCCCTCCCCATCTCTCTCCCCCTCCCTCCCCCTCTCCCTCCCCCCTCTTTTCCCCCCCTCCCCTACTCTCCCTCTCCTCTTCCCTCCATTTCATCTGTACAAGGATGGAAAAAAAATGTTAAAAAGCAAATTTTGTGGGGGGGGTTGTTTGTTGGGTGAGAGGACGTGATGTGGAAAGTGTTCAGTGGCTGTTTCAGGGGGACAGCAGCTACCTCATCATGTGGGTGTCCGTCGACGTCTTGTCCGCCGTCATCGTCATTGTCATCTTCGTTGTGCAGAGGTGGGTCTCGTGGATGTTTCGTTGTTGCTGTTTATTGTTGTTGGTTTGGTTTGGTTTTAACCTGTGTTTTCACTCTCCTCTGAACCTGGTCTTTTTTGGGTTTGGCCGATCCTGAGGAAATGTCTTTAGCTATTGTGCGGGGATTTTTTTTGGTGGTTTTTTTTTTGGGGGGTGGGGGAGGGGGGGGGTATTTATTTGGGTTTTTTTTACCTGTTCCTTGGCTAGAGCTCCAAGGTTCACCAGTGGGTGAGATTTTGTGTATGCAACAGCTTTTGGTGGGGTTGGGTTTTTTTTACCCACCATCATTAATGTAACTACATTCCGGCTTCACAGCACGCAAATCCAGCGCTGTTCAGTCAAGGGCACTATTTACCGTGGCCCTTCTTTTTACCCAGTCCAAGTGTGGTCAGTTTCCTGCTGTAACTAGCACAGCTGGGATGGGATGGGCTGGGAGGGAATGTATAGCAGCTGAGAGTAGCTGAAAGTGGGGGAAACTGACTGACACAGCTGTGGCTTGGGGGGATACAGCTGGGAATTGAACCTACCAGTTTTGCCAGGACCATCAAGAAGTACCGCCCTGTTCTTTTTTAAGGCTCCACCATCATGGGTGCTTTTGGCGTGCGCAAGTCTGTGAGCACACAGGGCCGAGTGGTTGAGAGCCTCCTCCAAAAGACTTGCCATTCAGTTGGATTTTCCCGTCAAACTGGGAAGAAAGGGGCAAGGCTGGGAATGGAACCCAGAACGTTAGGGTTTACTTGTAAGGCAGGTGAACGTTTAAACCACCCTGCCACCTTTCTGCTTGTCGTGGGGTGTAGAAAGCAGCCAGTCCACGCCTGGTTGTGTGAAGCGTTGATGTGTAGGAATTGGTGAGTGTTTTCTTTTGGTAATGTTTGTTCGGCTGAAGCAAAAATTTTGTTTTGTGTTAAGGAAATATGTGACCCTTGAGAATTTGTATCTTTGGGTGTGTTTAGTTAATACTTTACCTGATCGAAAAAGTGTTAGATTTTATGCGCAGCACACTTTTAATTTTTTGGGTTAAAATGATAACAAATCTGCAAATAGCCAAAACTTGACTTCAAACTTTGGTGATGTTGTCTGCTGTTAGTTACTGTTTGCCTATGGATTATTGTTTGTTGTTGTTGTTGTTCCTTGGCAGGAGTTCCGAGGTTCACTAACTGTGACCTTGACGGTGGATAAAAATGGTCACCAATGCAAAACAACAAACTAAAAATTTCACAGTTTTAGTTTATGGAATGACTTGTGAAATTAGAGAAAGATACGTGAGAATTGGAAAAAAAGTTTGCAAGAATAATTTTAAATACAGTAGAATCGTGTGCTTGAGATTAGAAAACTTGTGAAAGGCCAACTGGTTAAACAGAAGAGTGTAGGAAGCTTTGGTTAACAAGAAATGTGTGTAAGGGTGATGATTGTGTGGGAAATGGAGGGGAGAGGTATTTTAGTTGTCAGGAAATATCTATATAGAAAATAACCTGTGAAACGGATTGAGCTGTGCTAGTTACTGAGAAAATTAGTGAACAAAAAACAAACAAACAAAAAGCTCATGAAATTGTGATGCTGAAGTTAACAGGCATAGAATGTGTGCAGGAATAATGCATTAAACAGTCAAATTATTGTTTGACTGTAAATTGTGACATAGACATTGTGAGAATGAGGAAATGAACAGTGGAAAATGTGTGATGATTACTGACTGCCTGTGAGTGAAAGAATAGTGGAAAATGTGTGATGATTACTGTCAGAGAGTGAACGGACAGTGGACAGTGTGTGATGATTACTGTCAGAGAGTGAACGGACAGTGGACAGTGTGTGATCATTACTGTCAGAGAGTGAACGGACAGTGGACAGTGTGTGATCATTACTGTCAGAGAGTGAACGGACAGTGGACAGTGTGTGATCATTACTGTCAGAGAGTGAACGGACAGTGGACAGTGTGTGATGATTACTGTCAGAGAGTGAACGGACAGTGGACAATGTGTGATGATTACTGTCAGAGAGTGAACGGACAGTGGACAGTGTGTGATGATTACTGTCAGAGAGTGAACGGACAGTGGACAATGTGTGATGATTACTGTCAGAGAGTGAACGGACAGTGGACAATGTGTGATGATTACTGTCAGAGAGTGAACGGACAGTGGACAATGTGTGATGATTACTGTCAGAGAGTGAACGGACAGTGGACAATGTGTGATGATTACTGTCAGAGAGTGAACGGACAGTGGACAATGTGTGATGATTACTGTCAGAGAGTGAACGGACAGTGGACAATGTGTGATGATTACTGTCAGAGAGTGAACGGACAGTGGACAATGTGTGATGATTACTGTCAGAGAGTGAACGGACAGTGGACAATGTGTGATGATTACTGTCAGAGAGTGAACGGACAGTGGACAATGTGTGATGATTACTGTCAGAGAGTGAACGGACAGTGGACAATGTGTGATGATTACTGTCAGAGAGTGAACGGACAGTGGACAATGTGTGATGATTACTGTCAGAGAGTGAACGGACAGTGGACAATGTGTGATGATTACTGTCAGAGAGTGAACGGACAGTGGACAATGTGTGATGATTACTGTCAGAGAGTGAACGGACAGTGGACAATGTGTGATGATTACTGTCAGAGAGTGAACGGACAGTGGAAAATATGTGATGATTACTGTCAGAGTGAACGAACAGTGGAAAATATGTGATGATTACTGTCAGAGAGTGAAAGAACAGTGGAAAATATGCGATGATTACTGTCAGAGAGTGAATGAACAGTGGAAAATATGCGATGATTACTGTCAGAGAGTGAACGGACAGTGGAAAATATGTGGTGATTACTGTCAGAGAGTGAACGGACAGTGGAAAATATGCGATGATTACTGTCAGAGAGTGAACGGACAGTGGAAAATATGCGATGATTACTGTCAGAGAGTGAACGGACAGTGGAAAATATGCGATGATTACTGTCAGAGAGTGAACGGACAGTGGAAAATGTGTGATGATTACTGTCAGAGAGTGAATGAACAGTGGAAAATGTGTGATGATTACTGACTGTGAGTGAATGAACAGTGGAAAATAATTATGTGATGATTACTGTTAGAGTGAACAGTGGAAAACATGTGATGATTACTGTCAGAGTGAATGAACAGTGGAAAATAATTATGTGATGATTACTGACTGTGAGAGAACAGTGGAAAATATGTGATGATTACTGACTGTGAATGAACAGTGGAAAATATGTGATGATTACTGACAGAGAGTGAAAGGACAGTGGAAAATATGTGATGATTACTGACTGTGAGAGAATGAACAGTGGAAAATATGTGATGATTACTGACAGATAAACAGTAGAAACCACCCGAGTGCTAATGACTCATGAATCGCTAGAAAACATGTGAGAATGATGTGTTCATCAGTAAAACACTTTTTTTTTTAACCTTAACTTTTAGAAACAGGATTCATAAAACGGTGAAAACTATTGAATCTCTAAAAAAAAATAATTAAAAAAACATGTGAAAATAATCTGTTCATCAGTAAAAACACTTACAATACAACTCATAAAACAGTGAAGACTATGTCAGAGAATGACTGGTGAATCAGTAAAAGAAGGGAAGAAAAATGGGGGGGAGGGGGTGGGTGCGGTGGTTGTTTTAAAAAAAAAAAAAAGCATTCCTTGTTAAAGAAAGACAAGGAAAGGGCGGACGTGTTTAACGGTGGTCTGTGTGCATGCTGGGTCGTAGCATCGGCAGGCTGAAGACCAGACTGCAGTTAGTGGTGAGGAGGACGACGATGTGAGTGGGCCTCACCCAACACGTCACACACACGCACAGCCCAGGTAGTGGCCGTAGGTAGGGGCGTGCTGTGTGCTCTCTGGGCAGACTTCGCTGAACTGGGGCAAACTTACCTGACGTGGGGAATGGGGCTTCGCTGGGCTGTTGTTTTTCGTTTTCTTTCTTTTTTTAAAAAAAAAAGTTTTTTTGTATTTTGCTTCCACTAAAAATATTGGTTTCTGTTTTGTTTGGTTTTTTGGGTGTGGTTTTTTTTTTTTTTTTATGTTTTGTTTTTTTTAAAAATATTTTGGTGTCGTTGTTGGGGTGGGTTTTTTTTTGGGGGGGTTACTGCAATATTTTTGGTGAATTGCAAAATTAGAACAAGAATTGCACTTCTTGTGCTCATTGACGCTCTCATAACTGTAGAATTTATTTATCTTAGCTCTTTTTGTGTATTGATTGATCTTGTTATTTCCTTTGCCAACGGGTCTCATAAATGTAGAACTTACTGTAGCTATTCTGCGTAATGATTTTGTTGTTTTCTTTACCAAGATTTCCTTGCACATTGCTGTAATTGTAAAGTACTTGATTAAACTTTGGGTTTATCTGTATTTATGAAGGGGAGACAAAAGATTGGTTGTGACACACAGTTTCAACAAGGCGTAAACTGATGCCCCTTGTTGTTGAAGCATTTTTGTTATTGTGGGAAGTTTCTTGTTTGTCCAAATCATGATTTCTTGTGGAAAGAACATAAGTCGTTTGTTTCAGTTTTTAGGGTGATGCACAGTAGTTATATTCTTCCAACAAGTGCATTGTGTAAGATCCGTGTTGCCTTGTAAAGTAAAAAGTACAGTGTTTAGTCAGGGGGTAGCTCAGTGGTCAGAGCACTCGCTTTCCCCAAGCTGACGTGAAGCAGCGTTGACTGTGGTTACCTCTTGGATGGGTGACCGTTTGCATGCCTTGGTTTCAGTACAGTCCCCCATTTCATCCAGCTATAAATGGGTACCTGCCCTCTTTAAGGTCAGGGAAGGTAAAGCAGTGAGGGAGAGGAGATGGGTGCTGTCTTTAAGATGCTGGCCCCCCAGAGAAGCTGAGGTATTTTACACCTCGCTCCCTAACAACCACATAGGTTATGGGAACACTTTTCCTTTTTTTTCTCTCCAAAGTATGTGAAATTTTTTATCTAAAAAAAAAGAGTGCATAAATCTGGTTTCTCATTGGATGTTTCATAACATTTGGCGAGGGGGGGGGTGGTTCTGAACTGTTGCAGCCATTATTCTGTGAACATTTTCCAGAAAATTTCTGATCACGGCTCAGAGTTTCGAGACGTGAGCATGCTGAAGATAAGATCATGCATAATAGATGTGTTGTTGGTTAAAAGTAGCAGAAGGATAACCAGTGAAGGGGGGGGAGTGGGGGGGGGGGCATTCCCAGCCTTGCCCTTTCTTCCCAGTTTGATGAGAATATTCCGTATATTATCTAATGATGATATACGGAATATTCTCATCAAACTTGTTGTTATTGTGACGGGGCAGTAATTAGATTACCTCCCATGCAATCAGAGTCCTGTCGCAGCGTTGTTCTTTCTAAATCGGGACACGCTTGCGAATTGTGGGACTCTCTGTTTTGTTGGGTAGTGGTTGAAAACCATACGTTGCATACACTTTTCCTACGTGGTGAAATGTAGAATTTATGCAGCCTCTTTTTAGAGGACACATCTTCATCGTCAGACCATGCCATATACCCTGGGTATTATGCAGAGATGGGATATTAAAGATGTCCACTCTGTTACATGATTATTAATATTATTTATATTATTATTATCATCATTTTTTTAAGCGCTTTGATTTGTTTGTTTTTCAAGATTCAGCGCTATATAAATTCCATATATTATTATTATTGTTGTTATTAGTGTGTGTGTCCTGTAGAATGACTGTAAGTGACTGTATTTCTTGTCTATTTTTGCAAAACATTGATACTAATATTGCAGATTTTTTTAAATGCTTTTAATTTCACCTTTGTAAAGATTTGCTCGCCCCAACAGTAAATAACTTGAATCTGTGTTCACTAAGCTACGATACAATATTTTTTTATTTACGACAATTTTTTTAATATTTTATAACACATCATTTCTCTGCTTTTCTGGTAGTAGCAAGTCCTTCAAAATCTGAGATTCACGTCTGTTGATAGATGAAAAACTACCTTGCACCAGCAGTAACTACCTCATGTATATAAAGCTTGCTAACAACTTTCTGCCTCTGGGTAATTGTAGGAGAGACACAAAAGAGAAGATTATTTTTTTCAGGGTTTTATTTTACTTGTTCCTCAGCTAAAGTGCCAAGGTTCACCAATGGTGAGATTTTTGTGCATGTGTCCATCCCCCCCCCCCCCCCCCCCCCCCCCCCCCCCCCCCCCCCCACCCCTTACCCATTATTTAAGTATCGCATTCCAACTTCAGAAATGGTGTCTAAACATGACGCGTATGTGCCGCCATTTTTGTGCCGCCATTTTTGAAATTGTGTCATCCATTCCTTCTGACCTAGCAAAACCTGGGCTGCCTGTATTGCAGATGATCTTAGAGAAAGGGGCATAGATAAGGAGGAAGCTCAAAACAGAGAGGTGGAGAAAGCTCATCAATGTCAAACCTCCTCTGGGAGAAACATGACAAAAAAGGAAGAAGAAGTCATCCGTTCCTACTGGCGTGAAATGGCCCACTCTTCCAAAAGGCGTAACTGGTTTCTTACCACGTGCGTGATATGTTCTTTGTCCGTTTTTCACTGTGGTTTATAGTCTCGTCTGAAGGCACAGAACACACATCCAGCATAGCGCAGTCAAGGGTCCAGGGCCATTTTAAAATTAGCACGCCCCTTATTTTTAGCCAGTCCAAGCGTGGTCAGTTCCTGCTGTAGTTAGCATCAGCTGGGCTGGGATGGGATGGAAGAGATAGCAGGTGAGAGAGCAGCTGAAAGTTGGGGACACTGACAGCTGTGAAGGACTTTGATATTCAGTTTGACGTTTTTGTCAAACTGGGAAGAAAGGGCAGGGCTGGGAATCGAACCCAGAGACTCTCGATTTACTTGTAAGGCAAGTGAACGTCTTAACCTTCCTGCCACCTTCAATCAAGCAAGCAATCAATCAATCACATTTATTCAGTTTTTGCAGGCCATAAGACCCATATGAACACAATATGAAAAAGCAACCATGGAGCAGTCGAGGTGATATAATGCAGTAAGCACACAGTCTTTGTTGCAGGCAGGGAAAGAGCTACATGTTTCTGATCTTTAGACAATTCAATAACATAAACTGCCAGGTTCACAATCAGTTTCCTTCTTAAGGTGTGTTAAATCTGGGTCTCTTCTTCTTCTTCTTTCAGTCCCGCTCTTCAGCCTATCTCCCTTAGTTCATCCACAATGTGCAGGGGGTGGGATAGACAGCCTAGTGGTTAGAGCATTGCGCCCAGGATCTGATGGCCCCAGTTCTTCAAGCCACCACCAAGACTCTTGTTCAAGGGGATTTTCCCATGTAGTTTACATCTTGTCTTGTAATTCACGTCGGAGTTCTGTGGGTTTCGGAAGCATGAACATTCTCAGCATGCATCCTATATTAAAAAATGAGCTGTTCTGAAGTCGGAACGTGTTGTTGGCTGAGGCCAGTGGGCAGACCTCCTGCAAAGTTATAAGCTCATGAGAAGATGGGGGGACGGGATAGCCTAGTGGTTAGAACATTGCGCTCGCAATCTGACGACCCGGGTTCGATTCCCGTTCAAGGGGATATTTTCCCCTGGAGTTAACATCAGTGCAGACTCCACTCTCCCCTAAAGTTCTTCGGATGAGACTATAAACCGAGGCCTCGTGTGCGAACGCGCGCAGAACATCTTACACACACATTAAAATCCTGTTCTGCTTTTCGTAAGAGTAGGCCATTGTGTGCTGGTGGGAACAGATGACAATGTACAAAACCGCATACACACGGGGACTGGATGTAAAAAAGCACATAAGTGCTTATTCCATTATCCTTGACATAAAAGATTTTTTTTTTAATTTAAATAAATAAATAAAAATAAAATAAATTGAGGCACTATGCACCCCACCTGGCAAGGGAAGGCAGAGAGAGAGAGAGAGAGAGAGAGAATGAGAGAGAGAAAGAAGAGAGAGAGAGAGAGAAGAGAGAGAGAAAGAAGAGAGAGAAAGAGAGAGAGAGAAAGAGAGAGTGAGAGAAAGAGAGAGAAGATGAGAGAGAGAGAAAGAGAGAGAATGAGAGAAAGAGAGAGAAGAGAGAAAGAGAGAGTGAGAGAAAGAGAAAGAGGAGAGAGAGAGAGAGAAAACTACAGTACAGTGTCACCAGGTATTCTTGCTGTAATCCAGTTTTCCTCACTAGCTGACAGGTGCTGAAAATGCGTTCTGTTTACTTTCAGTATGAAAATAATGAAATGGTTTACAAGGCATAGAAGGGATTTTTGTTTTGTTTTTATTTTTAAGGGAACTGGAAGAGTGCTGTGTGCGTGTTTGCTTTTTTTTGTTTTGGGGTTTGCTAGGGGTTTTTTGTTTTGTTTTGGGGGGGTTTGTTTTGGCAGCGGAGGGGGGGGGGGGGGGGGGGGGAATTTGGTCAGAGGGAGTGGTCGTTGAATGTGAAGATTGGGGGACGGGATAACCTGGTGCTTAGAGCATTGCGCTCACAATCTGATGGCCCAGGATCAATCCCAGGTTTGGGCCACCACATGCCAAACAGACGTTTAAGAGGATTTTCTGTCTGTCCACTTTCAAAATGCAATACCCTCTGAAAAGTCTGTCTTCCACTTGTTCCCCACAGGGTACAGTTCCATCACCTCTCCTCTTCACTCTGTATACAGGATCTGACACTACCCTCATGATAAAATAATACTCTGACAATAACTGCTCTCGAAGATCTGTCAAACTACCACCCTGTGTATTCTAAGCGAGTTGATGATGATTTCTCTTTATGGTGCAAAATGAATTACCTTGTCCTGGAGGGACTGGGGAGGGTGGGGGCAAGAGTACAAAGCTGAAGTCCACCGCCAAGAGCAAATTCAACACTTTTGTTTGAACTTGAGTTACTATGAAACAGATGCAAGGTAGCAAAATTCATCACAGCTGGTGCCTAACACTTGGGCCTAAATAAAATCTATGTACTGATTTTGTGTATAATATATGAAAAGGACATGATCAAGACGAGTGAACGTTGTACTTTTGGTTTTCACATACACATATTTCCTCTCAAGTGTGGCATTCTGTTGTTGACTAATATTGATTGGTAGATGCTGGTACCCAACTTTACTAAGAGATAGTTGTGAACTTCACAATTTTTTTTTAAAGCTAGATAATTCTAAACTTATATCTTCCTTTTTTGTTACTTCAAACATACAATTACAAATGTCACAGATTTTTGAAAACTAGATAATACTAAACTTCTATCATCATTTTTCTTTGTTTTTGGCTTGAAACATACAAACCAATTCTGGTATAAACATACCATGCAGCTTGACCATAACAGTTTGACAGTAAGTCAGATGTTATGCCAAAAAGTAGTTAAGTGAAATGATCTCTTCTCTCACAACACATACACGCACGCACGCACTTTCTCTCTCTCTTTCTCTCTCTCTCTCTCTCTCTCTCTCTCTCTCTCTCTCTCTCTCTCTCTCTCTCTCTCTCTCTCTCTCTCTCTCTCTCTCTCTCTCTCTCTCTCTCTCTCACACACACACACACACACTTACTTCTGAAGGTAGTTTGTCCAGATGTTAAGAAAATGTTTCAGCTTCATGGGGCTGCACCCCCTGACCCCCACTTTTTACAAGTGTGTGTGTGGGGGGTCACGCTTCTCCCTTAAACTCATCCACTGTAATAATACCTAATTTGGAGTCTAAAAGATTTGGCTCTGTCATTCATGTAGCTCTGCATGCTTTGGGTATTCACTTACAGCCTAAGACATTTTCTTTGCCATACTCTCATAAACATTGCTTCTTCTTGTTGTACTCATTTCATGTGTTGGTGCTACTGTGTTGTTCTGAACTAATAAAATTTTGTTTTTTTAAAAAAAGTATGAAAATTTGGAAAAGACTAGGATTTGCATGCTGGCTGGGGGGGGGGGGGTGTTAAGTATAGGAAATTTTGTGAAAAATCATTCTCTGATGTTGTGAACAGCTGACATCCCACTGTTGGAAATGTTTCAGACTTGTTTTGATTTTTAAAAGAGATTTACAGTTTATTTCAACAAGCCTTTATTTTTTGGAACGTTTTTCTGCAGTTTAGTGACATGGATGAATTTTCTGGTCAAGACGAATGCCTGTGTATGTCATTTTGAATGGCACCGTCACTTACTTTTCCATTTTATCTGATCTAACAAGAATGAATTTACTTATCATGGATTTTTGCTGTTAGATTAATTTATTGCAGCTTTTTTTTTTCCGATCCTTTGGCTAGGGCTCCAAGGTTCACCGATGGTGAGATTTTTGTGTATGTGGTTTTTTTCTTTTTAGTAAGCTACCATTTTTGCCCCCCATTAGGAGACTTGACTTACATCCAGTTGGAATTTCCTATTTACAAACTGCATACACACAGGGACTGGGTGTAAAAGAAAAGCACATGAGTACTTATTCCATTATCCTCGAAATAAAAGAAGAAAGATAAAATTTTTGCCAGGACAGTCCTTGCATGCTCTTTCCGATTTTCATCTGTCATGGGTTCTTTTGACGTGCACAAATCTGTAAGCACACTCGTCCAACTGGTTTTAAAGTCTCCTCTGAAAGACTTGACTGACATTCAGTTGGATTTTCCTATTCACCCTGGAAAGAAAGGACAAGGCTGGGAATTGAAACCGGAACCTCCAGGACTTTTTGAATTTAACAAAAATCAGTGGCAGGTTAGGGTTTGGGGTTTTGTTTAGCTGTTGGGTTTACTGCCAGACATTTGTGACCCTCCACCCCAAAATGAGCTGCTTTGCACCCGACTGACTTTTCTGCTAGGAGCCATTTTAGGCAGGTGGGGGTCAGGTTGTCAGGTTGTTGATTTTGAGATTTTGATTGATTATTGTACTACAGCCACGAATGAAGAACTATGGAAAATGTGCAAAGTTGATGATCTGAAGTCTGTAGCTAGTACCAACAGACTGCGCTGGTTTGGGCACGTTCAACGGAAAGCAGACCACCACATCATAAAAAGAGCAATGAACTTCATAGTGGATGGAAAGAGACCAAAGGGAAGACCTAGCAAGACCTGGGCTGCTTGTATTGCAGATGATCTCTAGAGAAGGTGGCATAATAAGAGGAACTCAAACAAGAGAGATGGAGAAGTCTCATCAATGTCAAACCTCCCTTGGGAGAAACATAACAAAAAAGGAAGAAGAAGAAGATTGTACTATAGCCATTCTTCTATCTCTTACTAAAGTACCAAGGGGTAATCTTGCTTCCTTTTGCTTTTAAAACGCATTATAAAAACACCCAAACCCTCATTCTGTCTACCTTTTACCGTGAAAAAAAGTGTCAGTTTCTCTTTTTTTTTTTCACTTTCTGCGGTTTCTCGTTTCATTTCGCAACAACTTTTCCTAGACTTGTCCGATTTTCAATCTGTTTTCTGTACAGAAGAGCCTTTTTATTGCAGATTGATCAAACTGACCTACGGCGCAATGAGACTCGTTATGTGTTGGAACGTCAAATTTATTTGTTAATGTTTTGTTTTGCGTTTCAGGATCCGTCTGTTTGGCATGTCCTTCAGCCCAGAATCGGTGTCCCTGACCTCGGCACGTCGCACCAGAAACTACCGCTCACGCACCATGAAGGAGAAGCTGCTGCGCGAAGGGGTGATCGACGCCATGGACGACCCCGAAGGTCAGGGGTCAGGGGTGGTGAACCACCCCGCGGCCTACTCCATGTCCTCTCTCCCAGCCTCCGCCTCCTTCTCCGCTGCTTCCGGAATCCACGCCGCACCGGTCACCGCCCCCGACCAGAAATACGAAGTGGAGTGATGGGGGTTGGGTTTTATTTTTTGTATGTGTGCAAACGGTGGAGGTGATTGCTTGCCCCTGAGTGGTGGGCGTTCTTCTGTGTGTAGAGACCCTGAAGTGTTCATGAGACGGGCACCGAGCCATCCGCCTGCTCACGCCTAAGCTCGTTATCTCCCTTCCCCTCCCCCTTTCAAGCTATTTTTGGATACTCTTTGCGTCGTCATTGCCCAGCTTTTGTTATGGTGGGTTTGGTTGGTTTTTTTAATACACGGAAGGAAGAAATCATATCGCTCAACAACAAGGTTTGCACGCGGAGTTGGTGGAGAACAATGTGCCTGTGATACTAACCATCCAACGATTTGGGACATATCTCCGTTCTGTGTGCTTGGTTTTGCATACACGTGCTTTGTTAAGTGCGTGTACGTGTGTGTGTGCGTGCGCACGCGCGTGGCTTTTTTGGCAGATATGTTTGGTGTGTGTATGATGGGGAGAGGGTAAGGGAGAGGAGGTGTGTTGTTGGAACCATTATCGTTTGTGTTAACTGGAGTCTGTGAGCTGGCTGTGTAGTGTTGTCATACGTGACTTGTTCATACATCAAAACCCCAGACCTTAACATGTACACGCACGCATATCAGTGTTCTGCCTTTATGGAGATTTTCTTGGTGGGTGGGGGTGGAGGGTGGAGAGGGTTTTCTTTTTTCTTCACTGTTTTTTCTCTGTCTGCTTGTGTCTATAATGTTGTTGTTGTTGAGGTTTTTTGGGGCAAATATCACTTTGTTTTTGTTTTTTTAAAAGAAAACTGGGAGGGTTTTCAAGATAACTTTATGGAAACTTAAGTGTTAGCACATCAGTTCTTTCCCTTTTGTTGTTTTGCACATTTATAAGGAGTGATAGTTGTTTTTGGTGGTGGTGGTGGTGGTGGTGGTAGTTTGGTCGTGGCGAGGATGTGTGTTGTTGTTGTTGTTGTGCACAGTAGATCTGACTTTGGGTGTCAGGGACGTGTCTGTCATGACATCTCACACAATCTGCACAGTATAGTGTTGAAGCTGCCAGCCTTTATTATAAATAGTTTTTAATATCTTTTTGTTTGTAATGAACTTTATGTCGACACTGCGACATCACACAGAAGTGTGACAACTAGCATGCATTTTAACGAATGATCTGGCGTATGTCATTGTGATTGTTCGGCCAATCCGTTCCCTTTCACTGAAAGGTAATCCAGATATATTCTCACATTCCCCCCCTTCTCCCCGCTCCTTCTTGAAAGTGGATTCATGTCAACCTCACCTCAGTCATTGCCATCATGTCAGGGAGATCTGTGCAGGATGGCCTAGTGGTTAGAGCATTGCGCTCATGATCTGACAGCCCAGGATCGAGCCACCATGTAGGCGCCTGTTTTAGGGCATTTTTTCCTGGAGTTAACATCAGTACTGACTCCCACTCTGCCTAAAGTCCTTCAGATGAGACTATAAACCGAGGCCCCGTGTGCCAAACACACGCAAAACATCTTGCATGTGTGTTAATAACCTGTTGGGGCTTTTTGGAAGAGCAGGCTATTTCATGCCAGTAGGAATAGATGATGACTTTTTTTTTTGTAAACGCATGCACGCAAGTGGCGTATGTAGACACCATCCCCGAAGTCAGAATGTGCCTACCTTAACGGTCGGTAAAAACGGTTCCATACATGAAATCCCACTGCTGGTGAACCTCGGGATTTCTAGCCAAGGAATGAAAAATAACAAAAAACCCACACAAACACACAACAAAAATCCTATCAGATTTTCTGTAAATTACACCAGTAAAACAAATCTTGAAGTTAAATTACAAGTTGGAAAGATTTTGGGGGGGCTTTTCCTGCTGCGCTGATCCAACAGTTGTTTTTGCAGTTTTAAAAAAAATTATTATTATGGTTTTTCTGATAGAACCGTTCAAAAAGACTAAAGACAGAGATGAAAGCTAGTGAGAATACCCTTCAGACTACAGAAGACACGTTTCTCCTGTCATAAATATATGTATGTGTGTGTCTATGTATAGCTTTTCTTCTTTTTCTTTACTCGACCAACGCATCCCTCATATTCTTTCCACCGACCATCGTAGTATTTTAGTAATGATGATGATGACGTCAAAAAGTGTGAATGCTGGCTGTCATATCATCTACCTTTTTTTTTTCTCCTGATATATGATGATGATGATGATGATGAGGGAGTTTGGCAGCAGCTGTCAGTGACTTTTGATTGTGAGTGTCCCCAGTGTTCACAATGTGTCCTTATACTGCTGTCCATAAACGGTGTGAGAAGAATGATGGCTAGCCCTGCGCCTCCCACCCCCTCTCTCTCTGTCGGTCTCTTTGTGTCTCTCTTTCTTTCTCTTTCTCTTTCTCCCTCTCTCTCTCTCTCTTTCTCTCTCTCTCTCTGTTCCCTTGCCAGCCTATTGTAGTTTTGCGTCACATGGTCTACATGGGATACTTTCTTCTTCTTCTCTCTCTTCTTCTTTCCCTTCTCTCTTTTTCTTCTTCTTCTCCTTCTTCTTCTTCTTCGCTTCTTCTTCTTCTTCTTCTTCTTCTTTCTCTTCGCTTCTTCTTCTTCTTCTTCTTCTTCTTCTTCTCTTCTTCTTCTTCTCTTCTTCTTCTTCTTCCTTTTTCTTCGTCTTCTGCTTTTCTTCTTCTTTTCTTCTCCCTCTTCTTCTTTCTCTTCTCTACTGCCTTCATCATTGTGGAGGATTCTGTAGACAATAGATGAATTCTGCTTTGTGGGCAGATAACCAGTGCATAGCTATAGATGGGTTGTTGTTTTTTGTTTTGGGGGGGGTCTCTTTGTGTGAACATGCCTTTAAAAATTATATATTTTTTGGATTTTATTTATTTATTTATGTGGGTCTTTTTTCATTCCTATGCTAGGGCTCTGAAGTTCACCAATAGTGAGATTTTTGTGTATGCGACCGTTTTGGTTTTGGGGTTGTTTTTTCCCCCGCCACCTTTATGGTAGCTGCAATTCGACTTCAGGCATGGTGTCTAAAACACGACACCTGCGTGCGTGTGTTTATTTTGTTTTTGTTTTGTGTTTTAGATTTTGTTATCTGTTCCTACCGGCACGAAATGGTCTACTCTTCCAAGAGGCGGAACAGGTTTTAACGTTTGCACACGACGTTCTGTGTGCATTCGCGCGCAGGGGTCTTGGTTTATTTTATAGTCTCATCCTCCCAGAAGTCACACTATGGCTACCTTCATTGTGGGCAAAAAGTGTCGCATATGCAAATTCTCACTATGGGTGAACTTTAGACATCCAGCTGAGGAACAAAAAAAACAACAAAAAGTCTCATCCCAAGGACTTTGACATTCGGATTAGATTTTCCCATCATACTGGGAAAGAAAAGGGCGAGGCTGGGAATGGAACCCAGAACCTCTTCAACGGTTTACTTGTTAGGCAGGTGAAGGTCTTAACCGTCTTGCTTCCTTCCTTTCTTGTACATGTATGTGTGTCTTCAGGAGTCTTGCTGGTGGTCAGGGGGAAAAGTGATTAGTGAGTGCGTATTGACGGTGTAGGCCGATGTCTGGTTGTCAGCTTAGTTCGTTCAGTTTTTCGTGCGCCACCACAAGAGAGGATGACGGACGCTGTAGCCGAGTGGTTAAGACTCTTCAACTTCAGTCCCACGGGTCCATGAAGTCTGTGGGTTTGAGTCTCGGCAGCGTCCCGTGAATTGAGGGTGGGGATTTGTAACGATTCCACCCAAGTCAACTTCCAATGTCGAGACCTACCAGTGCTTTCGTTCCCTCCGTGTATAATCATGTGCACATGCAGAGGATCAAACATGCGCATTATATATCCTGGAATTCGAGTCTGCATTTGGTTGGTTTCGGAAGCACGGAACATTCCCAGCATGCATCCCTGAAGTCGGAATGCGGCTGCCTTCATGGCAGGCAAAAACGGTGGCATACGCCAAATCTTATCGGCAAACCTCAGAGTTCTAGCTGAGGAAAAGCCCGCCCCCCCCAAAAAAAAGAAAAAGGCAGGATGAAATGTAATCTTTGTGTTGTTATGGGTATGGGACTGTTTGTGCGCTGCGTGTGCGCACACACCATGACAGAATTATTCACGCTGTGACTTTTGCGCATGTGCAAGGATTTACAGGGTGTGTGGGTGTGAACAGTGATGTGTTGAACAGGTACGCTGTCCGTGCTTTGCCTTTGATATTTATTTATATATGTAAAACAACGATCACTTAACTTGCCGTGGTGAAACTGTACCTGTGGTAAATCCTCACACACCATCCATGCTTTCACGTCTATGATCTGTGTAAGTAAGTAACTATCACACTGCCTCTTGGTCTGCTGAAGGTTCTGTGATAAATCTTTAACGTACCCCCGTTAGACCTGTGCTCTGTCGTTGGATTTATTCCACAACTCTCACAACACCTGGTGAAGATTTTGTTACAGTAGAATCTAAAGCGCTGCTCTGTGGTGTATGCATGATTTGCGATGATAGCTGTTATCCCAGAATTGAAGGTTTTGTTTTAGAATCTAAAATGCTAAATTCTTTAGAGTGTGACCTTGATTTGCAATGATAAGCTGTTATCCCAAAACTGGTGATGATTCTGTTGTAGAATCTAAAGTGCTAAATTCTGTGGTGTGTGCTTGCTTTGCAATGATGGCTGTTACCCCCAAAATTGGTGACAGTTCTGTTGTAGAATCTAAAACACTCTTCTGTAGTGTGTGACCTTGATTTGCAATGAGGACTCCCAAAACTAGTGATGATTCTGTTGTAGAATCTAAAATGCTAAATTCTGTAGGGTGTGACCTTGATTTGTAATGATAGCTGTTAACCCAAAACTGGTGATGATTCTGTTGTAGAATGTGAAACATGCTAAATTCTGGGCTGGGCTGGGCTGAATGGGAAGATTTTACCATCAAAACAGAGGGAAGAGGGGAAGGAGTGGGGGAATGAATGAGCGGGGGTCGGGTTATAGGGGTGCGAGCTGGCAGAGTGACAGCATTGACCGTATGTAGTATAGACCAAAAGTTGACCTTAGCTCAGAAGTGGGCAAATCAGAGTTAGTTGTCTTCTTGTATCATCATCAAGTTCTCTGAGTTGTCTGTGGGGGGGAGGTGGGGGGGGGGGGGGGGGGGGGGTCGGTTGTGGGGAAGAAAGGGGTTGTGGGTTTTTGTGTGTGTGTGGTGGGGGGTCTTTTTTCTTGTAATTTTTTTTTAAGGGTGGGTATCTATTATGACAAAAAAAAAGGTTATAGATAAACAGACCTGGTTTCTTTGTTGTGATTTTTGTTATTATTTGTTTTGTGGTGGGTTTGGTCGTTGTTTTGGGGAGTTTTTTTCTCTCTCTTTTTCATTGAATGCATGAAAAACATGTTGTATTATTTCAGAATTTGTGCATTCCTCCCTAAAAACCTACAGCCGCCTGACAGTGTAACAATTGTGCACAGTAAAGAACAGTTATGTATACCCCCACTTGTGATTCACACAACTGCTGATTTGTCATTTCTATTAGTGCGTTTTCATCATTCGTTGAATTTTCTTGTTCATTTTGCCTTTCTTTTTCGTTCGTTTTTTGGTATCAACTTTTGACACGATTGTTGTTTATTTGTCATATTTTTTCATGTATGGTCTGTAGTTGTTTTTTTTGGGGGGACGCTTTGGTTTGTTATTGAAAGATGAGTGTTTGAGGAGAAACAGAGAGAGAGTATATTTGGCACATACACGTACCCTCTATGAAGTGACTTTTGGTAATATCAGAGTGGGTGTCTTGAGTCTGTGTTTGTATGTGGGTAGGTGTCTGTGTTTTTATGTGTGTTTGTATGTGGGTCGGGGGGGGGGGTTAATCTAGAAATAGTAATTGTAAAAACTCATGTAATGCACATGTATATGGATGTGCTTGCATTTGTGTGTGTGCGCGCGCCTGCATGCATGCATGCATGAGAGCGTGTGTGTGTGTCCATGCATTTTGTTCACTTTTAGCAGCTTGTCACTCAATCCATTTTTTGCACTGTGTTTACTGTAAATTAAACAATCTTTACGTATACATACATGTAATATCAGAGCAGATGGCTATTTTTACCAGCAAGCATCTTCCATCCAGTCTTGATGTGGACTCCAGTTTTACCGTCAACAGATCTCTTGGACCTTTTACCCAGCAGCGTTCCCTCATTACTCAGCTTAGCTCCCTACAGTCGAACACCAATGACGAATTTGAAAAACCTTTGCTTTTTTTTTTATGATCCTGTACAGTGTCATGGTACAACGTCTCGTCTCAAAAAAGAAATTCCATGGTTAGTAATGCCTTGAGTTTGGGACTGCAAAGTTTGGGTGGATTTTTTTTTGGTTTTTTGGTTTTATATTCGCAGAGGTGACTTTTCAATCTAGTATGCCTTGTGTATGGTTTAGAAGTTTTTTTGCGCCCACATAAATTATGCTGTAAATGTGTGTGCGTGTGTATAATGTTCTCAGTCTGTTTTATATTCTGCTTCATGGTGAATGCCAAGGAAAGTCTGTAACAAAACTGGTCTGTACATGGCTGTAATGCAGTCCATTCGATGTACTGTCATTTCTGGGCTATTAACGGATATCTTTTTTCGTCTCTTTTCTTGTCCCCAAGGGCTATATGATTTTTATCAGCAACCTTTTTTGTTTATGAATTTTGCTGTACGTGGTTTTGGACATAAAAGTTGTTTTTATTTATTTTGAACTAGGCCGTCATTGGAGGGCAAGAAATGATGATGTCATCCATTCCTGTGAGGTTTCCTTCCCCCTCTAGCAACCAATCACAATGAGAGAAACGTCTTCATGAAGGTTTTATTTCATGCCGTGCGAGTGATCGATGATGCAGCTCATGATGGACAAAGCCATGTTGAAATCCATAAAGATCGGGGTGGTTTTTTTGATTGATGGTGAAAATTATACTGATCGGAAAGACTGCCACTGGCAAGTTAAAAGGAAGAAGAATGATGTCATTTCCTGTCTTTCTCTGCTGGACAAAATGGCAACCAAGATTTGGTTTTCGAAACAAACCAATCTGATAATGTCTAACTTCTACGGTCATGCGAGCGCAATGTTCTGACCACTAGGCTATCCCGTCCCCCCAATACAGGGTAATGCCTGTACATACGTTTGTTCTCTTTGCAGCTGTGAATTTGGGGTAATGACCACCACCACAACTTGAACAGAAAAAGTGCTCACAAATTTGTGTAAGACCAAACAGTGTTGCTTCAAATGTATGGGGAATGGTTTGTGCGTGGATGTGTGTGTGTGTGTGTGTTTTATTTTATTCTTTTATATCGAGGATAATGGAATAAGCACTTATGTGCTTTTTTTTCATCCAGTCCCCGTGTGTATGCAGTTTTGTAAATTCTGTCATCTGTTCCCACCGGTACACAATGGCCTACTCTTACAAAAAGCGGAACAGTGTGGTGTTTGTGTGTGTGTGTGCACACAAGTGTGTGTGTGTGTGCCCTGAAGCTTGCGTCTTCTGATTTGTAAATGTACATTAACCTAATTCGGTTCATTTTGGTTGAGATTACTCTTTGTTATTAGATCCAGCTGACAATATTTGTATGTTCGCTCAGGCTGACACAAAAAAACTAGCTTAGGGTTTTTTTAAAATTATATATTTGTGAGGGAGAGGAGATGGGCGCCACCCTCAATATGCTGGCCCTAGAGAAGTGAGGTCTCTGACACCTCGCTCCCCTACGACCTTATAGGTTATGGGACTCCTTTACCTATCCTTTATATTTGTGACTCAGGTTTATATAAGTAAATGGATTTATTTATTTATCTGTGTCTGTTGATTTATATATTTATTTACTGGTGACTGGGGTTTTATTGTCAGCAGATCTGTGGTTTTATCATCAGCAGATCTCTCCCCCCCCAATCTTCCCTTTACCAGACCATTGCTGTTATTCTTGGTGTTTCGCCTACTTCCTTCAGAAGTGGAGGTACGAGTCTGTGTCTGCATATTCATTGCAGTGAAAACGCTGTGCATATGTATGTCACAGAACAAAAATTGCCTTTGATTTACCCCATGTACTTTTCTGTTTTTTTGTGAAAGTTAAGTTTGATAATGTTTTGTTTTGAATCTTTGGTGATATATATATATATATATAATATATATATATATATATCACTCAGAGTCTGCATGCAGTCTTGCTGAAAGTTGATGTTGTTTTTGTGAGTGTGTGGTTCGCTGATAGTTGTATCATTTTTAAGTATGTGACCAATATTAACACTATCCCTATATTAATATAAAGGAAGAAAACCCCTCTTTCCCAGTACACGCGCACTGTGTATATTTGTACGCTACCGTAACCCATTAGTGGGTGATACGGAGGGAAGGGTTAGTAGATGGCTGGTTACCCTATAGCGGGTTACTCGTAGGGAAAAGGTTAACAAAATTTTGGTTTTGATTTATATGATTGCATTAACTGAAATGGTACACTGCTGGAAATGACAAAATGAGAAATGGACAAGTTTAGCATGTGATAGGTGGTCAGAATGGGGACTTGGGTATTTTAAAACACGTTTAAAAGCAAAAAGAAACAAGATTATGCCTTGATATTTCAATACAAGGTAGAATAATGGCTATAGTTTTATTATAGTTGATCAAAATAGACAACCTGACCCTCACCTGCTTGAAATGATTTAGAATTTTGAGCATAAAATTGTGCACAAGAAATTAGGGTATTGCTCATAAAAGTCTGCCTTTTTATTTTATTTTTGTTGTTGGATTTTGTCCAAGCAATAGTGTTTCCTGGTTACCTCCCTTGCGGAAGAAGTATGGGCACAATGTCATGTTTCTAAATCGGGAGACACCAGTGAATTGTGCGATGCTCTGTTTCCTTGGATGGTAGCTCTGACTCCTCTGTGCATTCTCTTTGCCTGCATGGCGATTTGTAGATTTCATACTACAGCCTCTGTGTACAGGCCACAATACCCACTTTTCTGATCATGTAACATGCTAGTTAGGAAGTTGTTGCAGAGAAGGGAGGTAATCTGTTGCCACTCTGTTCCCAGAGCTTTCAGCAAATCCATCAAGGCTTTGTGTTCATCAGTGACTTTACACAAAGAAGTTGAGCACTTTTAAAAAAACTATTGGCTATATTATTACATCTTGAAGAAATAGCGTGTGTGTGTGTGTATACTGACATGATCTCACAAGTGTGTGTGCGCGTATATGAAAGCATGTTCTATAATAGACAGAAAACAAAAAAAGGGGAAAGGTATTCCATTAAATCGTGTGGTTTCTAAGTATAATTCTGCAATGTTGGGGTAGGATCATAATTTAATAGATCATGAAATGATTTGATATGAATATTCTTCCTTTGGTTGTAGTCAAATCTGTAGATCAACACGTGATCAAAATTGCTATGATCAGCGTAAGGATGTGGAGTATGGAAGTGTTTAATACATATCAAACAACCGATGATCTTTAGAATACTCACTACAGCTGGTTGTGATTTTTGCTGTATTTTGACTCGGTGTGCGTGTGTGTGTGTGGGTTCCATTGAAACACTGTCCAGCTGTACAGGGTCCGTGTTGAAGAAAAGCAACATCAACCTTACTGTGGTTTTGTTGTTTGTTTGGGGGTTGTTGTTGTTGTTGTGTGTGTGTGTGTGTGTGTGTGTGTGTGTTCAGTATGTCAATGTCTGTATGAAAGAAGAGTCATTATTTAAAACACACAAAAGAAATCATGGAAAGATTCTTCCTTTTGAAGTACATTTTACTACCTTTTAAGTTCTTCATTCTTTTTCATACTTTCGTGAATGTGGTTTTTGTTTGATTGTGGTTTTTTTGTTTGGTTTGGATGGGGTTTGTTGGAGGGTGGGTTTGTTTTTTTTGGGGGGGTGGTTGTTTTTTTTGGGGGGAGAGGGGAAGGGGCATGTGCTCACCAAGTCTGTTCTGCTCATTTTTCCTTTTCCTTTTCATTCTTCTCTCTTTCTCCTCCATCACACCCCCCAAAAAAGGTGAAGAAGGTTGTAGATGAAAGTAAAGCATCTCTTGACACTTTCAGTTTGAATCTGGAATGGTGGGATGCGGTTGGGGGGGGGGGGGGGGGGGGGGGGGGGGGGGGGGTTGTTTGTGGTCTCCATCATAACAAGATGCAAATTTCCATCTTCCAGTTGCTTATTTTGTGTTGAAAGGGGGGGGGGGGGGGGGGGGGGGGGGGGGGGTTGGGCCTTTTTGTTTTGTGTGTGTGTGGTTTTTGGAGGGGTTTCTTTGGGGTTTTTTTTCTTTCTGGCAGAATTCTTTTTTTTGGGGGGGGGTTTCTTTGGGGGGTTTTGGTTTGTTTTGTTTTTTATGCATTCTGATTAAGAGGTGAAACAAAGAATGACTTAATCACTAGGAACAAAAAAATGCTAATCATTGTCAGTCTGTTTTACTGCCATTCTGTGCATTATTTTTTTTTTTTTAAAACCCAACAACTGTGGTTTTGAAAGTTAGGTTTGTTTTTGGTGTATGTGTGTGGGAGAGGGGTGATAGGGGTCAACTTCAAGTGCAGACCTGCTAGTGCTTTAATTCCCTTTGTGTGTATATATACACATACAGAAGATCAAACACGCACATCCGATCCCGAAATTCTTGTCAGCATTCAGTGGATTACGAAAACAGATATACCCAGTATGCAACCTGTACAATGAAATGAGCTGCTCTGAAGTGGGAATGTGTTGGCTGATGCCAGCGTGCAGGCAGACCTCCTGCAAAGTCACAAGCACAGGAGAAGACTGACCAGGTACTACACACCCTGCCCAGTAAGGGAACACACAGAAAGAGATGGGAGGATGGAGAGAGAGAGAGAGAGAGAGATCTGTTAGCACAAAAGTAAAATAAAATAAAAAATTTTAATTTCAGTTTTGGTATTTCTGCTGCTCTTACTCTGGTCAGTACCCAGCTTCTGTCTCGACCATCGCTGGGCAAGAACAGGTGGTGGAATCTTGGCAAGTGAGGTTCAGGTTGTGTCTGATTACCTTCCATCAGCTCACGTGACTGTCAGACCAAGAAGTGCTGGTTTAAGACTTGTATGTGTGGTGTTTTGGGGGGGATTTTGTTTTGTTTGTTTTTCTTCAAATCATGAACAGGGTGATATATGTTGTTATGCGTATAATATATTTCTATTATAATGTCTGTATCATACTTTGATGAAGATGATTCTGTATATTTTGTTGTTGTTTTTCTTCTTTGGGGTTTGATTTAGAGGTTTATGAAACTTATTTGGGTTCTTCTGTGTCTCATTGCGATGGTTATATGAATTTTGTTATATTCATCCATTATTGATTCGTTGTATTCTTCACCCAATATTATTTACCGCACAGATTTTTTACTTCCCTTCGATCCCTGGCATGATCTCCCCTTTTCTGCATTCCTGGCAAGTTTGATATAATATACATGTGTGTTCACAGGTGATACCGTTTTTATTATCATTGTTATTATTGCTTGAAAAACAAGAATGGTTATGGATATCTGTCATTATTTAGTACATGGTAGTTGTTGTTTTTTGTTGTGCAAAGTTTTTGGTCTCTTGCATTGGTTTTTTTTGTTGTATATTGCCGGATGTGTGAGTGTTTATGGAAAAGATGGGTCTTGGGTTTGGTTTGATGTTCTTGTTTGGGTTAACGCTGATATGGAACAAAAAGATGGGGCTTTGTACTGTTGTGATGTCTGTGTATGTGGTTGACAGGACAACCCAGGATAAAGATATTGATGTCATAAGCTGGACTGAATCATCCTGAACAGTTTTCTTCTTTCGCTGCTGCGTCTGGCTTGGTGTGTAAAGTCACCGTCAACATGTATATTACATTGATACAACACAAGCTTGAATCATTATGGCGCTGTGCAAAAGTGAATTTATGAAACGGGGTATAGACCTCTGCATATATCCTGTGAGTTGATGAAATGCATGTGGGAGGGAAAAAATTGAGCCAGTCCTGAGATACTCTTTGTGGCCACATCTTACGGTTTATGGCCATACCTTACGGTTTATGGCCACACCTTTCGGTTTATGGCCGCACCTTACAGTTTGTGGCCACGCCTTACGGTTTGTGACCACACCTTACGGTTTATGGCCACACCTTACGGTTTGAGGCCACACCTTATGGTTTGCGGCCACACCTTACGGTTTATGGTCACACCTTACGGTTTGTGGCCACACCTTATGGTTTGTGGTCACACCTTACGGTTTATGGCCACACCTTACGGTTTGAGGCCACACCTTACGGTTTGTGACCACACCTTATGGTTTGTGGCCATACCTTACGGTTTGTGGTCACACCTTACGGTTTGTGGCCACACCTTACGGTTTGTGGCCACACCTTATGGTTTGCGCCAGTGGCATTTTGGACGGGTGGGTAGAATGGTTGGTACCTGATGTGAGGGTCGCTGGGTCGAGTGTCACTCACGTTGGAAGGTACCTTGCCTTCCACCGCTGATGTCCTCAGAGACTCTGTAAGTTTCTCCTTGTTAGTCTCTCGGCTGAGACTCTTGAAAACTGAGATCTCTTGTGTGAGATCTCTGGTGGGAACGTCGTGCGTAGACTTTCTTGGCATGCACGTAAAAAATCTGGTTCCATCTCTGGACAAAGTCAGATTTTTATGTCCAGATGGTGCGTTGAATGAAAGCAATGCATTTGCTTTTTTCTTCCCCTCATTGCATGCCAATAGGAATGGGTGTGGAAATATTACGCACGTGCTCAGATGCCATTCCAGAAGGCAGAATGTGGATACCTTTATGGCGGGATATTGATCACATTGCAGAAATCTTACCCCGTGGTGAATATCCTTGTTCCAAGCAAAGTACTACTAGCTGCTTGCTTGAAGTTTCCCGGATCGTGCGATGACAGAATGATTATCGTTGTGCGTCTGTCAGTTCTGCAAGAGTTTGTATTTCGTTTGTATAGCACATTTTCGGGAGATTATATATTTATTCATTCTGTTGTGTCTTAGGTAGACTTTGTATTTTTGTTAATAATATTATCAAAAGATTATCAAAGAGTGTACACATTCATTTTTGAAGAAGCTTGTTTGGGGCTGAGTGAAAATGATTGTATGCTGATAAAGGGAGTGATGTGGGGATGAACGTGCGTTTGTTTTGAGAGTGTGTGTGTTTGTGCTGTCACTGAGAAACGTCTTCAGTGCTTTGCATGGTGAATCATTTGCCTTATATTAAAACGAAAGCTGCAGATTTTCTTGATTGGTTCTTTGTACATGGGCCTGTGTATGATGTTTCTGTTCTTTTTATTACTTGTTCAATACAATGTTTCCCGGGAACATTTTTGTCAAAACACTTCCATTGAGTTTTGCTATTTTTATCGTAAGAAAAATCTGTGCTATCCAGAATACTCACAGGGTTTATCAGAAATTTTCATCCTTGTAAGGAAGATAATTTTGGTATGGTATGTTTTACTTTTAGGAACGGGATAGCTCAGTGGTCAGAGCACTCGCGTCTCCCCAAGCTAAGGTTAAGCAGCATCGAGCGTGGTTACCTCTTGGGTGGGTGACTGTTCGCACGCCTTGGCTTCAGTACAGTCCCCCAGTTCACCCAGCTATCAATGGGTACCTGCCCTCTTTAGGGTCAAGGAAGGTAAAGCAGCAAAGGAGAGGAGATGGGCGCCGCCCATAAAAGATGCTGGCCCTTAGTGAAGCTGAGGTCTTTGACACCTTGCTCCCCAACGACCACATAACTGCACCACTGCAGTGAGTTTTACCCCCTGAAGTTGGAGTGTGGCTTATTATATGGTGATGCTTTTAAAAGCACTTGACAACAAATCTGCTTCTTTAGCCAAACATTTCAAAAAGTAAATGTATTGAACTGAGTTCTGGCAATGTCCGGTCTTCACTTGTTCCATTTTTTGTTTGTCTGTCTGTTCCTCGGCTAAAGCTCCGAGGTTCACCAAATTTTCGTATGGGACCCCCCCCCTCCCCCTCCCCTCCTCCTCCCCCTCCCCTTCCTCCTTTCCCCTTCCCTCCCCCACCATGTAGGTAACCGCATTCCGACTTCACTTCAGGGATGGTGTATAAACACGACACCTTTTTATGTTGTTTTTTTTTAAAGATTTTTTTGGTCATCCGTTCCTGCGAACTGACCTACTCCTCCGAAAGGTGGAACAGGTTTTTAGTATGTGCCGCGTGCGTTCAACACATGGGGCCTCGGTTTATAGACCCATCCGAAGGGCTTTTTTGGGGGGAGTGGAGTCAGCACTGATGTTAACTCCAGGGTAAAATTTCATTAAACAGGCGCCTCCAGTGGGGCTCGATCCCGGGCCGTCAGATCACGAGAGGTACGCTTTAACCACTAGGCTGTCCTGTCAGTCAGTGTAAACACCATCCTGGAAATTCTGTGCTAGGCGCTTCCCTCTTTTCTATCCCTCTCTTTGTTTCTGTCTGGTTCCTTTTCTTCCTGTCACCTCCTTTTCTTGTCTATATTCTGCCTTCTTAACTTGGGTCATTCTGCACTTTTTTTTTTTTAATCACAAAATGACATAGATTATCATTTCTCTCGACCCACCAAATTTCGGATGCGCAGGGCCTGATTGTAGGTCGTTTAACGGCAGTGTGACGCATTTTCGCTCATATGACAGACAACTATTGTGGAACACCATTAAGGTGGTGATTCATCTTCGTCGAACGCTCAGACAGCAACTATTGTTGTTGTCATATGACAGAACTATTGTGGAACACCATTAAGGTGGTGATTCTTCTTCGTCGAACGCTCAGACAACAATAGTTGCTGTCGGAGCGTTCGACGACGAAGAAGAATCACTGCCTTAATGGTGTTCCACACTCTGACTTTAATCCTGTTCATCCATGAAGTCGTGGGTTCGAATCTGGGCAACGGGGTCTGGTGAATTGAAGGTGGGGATTTTTTTTTTTACGATCTCCCAGCTCAACTTCAAGTGCAGACCTGCCAGTGCTTTAATTCCCGTCATGTGTGATTTTAGAAGATTAAATACACGCGCTTCAGATCCTGTCATTCATGTCTGTGTTCGGTAGGTTACGGGAAACACAAACATACCCAGCATGCATCCTGTACCCCCCAAAAGAATGAGCTGCTCTGAAATGGGAATGTGTCGGCTGAGGCCAGCGGGCAGACCTCCTGCAAAAGTGACAAGCACAGGAAAAGACCAGACACTACACACGTTAAATCCTGTTCCGCTTTTCGTAAGAGTAGGCCATTGTGTGCCGGTGGGAACAGATGACAGAATTCACAAAACCGCATACACACGGGGACTGGATGTAAAAAAGCACATAAGTGATTATTCCATTATCCTCGAGATAAAAAAAAAATTTTTTTAAAGAACTCGGTAAGGGAAAGCAGAGAAGGGTTATGAAACAAAGACGACTTTTCAGAGGGCGGAAAGGAATAGGAATGCATGTGTGTGTGTGTGTGTGTGTGTGTGTATGTCTGTATGTATGTGTGTGTATGTATGTATGTATGTGTGTGTGTATGTATGTATGTGTGTGTATATATATAAATACACATACATACACACACATACATACATACATGTGTGTGTATGAATGTATGTATAGATAGATAGATTGATTGATAGATAGATAGATAAATAGATAGATAGATAGACACACACACACACCTTTTTGCTTGTTTCCCCTCTTTGCTGGGTTTTTATATAATTTTGTTTACGAAGGACGCTATAGCCGAGTGGTGAAGACTGTTCCACTTCAGTCTTACGTGTCTATGAAGCTGTGGGTTCGAATCTCGGCAATGTTTAGCGAATTTAAGATAGGGAAATTTTAATTTTTTTTACGATCTCCCAGCTCAGCTTCAAGTGCAGACCTGCCAGTGCTTTCATTCCCTTCGTGTATGCACGCATGCAGAAGATAAAATATGCTCGTTAAAAACCCCGTAATTCGTGTCAGCGTTCGGTGAGTTACGGAAACATACATACCCAGCATACGTTCTGAAGTCGGAATGCGGCTACCTTCATGGTGGACGAAAACAATTCGCATACGCAAAATGTCATCATTGGTGAACCGCGGAGCTGTAGCCGAGGAACGAAAAAAACAATTTTTTAAAAATATATATAAATATATATATATATATATATGGCTTTGATTTTTTAAAATTTTCTCTTTGCTGGGGTTTTCTTTTGTTCACTTGTTTTATTTGGGGGGAGGGGGGGATGGGGGAGGGAGGAGGGGGGGGGGATGGTAGCGTTCATTTTTGTTGTTGAGCGTTCATTTTAGTTGTCGAAAATGCTTCTTTGCATTATGACTTGCATTATGACCTTGTTATTATTGGATCTTTTGTACTCTGGATTCCAAGGGAGTTTTGTACGGTACTGCTTATTTATGGGTGTTTTTTTTTGTACGTTTGTTATTATTATTGTTATTATTATTATTAGTGATTGCACGTTCTGAAGATTGCCAAGAAATACTGTGTATTTCTTTCTGAAGGAACTGTCGTCTGCGTGGTTTGTTTGTTTGGTCGGTTGGTTGGTTTTCACTGAGCAAATGTGACGTTTGGTGAATCTCTGTCTGTCTGTCTGTCTGTCTGTCTCTCTGTCTCTCTTCTCTCGTCTCTCTCTCTCTCGCTCTCTCTCGCTCTATCTCGCTCTATCTCTCTCTGTCTCTCTCTCTCTCTCTCTCTCTCTCTCTCTCTCTCTCTCTGTCTCTGTCTGTCTGTCTGTCTGAGGTTGGGGGGGGGGGGGGGGGGGGATATGTATTGCGGAAAATCATTGATTAAAGCAAAACTTATAGCACTTTCCTACCCTCCCAAAAATGATGTAAAAGCAATAAGCTTTGTATTTTACCGAGTTTCTGACCCCAAAATATGTCTGGACTTTAAAAAAAATTAATGAAAGCAAAAAAATATCTTCCTTTTTCTCTTCCCCCTTCCCCCCTAACTTTTTTGGATTTGTTTGGTTGAAAACTTTGCTGTGCTTTTGAAAAGCTAGGACACTCTCTTTTATGAATACATAGTTATATGCACGTACACACGCATCTATTTCTCTCCCCGCCCTCTCTCTCATCCCATCTCTCCATCACTCCCTCTCTCTCTTCTCTCTGTGTCGTTGTTGTGTGTGTTGTGTGTGTCTGTGTGTGTGTTGTGTTGTAAATTCAGAATCTGTCAATCTATTTATGAACAGTTTCACAATTCATGAGGTTTTTTTTATTCATCGCTCTCCAAATTCCTATTTGTTGTTGTTACTCCGTCTTCCTAGTTAAACACACTCAAAACTTGCAACACAGCTTCCCCACATCCCACTTGCACCAGATGTACATAAAGCACAATGACTTTGCGCGCGCCCCGCGCGCACACACAAACACACCAGCACACAAAATCAGCTCAAACAGCAGTGTCAGGTGGACACATGTTTTAACAATATTATGGTTCAAATATTTACAAAGTCACGTGTTGTTCATTCGTCATAAAGATAAAATATTTTAATATAATTTAATACACCAGTTTCTCTCCTAACATCCTCTCACACTCCATCATCACACATCTACTCTCCCATCACCCTCCCATCTAACCTCTCCTCATCCCATCTCTCGCCCCTCCATTACACAAACACATCACAACACACTAACATTGTGCCACATATGGACATTTGACATATGACATGTAAAAGGGTGTACAATACATTTTTGGGTCAGGATAGCTCAGTGGTCAGAGCATTCGCTTTCCCCCAGCCAGTGTTAAGTAGCAGTCGAGCGTGGTTACCACTTGATGGGCGACCGTTTTGCGTGCCTTGGCTTCAGTACAGTCCCCCATTCACCCAGCTGTAAATGGGTACCTGCCCTCTTTAGGGTCAGGGAAGGTAAAGCAGCGAGGGAGAGGAGATGGGCGCACCGCCCTCAATATGCTGGCCTCTGGAGAAGCTGAGGTCTTTAATGCCTCGCTCCCTACGACCACATAGGTTATGGGACACCTTGACCTTTTTTACAATACAATTGTTCGTTCCAGAGCTAGAGCCCCTGGTTTCACTAATGGCGAGATTTTGTGTATGCCATCGTTTTGCCCGCCATTCAGGTAGCCGCATTCCGACTTCGGGGAATCTACGTTTATTTGCGCTAGATGAAGCTTCAGCGACTATACATGACCAAGGTAGACAGTCAGGTAGAATACAAGAGTTCCTCCATAGTCTGCTTTGGGCCCGAATGTTTCATCATTTGCGTTGGCTGTGTGTGTGTGTGTGTGTGTGTGGTGTGGAGAGTGTGAAATTTGCCAAGTCCATGAAAAGCACGCAGTTTTTAGAGTGACATAATTTTGCGTCAATACATAAGAAGAAGGAGGAGGAGAAGAAGAAAAAGAAAGAAAATAAAGAAGAAGAAGTCCATGAAAATCACGCATGTTTTTAGTGTACATCATTTTTTGAGTTATTACATCATCATCATCACCACCACCATCACCATCATAATGATAATAATAATGGACATTTCTTGAGTGCTTTCTTTCCCCCTTTATAGGGGAAACACGAAGCACTTTACATTATACTAAAACGTCAAAACAACAACAAAAAAGTATGTTCTTTCGAGCCAGAAGGCCCATAGAGCCGGAGCTTATCCCGGTTTCTGTAGCGTTAAGCGAACTGATGGTTTTTCACCACCCCTGTGACAGGACGCTAGTCTGTCGCCAGATACTTCCCCAGCAGAGCTGGTACCCACTTGTACACCTGGGTGGAGTGAGGAAAATAGGAGTAAAGTGTCTTTCCCAAGGACACCACACCGAGCCGAGCGGGGATCGTCAAAAGCAGTACATTAAAAAAAATACAGAACAGACAATACTACTCATACACGACACTGAAATCAACAAACTGTGATTTACACAATGTACATAGTCATTATCAGCCTCATAAGTCATGCCAGTAAAGTCATGCTGAAAGTGATCCTGAACAGGCTGAAACCACAGGCAGAAGAGATCATCGCCGAAGAGCAGGCCGGTTTCCGCCCAAATAGAAGCACCACAGAACAGATATTCAACCTGAGGGTTCTGTGTGAGAAATACAGCCAGCATCAACAAGACATCTTCCACGTCTTCATTGATTTTAAAAAGGCCTTCGATAGAGTATGGCATGACGCTCTGTGGGCCACCATGAACAAATTCAACATGGGCCAGAAGCTGATCCACACCATCAAGGAACTCTACTCAAAGGCCACCAGTGCAGTACTCGTACAGGGCACGGTAGGGGAATGGTTCCGTACCTCAGTTGGGGTCCGACAGGGATGTCTGCTGTCGCCGACACTGTTTAACATTTTCATTGAACGCATCATGACTGACGCCTTGGAAGACTACACAGGCACAGTCAGCATTGGAGGGCGAACAATCACCAACCTCAGGTTTGCCGATGACATTGACGGTCTGGCAGGAAATGAAGAGGAACTGGCCAACCTAGTGAAGCAACTGGACGAAATATCCTCACGATACGGCATGGAAATCAGCGCCGAGAAAACCAAGCTCATGTCAAACAGTGCCCAGCCAATCACCACCAAGATCACTCTCAGCGGAAAAGAACTGGAGACAGTTGGCCATTTCAAGTACCTTGGAGCCATCATAAGTGAGGAGGGATCGAAGACCGAAATCCTAGCAAGAGCGGCACAAACAGCAGCAGCAATGGCAAGACTGAAGACCATATGGAGAGACAGAAACATCCCTCTCGGAACCAAGGTAAAGTTACTAAACGTGCTAGTCACCTCAATCATGCTTTACGCATGTGAGGCATGGACACTGAACGCAGACCTACAAAGGAGGATCCAAACAGTAGAAATGAGATGCCTCAGAAGGCTCCTTGGCATCTCATACAAGGACCATGTCACCAACAGTGAAGTCCGCAGAATGATCACTCAACAAGTGCGGGACTATGAAGACCTACTGACCACAGCGAAAAAGAGGAAACTCAGATGGTATGGGCACGTAACACGCTGAGAAGGACTTGCAAAGACCATCCTGCAAGGAACAGTCCAGGGGAAGAGAAGACGGGGCAGACAGAGGAGAAAGTGGGCCGACGACATCCGTGATTGGACAGGGGAGGACTTCAGTGTCACCCAGGCACTCGCCCACGACCGCGCTAAGTGGAGCCAGCTGCTTCCACCGTTCGTCCACCATGCAGCGCCCCTACGACCCTGGCGGGTTACGGGACCAGTAAACAGTGAACATAGTCATTGCTTCCAAATCAAACAATATTATGACAAGCACAACACACGTATTCAGACCATATAATAATAATAATAATAACATTATGGAATTTATATAGCGCTGAATCTTGTAAAGCAAACAAATCCAAGCGCTTGCATTCAAAACTTTGATGCGCATGCAACGGTTCACAAATGAATCACACCACACACACACACACACACACACACGCGCGCGCGCGCACACTGACACTTTTGTAATAAGGTTTTGGGTTGGGTTTTTTAATGAGTTTTCAGACTGGATTTACATTATAACCGATATTTGTTTTGTTGAATCTCCCCCGAAAGACTTGACATTCAGTTCGATTTTCGCGTCAAACTGGGAAGAAAGGGCAAGGCTGGGAATCGAACCCAGAACCTCACGGTTTACTTGTTAGACAGGTGAACGTCTTAACCGTCCTGCCACCTTCCTTCTGCGATAGATTGATTGACTGAATGACTGACTGACTGATTGAATGATCGACTGACTGATTGATTGATTGGTTGTTTGATTGATTGATCGGTTGATTGATCGATCGATCGATCGATTGACTGACTGATGGAGATCGTGGTGGCGGTGTCTTCATTATAGATGTCTTCTAACAAGTTTGCAACCTGTCTATATCTTTCTCTCCCCTGCATTGATGTCAGAGCCACGGGGTAGCAGTGTCAGAAACATTCAGGCCTGAAGCAGTGGGCTCAATAATGGATGAGCGAAAGGTGGTAAAGAATTCCCTTTTCGCTGCTGAGAATTATATTTGTTTCTTCCTTTTCTTTTGTTTTCTTTTGTTTTCTTTTGTTTTCTCTTCTCTCTACTCTCTCTCTCTCTCTCTCTCTCTCTCTCTCTCTCTCTCTCTCTCTCTCTCTCTCTCTCTCTCTGGCTCCCTCCATTGCACTGTACAACACAGAGCACAATAGCTGCATGTTGCTTTTCTCCCACAAAGCCAGTTAAAAAAACAAAAATTAAAAACCAGAATGGTTAAGCCATAAGAACAATCTGCCTGCTCTGAGGTCGTGTTTGATCTTTTGTAGTATGTTTGTCCATCGTGTTCGACGATGACCTCCAAAACAGCAGAGGAGGAAACTGGGCAGAAATTTGATTTTAGTGGAGATGCCTTGCCCACAGTACATCCCCACTAGCACTCTCTCGGCCAAGTGGGCATAAGGACAGTCAGCGTTGGAGATGTTCTCCAAAGGCCAACCAGCCCCCAGGGCTGCAGCACATAAGGACTGTGCGAGTCAAGCCTCCTAGTCAGAGAGTCATAGTCGATCACTAAAGACTAAGCTGTAAAGTGGAATTCCATGAGTGGAAAAGCCACTGGTCATACAGCTTCTCACTTTGCTGTTGCCACCAGCGTCAATGGTTTAATCAAGAACTGTGATAAAGCCCAGGAGCTGACGGCAGTAGCCACCATGTAAACTGCAGACATGGGTTTGTGGGGGGGGATGGAGGGGTGGCTTGTTTGGGTGTTGTTGTTGTTGGGTTGTTGTTGTTTTTTTGGGGGGGCTGGGGGAGGAGGAAGGGTCGTTCCTCAGCCAGAGCTCGGAGGTTCCCCAATGGTGAGATTTTTGCGTATGCGACCGTTTTTTTCCCCACCATTAAGTAAGCTGCATTCCGCCTTGTGATGTCTTAACTCGACACCAGTGTGCATACACTTCTTTAAAATGTTGTGACCCCTCCTTACAGGCACGCAATGGCCTACTCTTTCGAAAAGCGGAACGGGTTTTAACGTATGCGCAAGATGTTCTGCACACGGGGCCTAGCTCGGTTTATAGTCTCATTCGAAGGACTTGAAAGGGAGTGGAGTCCGTACTGATGTCAACTGCAGGAGGAATCAAACAGGTGGTGGCTCGAACCCGGGCCATCAGATTGCCAGTTCAGCGCTCTAACCACTAGACTACCCCGCCCCCACCCTCCCATCACACCTCCCTCCGGAAGACATGTTGTTGTTGCTTGGATTGGGGTTTTATTCTAGGTTTGGATGGGTTGGGGGAGGAAGGGGCGTGTTTTGGGGGGGGGGGGGGGGGGGGGGCTTTTTTGTTCCTCGGCTAGAGCTCCGAGGTTCACCAATGGTGAGATTTTTGCGTAAGCGACTTGGTTATATTGCCCCTCATGAAGGTAGCCACATTCCGACTTCAGGGTAAATCCGTCAGTCAATCCGTGCCACCATTCCATGCCGCGAGACGAACTTTTATGCCATTCAGATACTGCATTACACTAAGTCATAAAAAGATTCCATCATGAAATTATTAGATCATAAAATAAACACAAGAAACTCTTGTCTAGTTTCAGCTATCACTGGGAGAACAATTTTTGTTGTCATTCCTCGGTAGGCTATAGCTCCAAGCTTCTCCAAAGGTGAGATTTGGGTGGTATAACATCATTTTTTGTGTTTGTTTTTGTCCCACCATGGAGGTAGCTACATTCTGACTTCGGGGAACAAATTGATATCAAACCAATATCAGTTAATTCACAAATATGTGTCAAGACAACAAACAACACGAGGTAGGAAGCAAAATACCTTTAGGGAGAGCGAAGATCTAGAGTTGCAGATTTTCAGACGATAATATATTCTTATGGTGACTGGCGTCTCCATCTTCCTGCAGTTATCAACAGAGAGAGAGAGAGAGAGAGAGAGAGAGAGAGAGAGAGAGGAGAGAGAGAGAGAGAGAGAGAAAGAGAGAGAGAGGAGAGAGAGAGAGAGAGGGGGGGGGGGGGGAGAGAGAGAGAGAGAGAGAGAGAGAGAGAGAGAGAGGAGAGAGAGAGAGAGAGAGAGAGAGAAACCAATGTGTCAATCAATCAATAAAAAAGTAAATACATAAAATGTCGATCAATCAATCAAAACAAAGACGCTTCAACCACGTGAATGGTGTTGTTAACGTTCCCCAGTTGAACACTCCAAGGGTCACCCAGAACATGCACTCTGTCTCACTCATCATACCTGGGAATCTCTGCGAGACTGTTTACGTACGCGTTTTCAAGTACCTGGCTTTATAGACAACCATACTCTGACTTCCGAGGAATTTTCTTCTTTAGTAGGGAGTATAGGTTGTTACTCTGAAAGGTTGTCGAAGATGAAAACGATATGAACATAATATTTTAAAGCATAACAGCATCCCACATCTTAAGAAAGGAAATATGAGACAGTGACACAAGTACCAAACACTCAGCCTTGTCAGCCATCCAAGCAAGGTGATGCTCAGAATTATTCTGAATACATTCCAAAAGCCAGTAGAAGAAACACTCGCAGAAGAAAAGACTGTTATCAGATCTAGAAGAAGAACAATTGAACAGAGTTTTATTTGCAGGCTTATTATCAGGAAGCATCTCCCGACCAAAATATCTTTTCCACAATTTCATCGACTTCAAGAAAGCGTTTGATAAATTTTGAAAATGATGGACTGTGGCAAACCTTCAGAACTTTCAACTTTGAGGAAAGACTAATGCACATCATTCAGGCACTCTTTAACAATGCCAGAAGTACGGTCCTTACAAACAGCCAGATCGGAGATTTCTTTTGAACAACAGCAGGAGTTAGACAAGGCTGGATACTCTTGCCTACTATATTTAACCTTTCTCTTGAGATTTCGCAAGAGACCCTCTTTGAATGTCAGACCACTGTATCTCTTGGTGGCAGATCCGTTTGCAATCTGAGGTTTGCTGATGACATTGATCATCTAGGATGCGGTAAAAACAAACTCCAATAACATATAAGCAAGTTAGAACAACGAGCTAGCCCTTATAGTATGGAGATCAATCAGTGAAGAGAAGAGTAAAGTCATGGTAAACAACACCAGTGACGTTACAATTAGCATCATCCTGAATGGTCACTCTCACCTCTCACCTATCCCGTAGTCCCTTGGACCGTTGGGGCACTCATGAAGATTTTGCAACCAGCTTCCTCCTTTCCCCGTCGTCCTCTGCTTTCATTAGCAATTCGTTCCACTCTTGAGTCCACTCTCTGATGTTGTCTTCCCATCGTTTTCTCTGTCTGCTTCTTCGTCTCCCTCCTTGTACTGTTCCCTGTAGGACAGTCTTGGCCAGTCCAGATGTTTGTGTGACGTGCCCGAACTAAAGTAGTTCGCTTCTTTTCACTGAAGTCAGAAGCTCTTCATAATTATGGTTCATAGCGTTTTCAATTATGATCAACAACTTGAAGAAACCGTTGTTGTACACGCGTGTCAGTTATAGTGGAAACAATAATAATAATAATAATAATAATAATAATAAATGGAAATTATATAGCGCTATATCTTGCAAAGACAAATCAAAGCGCATGCATTCAACCTAATCTTACACAGTCACGCGATCATTGATAAATAATCAATAGTTTAAACAAACAGATATTTACAAATGTACTGCTTCACCCCACAAGTGTCAAACCCCACTAGCTGCACTACAATCCATCACTGGGTCCTCCTTCACTTCAGGCTTCTGCATAGACAGGGGGATGGGACAGTCAGCTGCTGACACACAGGGTGGGCAGATGTAGCTGATTGGGGGTGGCTGACACACAGGGAAGGAAGACCTAGCTGATGAGGGGTGGCCTGCTGTGTATGTTGTCCAACTGCTGCATCTCTTCAACCACTGCATGTTCATGCTCCACTGCAGTGCCAGTCCAAAGCTGCACACTAACGGCACAGTCATTCACTGTCACAGTGAAGACTGACCTGCCTTTCTTTCTGCCTCTCTCCAAGATGCCACCAGTTTCACCAGGTGATTGTCTGCAGTACTGCGCCTTTGTGTTGCTGTTCGGCACAGGGTTCGCCACGTGTGTTGACACTGGCAAAATAATGATGGTTTTCATGTTCACCCATCAACTTCCAAGATGAAACCATGTGGTCCGTTAACAGGCTAGTCAAGGATTTCTCTGCAGCTGCTGGAAGACCAGTAACTGGCATTTTGAAATGTTAGAACTAGCGAATTTTACCGCAGCTTACTTTCCACCCTTTTGTACGGCTCGGAGTGCTGGAGGATGACTGAGAGTGACCTCGACAAACTATCCACATTCCACACGAAGAATCTCAGAAGAATCTTGCGCATCTTCTGGCCTGAGACCATCTCCAACCAAGAACTTTTTGCCCGTTGCAACCAAGAAAGCATGGACAACATCATCATGCATAGGTGAGGGGATGGATAGGGCATATCTGCGTCGGGAACAGGGAAACATCGCCGAACAGCCCTCACTGGACACCAGAGGGAAAACGCAAACGAGGACGACCCAAGAACACTTGGCGTCGGACTGTCGAAGCAGAGCTGAAGACCTTCCAACATACCTGGGGAACCATTCAGAAGCTGGCCCAGGACAGACCGCAGTGGAGAACATTTGTTGCTGCCCTACGTGCCAATAAGGCACAAAGGCATTGATGATGATGATGTTACTGAAAGCACACCCTGTTGCTTTGCATCACAAAGATAGAGAGAAAGAGAGAGAGAGAGAGAGAGAGAGAGAGAGAGAGAGAGAGAGAGAGAGAGAGAGAGAGAGAGAGAGAGAGAGACAGACAGACAGACAGACAGACAGACAGACAGACAGACAGACAGACAGACGTCTAGACAGACAGAAAGGGAGTGACAGACATACAGAGACTCAGACAGACAGTCATACAGAGACTCAGACAGAATACAGACCCAGACAGACAGACAGACAGACAGGAGACCAAAATCAACTATTCACCTCTAAAGATCCCTGGAGAGTTAGACCCCCCTGTTAAAAATTGCCCATTAACAATCCCGTGAACAAATCAAAGAATCTTCTGCACCTTTAGAAAAAGCACCCTGCCCTTGTAGCCCCCAGCTCGCCATCTCTCTCTCTCTCTCTCTCTCCACACACACACACACACACACACACACACACCACAACCTTAGACCCAAGCGCAAAGTGTCATGAAATATTCACCCCAAATGTTTGGCCGCAAACAAAAGCGTGGATTGTGGCCTTATTTGCGCGCGCTTGTCAGAAAGAGGCCAGAGCGCTTGTTGAGGACGCGACGTCAGCTTTATGAATATTGATAAGCTAGAGAGTTGCCAGAGAACTGCTTGGTTAGTAGTTAGTTACGGGGCTTTGAATCTGCGGCTTTTGCGAGCAGAAGAGATGGGTCGAGAGTTTTTTCTTTATGATTTTCGGTTTTCAATTATTGACGCAGGAGTCTTGCCCACTTGTTTCATGTCACACTCTCTCTCTCCTCTCTCCTCCCTCATCTCTCTCTCTCTCTCTCTCTCTCTCTCTCAAAGAACAATGACCCCCCCCCCCCCCAAAAAAAAAAAGATTTGCCATTGTCTCTCTCTCGATTTCTTGCGAATTTTTCTTAACGGGGACTGATGTAAAAAAGCACATGAGTGCTTATTCATTATCCTCGAAATAAAAGATTTTGTCATTGCCATTCTTCTCTCTCTCTCCTCTCTCTCTCTCTCTCTCTCCTCTCTCTCTCCTCTCTCCCTCTCTCTTCTCTCTCTCTTGTTCTCTGTCTCTGTCTCTCTCTCTCTCTCTCTCTTCTTTCTCTCTCCAAAATCTATGCCTCTCTCTCATCTCTCCCTCTCTCCTTCTCTCCCTCTCTCCCCTCTCTCTCTCTCTTCTCCTCTCCTCTCTCTCTCTCTCCCTCTTTCTCTCTCTCTCTCCTCTCCTCCTCTCTCTCCTCCTCCTCTCTCTCCTCTCTCTCCTCTCTCTCTCTCCCTCTCTCTCCAAACTCTATCGGCCCTGGTCGATGGTGTTTGTTTAACCGTGTGTGGACCTACAACATCCTCCTCTGTGGTTGTTCCAAGTTGTTTCATCATACAGCCCTTGTCTCTGCCCAAGAGCTGAAAGATATTGGCCAAACAATTGGTTTTTACGAGCTTAAGTTTTCTCTCTCTCTCTCTCTCTCCTCCTCCGTCGCTCGCTCTTGCTCTCCGACGTGAAGAATTGAATTTGTATTGTCACCTTTCTCCTTCATTTTCTCTCTTCTCCGTATCTCTTCTCGCTACGCACCACTGAAGATGCTCGCATCGCTCTTCCTCTACGATGAAGTTGAAGTTGGCAATGTTAACGTTAAAAAGGTTTTGGCTCCTTTCTTCTTTTTCTTTTGGTTTTTTTTTTTTAATCTGAGAATAAAAGCGTATGCCACTAAATTTCTAAAGGCAGCCATGCTTATTTCAAGGAACATACTGTGCATCATGTAGCATTATGGTTATTAAACCTTTAAAGATTCGAAAAACACTATTGCCTTATTTTTCCCTGTATGTTATCAAGTTGTTAGGACCTGCAATATTTTTTGTGCTTTTACAAGTCGTTCTGTTCACACCACATTTTTTTGGTTGTTGTTGCCCCCTTTCATATGGGGCTGTGGCCTTAAAAATAAGGAATAAACCATCTGAAGTCTAAGAAAGAAGGTGGCAGGACGGTTAAGACGTTCACATGCCTATAACAAGTAAACCATGAGGTTCTGGGTTATAAATATTCCCTTTCTCCCCAGTTTGACAAGAAAATCCAACTGAATGTCAAGTCTTGCCGAGGAGAAGACTCTCAAACCAGTCGGACCCGTGTGCTTGTAGGACTTGTGCACATCAAAAGAACGCCCAACAGTCAAAAATAGGAAAGAATAGGGAGGCATCTCCCGACTGTCCTGGTGAACTTGGTAGGTTCAATTCTCAACCGTACCCACGGAGTCGGAATGTGAGCTATCTTAATGGTGGGGGAAAAAAACTATCCCCTACCCAAAAATCTCACTATTGGTGAACCTCGGAGCTCTAGCCGAGGAATGAAATAAAAAGAACCCATAAGTCTGAAGTCTCTTTTG
>CM054155.1:42384732-42392232 GCA_028751875.1 Rapana venosa | reverse complement strand
TGGTTGCGGAGGAGGGGTGGGGTAGAGAAGAGGGGAGGAGGAGAGGGAAGAGAGAGAGAGAGAGAGAGAGAGAGAGAGAGAGAGAGAGAGAGAGAGAGAGAGAGAGGAGAGAGGAGAGGGGAGAGAGAGAGAGAGAGAGGAGAGAGAGAGAGAGGGAGAGAGAGAGATAAGAGAGAGAGAGGAGAGAGGAGAGGGGAGAGAAGGGAGGGGAGAGAGAGAAGAGAGGGGGGGGGGGGAGAGGGAGAGAGAGAGAGAGAGGAGAGGAGAAGAAAGAGAGAGAGAGAGGAGAGGAGAGAGAAAGAGAGAGAGGAGAGAGAGGGGGGAGATAAGAGAGAGAGGAGAGAGAGAGAGAGAGAGAGAGAGAGAGAGAGAGCGAGAGAGAGAAAGAGAGAGGAGAGGGGAGAGAGAGAGAGAGAGAAGAGAGAGAGAGAGAGAGAGAGAGAGAGAGAGAGAGAGAAGAGAGAGAGAGAGAAGGAGAGAGAGAGAGAGAGAGGAAAGAGGAGAGGGAGATAAGAGAGAGGGGAGAGGAGAGAGAAGAGAGAGCGAGAGAGAGAGGGGGGAGAGAGAGAGAGGGAGAGAGAGGGGGGAGAGAAAGAGAGAGAGAGAGAGAGAGAGAGGGACAGAGAGAGGAGAGAGAGCGAGAGAGAGAGAAAAGAGAGAGAGAGAGAGGAGAGGGGAAGAAGAAGAGAAGGAGAGAAAAGAGGGGGGAGAGAAGAGAGAGAAAAGATAAGAGAGAGAGAGAGAGAGAGAGGGGGAGTGAGGGGAGGGGAAAGGGGGTTTGGGGGGGGAAGAAGAGAAAGAAGAGAGAAGAGGGGAGGGGAAGGGATTTGAGGCGTGACAATGAGATAAGGCGAGGGGGAGAGAGAGCACAATATTATTAGGAAAGGGAAAGGCAAGGCCACACAGGTGATGAAATATTGAGTGAAGTCATCAGCGGTTAGCGCGCTATAGGGCCTACCGCCTAGGTTAGGCCTAAATTCAACACTTCCCACTGTCCCTTATCGGTCTGCCAGTCGTTCTTTCTTTCTGTCTGTCTGTCTTTCTTTCTGTCTTTAATGGGTAGGCCTATGGCTTGACTGACTGACTGACTGATTGACTGACTGACTGACTGATGCACAGTCATGCTTTCCGCTTTTCTGCACGCTTCATAGAACATGACTGTCCTCCATGATTGTCTTCCGTTTGGGTTGTGGGTGTGTGTGGGGGAGGTGGGGAGGGAGGGGTGTGTGGTGGGGGTGGGTGGGGGGGGGGGTGTGTGGAGGAGGGGAATGTGTGGTGGGGAGGGGGGGGGGGGGGGGGATGGGTGTGGGGAGGGGGATGGTGGTGGGGGGATGTGGGTGGGGATGGAGGGGGTGGGGGGTGGGGGGAGGGGGAAGTGTGGGGGGAGGGGGGTGTGAAGTGTGTGTTTTAATTTTATTATTATTTTTATTTATTCTTTTATATAGAGAATATTGGACTAAGCACTCATGTGCTTTTTTTTTTTTTTTTACATCCAGTCCTCCGTGTGTATGCGGTTTTGTACATTTTGTCATCTGTTCCCAACGGGCACACAATGGCCTACTCTTTCGAAAAGCGGAACAGGATTTAACGTGTGTGAGTGCGTGTGTGTGTGTTTTGCGCATGTGCGTGTATGTGTGGGTGAGTGGGCGGGGGTTGAGATGTAATATTCACTTTCCGCTGCATCCTGGTTTTTGTTATAATTGTTGAGTTTTGTTTGGGGGTGGGGGGAGAGCTTGTTGCGACGCTTTTGTTGTTGTTTGTGTTGTTGGTTTTGTTATGATTCCTTTTGTTGTTTGCTTGGTTGGTGTTGGTTTTGTTGTTGTTTTGGGGGTGTTTTGTTGTGGGGTTTGGTTGTTGTTGTTTTTTTTTGTTTGTTTTTTTGGGGGGTGGTTGGGATAGAACTGCTTTTTCGTTAATATCATGGTGATTATTTGGTTTGCTGCCACTGAAGTTGTTGTTACTGAGGTTGTTGTTCTTTTGACTTTCAGAGGCGGGTATTTATTCATTCCAGAAAATAAAACGAACAAAACCAGGTTTTATTTACTTATTCTTTTTATTTCAAGGATAATGGAATAAGCACTCGTGCTTTTTTTTTTTTACATCCAAGCCCCGTGTGCATGCAGTTTTGTACATTTTGTCATCCGTTCCCACCAACACACAATGGCCTACTCTTCCGAAAGGCGGAACGGGTTTTAACGCGTGCGCAAAATGTTCTGCGTGCGTTCGCACACGGGACCTCGGTTTATAGTCTCATTCAAGTCCTTTTTTTTTTCTTTTGAGGGGAGTGGGGGGGGGGGGGGGGGGGGGGTGGAGTCGGCACTGGTGTTAACTCCAGAGGAAAAATCCTCTTGAACGAGAATCGAACCCGGGTCAGCAGATCACGAGCCAACACGTATCACTCTAACCACCAGGCTATCCCGTCCCCGAAAGTTCAAGTCGCCTTCAGTGTCAAAAGTGACAGGTAGGCTAAGTGCATGCATTACTCACCTGAACAGAAAAAAAAATCTGTCCTGCTGACAGCTTGAAAAAAATAACCAGCTTTCACAGCAGGAATCCTATTTTCAAAAAGAAGAAAGAAAGAAAGAAAGATTTTATTCTTTTATTTTATTCTTTTATTTGGAGGTTAATGGAATAAGCACTCATGTGCTTTTTTCATCCAGTCCCCATGTGTTTGCAGTTGTTTTTTAATTTTGTCATCCGTTCCCACCGGCACACAATGGCCTACTCTTCCGAAAAACGGAACGGGTTTTAACGTGTGCCCAAGATGTTCTCTGTGTGTTTAGACACGGGACCTCGGTTTACAGTCTCATCCGAAAGACTTATGGGGAGAGTGGAGTCGGCACTGATGTTAACTCCAGAGGAAAAATCCTCTTGAAATAGAATCGAACCCGGATCAGCAGATCACGACCTCCTGAAAGGAAAGACAGACAGAAAGAAAGAAAGAAAGAAAGAAAGAAAGAAAGAAAGAAAGAAGAAAGAGAAAGAAAGAAGAAAGAAAGAACGAAACAAGAAAGAAAGAAGAAAAATAAAGAAAGAAAGAAAGAACGAAAGAAAGAAAGAACGAAAGAAATAAAGAAAGAAAGAAAGAAAGAAAGCATGAAGGACGTGAGGTTTCAGTTCGATTCCCAGCATTGCTCTTTGTTCCCAGTTTGACTCCCCGCCCCCCCCCCCCCCCCCCCCCCCCCCCACACACACACAAAATCGAACTGGATAATGAACATCCAAGCTTGTCACATCTCTTATTCTCTTACGTTTAGACTACTGCAATTCTCTCTTGGCTGGTCTACCAGCATCGTCCGTCCACTCTCTTCAACGCATACAGAACTCTGCAGCTCCGATTAGTCCTTTAAAAAAAATCTGAACACATCACTCCTCTCTACCCTCTGCTTCAAATGTCTCTACAAATCTGCTCCCTCTTATCTCTGCATCTGGCTTCACCTGTAACCTGTACAAGCCACCACAGAGACGCCCGTTCAAGGGGACTTTCCCCCTGGAGTTAACATCAGTACAGACTCCACTCCTCCGAAAGTCCTTCGGGTGAGACTATAAACCGAGACCCTCGAGTGCAAACGCATGCAATATATCTTACGTGCATGTTAAAACCCGTTCTGGCTTTCGTTAGAGTAGGCCATTGCGTGCCTGCAGTGAACAGATGACATTTTTTTTTTAACCCAGCGCATACACAGTGGTGTTTTTTGACATCATCCTTGAAGTCGGAATGTGGCTACCTTCATGGTGGGCAAAAAATGGTCCCATAGGCAAATTCTCACCATTGGTGAACCTCTGAGCTCTAGCCGAAGAACGGAAACACACACACACACGCGCGCGCGCGCGCGCTATATGCACGCACACACGGACGCCACGATATATAATATACACACCACATATATCGAATGTGTGTGTGTGTGTGTGTGTGAGTGTGTGATGTGTTGTGTGTGTGTTGTAGTGTGTGTGCTGTGTGTTGTGTGTTTATGTGTGTGTTGTGCCGCGGCTGCGCGCGCGCGCCAGATTAATGGTGAAGACCTGCTTAAAAATCATCATATCAACTTGTACACACTGCAATTTCTATAAGGTGATAACACCTTAGAGTGGGGGGTGGGGGCAGGTGGGCATGAGGATGACGAAAGAGGGGGGATTTTGAGGAACATTTACCTGGCTGTAGAACCTGACTGTTTTTCTCGTGGTGGTCTGTTCATTTGCTTTTTTTAAACATTGATTTGATAGCATTAGAAATTATCTTGACATGATTTAGCATTTGGGATATTTTTTCACTATTGATTTTAAGCATTGTGATATGATTTTAACATTGTTTGAAGCATTTAGAAATGTTATGTTACGGTTTAGATTAAGGCATTTAAAAATATATATATTTACACATTGATTTTAAAGGATTGAAACTTAGGTTAGCATTGATTTAGCATTTAGATATGATTTACATGGTTTAAGCATTTAGGATAATTTACTGGTTAGATAGCTTTTATGTATTATTTTAACATTGATTTAAAGCATTTAGAAATTAGGTTAACATTGATTTAAGCATTTAGATATTATTTTAACATTGATTTAAAGCATTTAGAAATTAGGTTAACATTGATTTAAGCATTTAGATATTATTTTCGCATTGATTTAAGCATTTAGAAATTATGTTAACATTGATTTAAGCATTTAGATATTATTTGAACATTGATTAAAGCATTTAGATATTATTTGAACATTGATTTAAGCATTTAGGTATTATTTGAACATTGATTTAAAAAGGTAAAGGTAAAGGAGTCCCATAACCTATAAGGTCGTAGGGGAGCGAGGCGTCAGAGACCTCACTTCTCTAGGGCCAGCATATTGAGGGCGGCGCCCATCTCCTCTCCCTCGTGCTTCCTCCTTGACCATACAGAGCCAGTACAGCGGCATCGGGGGAACTGGGGGAACTGTACTGAAGCCAAGGCGCGCAAACGGTCACCCAATTTATTTAGAAATATTCCTCTCTCCTTTTTTTTTTCGTTCCTTGGCTTAGAGTTTACCAGCAATGGTGAGATGTGTGTGTGTGTGTGTGTGTGTGTGTGTGTGTGTGTGTTGTGTGTGTGTGTGTGTGTGTGTGTGTGTGTGGTGTGTGTGACGGCGCGGCGCGCGCGCGCGCGACCGGATTTAAAAAAAAAATTTCAACCATTAAGGTAACTGCATTCCATCTCCGGGGATGAACGTCTAAACACGACACTGACGTGCAGAGGCTGGCGTCATTTGTTTGTTTGTTTTGTTTGTTATTTTCCTTGTTGTTGTTGTTGTTTTTTTGTGTTGTTTGTTGTTTTGTTTTCTTTTTTGTTTGTTTTGCTGTTGGGGAGTAATCCGTTTTCACCTGCAACAATGACCTACTCTTTCGAAAGGTAGAACGGGTTTTAACGTGTGCCCAAGATGGTCGGCGTTCGTTCGCACACAGGGCGTTGGTTTATAGTCTCATCCGAATTTTAGAGAGAGTGGAGTTGGTACTGATGTGAACTCCAGGGGGATCGGTGGTCTAGAGGTAACGCGCCTGCCTAGAAAGCAAAAAGTCCGGGTTGGAGTGTGCGGTGATTTGAATCCCGTTTGGGCCCGAAACTTTTCCCCCATCCATTAGACCATGAGTGGTGGTCTGGGTGCTAGTCTTTCCGATGAGACGATAAACCCAGGTCCTGAGTGTTACACATAATTATTTAACGCACGTAAAAGAACCCACGGCAACAAGAGAGTTGTCCCTGGCAAAATTCTGTAGAAAAAAGCCACTCTGATAGGGAAACAAATACAGTTGCAGACAGGGGGGAAAAAAAGGTGGCGCTCTCCCCGGGGAGAGCAGCCCGAATTTCCCGCAGAGAAATGTGTGTGACTTAAAAGAGGTATGAATAAAATAGATAAACAAGAAGTAAAATAAAATCCCCTTGAACGGGTGTCTGGGTGGTGGCTAGAACCCGGGATCGATCCCGTGACGTCAAATTGCGAGTGCAACGCTCTTACCACTAGACTATCCCGCCCCCCTCACCCCCTCCTCCATTTACATTTTTTAAAAAATACTATGGACAAATACCAAACCAACACACACACACACACACACACACACACACACACACACACACACACACAAACAAACAAACAAACAAACAACTAGAAGATCTTGCGCACACGTTAAATCCTGTTCCGCTTTTCGTAAGAGTAGGCCATTGTGTGCCGGTAGGAACGGATGACAACATTTTACAAAACACGGGGACTGGATGTAAAAAATCACACGTGTTCTTATTCCATTATCCGCGAAATATTTTTTTTAAACACACACACACACACACACCACACACACACACACACACACTTACACACACATCATAGAAATCAGGTTGAAATTTTATTAATTTTTCTTCATATTTGTTTTAAGTACACGCAAATAACAATGATTAAAAGTTAACACAAACACTTCATTGGGGAGAAAAACCACAATTTGGAACGAAAAGCAACCCACAGAAGATCATTTTGTCATTTTACTTCACATGAAATATTGCGACTTATTCCACGCGGCGAGATCAAGCCTATTAGAAGAAATTCCAAAGAGTTATCACACACCAACATAATTATATTCTTTCCAGTTCAGTTTCACCAAATTATAAACACTCTTTTCCAGTTTTTGCTTTCACAAAAAAATCTTAACACTTGAAAGTAAACTAATGCTACAAATTAAACCTACTTTTTGGACAGAAGAAGTATAACGAAAAAAAAGGTTAGTTCCTTTCATAAAATACCAAATTTTGGACATTCTTTTTTTTTATAAATTATTATTCCTCGGCTAGAGCTCCGAGGTTCACCAGTGGTGAGATTTTTGTTGCGCATGATACCGGGGTTTTTTTTCCCCACCATGAAGGTAGCTGCATTCCGACTTCGGAGATGAATTGTATTTTGAAACTGAACGTGTCTCAGTCCCTTCCACACTAAATTCAACGGAGAAGTATTTATCCTGTCTCCTTCTCTTTCGTTCCTCGGCTAGAGCTCCTAAGTTCATGGATGGTGAGATTTTTGCGCATGCAACCATCCTTCCCCCCCCCCCCCCCCCACACACACACACACACACCATCAAGGTAGCCGAATTCCAACTTCAGGGTGTCATTTATCCCTTCAAGTACGTGCATCCTGTTCGCTTGGCACTTTGCAAAAACCAAGACTCGAATCTCTTTCAACTATCATCACATGCCAAATAATTAACAAGAAAATGTCCCTGAAATCGGATTGCGGCTACCTAAAGGGTGGGTGGTTTGGTGGGTGGGGTGGGGGCTGGGTGGGTGGGGGTTGGTGGGTTGGGGGGGGGGGGGAGGTCACATACGCATAAATTTCACCATCGGTGGTGAACTTCGGAGCTCTAGCCCGAGGAACGAGAAATAAAAGTTAAATTAAAAACACCCATCATCCCTGCCCACACCCTTCTCTCAGCGGCGGTATCGGCACCGCTGGGATACGGTCACTTGTCAGTGATGCTGTGTTCAGCTCAGGAGC
>CM054155.1:42264732-42379732 GCA_028751875.1 Rapana venosa | reverse complement strand
AGTGCAAGTATACAAAATCTTACCTATCACTGCTCTTTTCACTACAGTAACTCTCTGTCGTTAAAACATATAACAGACAATTGCGTAAAGGCCTTTTGTACTGTTTATAATCCGATGTGTAAAAGATCAAATGGGTATGATATAACTGTTCACAGCGCAGACATACTACAAAAGTACAAAAAGCTAATCACATTAGTTGCTTAAATGTTTTGTTGCAGATGGGTTCTTTTCACAATAAAGGAGCATGATTTTTCTTCTTTTTTTTTTTCGTTCCTCGGCTAGAGCTCCGAGGTTCACCAATGTTGAGATTTTTGCGTAAGCGACCGTTCCACCCCCCCCCCCCCCCCTCCCTCCTTTCACCCACCCACCCACCATTAAGGTACCCGCACTCCGACTTCGAGAATGGTGTCTAAATAAGACACTTGTGTGCATGCGTTTTATTTAAAATTTTGTCATCCGTTTCTGTCGGCACGAAATGGCCTACTCTTCCGAAAGGCGCAACTCTACCCCCTTCTTTATCACTTATGTGTGTTGTTGTTGTTGTTGTTGTTGTTGTTGTTGTTGTTGTTGTTGTTGTTGTTTTCCTGATCTAGTCACAATCTGTAAACACATAGTTATCTTATTTTTAGTTATCTTACTTTTTGTCTATATAATGAGGCAGTTTTGTTCAGTACAGCCCATTTTTTTGGCATAGAGATACCAGAGTACTCATAATTACCTAAGCATTGCTAGTGGTACCAGAATCATCATGTATCGGTGCTACTTTGTTGTGAACTGACATTATTTTGAATACCAAAGGCGAAGGAACGAGTTTGTAACGTGTGTGCGAGATGTTCTGCGTGCATTTACACACAGGGCCTCGGTTTATATAGTCTCTTCCGAAAGACTTTAACATTCAGTTCGATTTTCTCGTCAAACTGGGAAGAAAGGGCAAGGCTGGGAATGGAACCCAGAACCTCAGGGTTTACTTGTTAGGCAGGTGAGCGTTTTAACCGTCCTGACATATTTCCTTCTTGAACATGCTTATTATTCGAAGGATTGAATTTCCCCCGTGGGGATGCTGGGGGCCTGCATTATCATCATCATGATCATCATCATCATTATCATCATCGTCATCGTCATCATCATCATCATCATCATCATCACTGTTGTTGTTGCTCTTGTGTTGTTGTTGCTGTTGTTGTTCTTCTTCTTCTTCTTCTTACCATTATCATCATTTTTGTTATCGTCAATATATCGTTATCATTATCATTAGATCAATTATTATCATTAATGCTGATACTGTTATCATTATCAATATTACTATTATTAGTATCATCATTATCGTTGTTGTTATTGTTGGGTCTATCATTACTACTACTACTATTACTACTATTGTTATCATCACCATCACTATTATTATTATTACATCATTATTATCATCATCATCACCATCTTCACTATTATAACATATTATCAGAATAACTGTTGTAGTTGAGATTATATTCTTAAAAACTATTGTGTCAATGGTCATAACATAACCCAACCACAGCAAATTTCATCAAGCCACAGCCTATTATCAGGCAAACAAATAAAATAGACATCACGTAAAAAGGTAAAGGTGTCCTATAACCTATGTGGTCGTGGGGAGCGAGGCGTCAGAGACCTCACTTCTCTAGGGCCAGCATATTGAGGGCGGCGCCCATCTCCTCTCCCTCGCTGCTTTACCTTCCCTGACCCTAAAGAGAGCAGGTACCCATTTACAGCTGGGGGAACTGGGGGAACTGTACTGAAGCCAAGGCGCGCAAACGGTCACTCATCCAAGTGGTAACCACGTTCGATGCTGCTTAACTTAAGAATTAACATCAATGCAGACTCCACTCTCCCCAAAAGTCTTTCGGATGAGACTATAAACCGAGGCCCCGTGTGCGAACGCACGCAGACCATCTTGCGCATACGTTAAATCCTGTTCCGCTTTTCGTAAGAGTAGGCCATTGTGTGCCGGTGGGAACAGATCACAGAATTTACAAAACCGCATACACACGGGGACTGGATGTATAAAAGCACCTGGGTGCTTATTCCATTATCCTCGATATAAAAGAATAAATTTTAAAAAATAATAATAATAAGCTCGGGGAAAGTGAGTGCTCTGATCACTGAGCTATCCCGTCCCCATAGCGATGTCTATGTAAAAACATCGTTTCTATACATAGGTCTAGATCCTCTGATGCCATGACAAAAAATAAAAACGAAGGAAGATGATAAAAGCACACAACATGCATACGCTAAGCTGAAGCAAAGCAGCCCTTCCCTTCACCACCTCCCCCCCCCCCCTCCTCCAAAATGCAGTAAATTCTACAATTAGAAATGAGGAAGGAGAAAGATTTTTGAAAAAAACCCAAACAAACAAAAACACCACCACCAACAACAAAAATGAGCACTTTTTTCTTTCGTTCTTCGGCTAGAGCTCCCGAGGTTTAGGCCTACTAGTGGCCAGATTTTGCGTAGCCACCGTTTGTTCCCCTACCCTTAAAGGTAGCCGCATTCCGACTTCTCTTCGGGGAAAACAGCGGAGAATTGAACCTACCAATTATGGCAGGACAGTCTGGTCGAGAGGTGCAGGTCTCCTTGCTCTTTCCGATATTCAACTGTCATAGGTCCAAATAAGTTATAGAGACATGTATATATATTAATAATTTGGAACAAAATATCATTTTTATACATACCAATGCCTTTGGCGGGGTGGGGGGTGGGGGGTGGGGGGGGGGGGGTGACCGGAGGCATGTAATAAAACACGACATGCAAACGCCAAACTGAAGTAAATCAACCCCCCCCCCCCCTCACACACTCACACACACACCACACACACACACACACACACAAACCCAACCCCAAAAACCAAAAAATCCCCGAAAAAAACAAACAAAATAACCCCTCCCACCCCCACCCCCACCCCCCCAAAAAAAAATCCAACCCAACCAAAAAAAAGCAACAAACAAGCAAACTAGAAAAAAAAAAAAAGCAATAATAATTTATTTATTTTTAAGTGCAGAAAATTCTACAACTAAGTACTATGAGTGGAACAGAAGACCGACCCCCCCCCCCCCCTCCCCCCAAAAAATATATATATATATCTTTGAATTTAAAACGCACTTTATTCCCGAAGTTGAAATGCGCTACCTTAAAGGTAGAGACAAAAAAGTTCGTGTATATGTGCATACGCAAAAAATCTCACCACAGTTGTGAACCTGGGAGCTCTCTAGCCAAGGAACGAAAACAAAACAACAACAAAACAACAACAACAAAAACCCACACAGTCTCTTCTTCTCTCAAGAGGATTTCGTGGTGTAGTGGTAGTATGTTGGTTGTAGATACAGTCCCTAAATCGGTTAATTCCGCTGGTACTCTAATATAATCAAAAGAGAGAAAAGTTCTTTAACAAGTTTCCTTTCGCAATAACGACATTCTTCTTTAATGTTCTGTGCAGTTTTGCTGCATTTGTTGTTGTGTTGTTGTTGTTGTTGTTTGCTTTATTTCAATAGTACTAGTAGTAGCAATAGTAGTAGTAGTAGAAGTAGTAGTAGTATAGTAGTAGTAGTAGTAGTAGTCGCAGCAGCAGCAGTTGTAATAGTAGTAGCCTACTAACAGTAGTAGCAGCATTAGCAGAAGTAGCAGCAGCAGCAGCAGCAGCAGCAGTAGGAGGAGGAGGAGGAGCTGTTGTTGTAACGTCATCATCTTGACTGATTATCATCTATTTATTACGATTTTTGTTCATTCGTTTTCTTGTCATTTCTGTATCATTCTTCCATTAAACCAATAAATATTATTCCCTTTAGTTTTGCTGATAAAATTTTACCAACAACAACAAAAATATGCAAAAATAATTCCGGCACAATCTACGATATGCAAACTTTAACTTTGAAGATAGATAGATAGATAGATAGATAGATAGATAGATAGATAGATAGATAGATAGATAGATAGATAGATAGATACAGACAGACAGACAGACAGACAGACAGACAGACACAGACAGACATACAGAAAGACAGACAAAGACAGACAGACAAAGACAGAGATGCAGCAACTTAATCGCACACTAATAAAAATTATTATGTACTCACCTATTTATCAGTGGATTGCAACCCCCACACAAACCGTTCCTGGTTCCAGAAGTCTTCCTCCTCATACAGAAGTACCCAGGAAAGAAAGGCTTGACATCCTCAGTCTTTAACCTGGAGGCTGGAACATCGCTATTCTACCAGATTCCAGCAAACCCCATCCATGCCACTCTTGAAAATATAATATATGCCAGCTGTCTCTAATCTGTCAAAAGCCTTCAGTTCTGTCCCTTACCATTCCACATGCATGCAAAACGCGTTTCTTTCATAACCACGCCCATGCATGACTAATGAGCCAACCTGGACGATGGATTGGTTTGACAGTGAACAACGTGCGCTGGTAATGACAAGTGAACGTGACAAGTCCCCCCTCCTACCCCCCTACTTGAAGGGCGTGGCTTCAGGGCTATGCCTGTCACTCAGTCCCCTCCCTCCCCCCCCCCCCCCCCCCCTCCAAGGGAAAAAAATCGATGAGGATGAAACGTTGTCCAATCACACACAGCCTTCGCCAGTGTCACACTCTCCCTTTTAGTGGGTTATTATGCCTGGGTCACGCAAGTGTGTGGCAAAGCTGCTTTAGAAACATGATCTTTACATTGTATTTCTCATTCTTTTTGCAGTGCTGTTGGGTTGGGTTTTTTTCTTAATAACATGTGGTTTAGCATACACGGGGATACTTCTTTCTTTCCTCTTCTTCTTCTTCTTCTTCTTCATCTTTCATATGTATCATAATTATGCTTTTGCTTTTCATGCAGCTTTTTCTTTTCTTTTCATTTTGGGGGCTAGATGAAAAAAGTCTTGTTACTTAATCTATTACCCTCGTGAAATAAAATTGCGTTTGCGTTTGCGTTTCATCATCATCATCATCATCATCATCCAAAGCTCAGACAGCAACTATTGTTGCCTGTCATGTGCCAAAATGCCTTGGGCTGCCCTTAAGCCCCTGACAAGTTCGGCCCAGCGCCTCCACCCGCCATAGGAGAGTTCTGACTGTTATCTTTCAAAGACTTCCCGGGGAGAGAAAAAAAAGGCTGGAGAATAGACCCCAGAAGGCAGAAAACAGACAAGAAGGAGGTGATCGGGAGAAAAGGAACAGGGCAGAAACAAAAGATTCCTGGCACAGAATTTCCAGAAGGTGGGGATGCTAGTTTATATATACTGACAGCCACCCCCCCCTACACACACAACACACTCACTCAGACACACACACACACACACCACACACACACACAACACACACACACACACACACACACACACTTGGCATCCCCACTGAGGATATGAACATAACATTTTACAGCACAACACCATATTAATGTAGGTCTTAACACTTACCATACATCGGTAACTGACATAGCTTTAAAAAAATGACAAAGCTTTGAAAAAAAACTTAAATAGCTTTAACAAAAACTGACATACTTTTTAAAAAACAAGGGACATAGCTTTAAATTAAAACTGACATAGACTTTTGTTTAAAAAACTGACATAGCTTTAAATTTTAAAAACATAGCTTTAAAAACTGACATAGCTTTTAAAAAATACTGACATAGCTTTAAAAAAACTGACATAGCTTTAACAAAAACTGACATAGCTTTAAAAAAACCTAACTCAGCTTTTAAAAAAACTGACATACCTTTAAAACAAACATAGCTTTAAAAAAACTGACATCGCTTTTTTTATTAAAAAAAAACAACATAGTTTTTAAAAAAACTGACATAGCTTTAAAAAAAAACTGACATAGCTTTAAAAACCTAACATAGCTTAAAAAAATAACTCTAACTCAGCTTAAAAAAAAAGCTTTAAAAACATAGCTTTAAAAAACTGACATAGCTTTTAAGAAAACAACAACCCTGACATAGCTTTAAAATAACTGACAGCTTAAACAAACCTGATAGCTTTAAAAAAAACACACAACTGACATAGCTTTTGACCTGGGCCAGCTTCCAAAGGGATTCTTAATCCCTGACAACTATCCCTGACAACTATCCCTGACCTCCGAATGTGACTACCTAAATGGTGGGTGGAAAAAAAAAAGGTCCCATACCCCTAAAATCTCACCATTGGTGAACCTCAGAGCTCTAGCTGAGGGACGAAGGCAGGGGGGGGGGGGGGAGGGATAAGTGGCAGATGATTACCTCATTTCCCTTTCCTCACTCCCACTCCACCCCCACCCGCATACCACGTGACAGAAAGGTCATCTGGGGGCAGGTAAACAGTGGAAGAGAAAACATGGACAGTTCCTTTTGTGTGTGCCTAGAACAACGTTGGGGGAGAGAGGGTGTGGAGTGCCTTGAAATAATAAGCACACACCCTTCAAACCTGTTCCGCCTTTCGGAAGAGTAGGCCATTCATTGTGCCCGTGGGAACGGCTAGCAAAAACTGACAAAAACCTCATATACACAGGGACTGGTTGCCAAAAAAAAGAAGAAAAAAGTACATGACTGCTCATTTCGAAATAATAGACTAAGTAGATGTTTGTTTGTCGATTATATTAGGGTCCTAGCGGAGGTATTCGATTTAAGGCCTGCGTGAACCCATCACCAAGCAGCTCTCTGGCTAGACTTACCAAAAAAGCTGAACTGGTCATGACCTAAGTATTGTATTCACATAATATTAAGCACCAGTCTCCTAAATAAGCAGACCACATACACACACACACCAAAGGGCACACACACACACAGAAAAGTCCTTCGGATGAGACTATAAACCGAGGCCCCGTGTGCGAACGCACGCAGAACATCTTGCGCACACGTTAAATCCTGTCCCGCTTTTCGTAAGAGTAGACCACTGTGTGCCGGTGGGAACAGATGACAAATTTACAAAACTGCATACACACGGGGACTGGATGTAAAAAAGCACATAAGTGTTTATTCCATTATCCTCGTTATAAAAGAATAAAATAAAATAAAAATAAAATAAATAAAAGCGCGCGCACACACACACACTGACACACTGTTACACATAATTATTTCGCCCACGAAAAAGAACCCAAAGCAACAAGAAAGTTGTTCCTGGCAAAATTCTTTAGAAAAAGGCCACTGACAGGGAAACAAATTCAGTTGCAGACAGGAAAATATATTGGGTGGCGCTGCTCTTGTGGCGACGCGCTCTCTCCCCCCCCTCCCCGGGTAGAGCAGCCCGAATTTCAAGCAGAGAAATCTGTTTTATTTATTATTTATTCTTTTATATCGAGGAATTTTTTTGTCCTTTGGTTGGTTTGTTTTTGTTGGGGTTTTTTTGGTGTTTTTTTAAGGTAGAGGAATAAGCACGCATGTGCTTTTTTACATCCAGTCCCTGTGTGCATGCGGCTTTGTAAATTTTGTCACCTGTTCCCACCGGCACACACTGGCCTACTCTTTCGAAAAGCGGAACAGGATTTAACGTGTGCCCAAGATGTTCTGCGTCCGTTCGCACAGGGGGCCTCGGTTTATAGTCTCACCCGAAGGACTTTTGGGGAGAGTGGAGTCTGCACTGATGTTAACTCAGGGGGAAAATCCCCTTGAACGGGATTCGAACCCGGGTCGTCAGATTGCGAGCGCAATGTTCTAACCACCAGGCTATCCCCTCCCCCCCCCCCCTTCCCCCCCACTTGCCCACTATCATCTGGAAATACAACTTCTTTCACTTCGACTTTCACACACACACACCACACACACACACACACACACACACACACAAACACACACATATATACACATACACACACACACACACACACACACACACACACACACACACACCCCCACCCCCACCCCTGGAAGCCCTACAAACGCGTAGCCACCCCCCACACCCCCCCACCACCACCACCCCCCACAACCCCACCCCACCCCACACCCACCCCACCCACACCCCCCAACCCCTCAATTCCAAGCTTTGTGACACGTTCCGGTTGGGTGAACCCGGGTAGGCGGGTAGCCCATCTCCCCACCTCCCACCCGGCAACGCACGCGGCGGTGTGCAGCAGCAGCAGCAGTGGCACAACAAGCGCAAGGCTAGCTTGCCTGCACGTGCGGGTGCCGACACACAGCTATGAAACTTTGAAGACGGAGTGTGGCTCACTCCCTTGTCTACTACATACACGCGGAGCTGAGGGTCAGACCGAAACTCAAACTTTGAATAATAGAGGGGGAGGGTGGGTGGTGGTGTGGGGGTGGGGGGTGGAGGGGGAGGGGGGGAACACAAGTGCAAAGCCTGAACCTTCGGGGGCTTCCAGGTTGACTACAATGTTATAAACAAAACACAAAAATGATACAGAGAGAGAGAGAGAGAGAGAGAGAGAGAGAGAGAGAGAGAGTTTGGCTATTGTAAACATGACACAGAGAGAGGGGGGAGGGAGAGAGAGTTTTCACTATTGTAAACATGATACAGAGAGAGAGAGAGAGAAGAGAGAGAGAGAGAGAGAGAGAGAGAGAGAGAGAGAGTTTCACTATTGTAAACATGATACACAGAAAGAGAGAGAGAGTTTCACTATTAACATGATACGCAGAGAGAGAGGGGGGAGGGAAAGAGAGAGAGAGTTTCACTATGTAAACATGATCAAGAGAGAGAGAGAGAGAGAGAGAGAGAGAGAGAGAGAGAGAGAGAGAGAGAGAGAGGAGAGAGAGAGTTTCACTATTGTTCTTCTTGTTCTTCTCTTTCATCTGCCGCTGGTGCCTTTCGGCGTCGCGGGGAGACACAGACGTCTGTCTGCAGCTAGGCGGGAGGCTTGATGTAGTGACAGGTCATGGGCTCGCAGGTTTCAGCCACGGAGTCGCTCCATCGTCTCCTTGGTCTACCTGTATACCTACCTACCTATACGGTCTACCTACTATTGTAAACATGTGAAAGAAAGAAAGAAATAAGAAAGAAAGAAAGAAAGAAGGAAGTAAGAAAGAAAGAAGGAAAGAAAGAAAGAAAGAAAGAAAGAAAGAGAGTTTCACTATTAACGTGATTCACAGAGAGAGGGGGAGGGCGAAGAGAGAGAGAGAGAGAGAGAGAGAGAGAGAGAGAGAGAGAGAGAGAGAGAGAGAGAAAGTTTCACTATTGTAAACATGATACACAGAGAGAGAGAGAGAGAGAGAGAGAGAGAGAGAGAGAGAGAGAGAGAGAGAGAGAGAGAGAGGGTTTCGCTAGACAGGATAGCTCAGTGATCAGAGCACACGCTTTCCCCCAGCCAAGGTTAAGCACCATCACCGTTTGCGCGCCTTGGCATCAGTACAGTCCCCTAGTTCACCCAGCTGTAAATGGGCACCTGCCCTCTTTAGGGTCAGGGAAGGTAAAGCAGCGACGGAGAGGAGATGGGCGCCACCCTCAATACGCTGGCCCTAGAGAAGTTGAGGTCTCTGATGCCTCACTCCCCTATGACCAAACACCTTTACCTCATTACCTTTTAAACATGATACAGAGAGAGAGAGAGAGAGAGAGAGAAGAGAGAGAGAGAGAGAGAGAGAGAGAGAGAGAGAGAGAGAGATTCACTATTGTAAATATGATACAGATAGAGAGAGATTGTATTTATCTATTTAATTCTTTTATTTCGAGGACAATGGAATAAGTACTCGTGTGCTTTTTTCTTCTAGATCCAGTATGCCGAGAACTCGAACTCGAACTCAAACTCGAACTCGAATGTTTTAATGAGGGTAAATGGATAAGCCAAGGGCTTCTTTACACCAGGCCCTCAAGAACACCCCCCCCCCCCCCCAAAAAAAAAAAAAAAAAAGAAGCAAAAGGCAAAAAAACATGAAGAAATGTATAACACATACCCAATAAAGCTAACAATAAACTTAATTATTTAGTTATACATGCAACCAACTACTCACATTATCATTCAATTATATAATAAACCAACCAATCAATACAAATTGACCAACTACATATCTATTCACATCAAAATTTCCCTCACACATAAAGATACATTCACACTACCACATCATCCACACTCGCACAGCCATGCACATCAACGACCAAACGAAGCAATCAGCCCAACTTTTTTTTTAAAGTCTGAGACGAAAATGGAAACGACTCATCTTTGCATCAGTTATTGCAATGAAGAGAGAGAGAGAGAGAAGAGAAAAGAGAGAGAGAGAAGAGAGAAAGAGAGAGAGAGATGAGAGAGAGAGAGAGAGAGAGAGACAGACAGACAGACAGACAGACAGACAGACAGACAGACAGATAGACAGAAATAGAGACAGAAAGCCCCAGACAGACAGACAGATACAGACAGAGACAGACAGACAGAGAGACATACACACAGGGGCAGACACAGCATACAGACACAGAGACAAGACAGAGAAGAGAAGAGACAGACACAGGGACGGACAGACAGACCACAGACAGAGACAAACAAGAGACATACACACAGAGACGAACAACAAGAAAGAGACACAGACACCAGACAGACAGAGCCCAAACAGAGAGACCTACATCAGAGACAGAGACAGCACAGACAGACAGACACACACACAACAACACCCCCACCCGCCACATCCCACACCATACACACACACACACACACACACAAACACCACACCCACACACAAACACCCACACACACAAACACTACACACACACACACACACACACACACACACACAACACAAACACCCCCAACCCCCCCCCCCCCCCCCACCACCCCCACACAACCACACCACACAACACCACCCCAAACACATCACACACACACACACACACACACACACACACACACACACAACACACACACAAACCCACCCCCCCCCCCCCCCCCCCCCCCCCCACCCCCCCCCCCCCCACCACCCAACCCACCACCCCCCCCACCCACCCCCCCCCCCCCCCCCCCCCACACACACACACACACACTGAGACAAGACAGACCATTCCCCTAGAGAGCAGTCGGTTGTTTGCTGTCAGGGGAGTGTCACCCTCGTTTCTCTGGCGACAGAGGCTGTGTGGCGGAGGTGGAGGTAGAGGTGGAGGCAGACACACACCATCTGCTGGGGATTCCAGGCAGCATTGTTCTAGACATGGGGGGATGCACGTGCAGCTAGCTTCGCGCGCTGCGCCTAACCCAGACATCAGTGAGGTCCTGCACCCAGTGCCTGCTACCATTTTAATTTTTTCTTTCTTTCTTTTCTTTCTTTCTTTTATCTTCTTTTCTTTCTTTTTGATCTTTCTTTCTTTTCTTCTTGATCTTCTTTTTTTTTCTTCTTTATCTTCTTCTTCTTTATCTTCTTCTTCTTCTTTATCTTCTTCTTCTTTATCTTCTTCTTTCTTCTTCTTTATCTTCTTCTTCTTTTGTATCGTCTTCTTCTTCTTTATCTTCTTCTTTTCTCTTCTTCTTCTTTTATATCTTCTTCTTCTTTCTTTCTTTCTTTCTTCTTCTTATTATTCTTCTTCTTCTTTATATTCTTCTTCTTCTTCTTCTTTCTTCTTCTTCTTTCTTCTTCTTTTCTTCTTCTTTATCTTCTTCTTCTTCTTCTTTCTTCTTCTTCTTCTTCTTCTTTCTCCTTCTCCTTCTCCTCCTCCTCGTCCTTCTTCTTCTTCTTTCTTCCTCTTCTTCTTCTCCTCCTCCTTCTTCTTCTCCTTTCTCCTTCTCCTTCTCCTTCTCCTCCTCCTTCTTTTCTTTCTCCTTCTCCTTCTTCGTCTTCTTTCTTGCACACAGGCCCAGGGCAACCGACTTCGGTATGAGGCCAGGGTGAGAATTATTGTTATGATGTTTAAAGTCTTTCAATTCTTGGGGGGTAAAAGGCAAAAGAATGAACTTCTTCGTCGAACGCTCAGACAGCAACCGCTTTTGTCTGTCATATGCGCGAAAAAGCGTTGCGCTGTCGTTAGGTGCCTGACAAGTCAGGCCCAGAGTATCTGATTTCGGTATAGAGCCAGGTGAGAAATTTAAAGTCTTTCTATTCTGGGAAAAAAAAAAGACAGAAGAATGGACTAAGAAGGTAGAAAATCTAGACAAGAAGGTGACAGGGGGGAAAAGAACAAGGCAGAAACAGAGAGAGGGAATTCCTAGCATAGAATCTCCAGGTGGGGGATGTTCTTTGTCTTGACAGCCCCATGTTTTTAACGTGTGGGAAAGATGGTCTGCATGCATTCGCACACGAACCAAGGTCCCATCCGAAGGACTTTGAACATTCAGTTCGATTTTTTTCGTCAAACTGGGAAAGAAAGGGTAAGGCTGGGAATCCAACCCAGAACCTCACGGTTTAGCTTGCTTGTTTAAGCCAGTGAACGTTTAACCATCCTGCCACCTTCCCTCTTGAAACTATGTAATTGGGGAAAAAAATCTTTGTTATATCCATTTCTAGTCTTTTTGTCATTCCAAATGCACTGAACTTAAAAATCAACATTTTGCAACATACAACCCGCGAAACCGGATACGAACAAGTACTTTAAAAAATAAAAAAAAGTTGCACGCCATTACAGGAAATGCTCTCCCTTGTCATTGTAATGGCGGCCTCTGCAGGTCGTTACTTTGGAAATCTCCCAGTCAAAGCGTTTTGCGTTTGGCACGTGTGTTGACCCAGTCTTCAAACAGCCACAACCACATCAGCTTTTATCGCCAGCACGACCTTTTTTGAACGAAGGTCGCGGCGCGAGGAAATGAACACGAGGAGTGCTGCGGGGAGCTTTCCTCTTTTTTGTTTTTTGTTTTATTCTAGTCACACACGAGAGCTGTTTGACATCTTGCAATTGAATCGTCTGCAAACAGAATGCCCTAACCTTCAGTCCAGGAGAGGTTCGACAGGCTGAATGATTTTTTTGTAAAAATTAGAATACAAGTAGCCTTGTAGTTTTTGTCTTGACTGATTTTGAGTGGGGGGTAGTTTGTTTTGTTTTGTTTTGTGTGTGTTTGGGCTTTTTGTTGTTGTTTTAACGGTGAAATTAAATGACGTTTTCATGGACCTGGATAGATGATCTAGAAATTGAATATCACTGTGACAGGCAACTTTTAATACAGGCTAATTCAGAGCCAAGCAAGACACAACATGTGCGTTTGTGTGCACAGAAGAAAGACAGAGGAGAGATAGGGAGGGGGGAGGGGGGTGATGTGTGTGTGTGTGCGCGCGCGCGCATGTATGTGTGTGTGTAATAATGAATCTTTTATTGAGAAGGAATAAGCACATGTTATGGCTTTATTAATCCAGCCTCAGTCAAGCAAAATTAATGACTTAAAAAGTTAAACCAAGATAATAAAAGAGAGAGAGATTATCATTGGTTAGTCATTGCTGCCATGTCAGAATAATGCAGTTTCTCTGCCTTCAAATAGCCTTTTTGCAAAGTCAAGTCAAATAAAGTTAAAATAAATAAATAGATAAAAAAAGAAATCGTCCCATGAAGGGCAATGACAACAGTGACAGGCACATCACTGGTGCGAACCATCATCTAGAGAAAAGAACAACACGAAAAAAAAGCTATGATCGATATTTGTTTAACGTTCTACTCAATCTCTCCTCTCTCTCTCTCTCTCTCTTTCTCTCTCTCCTCCTCTCCCCCCCCCCCCCCCCTCTCTCTCTCTCTCTCTCTCTCTCTCTCTCTCACCACACACACACACACACACACAACACCCCCCCCACCAAAAAAAAACCCAACCCCAAAAACAAAAACCCGACAGTCTTTCTTGTAGCAAACTCTTCAGCCCCCAAACACACACACACACTCGCACGCACGCACACGTCAACAGCCAATTTTCGCACGCGCTCGACACATCTTCGATCCCAGTGTGTCAACGATGGCGCGTGATGGGGAGCAGAGGTGAGGCTCCTCCTAATTGGGGGTTTGCCGTGTTTGAGATGGATGGGAAGCCACCGGACAACTAACTGTACACTGCGTAATGAGGAGGAGTTCCAGCTTATCTGGTTGATGGTAAGGAGGAAGGGGGAGGGGTGCGTGTGTGTGCCCGCCTGTATGTGTGTGTGAGGGAGAGAGACAGACAGAGAGAGTGAGAGAGATGACAGAGACATAGAAAGAGACAGACAAAGAGACACACGCAGAGACAGAGACACAGAGGGAGAGAGAACTCGAACTCGAAAGATTTATTCACCTACAGGCCATTGGCCCATACATGAAGGGGGTTGTCGAACTGCTTAGTTAGCTGCAGATACCTTGTGCTTAAGAACACCTAGATTCAACCAGTCCACCGTTGGCCGTCGCTCTTTCTCTGTTTCTGGTCCATCGATCTGGAATGACTTCCCTCACTCCCTCCGCCAAAAGCCTTCTTATGAAGCTTTTAAATCCGGCCTCAAGACTCATTTATTTCAAACCTAAGATTCTCCTCTCTTCTTCCATCTCATTTGTGTCCCTGCCCTCAATAGACAAACCCCCACCACACTGCCGAAGTGTATAACCTTTATGTGTGTGCGTGTGTGCGCGTGTGAATGTATACATTTGAATTTGTAAAAACTATTGATTGTAACTGGCTGCATGTGAATGAGTGGGATGAACGAAAGCGCTATGATTTGGGTTTTTTCAAGATATGGCGCTATATAAATTTCATGTATTATTATTATTATTATTTTAGTGAGAAAAATGAGGAAAAGCACAAAAAACAAAATGTTATTGTATAACCACAACCACCATATCAAAAATCAGTTATAAAGGATATGACTTAAGAAACCAAGACACAGAGAGAGAGAGAGAGAGAGAGAGAGAGAGAGAGAGAGAGAGAGAGAGAGAGAGAGAGAGAGAGAGGATACAATTGTTATCGTCCACTTACATATATTTATATGGAAAACTATACTGCATTACACGACGTGCACACACACACACACACACACACACACACACACACACAGCAAGAAAGAGACAGACAGAGAGAAGGAGAGAGAGAGCTCTGGAAAGATTCCATTCAGAAAGAGGCCTTTGGCGCATCTACACGAAGGGGGTGGTAGCTGATCAAATCAATGATTTATGATAAGAATACACAGGTAAAGTAACCCTTATGATATCAGAGAGAGAGAGAGAGAGAGAGAGAGAGAGAGAGAGAGAGAGAGGAGAGAGAGAGAGATAGAGAGAGAGAAAGACAAGGGACAAAGACAGAGACAGGTAGGCAAACAGACAAGCAAATAAATAAATCAGAGGAAGAGAGTCTTTCATTTTTATTCCCACCAACAATGAAAACGTGTTATACTAACATTGGTATACTTTTTCTCATCCGTCGCTTAGAGAGAGACAGAGGGATGGAGAAAAGAAGAGAGAAAGGGAGGGAGGGAGAAAAAAAAGGGAAATCGGGAGGGAGGGACGGAGGAGAGAGACTGACAGACAGACAGACTTCTCAAGTCGGAGTACGGCTGCCTATATTTTGGCAAGATACATAAAAAGTCATACGCGCAAAATCTCTCTCCTCCAGCTTGTGCACACTTTCAGTCTCACAGTGAATCCCAGGTGAGATGATCGAGTCTAGAGTGTGATGTGACAATGTGGGACGCAGTAATACAATACAATACGATGCATTCGTATCTCGTTTCAAGAGGATTTTTTTCCCTCTGGAGTCAACATCAGTGCCAACTCCACTCCCCCCCAAAGTCCTTCGGATGAGACTACAAACGAGGTCCCGTGTGCAAACGCACGCAAAACATCTTGCGCGAGCGTTAAAACCCGTTCCGCTTTGCGGAAGAGTAGGCCATTGTGTGCCGGTGGGAACGGATAACAAAATTTACAAAACCGCATACACACGGGGACAGGAAGTAAAAAAAGCACATAGGCCTAAGTGCTTATTCCATTATCCTCGATATAAAATAATTTTTTTTTAAATACTTCCAGCCCCCGTGTGCTTGCGGTTTTGTAAATTCTGTCATCTGTTCCCACCGGCACACAATGGCCTACTCTTCCGAAAAGCGGAACAGGATTTAATGTGTGCGCAAGATGTTCTGCGTGCGTTCGCACACGGGGCCTCGGTTTATAGTCTCATCCGAAGGACTTTTGGGGAGAGTGGAGTCTGCACTGATGTTAACTCCAGGGGAAAATAGCCCCTTGAACGGGAATCGAACCAGGGTCGTCAGATTGCGAGCGCAATGTTCTAACCACTAGGCTATCCCGCGCGCTCTTGTGTGTGTGTGTGTGTGTGTGTGTGTGTGTGTGCGTGCGCGCTCGCCGGTGCTTGTATGTGTGTGTAGTGGGGGGGGGGGGGGGGGTTGCATGATGCTATCCCCCACCCCCACCCTATCCCCCATTTCGCTGCTTCCTAGTCAACAATAAGATTCAAACAATCTTTAACACAGCAAAGCTCTGGTCAAATTCCGGAATACCCACGAGTGCACTCATACGCAAAAATAGTCGATATTATCAAAATGTTTCTGTCTGCATGTGTATCAAACATATTTTGAATTTGTTTCCTATCTGCGAGACAGCTCTCCACAGTCTTCGACTGCTCAAAGCAAGGTAGGGGGGGGGGGGGGTGTTAGTGACAGAAACTGCCGAGTCATCCACATCATCAACAACTTGTGAACACACAGCTTACTGTAGAGACATGTACGAGTGCATGACTGTGCATCACGCACAGTCGGGAGAAATAAATAAAATAATGATAAATGGGTCCTCTCACAGTCAGGGGAGAGAACTGAATAACTCTTTCTTATTCCCCTGACAACAATACCATACAATACAATAAATACAATACAATACCTTCACTTATTCACAGAGTCTAGCAGACCAGACCAGACCAGACCATCGGAGCACCACTGGAAAAGATTTTGCAACCAGCTTCCTCCACAACTCAACAGTTTTCGTGGGTTTTTTTTTTTTTTACAATTGACAAAACAACGCACTACAACCCTCACCTTCCCCTTTGCTCAAACCGTTTTCGGAAATACCTCAACACGTAACGTAACAGCTCAACGCCACGTCCCGAATCTTGTCGCAACACCACCACCGACGCTGTTCGGCTGCCGCATCCGTGTTCCGAGGATGCCGAACGCGCGGCACGTGCAGGTCTGAATAGCAACAGGCGGCGGCTTTCCATCGGCATTGTGTCCGGGGAGAGCGGGGTTTCTCCACGCTGAGTAGAGCGGCGTGGTGGTGGTGGGATCACGACAGCCATCTGTCTGGGACAGCGGCAGAGTGTTGAAGAATTCATCATAGTCCTTCGCTTGCCAGGTTTAGAAGTCCCGGGCTTGTTAAGGTCTGGTTGGTTTTGTTTTTTTGACTTGGAGGAAACTTCAAGATGGCACGTGCAGTGACGATTAAAAGGGAGAGTTGGTGGTAGTGGTGGTGTGGTGGTGTGTGTGTGGTAGTGGTGGTGGTGGTGGTGTGTGTGTGTGTTTTGTGTGTGTGTGTGTGTGTGTGTGTGGTAGTGTGTGTGGTGGTGGTGGTGGTGGTGGTGTGTGTGTGTGTGTGTGTGTGTGGTGGTGGTGTGTCAGTGGAGATGTGTTTGAGAGGGTGGGTGAGTGGGGGTTAGGAAGGGAGGCGAACATGGTATGTTCGCGTTTCCTTTTTTCAGTTCATGGGTATTTTTTGTTCTTTTTTAAAATTTATTTTCAATCTATGATTCATTTATTTGTTACGTGCCTGTGTGTCTCTTTTTTGGGGGTGGGGTGGGGGAAAAAAACGGTCGCATACACAGAATGTCACCATTGGTGAACATTGGAGCTCTAGCAGAGGAACAAGCCCCCCCATCCCCCCCCCAAAAAGAAACACACACAAAAAGCCTCAAACATAACAACAAAAGTGTCCTACAGTAGATACGGGGTGAATTGGTTCAACGATCAAAGCTTTGGACTCATCTTTCATTTTTGTTTATTCGGGTTTTTGTTTTTTTTCTTTTTGTTTTTTCGTTCCTCGGCTACAGCTCAGAGGTTTACCAACGGTGAGATTTTGCATAATAATACATGCAACTGTTTGCCCACGATTGGAGGTATCTACACTCCGACTTCGGGACTAGACTCTGGACCTGTAGTAAGTCTGTTCTGAAGGCACACAGGTTTATAATAATGATAATAATAATACATGGAATTTATACAGTGCTATATCTTGCAAAAAACAAATCAAAGCATTAATTAATGTGGTTTCCACTGAGCTGTCCATGTGTGGGATTTTCTCATCAGAATTTAACCACAGACATGATAAAGAAAGAAAAGTTCCAAAAGCCGTTCGTTCTCTCGCAAACCCTTAAGATTTTTGTCCGTTCTTCCACCAGAGTTCTGAGGTTTGCCATGTACATTTTGTGATCTGTTCTGACCAGCACAAAATGGCCTTTTGTGATATTTGAGGTTGATGGCAATGAATTATAAAAAGTAATTACAATTACATTCTCTCTCTCTCTCTCTTTCTCTCCTTTTATTTGGATTTTTGCCTACTCTGTGGTAGAACAGGTTTTAACATGCGCATAAGATGTTTTTGCATGCACATGGGACTTCAGTTTACAGTTTCAATCCGAAGGACTTTCAGGGTAGTGGAGTCAGTCAGCACTGATGTTAACTACAGGGGGGAAGGGAAAGTCCCCTTGAACTCTCAGTGGTGGCCCAAACCTAAGGCCATTGGATAGCTAGTGCAATGCTCTAGCCACCGGGATATCCGTCCCCCAAAAGAGGAGAGAGAGAGAGAGAGAGAGAGAGAGAGAGAGAGAGAGAGAGAGAGAGAGAGAGAGAGAGAGATTTAATATTTCTTGGCCTTAGGCCATAATACATGGCTGGCGTAGGAGAAATTGACAATGCCACAGAGTAGGCAAAAATTCAAATAAAATACATAATACCAAGGAGAGAGAGAGAGAGTGTGTGTGTGTGTGTGTAATTGTAATTACTTTTATACTTCATTGCCATCAACCTCAAATATGACAAAGTCATTAATGTTATCTGTAGTCATTTTCACCTTTACAGTCTCTCTCACACACACACTGGCTACCAAGTCATGAGCATAGTGCTCTAACCACTAGACTATCCCACTCATCAATTCAAACAGATATTCCTTCACACACACACACACACAAACACACATGCACGCACGCACACACACACTCCAACAACAAGACAAATATATATATATATGGAATGAAAAATATTTTATTTATTATAAAGCAGTTTCAAATCTCTCATACTGTGTGTATTTTAAGACTAATTAAATCCAAGCCACTCATGAAATACACAAAACAGAATAAAAGAGAAAAAAAAAGAGAAAGAAAAAAAAAAGATTAAAGCTGGTGTAGACAAATGATGAAAAAGTTCTGTCACTCGTAGCTAAATGATACGCGAGTGACATTTTACAGAAAACAGAGATGATCATATAACCTTATCGATAACATAGTAACAGATAACAGAATCATCATAGATAAATAATTATGTGACAAAATACCTATAAGGTGTGATTGATTTAAGTGACAAAGACATCTCAATTCCTCTCGGCAAACAGAATTGGTATCACATAAACTGACGCCGATGCTCTCCACATGTTAGTGTTAGTACTCCTGTAAACTTTAATGGGAAAGAAAGAAAGAAAGAAAGAAAGACTGGAACATATATGTCCTCTCTCTGAATATTTTGTACAACTTCTTCGTCTCTTGCTTGTTAAAGCAAAAATAACAGAGAACTCGAACCACCCAGTAGAAGCAAAAAGTGGGTTTGAACCTCTTACAAGGTTAAAATATCTGGACCGCTGAAACTGGACACAACTTCTACCCATGAATGGCATGACCTAAATGCAAAATGTTGGGGAAAAAAGCTGAAGTCTGTCTATACCAAAATGGTGCACAACCCAAGTGCAAATAACTTGCTTACAAGTACATACTGAAAACTGGTTTATGGTGGGATGGGTAGTGCGCGGTTGTGAGTGAGTGAGAGAGAGAGGGCGGGAGAAAGAGATGGACAGAAACACTGCTGTTCCATCTATCATCACCTTTCTCTGACAGCGGTTTTCACACACACCTGTTGGCTGGGAATATGTGACCTGGACTTTTCCCCCCTTTTTTTTTAAAAACATGATTTCATCTGTCAATAACAAAAACAAAATTTTGTTATTTTAAGCCAACTGCATAGAGAGAAAACTAGACCTCTGCTCCCAGCCATGGAAACGACTACCCTGAGAGCCAAGGAGAAAAATTGTGTGAACTGCATTTTGTGCACTGCAAGGGCTGGCAATTTTTTTATTTATTATATGGCTATCAGTTGTACAATACAAACGTACACAGATAGATATATATATATACACATGACACACTCACACTTGGCATTTAGAGAGTATCGTCACAAGAGGCAAACTACAGCTTATTATTGCTCATGAATATGAAATGCTTTGAATTTTCCCTTAAGATCTTTTTTAAAAAAAAAACCCAAGAGAAAAAAAACAACCCCATTCTAGGCAATTCACACCCCTACGACAGAAAGAAAAAAATTCAGTGCACACTTCTCTCTACTGCAACTTCCACTTCTGAAAAAATGCAGTTTGTGAGAAAAGACTCGCCATGTAAACTACTATTGCAGCTTTGTGCTGAATTTGCCTACCACCTCCTCCAGAAGAGTAAACAGACAGCCACTGCCGAGAGCTGCCCCAAACCTCGCTTGAACACTACGCTGCTGCAGCATTCACAACACTGCATGGAAACCTCGCCAATGTCTGAAACGTTTGGCAGGATGCTACATGACTCCATGATTTGCAGCTTCGATTCTTACCCTTGAATATTTACCTGCTCCGCCAAATCAGAAATCATCTTCATTATTTCCACCTTCCTTCGGCAGTTTCATATTCATGAGCAATGCTACAACACATGCAAAAATATCCAGTACGCGTTCTTGAATACGAGGAAGCGGCTACACAAACATGATTTGGCAACACTTGTAACGGACAACAGCACAAGAGAAGTGATCGATTCCACACATCCAAACACGACCTGCTCACAAAGTAAAAAAACCACAAGAGAGATGATGATGATGATGACAAATCTTCATGGGAGACATTCCACAAGTTGCAGACTTCCTTTTTTTTCCTGTGTCAGACATCAGGCAGCAAACAGAAAAAAAGTGAAAAGCAAAAAGGCACATCTTCACCACCACCATACAGCACTGTGTATCAAGGTTAAAAAAACCCTTATCCTCCTTTTCCAGGCATGGTACTGAGGGAAGAGTGTTTTTCCCTGCAATGGTTTGGAGTCCAGGGAGCAAAAGCCCCCTGAAGCTGAAGGCTTTTCAACAATTCTAGCCGGTAAAAAAGCCTCTCCTTAAATTAATTTCAATTCTTCATACTAAGCAATCTCTGCCCTAAAATAAGCTCTCCCAAGTCCTTTATCAGCCATATCTTCAACCCAAAGGAGGTCTTATACCCAAGCAATCACACAGCAAAAAATAAGGACATATCTAGATAAATGTGTGTGTGTGAGAGAGAGAGAGAGAGAGAGAGAGAGAGAGAGAAGAGAGAGAGAGAGAGAGAGAGAGAGACATAGACATAGAAAGACAAAGAGAGATAGAAGCTTGTGTGTGTGTTGTGTCTATGTGTGTGAGGGAGAGACAAGAGAAAAGAGAGAGGAGGGGGGGGGTAGGGAAGAGAGAGAGAGCGACAGAGAGGAGAGTGTGTGGAAGAGAGAGACTGTGTGTGTGAGAGAGTGAGAGGCTTTCTCCATGGAAAAGAAATGGGAGGCTGGTGGGCCTGCTGATTGTTTTGTAAACAGTGCTGCTCTCTGACAGCACCCACAGCTGAAGTGGAACAGTCAGTGAAAGCCCCCCCCTCACCCCACCCTTCCTGGTCCATCCCTTTCATAAAAACTTCTTAATTAACCTTTTTGGATACACATGGCCGCTTCTTTCAACAGAGACAGGCCACTTGCTACCCAGTGATGACTGAAGAAGAAAAGGGAAGTAATCGGAATGGAACAGTTACAACCCTTAGGCCTAACTGGGTTTTCATGGGTTGTTTTTGTCTCCTTTAAATTTTTTTTGTAGTTTTCCTTTTCGCGGATTCCGCGAATTTGCACAGAGATGTACCATGCCTGTTTTCTTCCGTATACTGTTACTAACAAAAAGTGATGAAAAAACCTTTAGACAGCCCAAAACCGGACGGACCCCTTTCTTGTTGCAATGATTCGACAATGTCAGATACAAAGTCTAACAGGGCTGAAGGAGAGAAAAGGGGTGGACCTTAATCCAGACTTTTGCAAATGCCGAGTAATACATATTCCAGGTTACAATCTGCCGACATTGTAGTTTCAGCTCTGTAAGCCACCCCCCTCATTAGATGATGGAGTGAGGACTATCACATTCCTTGACAGTTTTCCTTTTTACACACCGTTCCAGTTTTCTTACATAACATGCAGATAATACACTGTGGCTCAAGCCGCCTCCATGCTCTTGCTTCTGGCCAAAAAAAAAAAAGAAAAGCGTCAATAAATATCTATGCTCAGCACAAACAGATTCAGAGTGCATCACACCAAACACATTCTGCCAGAGGACTATGGGCATGTTTCTTCCTAACAGCCTTTAAACAAGATACTTTGTTTGGCTACGTGCACTTCAGAATGTATCGTTTTTCACACACAAACATCAAGTGTGTACGTTACTTGCAGCAGCTCCAAATACTGTTGGTTTGAAGTCGGATACGCTGGGCCCAACTTGTGAGGTAGGCAACAGCAGCGCAACGCATTTTCGCTCATATGACAAGACAATAGTTCATGTCTGAGCTTTCGATAACGAAGAAGAACACCGTTGGTTAAAACCATGCTCTTCCTCTTCTAAAAGTGCCATCTTCATAGCCCATTTTGTCCTCTGACAGACACAAAGCCGTTTCTATTTCATCTTTTCAATCCAGGCCACACTGTACAGTACCAGGAGCAACACAAAACAGTTACAGGCAGAGAAACAAGGTCACAAGACCTCCACTAGCTTTCCACAAATCGTGACAAAGTTGTGAAGAACAAGAGCCACTTTAATCCACACCCTGACACCACAAACATATCAGTTATGATTACTGTGAAATCTCCAAAAGATTGAACAACAAACAAACACAAAAAAAAGCACCACAAATGAAAAATGTATATCAACGAGGAATACAATGCTGGCATGCATGTCTGAATATCAACACACACCATTTCAAGTACAAAACAGGCACATACATATATCCCATGACATGATCAGTACAGATAAAACTATTGCAACAGTCAACCAATATACATAGCATGTAAAACATACTTAAGAAAAAGAAAAGAAAAGAAAAAAAGACATGAATTGGACACATTCACACACTAGTTCAACCGCTCGGCTTCTTTGATGATGAACAGTACATTACATATATGTTTGTATATATATATATATATATATATATTATATATATATAATATCAGTGTTCAGGACATGACCAGAAAAAACAAAAAAAACCTTACTGTTACAAAGAGGGAGGGGGGGAAGGGGGGGGGGCCTATCACAATATTCCCCACAACACAGGCGACAGACAAAAGCAGCAGGTCTGTAACTGCCCTACAAACTATTCACAGGCTGAAGATACCGTTTCCCATAGGCTGAACACCATTACTGTATTCAACCTCCACGTTCCTCACAGCCTGAGTGTCTTGACTGCAAGCATGCCACAGCCACAGCCACTGCCTTTACACTTGAAGGAAGGCTTGCACCCTCAAGGAGGCCTTTCTGGACGCCTGTACAGTGCCCACTGGTTCTTCTCTCATTGTGTCTCCCAAACACTGCCACAAGCAGCATCAATCCTTCACTTGCCGCCAACGTCCAGCAGTCTTCATCTGACCAGACTGCATAATTTACTTATCACCAACCAGAACTTGAACCAAGTTTTTCTTGGTGACTTATGGTCAAAGTTTCCTGCATTCCCCAAGTTGGAATGCAGCTACCTTCATGGTTGTTGGGTGGGGGTGGGGTAAGGGATGGTCGCATTTGCAAAAAATCTCAGCTTTGGTGAATCTTGGGAGCTCTAGCCTAGGAACGTAAAAATAATAATTTTCCCTTCAACTGTGCATAAAAGTATCTAACCATTTATCACACAATCAATGAATGGCAACCACTTCTCTACTCAAATCCCTCTTTCGAAAAGCCAGACAAAGTTGAAATTTTAGCATTATCTTCTTTATTATAGGAGAACCCACAAACGGTCACATCCATCAAATACAAAAAAAAGAAAAAGGGACTGCCGGCAATCATTTACATCAAGACAGGAAAAACAATGAATCTGAACAATAATCCCTTATCTACTCCAACATCAGTATGCACGTTTTCCAACAGCATTTCTTTTTGGGGAACCAAGATAAATGGAAGAGACTGATCAAAAGAAAGAACAGCCACCCCCACTCATCAGCACGGACAACTACCAGCACTCAAGGCAGCCTCTGCAACTGCTCTGAAATCACAGATCTGAAATTTCTCCCTCCACCCCTACTCTTCTGAGCCCAGGCCGATTCATTTTGTACTTCCCCCTTCTTTGCACAAACTGATGAAAGAAATGTAGAGAAACCGTTTATCCTACAACCTTGCAAATATCACCACCCCTACCTACCTACCTACAGGCAGACAGATTTTTAAACTTAACAGCCAACAGAAGTTTTCCACAGCTATGGTTAGGTACTTCCTATTGTTGGTTAAGAACTCATGACTGCTAGAAGCTTTGTGGCACCTTTCAGGACAGTATACATCTATACTGAACATACACCAACAACCTATCATATTATCAAACAAAACCTTCGAAACAAAACCAAAAAAACATCAAAACCAAAACTGAGTGAGATGACATAAGAAGCTACATCAGAACCTACAACTTTTCTTTCCAGCAACAACTATGTACAAAAAACAACAAAAAAAAACAAAAAACCCAACTCTCCAATACATGGAAAAGCATGGCTGCATGACAGAGAGAAGGAAAAAAAACAAAAACAAAACCCTACATATTATTATTGACAATTCTTGGGTGTTTGCCTTGACAACTTGATTGTGTGCTGAGATTACATTTTGAATACACTGCACATTTTTTGTTAAAGGAAAGCAACTAAAAAAAAAAAAGGTGGATATATCAAATGCGAAGAGATCTAGCTATCAGTCTGCATCCAAACTACTAACCCAATATGAACACACACACAAACAAAAAGGTGCACAAAGATAACACATAAAACTGGAGAAGAAAAAAAAAAAAGGAAGAAAAAAAAAAGCTACATCTGGGTATCTTACATCAAAATGGAACAACAAAAAAAACCAATAAAAATACACACATGCATATTCCTACACATACACACACATACACATGCATGCACACTTGTACAAATCCCATCACAGCAACACGTCACGCAGGTGACGACGACACCAGGTTGTTGTTCACTCCAGGACCGCTTCTCAACACCACTACCAGTGTAGGTAGACAGACAGTAGGAATGGTCGGTCAGTAGTGCTGATTAGTGCTTCACTCTTCTCCTTAGCAATACATCACCGTCATCTTGCTTCCATCTCCCCCCCACCCTTTAGCTTCCTTCACACTGGGCCAAACCATCATCAAGTCACACACACAATGTGATGGTCATGTCCTGGTCCTTACATGGTAGTTTGAAAAAAAATAGAAAAGAAACGACGACAGCAAGAGAAAAATAAGAAGGTTGGGGTGGGGGAGAGAGTGTCAGGCATGAAACGATATTTTCTTAAAGGGTGATAGGGGAAAAAAAGACCACCACCAACCCCCCCCTCTATCCTCCCCCTCTGTCTACACTTTGCCCTTCTGGCGTGGTGAGGGAAGAGAGTGTCAAGCCATCTTACAGGACAACTTAACATTAAAGCAAAAAGAAACCTGGATTATTTCTGAAGAAAAACAACAACCCCTCAAAAACATAGCCTTGACGACCACAGAGGCCATATCAAGGCTGTCACCCCGGATAGCTCGTCTAAATCTCACATCCCCAAGGGAGGGACCCAAAGTACAACACCCCCCCCCCCCCCCCCTAAAACTTGTTGAAAAAAGACTGAAAAAAGCGCACAGAAGACAGATACAAGAACGAACAAACAAACAAAAACAAAAAAGAGAAGAAAAAACCCACCCCACCCAATAATACAGAAAAAAATTGGGGGAGAGGTAGGGAACAGACAAAGTAAAGGGTTGAGAGAGGGGGGGGGTGGAGAAACAACACAGCAGTATAGACATAATACACAGTCATGGGAAGTGGGAGGGGTGTGGTGGGGGGAAAAGAACAGAGGGAAGAGGAAATTCCAAACAAAGTGAAGAGTCACACACTGGGGGGGGGGGAAAGGAAGGGAAGGGAGTCCATCATCATCATCATCATCTTCGTCATCAGCAGCATCAGCATCCTCCTCCTCCTCCAGCCTCTCTCTCTCCCCACTTCCTCAGCCCTGCGTGTTCCGTTACACCGACTCGTATCCCTGGCGGCGACTGCGGCGACGGCCGATGAGGTAGGCGATGAGGACGATGGCCACCAGACCAGCCAGGGCAGCCCCCACAGCGATGGGCACGATGCTGTTGGACTCGTCATCCGCAGGGCACTCCGACACGTCTGTTGACGACAATCGAGCATTAACGGTTTTTCATACTAGGAGGGTGGTGGGGGTGAGGGGTGGTGTGTGTGTGTGTGTGTGTGTGTGTGTGTGTGTGTGTGTGTGTGTGTGTGTGTGTGTGTGTGTGTGAAGTCAAGTCAAGTCAAGTCAAAATTTTATTTCCAGATGGTACATTGAATAAGCAATGCATTTGCTTTTTTTCATCAAGCTATCTATCTAAGAACAAATACTACATTATTGCATCATTTACCATTAAATTAAACCAGTAACAAAAGTGTGTGTGTGTGCGTGTGCGTGTGCGTGTGTTGTGAGTGTGTGTGGCTAAAGCCGAGTGGTTAAGACCAGTTCGACTTCAATCCCGGGAATGGGTCTATGACGATGTGGGTTTGAATCTTGGCAGCGTCTGGTGAATTAAGGGTGGGGATTTTTTTTAACGATCTCCAAGTCCATTTCAAGCGCAGACCTGCTAGTGCCTTAATTCCCTTCTTGTATATACACATGCAGAAGATCAAATATGCGCCATTACAGATCTCGTAATTCATGTCAACATTTGGTGGGTTATGGAAACACGAACATACCCAGCATACATCCCTGAAGTCAGAATGCAGCTACCTTCATGATGACATTCCCATACTCAAAATCTCTCCATGGTGAACCTTGGGAGTTCTAACCAAAAAACTACAGCCATTTGTTTTATAAAATCAAACAAATAAAGGTACAGGTTTCCAACATCCATAAAATGTTATATCAAATGGCATTACACTTCCTATAACACTGATGCAAAGTCTGTAAAACAGATTATTATCAGGATAACAACATCAATGTCCAAATTTGAAAGCTAAATTCACACAAAGTGAAGTATGTACATTCAATTTTGCCATGTAGTGAAAGTAAAAACATGATTTTGCAAGTAAAATCTGCTATTACAAAAGAAAAGTACTTGTACACAGAACATGACTGTAGTGACACTTATGACCAGGTCTGGTATCACCCCCAAAATTAACATATCGAATAGCAGTTACATTTATACAGCCCACAATAGTCACCAAAACAAGAAAAGGAACATCCCCCCCCCCAAACATTCCCGAAACAAAATTTTAGAAAAAAGTACAACAAATGATATAGAAAGAAAGTGTTAAGAAATCAACATTCATGTATAACAACATTCTGTCAGAACATTCCACTATGATTCTATCACTACAACTGTACAGGGCCTGCCAGCACCTACCGAGAATGCCCCATTTCAAAACCACAGAGCCCCAGCTGCTGCCCAGAATCATGTAGCAACAATGGACTCTACTACTGTGTGTTTACGTCATAACTCTTGCCACAGTTGCTGTCTTACATTCATCAACAAGATGCTCCCATGTTTTCTGCGCATTACTGTGTTCACATCAGTATGGTCTAAAGCCTAAGTTATGGATTTTTTTAAAGTTGGCTAAATAAACTTTTTGTTACCAGTGACGATACGGGTGAATTAGGGTGAAGAGAGGACTTGCACAGCGACAGGGTAAATTTAAAGGATTTTGTTCATTTTTGATGGGACAGAGTTACCATACTGTTTACAGCCCTACTGACCACGAAAGCCATATCAAGGCTATCACCTCATTTAGTTTCAGTGGCTCAAGAGTGACCTAGAAGCTGCTGCTGGCATGTTTGAAGGCTTCCTTCAAATCATGACCGCTTCGATTATGATTGCCATACTGATAACAAACAATGAGGTGTCATGATTAAAACTGCACACATGCACACACACACAAAACTACCTGGCCCAGTATTTACTTTCATGCAAATTGCAAGAATGTATGCAATAAAAAATGGTGTATTTAATCTTTGTTTGGTAACTACCAAAAATTATTATTCACTTGCATGCATTTCTTTTCTCAAGCTGTTAATCAAGTGAGCCACATGCAAGGTAGCATCAGATTTATTTGCTTGCAAGATGCTGGGTAACTTAGCCAGACAGAACTTCTGCTTGTGTTCTTCTTCCTTATAGCTCCTAGCGGAGCATAGGGCCTCAACAGCATCCCTCCACCTTCTCCTGTCTCTGGCAAGGGTTCTGCTTGTGTTGATTCTGTCCTACTGCGTCAACTTTTGGTGTTTTCTTTGTCAAAACAACAACAAACACCCCCTCCCCCCAAAAACATTTTCTGCTCATGTTAAGATTTCACATTATCTCTCTGTGACAACTATTCTACTCAACCCATCAGTCATACCCTGCCCTGCTGTGAACAGAGTGAAAGAAAAAAAAAGAAAGAAAGAAAAAGAAAGAAAGAAAGAAAGAAAAGGAAAGAAAGAGAAAAAGAAAGAAAGAGATAGAGAAGGTGGGGGTTGTTAGATTACTCACTGGTGTTGAAGGTGGTGGTGTTGTCGTTGTTGAAAGCTTTGAACTGCACTTTGGCGATCTGGAACTGGACGCCATTGTCCAGGGTCTTCGACTGCTGAGCGTCACACTTGTAAGAGCCGCCGTTGGTGGAGCCCTTCATGAAGTCACCCGTGATGTTGGTCTGGCTGGCAACCACCCCCCATCTGAAAGGGGTTTCATAGAGAGACTTGGTGGAACCAGAACCTTTTTTTTTGTATTTTTTCTCCCTTGCCTTTTTAAGGGCCTTTAAATCCAAATTTAGGGACTAACCGCAGGGTATCAAAACTACAACGATCAACCTGCATACATGTTTACTAATCTCTAACTCGTGTGAGCAAAGTCTCCTTGTCTAAAACTGCATGATGGATATCGACACAAATTCAAGTTAGAGTAGAATGTCCTTCAATCAGATACGACAATAAATCAAAATCTTTACACAGTAAAACTTCAAGTCATGGTGTGATGAAAAGCTCTGTTGTCTTGAAATGCCACGCAAGGTGAAAACTGAAACAAGTTTGATTTTAAGAAGTTTTTAACAAACTAGCAAAGTGAACTAAGACACTATCCCTCAAACTTCATCTGTTGTGAACAGTCTCCTTGCCTTATCAAAGATGCAGATGGTTACCCAGTACTAAAACTGGTAATAATACTCCCACAAAACCTCTTTCAATTTCTGGTTCTTTGTTTCAATCTCACACATAATTATGCGTGCATGCATACATTCATATGCGCACGCACGCGTGAGAGAGATGTTGCTGGACTCAAGTTTTCTTCACTATGAACGTACTGAAGAATTGTCAATGCAGACTGAGTGGTAGGCTTAATACTGGTTTGAAAATACATCCATTCCCTCTCTGTATGGTAATATATTTTTTTTAAAAGAAAGAATCTTTGGATCGAGTTTACCATAAGCCGTCAACTGAACCGACTACATTGAGCCATGGAAAATATGCAAAGTGCTGGCATTTCTGACTTGTCTTATGTACTAGGTTCGTTCCTGTATGCATTCTGCAGGAAATATATGCAGTAATCTCCTCAAATAAAGAATAGATTTGGCTACAGGTCTTATAGTTTTCCCATTCTCAAGCGTAACTATTATCACTGATTGCCATTTTGTAAACAGTGCACATAGCCATTCACAGCACAGCTGCGCTAAAATTGAATAATCTCATATAGAATGACTGTAGCACAGTAAACTGGTATTTTTTTAAACTTGTGATTGCAGTTCCATAGCTTAACCTCATTTTTGGAATAAACTATGAAAAAACCATAGAGGTAGGTAGTAATGCATATGTAAAAACCTTTGGCAAAAACAAAGTGATCCTGGGCTTCCAATGGAGGTAAATTACCTCCCTTAGCAAAATAGGCGGCACGACACAGGTAGCAGACAACGGGCATTTTATCACCATCATCACGACCTCCGGACACCCTTCTTGCTTTTTTTTCGCATATGTTTTATTTTAAATATTTTTTAAATCTACATTTCAACCAAAATTCTCACTCATTCCAATTTTTATGGCATTTTATGGCCTCCAGGGCTGTATGTCTCATTTTCAGGGCTTTTTAGGGGCCTTAAATAGGCTCTTCAAAAATCAGGACCTTTTAAAGCTTTTTTTTTTTTTTTTTAAAGTTTTGTACAAACCCTGTGAAAACAGTACAGCCACAGTCATTTCTCTTAAGTCTGGAGTATGCCCAAAGGATGCTATAGCCGAGTGGACAAGACCATTCAACTTCAATCCCAAGGGTCCATGAAGTTGTGCATTCGATCTTGGTGGAGTCTGGTGAATTAGAGGTGGATGTTTTAATGATCTCCCAGGTCAACCTAAAGTGCAAACCTGCCAGTGCCTTAACTCACTGTTTTAACACACACACATTCTCGTAATACCAACTCCCTGTTTCAGGATTTCTTTTAATGTCCCAGACATTATCAGTCTAAAGTATCATTTTCATTTAAATGCTTTCCGTACAAAATTTTGCGAAAATATTCAATGCTTGTGTGGTGAACAAATCACAGTGAATCATTTGCTTGTGCGGTGCTCATTAACACCACTGTCAGTTTCACAAAAACTTGGACACTGTCATCCGCCCTACTGTCCTTTATCTCTAGTCATCCGCCCTACTGTCCTTTATCTCTAGTCATCCGCCCTACTGTCCTTTATCTCTAGTCATCCGCCCTACTGTCCTTTATCTCTAGAGCACATTTTCAAAAACTATTCGCTTCTTCACGAGTTCTGTTTTAATAGCAGTCCGGTTGGTATCTATCTTTGATTCACGTTAAGCTGCTATGTGACATTACGGTTTATGTTGTATTAATTGTTAGTTAAGTTAAACTAGTTATGTTATACAAGTTATGGTATTCCAGTAATGTGAAGAACTACACACACACACACACACACACACACACACAAGCACACAGATGCCCACAATGTCTGCACAGGAAAAGTAAAGTGGAGCTTTGAGAATTATGAGTGAGGTTCCTTTCTCAAAATTCAGCCAACACTACCAGCTCTCCATGTTCATAGGTATGAAACAATGATGTGTGCATTATCATGGACCAAATATCGCATTAAAAAATATCCCAAACAAATTTTTTAGAGACAGTAATGCTATTCAACTGGGTGGAGGCAAATATCTAGCGCACATAGATCAAAACAGACCAACACTCATCAACAACAAAAAAGCTAAAAACAAAAAAATTATTGATGGAACCGGTACTCACATGGGGCGGTGGCGTTGGGGAAGAACTCAGGCACCAGGTAGTAGACAAACTCGATGTCGCGCACAGTGAACTCTCCAGCAGCTGCAGTCAGCATGGACTCGTCCTTGCTGGAGCCCTTGACAAAGGTCAAGGACAGCGTCCAGTTGCTATTGAAGGTGATGACCAGCTGCTGAGCATTGCCTCCTTCCAGGTCACAGGATCCACTGAACATCACATTGTGTGTCGTCTTGTTCATTTCGGGGATGCTGATGGGGTTGGCCAAAGTACTGCCGCTTTTCTACAGATACCAACAGAAAGAGGAAAAAAATGGTTCTTCACTGGCTTGGAGGTATCTTCGTATTGGTGATCATATGCACAGGTCTCGTAGTCTAAACAAGGATATGGCATATTGAACTAAGTACACGCCAACTCAGGCTGATCAGCTTAACTCTTTCTACCCAATAGGCGCGGTCTGATTTTTCTCCTTCTGCCAAGCTGTGCAGCCAGGTGTGCATGAAAACAAGCATGCTGAGAAAAGTGCTAAGTTATAAACTTTTCTATGGATGGCTTTCAAATTTCACACTGTTCATATCATGTAAATAAAACTACCAAAAGTCCAGTTTTCAAAGCTACTGAGTAAAATGTTTAAATAACCAAATTGGTAAACAACCACAAAAAAGCAACACTTTGCTAATATGAAACAAACCAATGCACACAAAAAAACCACCCAAACCAAACCCTAACATACATTTTCTATACAGTTTTAAATATGGAACAAACATTAACAACACTGCAGAAAAACGAAAATGAAAATAAAAACATAAACAAAGACCATGCCATCCACACTATTTCAAAGCATACACAGCTTCGTAAGTGTGTATAGCTTTGGTTACAAAAACACTGACTCCCGTGATGTAATTATTATCTCTGCCTTCACCACCTAGCCTAGATGCTTATCTCTTGATGGCAACAACAGTAGGAATTTACATATAAATTTCCAAGATATGGGGATAAAAATCACCTCCTTTCTACCACGTATCAGCAGTCATTAGCAGGTGTGACTGTACTTTGCCCCGTCTACATTGATCACTCCATACAGAGTTTGATCTGTCAGTCTTCATCACTTCCTACAGCGTTGATTCTAGGATTTCAAAAATTGGGGCCCCCTAAAATGAAATAAAGGGGGGCCTACTAACCTAATGACCACTGCGGGAACTCACGAGGACGAACTACAGTTTGTGTTTGGTCAAAAGTGAGGGCACTTAGCCAATCAGAAGCATCAATGCAGAACTTCGGCGGAAGTAGCAATTAATTTTAAAGAATATACAAACGGCAGTTGTGATGGCGTACTATTTGTTCAATAACGCGCTGTCCAGAGTTTTTTGGGCGTCGATTAGGGCGCGCTGCCCACATCATTTTGCGGAATTTTTTTTTTTTTTTAATCGTGGGAATACCGCAAGGGTGCACCCTAGAATCAACACTGTTCCTATGTCACTCTGGTTGCTAATATTATTAACATAGTATTCAGCTGAATTCCTAAGATTCATTGCTATTGTAGTTCATAATCCACCTACAAACCTGCTTAGTGGCTTTTTTAGCTAAGCGACATTGTGAGCATTTACTCATATTGATGGATAGGCGATAATGTAAACTCCACACAGAACAGAAAGTCAACCATCTGATAATGAGTTTAAGTAATTCTTGGAAATGACCCAATAACACCACTCCACTCTAGCTTAGGGCTCTGTTACGAACATACTCATTGAGTGGGGTGATTAAGTTGGATGAAGTTTACAAGTGTACTCATAAATGGGGTAGAAAGACTTCAATGGTCAGTCAGACCACCAAAAGGAGTACAACAAAGGTATAGTTAACCCTTTGCTGGGCACAGCAAAATCATTTGTTCACTTCCTGCTGGGCAAGCAAAATGGAGGTGGATGGCCTCTGAGTGGGTGGGTGTATTTAACATGCAATAACTCCACAATGGCTTAATGGATTGTAATGAAATAAAAACAGCAAAATGCAGAAATGAATAAAGAAACTGCTATTTGCTATTGTGTGTTGTTGTTATTTTTTTTAAAAAGAATTATAATGCATAAACACACAAGGTCATTGATCGGTTTGTATGTGTCACAGTTAGTGTTGCAATAGCTTTGGAATGCATGCATGGATTTTGATAAAATAAAAATTAAAACATTCAGAAACAATTACAGAAGAAAAGTTTTCAACCTACTGTTGTGTTTTTAGTTTTTTTTATGAATGATGCACGAAAACATGAAACATTCCGACGGTCGCCATTTTGTTTGCCAACGATCGCCGACGATCGCGATGCATGTTAACTTTACAGTTCGAGCCGCTACCATAACAAAAGTCCCAAATAGCAATCAATTCACAAAATATATCAAGTTGTGAACCCTTGCCAAACTCGAAATCCGCGATAATTTCCCCAATTCTATGAGCAGAATTCAAAACGCGCATCGGCCGAGTTAGATTTGACGATCGATTTACGTCTCGAACTTCGTTGTTGTCAAAGCCGGTCTTTCTCGCTTCAATCAACAAAGTCAGAAGCGCACACACTACTCAGATCGCTTACATCGATATTTGAGCCTGGATACACATCTCACAGCGTCATATTTTCGGCATGAAAGCCATAAAAACGATCGTACATGTCGGATTTGAAGATAGCGTCCATCTTGGGAAAAATTGCGATTTTTTCCTCCAAAACTTGCCACAAACACATTCCAACCGCCGCCATTTGCAATGTACATGCGGAAGTCACGTGGGCAGTCTCGTTGCTTCTATTTTGACGAGATTTGAAGCGAGATTGGCAGGAATTTCGAATGTATGAACGCACTGAAGTGACGGTCACGACGCCGGCCGTTTTTGGCCGTTGTGCCCAAGGATAGGTTAGGACGTTTTGGGACGCTATGCCCAGCAAAGGGTTAACCAGCATGAACACACATTTTTACTGAAGAAGAAAAAAACCTCTTCAAAAAATATTACAACTTCTAGAAAAGGAAGCCTGTCCTAAAGCCTTTTAAGATTTTATTCGAAGACAGGGCAAAAAAACTAATACCCCACCGTCCTCTTCAAAAAAACCCAAAACCCCGCAAACAAAAAAACCCACCATTTTATTTGACAGAACCACAACTTAGAAGACAAAACAAAATCAACCAATTTTAAAACAAAAACATTTTAAAAAACTAGTGAGATCCCCAGTCAGAATGCGGCTATATTAATGGTAGGTAAAATGGTCACACACACACAATCTCACCATTGCTGAACTAAGGAGCTCTAGCCAAGGAATGGGAGACCCCCCACCCCCACATCCCTCCCTACAACATGAGAAGTGAAGTGCCAAGGGTACACAGCGGTATTAATTGGTTGGTCATGTAGTTTCTTCTATGGAATGCGAGTCGAAATAATGTTGGTGATTTTCACAGGGTTTTTTTTAAAGTATGACAAAACATACTGTGCACTTGTTTTGGGGATTGAGGACATAGAGGAAAACCAGGTAGTCACGAGAAAGTTGGAAATAATCATCAAATGAGGATTGCTTGTATTCTTACAGTGTTGACCCTGCACATGTATATTGGGGTAAGGAAGCTAGCAGATGACAAAGAACTGAGGGGGTATAGTGTTTGCGGAAAAAAAATTTTTAATTTCAAACCTACCAAATTTGTTCAAAATCACAAGAGTTTTGAGTCAGGGGCTAGTCTTTCACAAAAAGTGGTTTTTATTTCTGTGGATGCCTTAGTCTGTGCAGAATGAATATAAGCGCCATAAAGAAAAACAGAAGGAAAAGAGCTACTTTTTATTACCGGCGTGTAGCCCAAGACACTCTCTAGAGGGGAGCATATCCTCCATCCAATGACCTGAAATCACCTACACAGCTGGCTCCCCTGAGGCTGTGCTGTGCTGTGCTGTGCTGCGCTGTGCTGTGCTGTGCTGTGCTGTGCTTACCGTGGCGAAGGTGACGTTGGAGAAGGAGATCTCCCCCTTCAGGACGATGCAGGCCGTCTTGTTGCTCTCCACCACGTAGGTGTTGTCTCCAGGCTTGCTGGACGGGGGCATGGGGCTGGGGGTGGGGTCCAGGCCACAGCGCTCGCCTGAGTACAGAGCAACACACAGGCCGCTGCAGGTCAAGTCCACATAAACACGTAACAGCCACACATGATGAATACATAACATCCACACATGATGAATACATCACATCCACACATGATAAATACGTAACATCCACACATGATGAATACATAACATCCACACATGATGAATACATAACAGCCACACATGATGAATACATCACATCCATACATGATAAATACGTAACAGCCACACATGATGAATACATCACATCCATACATGATAAATACGTAACATCCACACATGATGAATACATCACATCCACACATGATGAATACATCACATGCATGATTGCCGCTCCATGTCAGTTTCTCTCTCTCTTCCCTTACCAGGAGGGGGGGGGTGCACAGAGCCTGGTTGTCTGTACTTGCGAATTTGCAGGAGGTCTGACCGCTGGCCTCAGCCAACACATTCCAACTTCAGAGCAGCTCATTTCATTATACAGGTTGCATGCTGGGTATGTGTGCGTTTCCACAACCCTCCGAAACCTGACAGGAATTACGGGATCTTTAATGTTTCATATCTGATCTTGTGCATGTGTACATACACGAAAGGAATCGAGGCCCTGGCAGGTCTGCACTTGGTAGTTGACCTGGGAGATTGTAAAAATCCCAACCCTTAATTCACCAGACACGAATGCCGAGATTCAAACCCACAACTTCATGGACCCATGTGATCAAGTCAAACAGTCTTAACCACTCAGCTATAGCGTCCGTCAAGTTTGCTGAAAAGTGAAGAAGAAGAAGACGAAGAAGAAAGCTTACCGTCTCCGCTGAAGGATCCATTCTTAAGGTTGAAGGCCTGCATCTGCACATTGTTGGCGTAGAGAATAGTGCTGGTGTTGGTGGACGTCAGCTTCAGGGTCTGTTCCGTGTCACAGCGGTAGAAAGTGTCGGCAGTGCTCTGCTCAAACGTTCTGTTCAGTTGGAAGGTCACTGTACTGTTGGCTGCACGCACATACACACACACACCATGGTAAAACATGTTGCCATTCTAAACGGTATTCTGTTCAAAAAGGTGTTCCAATTCAATCCAATCTTGTTGGTTATATCCCCACCTACCACAGTGGCCATATTGAGGCTGTCACTTAGTCAATTTATTTAAAATCTCAGATTAAAACTGTGCAAGTATGTACAGATGAAGACAGGGTTTAAAAACTCTACTGATATTCCTCGTGCCAACGCCCTAGCCAACCATAAGGGTCAACCCAAGACGGTCTCTACGTTGTGGGAGAAACCACATCAACCACACATAATATCCTGAACGTCTAGACAAGGTGTTCACTGCATTAAGTGTACTGAAAAGGAATGCATTTAATAAAAATCTGTTATCTTGGAAAAAACATTTTTATTAACACAAGCAGGAGTTGTTGGTTTGTTGTTTTTTTGTAGGTTTTTTGGGGGGTGGGGGGGGGGGGGGGGTGGGTTTGCCCTCCTGAATCATCAGGGGTACAGCCACCTGAAGTTGAAGCCTTTTTATGGTTATAGGAGCAAACTTTTCATTGAAGCCTTTTTATGGTTATAGGAGCAAAACTTTTCATCCCCTGGCAAGATGAACTCATCAGGAAAGAGTATCGATTCCTGCTTTGAAACAAAATGGATGTAGGTGGAAACTTGAAAGTACACAGATCACTTACCACCTCTGCTTACATGAAGGGGGACAGGATAGTCCGGTGGTTAGCGTGATGCGCTTGTGATCTGCTGACCCGAGTTTGATTCCCGTTCAAGAGGATTTTTCCTCTGGAGTTAACATCAGTGCCGACTTCACTCCCCCAAAAGTCCTTCGGACGAGACCATAAACTGAGGTCCCGAGTGTGAACGCACGCAGAACATCTTGCGCACATGTTAAATCCTGTTCCGCTTTTTGGAAGAGTAGGCCACTGTGCCGGTGGGAACGGATGACAAACTATACAAAACTGCATACACACGGGGACTGGATGGAAAAAAGCACATGAGTGCTTATTCCGTTATCCTCGACATAAAAGAATAAGTATGGATTTTTTTAAAAACCCACCCCATTAACCCTAGTGGCGCGGTTCCCGGAATATTCCGGGAAAGGCGGGTCTAGGCTGTGTGGCGGATCCCGGAATATTCCGGGATGACGTGGGTGGTCATAGTTGAAAGCTTACTTTCGCTTTCAAAGGTCAGCCAATGAATGTTAAGGCCGTTGTAGGCCCGCAGAAAGGGGTGAAGGTCGTTTGACACACACAAGCAACGAAGAATCTGATTGGTTAAGAGTGTATTTTAATTTTTTTTCGGACCAGCCGAGATCGTCTTCAACAAAAATGGCGGCCAGCGTTTGCACTAGAATTTCTTCAAGCGTTTTTCGAGCTTTTTTACAAAATTGACAGCGAGGAGGAGTTTTAGATCGGTGGTCTAGAGGTAACGCGCCTGTCTAGAAAGCGAAAAGTCCGGGTTCGTATCCCGTCTGGGCCCGAAACTTTTCCCCCATCCATTAGACCATGAGTGGTGGTCTGGGCGCTAGTCTTTCGGATGAGACGATAAACCGAGGTCCCGTGTGTTACAGAAAATTATGCAGCGCACGAAAAAGAACCCACGGCAACAAGAGAGTTGTCCCTGGCAAAATTCTTAGAAAAAAGCCACTCTGATAGGGAAAGAAATACAGTTGCAGACCAAAAAAAAAAAAAAAAAAAAAAAAAAAAAAAAAAGGGGTGGCGCTGCTCTTGTGGCGACGTGCTCTCCCCGGGGAGAGCAGCCCGAATTTCAAGCAGAGAAATCTCGTGACTTAAAGTGGTATAAATAAATAAATAAAAAATAAATAAATAAATAGAGGCTGGATTTGGTTGAAATAAACAATGAGAGAGACGATGAGGTAAGGATTGTGGAATATTTTTGAAAAACTTGGTAAAAATCGATCGCGATCGGACTGAATCGAGCGGTGCTAGTTTTGCTGGATGGACTTTTTCGCTACTCGGCGATTTCGACGTCACAGATTGTTTTACTTTATTTTGACGCAACCAGGCTTCGAAATAACTGTTGTTGAGTCAAATCGCTATGCTGCTGAGTACTTTGCATCACATGAAATCAAGCGATCTTTGTATTTTTGTCATAGAAAGCCACCACTTCGCACATTCCGCCATGACGGTCGCGATGGCGTCGATCCTGTCGCTGAACTTTTCCGAGTATTTGGTGACCGATAAAGCGATACAAACTTCTTATTTTTTGAAAACTAATGTCAAGAAATAGTGTTTACCTAATCATGACATTTATGCACCGCAAGAACTTTGCTTATCGTGTTAAAATCAATCCGGGGCCCTGACAGTGGAACAGTGATCGGTAGTGCGAACATGATTTTTTTTTTGGATTTTTTTTTTACATAATCATAAACTCTACACACTATTATAAAATTATACTCATTTAAAAGCATATCTCTTCTTTCCAGTGATCTATAGCTTAACACATTTAATTCAGTTTTATATATCAATATCAAGGGTTGTTTGAGCCCACCATGCTCCAAAACAATGCTAGCCAATGTTAATTCAGCCAATAGAAGTGAGGCTTGTTGCTGTTTATTTAGCGCTACTAGGGTTAAGGTAGCTGCATTCCAACTTCGTTGATGATAACTAAACACACCTGTGTGCATACTACCTTTTTTAAATATCTGTTCCTACCGGCATGCTATGGCACTGCTCTTCCAAAAGGTATAACAAGTTTTTAACGGATGCACAAGATTTTTAAGTGCATTTGCACACTGGGCTTCAGTTCACAGTCTCACCCAAAGGACTTTTAGGGGGAGTAGAGTCAGTACTGATATCAATCCGGGGGGAAGGAATCCCCTTGAGCAAGCACCTCTGTAGTGGCTGAATCCTGGGCCGTCAGATCACGAGCGCAAGCAAGCCTCTACCCTCTAGGCTATCCTGCCCCTAAAACCACCTTTCTCAATTCACACAGCCAGCAACCCAGACACAGTGGATTCTATTCTTTGCTGTGGTGACAAGACCTGCCAAAATCTAGCCTAGCCTAGCCTAGCCTCAGCCTACCATGGAGAGCCTTGGGGAAGTTGGCGGCGTCCAACTTGATGGTGAGCTGGATAGCGGAGGACGCAGCGTTCTTGTCCCGGGTTTCCGTGATGGCCAGAGAGTAGTCGTCTTTGCTGATGGTCATGGTGGCCGTGTTGGACGACCCTGTGGCGCAGGTCCCGTTGACCTTGGCTGAGCCCGGAACAGTTATCAGGTTGGAGTAGGCCTGCCCCACAACACAAGTCACACAAGTCATTTACTACATCATACTAGGTATACAAAGAACTACCACAAGCTTTGTTTTAGTTCAGTTCTTTTTTTTTCCTTTCTATTTTGTCTGTAAAAGACATAGTATTAAAAAAATCTTAACACACACTTTTTTTAAAAGTAAACCAAGAAAGACTGTAAGCTTGCATCCAAGTTTTCTCACCACACATATAACATTTGCATTAGGCCTTGAAAACCTCAACATCTTATGCCTCCGACAACCCTGAACCCATGACCTCCCAGCCACGAGTCTACAGCATTAATCACAGCACCCAGATGTTCATTACAGATCCCCCCCCCCCCCCACCTCAATTCTTTTCCCTTTCATTTTCTTTAAGAAGACTCAAATCTCTGAAGCACAGAGTGCTACACCTATTTTGCGCATGTCTAGGCAAAATTCTGTAGAAAACGAGCCACTCTATAGGCAGACAGACATATGCAGACATGAAGAGAAAAAAGGTGGTGCTGCCCTTGTGTGACAGTCTCCCCAGGAAAGCAGCCCAAATTTCATGCAGAAAACTCTGTCATGGCTTTAAAGTGGTATACAATACAGTACTTCTCTCCATACCCTAAACCTCTTTGCTACAGGCTTCAGACTTGGCCAACGAGACAGCTAAAATCCTATCGCCCTATGGATTTCTACAAATCCAGTTACCATAATTTTTGGCTCACCAAGTGTAAGCTCAACAGGTTATCAGCAATGACATCAATTTTTTTTGTTGGTGGTAATTTAGTTATTCAGGTTTAGGGTGGTGATTTATGTGGGTTAAAAATCCTGTAATTCATGTTGGTGTTCAGTGGGTTACAGAAACATGAACATACCCTGCATATATTACTGAAGTTGGAATGTGGCTACCTTGACAGTGGGCAAAAATGGTCACATTCGTAAAATCTCACCATTGATGAACCTCAGAGCTCTAGCCGAGGGAAAAAAAGTTAAAGATGCCGTAATTGATATCAGTGTTCAGTGGGTTGCAGAAACAGAACATACCCAGCATACATCCCTGAAGTCGGAATGCGGCTACCTTCATGGTGGGCAAAAACGGTTGCATACGTAAAACCTCACCACTGCTAGACTTCTGAGCACTAACAGAGGAGCAGGGAAAAAACAACCCCAAAACACCCACCAACAACAAAAGCCGTATCAAGGCTGTCACTTTGGGAGGGAGAAATAAATTCAAAAACAAAGTGAATAAACTGCAGAACAGTACAAAAGAGTGAATCAACTGCAGCCAAATCCCCCCCCCCCCCCCCCCCAAAAAAAACAAAAAACTGCAGCCAGTGTTCACTTGCTATTCTTGTACCTGGGAGTAAACTCATAATTATATGGCTACGACCTATATGCAAGCTTCAAAAAGCTATGCTGTTACTTTATTATCTGTATACTGCCAAGTCTGACTACATCCCCCTTAACCCTTTGCTGGGCACAGCAAAATCATTTGTTCACTTCCTGCTGGGCAAGCAAAATGGAGGTGGATGGCCTCTGAGTGGGTGGGTGTATTTAACATGCAATAACTCCACAATGGCTTAATGGATTGTAATGAAATAAAAACAGCAAAATGCAGAAATGAATAAAGAAACTGCTATTTGCTATTGTGTGTTGTTGTTATTTTTTTTAAAAAGAATTATAATGCATAAACACACAAGGTCATTGATCGGTTTGTATGTGTCACAGTTAGTGTTGCAATAGCTTTGGAATGCATGCATGGATTTTGATAAAATAAAAAGTAAAACATTCAGAAACAATTACAGAAGAAAAGTTTTCAACCTACTGTTGTGTTTTTAGGTTTTTTTATGAATGATGCACGAAAACATGAAACATTCCGACGGTCGCCATTTTGTTTGCCAACGATCGCCGACGATCGTGATGCATGTTAACTTTACAGTTCGAGCCGCTACCATAACAAAAGTCCCAAATAGCAATCAATTCACAAAATATATCAAGTTGTGAACCATTGCCAAACTCGAAATCCGCGATAATTTCCCCAATTCTATGAGCAGAATTCAAAACGCGCATCGGCCGAGTTAGATTTGACGATCGATTTACGTCTCGAACTTCGTTGTTGTCAAAGCCGGTCTTTCTCGCTTCAATCAACAAAGTCAGAAGCGCACACACTACTCAGATCGCTTACATCGATATTTGAGCCTGGATACACATCTCACAGCGTCATATTTTCGGCATGAAAGCCATAAAAACGATCGTACATGTCGGATTCGAAGATAGCGTCCATCTTGGGAAAAATTGCGATTTTTTTCTTCCAAAACTTGCCACAAACACATTCCAACCGCCGCCATTTGCAATGTACATGCGGAAGTCACGTGGGCAGTCTCGTTGCTTCTATTTTGACGAGATTTGAAGCGAGATTGGCGGGAATTTCGAATGTATGAACGCACTGAAGTGACGGTCACGACGCCGGCCGTTTTTGGCCGTTGTGCCCAAGGATAGGTTCGGACGTTTTGGGACGCTATGCCCAGCAAAGGGTTAAAGAAAACCCCCACCCAGATAGTGGGAACCCACGGTGTATCCCCACTCACCGTAACATTGTCGGTAGTTTCATACTCGACGGTGAACTGCAGACCGGCCTCCAGCCTGAAGCAGACGACCTCCTTGGAGTCCTTCAGAAGGAAGGTCTCCTGTTTCACTGGCTTGCCTGTGGGCACTGGTTCCGTGGTGGCTGGCACTGTAGTGGCCGCTGTGGTGGGGGCCACTGTGGTCTGGTCAGCGGCACAGTGCTCAGCTGGACACACGACACAATCACGTCCAGCGTGGCTAACCTCTCATCGTCACAACACACCTATAGCCTACCACCGTTAAAATTTTTTTTGTTGTTAACAGGACCGTTTGCAGTAATAACTGAAAAATATCAAGTAGGGAATTTCAAATCACATCAAGAAGGAAGGCGGCAGGATGGTCAAGTCGTTCACCTTCCTAACAAGTAAACTGTGAGGTTCTGGGTTCCATTCCCAGCCTTGCCCTTTCTTCCCAGTTTGATGAGAAAATCAAACCGAATGTCAAAAAGTCCTACGGATGGGACTATGATCTGAGACCCCACTTGCACACGGAACATCATGCACACATGTTAAAATCTGTTACACCTTTCGGAAGAGTAGGGATTTTCATGCCAGTAGAAATGAAGTTGACAAATTCTTTAAAAAGCCCATACACACAGGTGTCTGTCAAGGCACCATCACCAAAGTGGAAATGCTGCTGCCTAAACTTTGGGAAGGGGGGGGAGGAGGAGAGACAGTTGCATACGTTTCGGAAACATTTTTGATTTGCTTCCTTCCTCTTTTTGAATGTGCTGTTCTAGCAGAATAAGTTTCATCACAACAAACTGTTTTTATTTTATTTATTTCATTTTATTCTTTTATATCAAGGATAATGGAATAAGTACTTATGTGTTTTACATCCAGTCCCCATGTGTATGCGGTTTTGTAAATTATCTGTTCCCACTGGCACACAATGGCCTACTCTTATGAAAAACGGAACAGGATTTAACATGTGCGCAAGATGTTCATTCTTCATGTGTGCCAACGAAGACTTGCTTCCACCTCATTTCTAATTCCCCTGCTTGAATGAGCTCAACCCTGCCACTCACTCTGCCCTGACATTTGTACAATTTCAGCAAACAGCGACAATGCACACTCCACATTCTGGATAGAAGGAACCCACACACGGAAATTCATCAAGAACATGATTATAAACCTGTGAAAATAACTGCGACTAAAAATGCAAACAAGACCATACATGATATGTATTATGATGGGCTGATGCAATGGCCTACTTGTTAGCAGCATCTTTCACGAGGTCTTTTGACAAGTTGCCTACAAACATTGACCCTCGATTCCTGACCAGACATTTTTAACCCTAGTGGCGCGGTTCCCGGAATATTCCGGGAAAGGCGGGTCTAGGCTGTGTGGCGGATCCCGGAATATTCCGGGATGACGTGGGTGGTCATAGTTGAAAGCTTACTTTCGCTTTCAAAGGTCAGCCAATGAATGTTAAGGCCGTTGTAGGCCCGCAGAAAGGGGTGAAGGTCGTTTGACACACACAAGCAACGAAGAATCTGATTGGTTAAGAGTGTATTTTAATTTTTTTTCGGACCAGCCGAGATCGTCTTCAACAAAAATGGCGGCCAGCGTTTGCACTAGAATTTCTTCAAGCGTTTTTCGAGCTTTTTTACAAAATTGACAGCGAGGAGGAGTTTTAGAGGCTGGATTTGGTTGAAATAAACAATGAGAGAGACGATGAGGTAAGGATTGTGGAATATTTTTGAAAAACTTGGTAAAAATCGATCGCGATCGGACTGAATCGAGCGGTGCTAGTTTTGCTGGATGGACTTTTTCGCTACTCGGCGATTTCGACGTCACAGATTGTTTTACTTTATTTTGACGCAACCAGGCTTCGAAATAACTGTTGTTGAGTCAAATCGCTATGCTGCTGAGTACTTTGCATCACATGAAATCAAGCGATCTTTGTATTTTTGTCATAGAAAGCCACCACTTCGCACATTCCGCCATGACGGTCGCGATGGCGTCGATCCTGTCGCTGAACTTTTCCGAGTATTTGGTGACCGATAAAGCGATACAAACTCCTTATTTTTTGAAAACTAATGTCAAGAAATAGTGTTTACCTAATCATGACATTTATGCACCACAAGAACTTTGCTTATCGTGTTAAAATCGATCCGGGGCCTGACAGTGGAACAGTGATCGGTAGTGCGAACATGATTTTTTTTTGTTGATTTTTTTTTACATAATCATAAACACTACACACTATTATAAAATTATACTCATTTAAAAGCATATTATCTCTTCTTTCCAGTGATCTATAGCTTAACACATTTAATTCAGTTTTATATATCAATATCAAGGGTTGTTTGAGCCCACCCTGCTCCAAAACAATGCTAGCCAATGTTAATTCAGCCAATAGAAGTGAGGCTTGTTGCAGTTTATTTAGCGCTACTAGGGTTAACATACTTTTGGACAAAAATCACAAAGATGTGTAAAATGTTCCTGCGATAACTTGAAACATCCTTCCTTGCTAATGAAACACACTGCCATATAACATGCACCACATGAAGAAAAAAATGTTGAAGTCTGATTCTACTTGCAAACTACATGACAAAAAAGTGTTAACCATCTTCACATCCTTGCTGCAGAGTATCAGTTTTTCCCTCATCTGATGTTTTCACAACACAAATTCTTGCAAAATCAGAATCCAGGCATGGTACTGGAGGAAAAGCAGTTTTCCCTGAAATGGTCTGGGGGTCCAGGGGGCATTGCCCCCTGGCGGGGTCAAGGGGCAGAGCCTCGTGGGGGTCAGGGGACGTTGCCTCCTGAAGCTGAAGGGTTTTCAGCAATTCTAGCCTGTAAAAAAGCCTCTCCTTGAACTAATTTCAGTTTTTCATACTAAGCAATTTTTGCCCTAAAATAAGCTCTCCTAGAATGACTATCAGTCATTTCTTAACATAAAGGAGGTTTTATACCCAAGTAACCACATAGCAAAAATGAGGACAAATCTAGACAAACTTGCACTAACACAGATAGAGGAAGAAAGGACATACACAAACAGACAGATGGGGGGGGGGGGGGGGGGGGGGGGGGGGGGGGGGGGGGGGGGGGGAGAGAAACTGAACTCTGAAAGTTCAGAGTTATCTCTCTGTTTCTCTGTCAGAGAGAGATAGAGAGAGAGACAGAGAGACAGAGACAGGGGGGGGGGGGGGGGGGGGGGGGTGGGGTGGGGTTGTGGTGGGGTGGGCATGGAAATACCAAAAAAGTTTGTGAGTGGGTGAGGAGAGAGAGAGATTAAGAGATGGAGGAGAGGAAAGAGGGAGAGAGAAAAAGGAAGTATGTGTGGGGTGGTGTGTGAGGAAGAGAGAGAGAGAGAGAGGAGAGTAGGAGGAGGAGAGTGAAAGAAGAGAGGAGGAGAAGAGGAGAGAGAGAGAGAGAGGGGGGGGGGGGGGGGGGGTTACATCCCTTGACAGTATCATCAGGTATCATCATGGGATTCATTTTTCTTTCTTCTTTTTTTCTTAATTTTTTTCTTTTCGCAGATTTCTGCGAATTCGCCATGTACCATGCCTGGAATTACAGCAATTTCAGCAAGGTTCCTTACCCACTAATAAGCTGACCCTTTTGCTGAAATATGATTTTTGGGAGCATTAGAGCCCCTTTCCCAGATGATAAAACACTAACAAACTGATACTTAAACTAGTAAACTTCAACACATACAAAACAAATCACGCTACTTAAAGAAAAAAAAGAAAAAACTTATCACAGTAAAATATCACAGGTCTACTAATTCTGAGCAGCACACCTTGCAAAACCAGGTCACTAGGTATGAAAAGAAATACTAATCTCGCGACTAAAAACACACCTAACGAAATCACAGAAAAATGTATTTATGAACGCAATTTAGTCTATAAATCAGGGGAAAGGTGGGGTGAGGGTAGGGATGGGAGCAACGCAACTTAAAAGAGTAGGAGCTAAAGACTTTGGAAATGTGGTAGCCATGCTTGCTCTCTCTCTCTCTCTCTCTCTCTTCTCTCTCCTCTCTCTCTCTCTCACACACACACTCACACACACACACACACAACACACACACACACACACAGAGCAACCTCTTAGTTCCGTTTCTTTTGCTGAGCAAACTGGGCTGTCAGCCAACAACTCACCAGGGCTGAAGGTACCATTGGGCAACCCAAAGGCCTGCACCTGTATGCTGGAGATGTTCTGGGTGATGCTGAAACTGCAGTTGCCCTCTGTCTTTGGGGTGAAGCCAATGGACTGCTGGGATTCACACACAAAGGATTCATTGCTGGCGGACAGGGGCAGCGGCGCAGCATTGGGGAGGGTCACCGATGCTGAAATGCACAACATAGGAATTGTCCAGATACTGGGCCATTTTCACCAAACCACAGTAACAGGTTAATCAACGGTGTCTGGAACAAAATCTGTAACATCACAATAACAATTCAAATGTCAGGAAGAGGGGTCTGCCTTTTGCTGCTGAAAGTGGCTTCCCCCAAAAAATAATGGACTGGATTGGACATGCCGTACAATAGTCAGTACCGAGGTTAGTTAACAGCACCTGGGATACATTACAGCAGACCACTGGCACAGACATCAAGTCCAACAATGGCGGCACAAAGCTATGCTGAAGGCAATAACTCCAGAGAAGCAACATAGTGGGTTGTTTTTTGTTTTTTTTTTGGGGGGGGGGGGGGGGGGGTTGTTGCTGTTCCTCGGCTATAGCTCCGAGGTTCACCAATGGTGAGCTTCTGTGCATGTGACCGTTTTTGCCCACCGTGAAGGTAGCTGCATTCCAACTTAGATGTATGCTGGGTAGGTTTGCGTTTCTGTAACCCACCAAACAATGCCATGATGAGACTATAAACCGAGGCCCCATATGCGATTGCACGCAGAACATCTTGCGCACGCATTAAATCCTGTCCTGCTTTTCGTAAGAGTAGGCCATTGTGTGCCGGTGGGAACAGATGACAGAATTAACAAAACTGCATACACATGGGGACTGGATGTAAAAATAAGCACATAAGTGCTTATTCCATTATCCTCAATATAAAAGATTTTTTAAACAAATTTTTTGTAATGAATTACAGGATATTTAACGCACATATTTCATCTTCTGCATGTGTATGTACACAAAGGGAATTAAGGCACTGGCAGGTCTGCTCTTGAAGTTGCCCTGGGAGATGATAAAAATCTCCACCCTTAATTCACCAGACTCCGCCGAGATCTGAACCCATGACTTTATGACCCATGAGACTGAAGTCGAACGGTCTTAACCACTCAGCTATAGTGTCTGTCAACAACAACAAAAAAGGTGTAAGACCTTCAAGCTCACACTGCCCCTGATTAAAGCACTCAGGAAACAGCAGTGTACTCTGCCGCCACAGTTCAAGTTCTACCAGCATGGGGCTTGTCACGTTACAAAGGGCAAATGAGAGCGGCTTCCTAAAAATGACATAGAGCTCATATCCCTCTAGCATCTGCAGCTGACTGGGCATTGGTCTTCACTGTCACCTACGATCTAGTGGTAAATGGTAAATAAGCTTCTTAGCCTTTACAGCAGCAGATGACTTCTTCATTAACATAACTCTCACCACAACATACCATTCTCCAGTTATGCAGTACATTAAACACTTTGCACACAAGGAGCCATCTTGAAAAAAAAATCCACAGACAACAAACAAAAAACAAAAAAAAGGGACAATATTTTTGTAGGCTAAATCGATTCTGGCTAACAAAGTCGTTTTGCAGTTCCTAATTATCAATACTTAAAAGTCACAGTTTCAAATATTCTCCTCGCAAGTTAGCCCACTATTGATGAGAATACAGCAGCTGTGTCAAGCACCACCAACATGACCATTTTCCTTACCATTTGCCGAACAAGACTTCAACAAGACAGCAGGGTCAAAGGTGACGCTCTGATCCAGCTGGACCTTAGCACCATTTGTGAACACCAGCTTCCAGCTGCTCGCATTGTTGAAGGCCACGTTCATCATCACGGAGGTGTTCACATTCGTACAGTTTCCAGTGATTGTTTCTCCTTTGACAGTGGACAAGTCAATCACCGCCTCAGCCTGGAAATAATTTTCAAACATGTGAATTGTGTTCTGCACCGTTTTTACTAAATCTGTCATGCCAAATGATGTTGACGGAGGTGGAATATGGCTACATGAAATGGCAGGGCAACAACAGGGTGGGGGTGGGGAGCCTCGGAATGAGCCAAAAGATGGATGGACCAAGTTTTCAGCTTCTGGCATCAATCTGTTTTTTTCTCAGTACAAAAATATTAGCAATCTATTACAATAAGCATCAACACCAGACACTGACATGAGACAGTTGCAGGAATACCCATACAAAACCAACAATAAGTCAAATCTGCGCACAAGTTGACCAGACATATCGTGAAGTCCCCACCCTCCATTCCACTTCCGTCTGCCCAGTTTCAAATTGGTGGTGTCGGATTTCAGCGATCAGAAGTTGAACACGTCACTAGTAAGATCACCAAACAAGACAGTAGCTGAAGATTTTTCAGATCAAGATCAATCCACAGGAAGCCAGCCGTAGCCCCCGATCAAAGCTACTGGACAATCAGGTAATACACACACATACATACAATATATGTACCCTAGCATTTTCTCAACGGATTTAAACTGATCTAACAACTGTCTCCCTAAAGCCTGTCAAAAACCTAGAATTCCACCTGAAAAAGGGTGACAATGCTCATGAGTGAATAATGTATATATGTGACCCCCATCACATACAGTTGCACTGCACAGGAGGTCAATATTCATTTGTTAGCATGTTATAAATAGGCAATTTTTTTAAAAGCTATTCAATGAAAAAGAAACATTAAAAACGGGATAATTCTATCAAAAGTTATAACAAATTGAAAAGCTTGACACCTGGAAGTGACAAAATGAAAAGAAAAAAAAAAAGACTGATTTTGCATCAGAACAGACGGTCAGGATGAGGAGTTTGGCGTTTTTAAATGTGCCTTTAAAGCAAAAGGAAACAAAATTATGCCCAAAGTAGAAAAAAGCTTACAGTTTTATATCAATCAAAATCTCTAAATTGAAAACATGACCCCCACCTGCTTAAAATAACTTCTAGTGGAAAACTGTGTGTGTAGAGGGAGGGGAGGATGGGGGGGGGGGGGGGGGGGTGTCAGAGGCAAAGTACTTCATTTCGTGGTGGAGGGTCACATGTATGTATACATGACAGGCAAGACTGCAAAATGAGAACTGGAGGGGCTTGCTGCCCATCCCTACACAGAAAAATATAGTCAACACACCGTCTTGTTTGTCTTGGTGTCGTGAGCAGACACCGTAACCGTTCCATTGACATCCAGTCGGATGCAGTCGTTCTCGAAACGTTTCCCATGGACTGCAAAAGACCAACACAACAGCAACGAGTGGTAGTTAGCATACTGGTTGATTAATTTACATGTGGCCGGGAACTTCTTCTTCGTTGAACACTCAGACAGCAGCTATTGTTGTCTGTCATTTGAGTGAAAATGTGTTGCAGTGCACTGCTGCTAAGCACCTGACGTGTCAGGCCCAATGCATCCAACTTTGGCATGGGAGAGGATTGTTATCTTTATAAGACTTTCGGAAAAAAGGCAGGAGAAAGGACCATGAAGGAGGTGACAGGCAGTAAAGGAACAAGGCAGAAACAAAGAGAGAGATAGAAAAGAAGAATTCCTAGCAGAGAATTTCCAGAAGATGAGGATGCTATTTATACTGACAGGTCCCCAGGGACATTGCAGGCAACAACATCCCATCATTCAAGCTCTCTCTGTCTCTTATAAGTACATCGGAAAGAGCCAGAGTGAGAGGGAGGGAGGGAAGAACTGGCCGACATTGTTCAAAAATGAAAAAACCCCAACCAATTCACGATTATAAACACTTTGGTAAAGTGTTCCTGACTTTCATTCTAACGCACACACACACACACACACACACACAGAGTGACACACTGCCTACCTGTCTACCCACCAGGCAGCACTACACTGTAATTTGTACTGAAGAGTATAATTACAGGAGATTTCCCTGTGCAAAATTAAGGCTACAGCCCTGAACAGCACCTTGCCATTGTTCAGTACCACACAATGCGACATACCGCACATCAAAAATAACACACATACACGCACAGTGAAAGAGCATGCAACATTTCCAAGCTTCTTTCTTTCTTTTTTTTAAATCAAGCCTGTATACATGAAGCTGTACAAATATAATGAAAGCTTTTCAAAACAGAAGAGATAAGAGTGGTGGTTAATCTATGGTTACCACAAGCTAGAGTAAAACATTTGCTCTATGCAGCTGCCGCATCATAAAGTGGTACTTTTGAGCCAGCTGTCATCGGCCAAGCTCACCATCATTCTACTGTTGTATCCGTAACGTTTTTTTTTTTTTTTAAATTACAAACCCTCCCCCCCCCCAAAAAAAAAAACCAACCCTACCATCAGCAATACAGGCAGGCACTGCTCTGCTATGTCAGTGTATTTGCAAGATTTGCACACGACGAGTTTCTTGGTGTAAAAGGACTAATGGAAAACACACACCACACCAAGAACACCATTTGCTTCTGCTGCATGTCAAAACCCTAAATGGCAAGACCATACTCTAACTAAACTATTGTTCGACCCCACTTTCTTTACGTTCTTGAATTCCCAACTCCCTGCCGCACTCCCCCGAGGGGATACCAGGGGCCTGTCGGTATCAACAGCATCCTCACCTTCTGGAAATTCTGTGCTAGGAATTCCCCTTTTCTATCCCTCCGTTTCTGCCTTGCTCCTTTTTTTCCCTGTCACCTCCTCCTTGTCTATTTTCTGCCATCTCGGTCCATTCTCTTTTTTCCCCAGAAAGTCTTCGATTAAAATAAAACAATTCTTAAAGGGAGATTTGGCCCCCTTAACGTGTGGCACACAGGCCCACCAATGTGTGGATACACCATAAGCGCTTTGATTTGTTCCCTTGCAAGATTCAGCACTATATAAATTCCATACATAATTATTATTATTGTTACACCCTGGTGCCAAAGAACTAGCCCCCAGGTGTGGGTTATATACGAAGAGGACATCCCAATGGTGGAAGAAGAGAACCAGTTTCTCAACGGCTGTGAAGACAGAGGAGGATGGCCTTGAGGGTAGACTGGACTCGGCAGCAGCTCAGTGAAAGCAACCACTCAGAGAACGACCACTCTGATGTAAAAGCATGCTGAAGTCCGATGTGCTGGCGCCTGACTTGTCAGGCGCTTGCTTGACAGCACATTTTCGCTCATATGACAACGAGTTGCTGTCTGAACATTGGATGATAGAAGCATTCTTAGTATCTCTACATCAAATAAAACTAAACCCTACACTGATCAGTTCAAAGTACAAAAAATATTGACTGATGTTTCAGGCTTCATGGACTACTTACAAGTTTCATGGTTTCATATTGCACATTTTGCTTTTAAGTCTTCTGTAGCTTTCTATACAGTTTCATTTGTCAAGTATAGTACATCAATGGGCTTTCATCTGAATATAAGAAAGAAAAAGATTTTACACACCTACACACACACACACACACACACACACACACACACACACACACACACACACACACACAAGCTTCCTATAGCAGATCAAGTATAATATTGCAGAAATTCAGAATGAAGTAAAACATCAAAACCACACATACACACAATTTACAGTACAGATAATTACACAGGTTTTATCATTTTGGCACTAGACTGCTACCAATCTCTGAAGCTGCAACACCAAAGTATTAATTTCTAACAGCAGTACCATAGCTGTAAGCATTTTTTTCCTCGTTCCTAGGCTAGAGCTCTGAGGTTCACTTATGGTGAGACTTTTTAGTATGCAATCAGTATCCCTCGCCATTCAGACAGCTGTGTTCTGGCCTCAGGGATGGCGTCTATGACGTGTGCCATTTTAAAAAAAAGTTACCTGTTCAGACACGATCTGGCCTTCTCTTCAGAGCGGTGAATCAGCTTTTTAACATGTGCGCAAGATGTTCTGCGTGCATTTTCACACGAGGCTTCGGTTTATAGTTTCATCCAGAGAACTTTGACATTCCTTTTTTCCCCCCGCCAAAGTGGTAAAAAAAATATTTTTTTAAGCAAGACTGGGAATCAAACCCAGAACCTCACAGTTAGCTTGTTAGGCAGGTGAACATCCTAACACTAACAGTCTTTTTTTTTCATCCTGACAGTACTACCATCTTCCTTTTTGCTTATTCCACTATCCTCTGGAAAATTTGTTTTATTAAACCAAACAAAAAATCCTAAGATTCAGGAAGTAAAATCAACCATACTGTTTCCTTAGGCCCCTACCCCCCAAGTACTTGGTAAAAGAAAATAGTATACATGTATATCAAAGCTGCACTTAACCCACTTCTCAACATTAAACGCAAACAGCATAATCGCTTGACACAATCACAGAGAATACAGTAGCATGAATAGACGGACGCCACACAGATAAACAAAACTAAAGGTGTCAAGGAATGGTAATGCTTTCTGCAGGAATGTGTGCAAAGACTTGTTCACACTCAAATCACGCACCAACACACACCACACCACATCTTAGGAATTTAAAAAATAAAATAAAAGGAAATACATGTGCAGCTGGGTGTTTTTTCTTGTGTGTTTTGTTTTGTGACTGCTGTTTCCTTACTATGCTACTTTTGAAAGAAAATAAAATTTGGTGGAGAATGATTCAGATTGGTGACAAACTTTTTTCTGGTATAGTTTTGTTTTTTTTAAGCTAACCCCCCCCCCCCCCCCCCCCCCCTTTCACTTTTTTCCAGAAATAATACAATTGTACACGGGAGCAATACTAATACTTTCAATCTGTCGCTGAGGATAACGGTTAGCAGCAAAACAGGTGCAGCTAGCAGTGTTTGGTATTTGTCACCAAGCCTACACGGACCATTTTGACAGGGTTAAAGTTGTGCTGTCATGATTGTTTTCTCTCTGTGACAAGCTGTTACCTAGGCAACATTTTACATCATTTTTTCCAAGCAATGTTAACTGTAGTAATACATTAGCACAGGGCTTAAAAGGAACACACGAATGGTAGACATTTTACACAATCATCTTTCAAAACATTTTAAAACAGTAGCAGTGCATTAACACGGTGATTAAAGGAAAATACCAATGAAAGGTTCAGGAGTGATTAATACACTATTTTCAGGATCATCACCGAGGCTCTTCACTATGCCATAACCTGGTTACAATTCAACTTATAAACCACCTTTCTTCTTTCACTCTTAAAATGTGTTGTCATGTAAGCAAGAGGCTTCAGCATTCACTATGAAACTGACTTGAGAGAGGTGCTTCACTACAAAAAAAATTCAGTTTTTCTTGCTTTATTTTGTACTTGATTTTTACTTCAAGGATAATGAATAAGCGCTCAGTGTTGTTTTTGTTTTTTTTACATTCAGTTCCCATGAGCGTGCAGTTTTATTAATTTTATCATCTGTTCCCACCAGCACACAATGGCCTACTCTTCCAAAAAAAGGAACTGGTTTTTAACATGTCCACAAGATGTTCTGTGTGCCTTTGTACATGGGGCCTCAGTTCAAAGTCTCCTCCGAAGGACTTTCAGGGAGTGGATAGTAATACCTGATGAAAAATTGCTACATGTTTATGGTTATACCAAAAATTTAACAGGCATCTTTAAAAAAAAACCCTGAAAATCCACAAATTCCATGCACCATTTGCCAGAACAACAATCCAATATGGCCACCAAAACCACAATTTTCAATCTTCTACAACTTTGAATTGATAAAAAGAGACCAAAATTTGTTTTCACATATGTTTTATAACCCAATTCTTCACATTTTACATAGTAAAATGTTCACATCTAAGCCTGATATTTTACACTTAAAAGGCACACACACAAAATGTTCACATCTGTACCTAACATTCTACACACACACAAGAACACACACACACACACACTTTACTACAGTACTTCAGCGTCTAACCTGAAGTACTCTCAGCTGTTCACCACAATCTATCACCCTCTGGATGCCAAAGTTGTGTGCCCACTGCAGATAGTTTAATTAACTGCCAAGGACTGACAGTCAGACTGGCCAAGATCAGCTTGAAGCTGTTGTTTGGAGCTAAGCAAGCTGACGACTGGGGCTACATCGTAAATTCAAAACAAATGAAGTCAAGCAGGTCACTGAATGGACGCTACAGCCAAGTGGTTAAGACCAAAGCTTTAATCCCAAGGGTCCATAATCTTCTGGGTTCGAATCTTGGCAGCGTCTGGTGAGTTAAGGGAGGGGATTTTCATCACCTCCCAGGTCAACTTTAAGAGCAGACATACCACAGCCTTAGTTAATTCCTTTCATGTAGTCATATGACATACACACAGAAGATCAAATATGCATATATGTTAAAGATCCCATAATTCATATCGGTATTTGGTGGGTTATGGAAACAAACATACCCAGCATGCAATCTGGACAATGAAATGGAACTGCTTTTAAGTCAGAAGGGATCAAATTAAGCCAGCAGGCAGACCTCCTGCAAAGTACAAGCACAGGAGAAGACCAAGCTCAATGCACCCTACCCGGCAAGTGAACAGACAAAGACACAGAGAGAGAGAGAGAGAGAGGAGAGAGAGAGAGAGAGAGAAGAGAGAGAGAGAGAGAAGAGAGAGAGAGAGAGAGAGAGAGGAGAGAGAGAGAGAGAGGAGGCACAGACAGAAAGAAGTATGTCACTTCTCTCCAAAACAAATACTATTACAGTCCATTATCCACTCCAATACTCAAGTAACACACTGTACATTTTTTTTAACAAAACCCCAAACCCACAGTACATGATCTATCAACTGAATCCCTTAAAGTAAACTAAAGGAAACAATAGCAATACTGGGCCATGCTGAGGGTGCTAGCTACTTCAGTTGGTTCCTCTTTTATCTCGGTCCCTAGATTTGAAAACAGAAAAGAAAAAAAAAAGTACCCAGAAATTAAGAAAACCGTAACAGACTTACAATGTAGAATGGACAGCATGTGTCCATCCCAGGCTTTTATTACCTGGCAGCTAAAATGGAAAAGCATCATTTATCACAAAATACTTGGGCCAATAGCAAGGGAGGAATGGTGAAGTATATTGTACTGTATACCACTTTTCAATCAATGATTTCTCTGTATGAAAATCTGGGCTGCTCTCCCCAGGGAGACTGCCTCGCCACAAGAGCAGAGCCACCCTTTTTTTTTCCAGTCTACATGTGTATAAAATTTATTTCCCTTATCAGATAAGCTTTTTTGCTACTGACAACTCTTGACGCCTTGGGTTTTTTTTACATGCACTAAATATATGTTGCACACAGGGCCTGTGTTTATTGCTTACACATGCTGAAGATCAAATATGCACATTAAATATCCTGTAATTCATGTAAGCTTTTGGTGGGTTACAGAAACACAAATATACCCAGTATGCAACCTGTACAATGAAATGAGCTGTTCCAAAGTCAGAATGTGTCAGCTGAGGCCAGATTCTCCTGCAAAATTACAAGCACATGAGAAGACCAGGCACTAGCCTCCCCACCCTGTAAGAGGGAGGGATGGAGAGAGAGAGAGACTCAAAAGAGAGAGAGAGAGAGAGAGAGAGAGAGAGAGAGAGAGAGAGACGAGAGAGAGAGAGAGAGAGAGAGAGAGAATGAGAGCACTTGCCACGCACTTGTATGCAGTGTTTAATCGATGTAAATTTTTTTTTAATATATATTCAAAGTAGGAAATGCAGAAACACAGCAGGGTAAAAACCACTCCATGTGTCAACCTCTTTCTCAGTCACACCACCCCTTTAAAGCAAGTGTACTAATCTCACGACAGGGAAATTATTAACATTTAAAGTAAAATATATTACATCCTTGTTCATACTTTTTGACAAACATATGAGCAAAGCAGAACGTTGAAATGAATTGGAGGAATGTTCATGATCACAACACACTTGAATGTACATACTGTATAACTTTTTTAAAAATTACGTTTCCTCAAAACACTTCAGTTTACTTCAACATTTATTCATATTGAACATAAACAAGACTATGCAATTTACCTCTCATAAACAATACACTAGAGCCATGACCCTTCCCCTCCTGCTTTGTGAAAATATGGACAGCCTGAATTAAACCGCTCTGGGTGCCTCTAAACTCAAAGTCCTGTCAGTTTACATTGCTGTTCAACACTGTTCCATTATCCTCAATATAAAAGAATAAATAAATAAATAAAGCTCAATGCATATGCACAGCTGTTGACATCTAATAATAATGCATTGTCACTGAAAAGCTGAAAACAGATCATTTTATTAATGCCACCTTCTCACTTTTCCATTATCGATATAAAATAAATTTTTAAAACTGCACCTTGCACAATGCTGCATTTTGTGCACTTGCACAATGTGTTGCTGATGACACATTGCGACACAGTCTGCTTTGCAATATACTTGCTAAAGTAAAAGGAATTTTACTGCAAAGTGAAATCAAACGATTTGTGGCAACGATGCACAGAATACATAATTATTGCCTTCAAACCTAATCTTTAACTGATCAATTCTCATACACAGGATATTGGCTAGTCAGTTAAGTCACAATCACACCAATTCAACTGTGTGCCTGTGAATACTTATGTGCTACAAGTATGTGTGTGTGTGTGTGTGTGTGCGCGCGCATGCGCACGTGCGTGTGTGTGTGTGTGTGTGTGCATGCATGAGTGTGCATGTGTACTAGCAGTAAAAGAATATGGCATTACTAACCACTATCATGTAACAACCTGATGCAGCTATAACTATTCAGTCTTGCAGTTTGCTTCAAATCAAAGTTAATACCATGTAAAAAGGCTGCAAGTTCTAAGCATCTATTTTCTTTGAAGAGTTGCATTTCACAGACAACACAGACTGCACAATCTGAATGTGTGTGTTTTATTGCTCATGATTACTCCACCTAAAACTCCCACTCAAAAATCCCATCACAATTATCTATCAGCAACAAGCCTACGAAATAAGATGGGTATGACAATGAAGGTGTTAGGCTATCAATCTTTTGTCTCAATTCTGCTTTTCAAGATAAAAAAAACACACTGTAGCAGTCATGTGAAAGATGATAAATCCAAAGATCTAGTATCTTTTCATGTTTACTTTTCAAAATCTCAAGCACAGACTGTAACTAGTAATAATAAATTTGTTTTGTTCTGAACTTTGCTTTTCAAAAGTCAAAACAAGATTACAAACCCAGTTTCAATTTTGGTTTTAAAAGTCAATACACAGGCAGTAACTTTCTTTGTGCTATCTTGTTTTCAAGTTTGCTTGAGTCAAAACTACATGGCAGCGTAAGTTGTAATAAAAAAAATCCTTTGCCCCAAGAACTACTTCAATTTGAACACAATGTTCAGAATACCACCAACCTTTCACATTTCTCCATAGCAAGAATAAGAGCTGCAGTGCAGTGAGCTACTGTAATTGAAAGCAGATGTGTGAGCAGGCCAAGTACATGTGACTTGTGAAAAGAGTGAATGAGTGAATGAGTGAGTGCGTGCGTTTAAGGTGTGTGTGTAATGTAATTTGTGTGAAATCACTGTGATCTGTTCTTTGATGTTATATGTTCGTATTTTTAAGATTTAAAAAAATCTTTATATTTACATATTATGTTTTCTCAAAATTAAAAAAAGCAGAGGTATGTGATAGTGAGCAGTTTAAACTCGATTAGCATGCATGTTCCTTGACCACTATCAGTTTTAATATGTTGATGTGCTGTTTGTATCAACTGTAAGTTTTATGAACTAGGAGCCTGGGCACAAAAAGGAAATAGAAATCATAGGCTTGGCTAAGCTGGACATGAAAGTATACACCATACTTTACAAATCTCATGTAAGCAGAATGAAATAGCCACTACCTGCTCAGTCAGTTAACGCAAAGTTTTCTGCCTGAATTGGTGTTATTTACTTAGTTATTGAGAGTGTGTGTTCTTTCACTGTAAGAAACAAAGTCTATTTCAGCATGTTTTCATTTCATAACAGAATTAACATGTATCCAATATCAGGATCGCCAGGATAAAGCTTTTATGGTCTGAATCCTACTAATTCTGCTCGTTTTAAAAATGTAAGAGAGCACACACACACACACGCAGGCTCATATGATGTATACAGGAGCGAACAGAAAAAAGCCATCCACAAAAAAACTGAAAAAGCCAATTTCTGATACATCTATAATATTCAACATGCAAGTAAATGCCCATTAAGAAAGAAAGCCATGGAAATTGATGCAATCAGAACTGTGCGTTAAAAACAAAAAAACCCACCCAACCTTGTCAGTTCAAGTGGCAGAGCTATAAGAACAGTCTGGGCCAGTCATGATGGATCATTTACTGGACTTTTTTCTTCTTTTTTTAAATATTGATTATCACATGCGGAGTGCGAACTCTTTGTAATGTTAATTTTGATGAGGAGTCTAACTTCCAAGAAATCTGCTTTCTTTGCTTATTGCATCAGGACAAGAGGGTTAAAATTTTAAATTATTATCTAACCTGTGGAGCACTGGGTGAAAAAAATTGTTAAAAGGTGTAGTCCCCATATCTCTACTACTCTAGTAGCATACCTATCTTGAAGATTTCTAAAATAAAGAGGTCTGTGCACAAAATAAACTAGGTTTTTGTTTGTGTGTGGTTTGGTTTTTTAAAATTTATAAACAAGTAGTTATTGATCATGAAACTTACAAACTCTTGAAAAACGTTTATGGTTATTGTCTTACATAATCATAAGCAGAACAAATAATGGTTTTGCATGACAATGTTTGACGTTGTAGCACTTAAGACTTTAAAGCAGACCAAATAATGGTTTTGCATGACAATGTTTGACGTTGTAGCACTTAAGACTTTAAAGATCTGTGCTCACTGAGCCCTCAGGGTAAAATTCAATGTAAAATACACCACTGGACCTTACTCTGTGGGGACAGGATAGCCTGGTGGTTAAAACGTTGCTCATTGCACTCGTGATCTGCTGACCCAGGTTCGAATCCCATTCAAGGGGATTTTCTCCCCTGGTGTTACCAGGGCCGACATCACTCTCCCCAAATGTCCTTCCTATGAGACTTTAAACTATGATCCCCTATGCACATGCATGCAAAAATATCTTGCTTACATGTTAAAACCTGTTATGCTTTTCAGAAGAGTAGGCCAATGTGAGCCAGTAGGAACATATAACAAAATTTACAAAACTGCATCCACATGAGGACTAGATCAGTAGATGTAAAAAATAAATTAAAAAAAAAATATGCAAGTGCTTATTCCATTATCCTTGAAATAAAAGAGTACAATAAAGCGTTTTTGTTTTTTGTAAATAACTCATGTTTTAGCGGAGAATCTGTGCATACAAAATCCTACTGCTTACAAGAATAGTTGCCTATCCTTGACAGCAATTCCATTCTAGATTTGCATTAAATATGGGAAAGTGGGTGGTAGTGACTTGGGGGGAGGGGGACTGAAGCCTCACACAAACAAAACAGAAAATCTGCAAAAATAGAAACGCAATTTCTAGTATGAGGAATGTTAGGCTGTGGATCATAATTTTACAACTCTGAAATTAGTTATGGCAATTACTTTTCACAATGCCTTTTTCATTACCTGGTATGTGTGTGTGTGTGTGTGTGTGTGTGTGTGTGTGTGTGTGTGTGTGTGTGTGTGTGTGTGTGTGTGGTGTATATGTATGTATGTGTGTGTGTGGGGTGTTGTGTGTGTGTGTGTGTGTGTGGTGTGTGTGTGTGTGTGTGTGTGTGTGTGTGTGTGTGTGTGCCACTGCTGATTTTTCATTCAGCAATGTGCAATGTCAACATTTTTTTTTTTTTGGAGGGGGGGGCTATCAACAGAAAAAATGTACCACAAATCATAAAAATTGAGAGATGAATTATAAGACCTTTCAATAAGGTCAGGAAAACAATGTGAATATTGTCAGTTTTATACTAGGCAGTACTAAAGAGGTATTTCTACACAAAAAATTTCATCAAGAGTTGCTCTTTCACTGTTCAGCTGGTGTACATTACTTACTAGAAGTATAATACTACATACCACTTAGTGTGATGTAACCTATACAATAGTAATTGCTAGCTCTCTCAAACAACAGCTGTAGTATAATACTAGGGTCAAGTAACAAAAAAAGATGCTGCATTTCTAGCAGTAGCATCCTTGAATTTTATTTTATTTTTAAAGATTAGCTTAGCTCACTCTAACTTAGCTATCAGTTCCAATAATACTGGGTCCATTACACCATTAGAACTTTCTTGAGAGGTTTTGCATTATATATGGGCCTATATACTTGGATCATAGTCCAGAAACTAAAACATGAATTACCTGAAGGCTGTCACTTGCAACATATAAGTAAATAGTGGTTCTAAATTCTAATGTTAACTTAGGTAATAACTTTTAATTCTGTTGACCAAGCAATATTAGTATTTGGGTCTTGATAAAACTATTCCTGCATCATCTGAACTCTTGATCAAAGGTTAGAAATTTGCCATCTAGATCACAGTCAGGAAACTACTGATAAAGTTCTTGGTGAATATAGAGTTCTATAACTTATAAAGTGTGGTTCTTGTTTCATTTCAACAATGACATTCAGCACATTCTTTCAGCACATTCTTTCTCCTGACCAAGAAGACTGAATTAGCATGAGAAAGAAGGAAGTTGAGCTTTCTAAACGATTACTTCGTTGGTAGGGGGGCAGATAATCTTCAATTTGTTATTGTATGGGCCTACTGGCTAGAATTTGTTGATAAATTTCATCTTTTCCGCGTACGTTAACCCCGACTTTTCGTCCTTATCAAAGACCACCATGACAGGTCCTTTAAAAACGTTCAAAATGTGTTCAAATCAAGTACTGACGACACGGATCTGATCGGTACTTTAGACACTAGTCTCACCTGCAGCAAAGACTGTCATGCAGACGACAAAAGCCAAAAACTTCATGGTTGGGTTGGTAGGTGTCTGCTGTTCGAAGTCCAACGTTCAATCGTCTCTACCCGTTAACGGCTGTGTTGTTCAGCAGACCGCCTGTCCGGAAAAGAATGCAGCAGTTCAATAGTTATCTTAACAATTGCAGATGCTCCTATTCTCGTATCGACTTCAGCCCAAACGACACAATGTTCACAATAAACTAAACATTAACTCACCTCCCTAAACTCAATTTCACGTGATGGTCGTCAGCGGGGCAGGTTCAGTCATATGACATAGCGTCACACGAGAGTATCGTTCTTTACCGCGAGAATGTATGGTGAAATAGCAAAATCAAAACCTGAGGTTTTACCTACGCAAGCCAAGGTCGTGACTCAGATATTTCTAAATTTGGGCCCTATCCAGTCCGCTAATGATTTTTAATTGAAAAATGGATGAAGATGAAGACGAACTCCTAGCCATCGCAGGAGGTTAGGTGCGGATTGGTACTACGAAGATGTAGGCCTCACACGAGCTGCCTGAGCTTGTTGTGTTGGATGTTCCAGCAGAACTACTCCCAGAGGGAAGAGGACGCTGACGTGATCTTCAACAAAGCTGCCTCTGGAGCTACTGCTGGAGTTGCCTTCTCAGACGAGGAAAGAGGAACGTCCAGTTAGCAATGCTGCTTCTGGAGCCACCTCTGGGGCTACCTCTGGAGCAACTCTGGAGCCACTTCTGGTGCCATTTCGGGAATCGAGCGCTTTGATTTGTTGCTTTACAAGATTCAGCGCTGTATAAATTCCATACATTATTATTATTATTATTATTATTATTATTATTTAATCCCTACAGGCCATATAGCCCATTTCCGCGCTATCATTTCGCTAAGAAATAAGATTCATGTTCAACTGAATTCTACACCTATTAATAAAATTGAAATACCAATGTTAAAACAGAAATTATTGTACTGCTGTTCCATGTCCGTCATTCCGTCATTCGCAAGGTACTAGCCAACCACAAAAGGCACACCAAGATTACTACCACAAAATGGAAGAGTGCAGCATAAAAAGGAGTAGATATTAAAAGAAAACACACGCAACACGAAAAACTGAAGTATATTTCGTTCTTTATTGTATAGTATCTGTAAACTGAAATAGCTCAACAAATACTTCCAAAGGTTTGTTATATTTATGTGTATATATGTGATACACTGACTCATTTGTAAACACCCATAATTGTTAAAATTAAATTTACTTGCAAAGAGGTTGCTGTTTCCAGACAATGCTATTGACTGAACAGTCACCCCTGACAAAAAGATTCAGTCAGTTGTTTTTTGTGACAAAGTGTGTGTGTGTGTGTGTGTGTGTGTGTGTGCGCGCGCACGCGCGTGCGTGGGTGCGTGCGTGTGTGCGTGCGTGCGTGTGCGTGCGCGTACACGAACGCACACGCGCATACATGCAGTAAACTGCAGGTCCTCCAAGTCTCCATAGAGCTGCATGGTCACTGAGGTGGGGTGTCAGGCCAGATCTTTTTTCGGAGTGCCTCGAGTAGTGAGCAGGACTGCAGTACGTGTTCTGTTGTCTAGCTGCCAGTCTTGCAAAGGCACTGCTCTGTATGGCCTGTGTGGAGTTTCATGATCACATTAACAATAAAGGCAAGTGTGGCCTGTCCTGAGCCTGAATATCCAGACCTACTACCATCGCCTCAGAGGTCTGTTAGTCAGTTTACAGATGTTGCTACTAAGGCCTAGGAACAGTCCCCCCCCCCCCCCCCCCCCCCCCCCTTTTTTTTTTTGTTCTTGGGCTAGAGCTCCAAGGTTCACCAATGGTGAGATTTTGGCTACGCGGCCGTCCCCCCCCCCCCCCCCCCCCCCCCTAACCACCACCATTCAGGTAGCCGCATTCTGACTTCGGGGATGGTGTCTAAGCACATCTGTGTGGACGAGTTTGTATATATATATATATAGCAGCACCGAAACCACCCTAGTCCACACTTTAGATACACTTTTACTCGCTGCTGACGCAGGGAAAATATTCCTTCTCACTCTTCTCGACCTATCTGCTGCCTTTGACACTATAGATCACTCAATTCTTCTTTCTCGCCTCCAGAACATGTTTGGTATTAATGGCACTGCCCTCACCTGGTTTAGTTCATACCTCAAAAACCGATACCAGAAAGTTATTGTCAGCAAAATTCAATCAAAACCTGTCAAACTGGAATGTGGAGTCCCACAGGGCTCAGTTCTGGGTCCTGTTCTCTTCACTCTTTACACTGCTCCACTCTCACACATAATAAACCACCATCATATTGATCATCATTTCTATGCTGATGACACTCATTTTCAATGTAGCAATACCCTTGAAAATCTGCCTTCCCTCCTGACAAATAATTATGGCCCACTGCCTTCTAGACATTCAAAACTGGATGACTCGAAATAAGTTACAGCTAAATGCCGATAAAACGGAAGCCATGCTCATGGGGACCAAACATAAACTTTCCTCCATCACAACGACTTCAGTGGAATTCAGCAATACGTCGGTTCCTCTGTCCAGCTCTGTGAAATATCTAGGTGTGGTTCTTGACAACACACTCTCTATGAAAAAATTCATCACCCAGACCTGCCAGTCTTGCTACTATCAATTACTGCGCATAAGTGCAATTCGCAAGTATCTGTCTACTGAAGCAACATCCAAACTTGTCACATCTCTCATTCTCTCTCGACTGGACTACTGTAATTCTCTCTTGGCTGGTTTGCCGGCATCATCCATCTACTCCCTTCAACGCATACAAAACTCTGCAGTTCGACTGGTCCTTAGAAAGAAAAAATCTGAACACATCACTCCTCTTTTGCGATCTCTTCACTGGCTGCCTGTCTCACAAAGAATAAAGTATAAGATTAATACCCTTTGTTTCAAATGTCTCCACAAATCTGCACCTTCATATCTCTGTAACTGTCTTCACCTGTACACTCCGTCCCGCTCCCTTCGTTCATCTGTAGATGCCTTGTGCTTTCGGACACCCAGATTTAAACAAACCACTGTTGGCCGTCGCTCTTTCTCTGTTTCCGGTCCCTCCACATGGAACGACCTCCCTCTTCCACTTCGCCAAAAGCCTTCATTTGATTCTTTCAAATCTAGCCTCAAAACGCACTTATACTCTACTCGAGATCTTCCCCTGTTATCTGTTCCTACTTCTCAATAGCTGCCTTCACCTCCACCACCCCCACCTAAGTGTGTTGTGTATATAAATTTGATATTTGTTTATCTTGATATTTATGGCTGGTTGCATGCGTGTGAATGATTTGAATGCAAGCGCTTTGATTTGTTTACTTTGCAAGATTCAGCGCTATATAAATTCCATACATTATTATATATATATATATATATATATATATATATATATATATATATATATATATATATATATATATATAAAATATATATATATAAAGTATGTTCTTTCGAGCCAGAAGGCCCATAGAGCCGGAGCTTATCCCGTTTCTGTAGCGTTAAGCGAACTGATGGTTTTTCACCACCCCTGTGACAGGACGCTAGTCTGTCGCCAGATACTTCCCCAGCAGAGCTGGTACCCACTTGTACACCTGGGTGGAGTGAGGAAAATAGGAGTAAAGTGTCTTTCCCAAGGACACAACACCGAGCCGGGCGGGGATCGAACCCGCGACCTCTGGATCACGAGTTATATATATATATTTAAATATATATATATAATATATATATATATATAGTTGTCATCCGTTTCTATCAGCAGAAAATGGCCTACTCTTCCGAAAGGCAGAACAGGTTTTAACGTGTGCGTAAGATGTTCTGCGTGCATTTGCATATTATGGCCTCGGTTTATAATTTCATAGAAGGACTCTCTGTTCAGGACGTCTGCTCACTGGCCTCAGCCGACACGTTCCGACTTCAGAGCAGCTCATTTCATTGTTGTTGTTGCATGCTGGGTATGTTTGTGTTTCAGTGACCCGCTGAACGCTGACATGAATTATGGGGTCTTTAATGTGCATATTTGATCTTCTGCGTGCGTGCGTGCGTGCGTGTGTGTGCGTGTGTGTGTGTACAAGAGGGGCATTAGTTTATTATAATTATTATTATTTTACTTTGAGGATAATGGAATAAGCACTTATGTGCTTTTTTACATACAATATGCAGTTTTGTAAATTTTTTCATCCATTCCCACCGGCACACAATGGCCTACTCTTCAGAAAAATGGAACGGATTTTAACGTGTGCGCAAGATGCTCTGCGTGCTTTGGCGCACGGGGCCTCGGTTTATAGCCTCATTCGAAGGACTTTTAGGAGGAGTGGAGTCGGCACTGATGTTAACTCCAGAGGAAAAAAATCCTCTTGAACGAGATTCGAACCTGGGTCAGCAGATCACGAGCGCAATGCACATCACTCTAACCACCAGGTTATCCCGTCCCCCTATAAAGGGGGTATAAAGGCACTAGCAGGTCTGCACTTGAAGATGACGTGAGAGATCGTAAAAAATCTCCACTCTTAATTCACTAGATACCGCCAAGGTTCGAATCCAGGACTTCATCGACCAACAAGATTGAGGTCAAGCGATCTTGACCACTTGACTATAGCGTCCATCTATGTCTAAATCAAGTTGACCAGAACAATTGTGCATGCAGCAAGAACTCACGACAGTACACAAAAACAACAGAAACAGACCTGTGTGGCAGGGAAGGAGGTGCGTTACATGAGCTGGATGACAGAGCTTCTCTGTCTTCAGTAGCCTGTGACAGAGGGTTGAGTTCAGAGGTGCTGGAGACTGTGGTCACCCAGCAAGAGTTTGTCACCACTGTTGATGGTCTTCTTGTCTTCACAGTGCTGTGGCTAAAGACTGTATGGCAACTATAACTGACAGATTTGTGATCAGACGCCTGAAAGATAGAGAGAGACCAGTGTAGAAAAGTTGGGGTGAACAGCAGTGACAACGTAGACAAGGTACTGTGTAAATCAGACGATACTGTTTTGGATTGCCCATGTGTAAAACAAAAATAAAAAATAAAATAAAAAAGACTTTCTGTACTGGTTGATAAAACAAAAAGAAGAAAGCAAGCTGCTGTTGTTTTAACTTTGCAGGAGGTCTGCCCACTGGCCTCAGCCAACACAGTCAGATTTCAGAGCAGCTCATTTAATTGTACAGATTGCATGCTAGCTACGCTCGCGTTTTCGTAACCCACTCATGGATTACGGGATCTTTAACATGCACATTTGGTACTAGGCATGAGTGTATACATGAAAGAAATTAAGGCACTGGTATATCTGCACTTGAAGTTGATCTGGGAGATCATAAAAATCCCACCCTTAATTCACCGGACGCCGACATTCAAACCCACGGACCTTCATGGAGTCACAGATTTGAAGTCAAACAGTATAAACCACTTAGCTAGTCTTCCTTTATTGGCACATGGAAATACAACCATAGTCAGTTTTTGCCTTCAAGATATTTTCTGAGAATGGTGGAGATGGAGAGGGAGGAGAGAGTGCGTGGAGGGGGATTGTCTTTCCATCATCATGTTTCCTTGCCTCCCACTCTTTTTTCTTTCTTTTTCTGAACACTGTCTTGTGTTTTGAGGCGCACACACGTTTTGTGTTGTTGTAATAAATGAATAACAAAAAAAGTGACCTGTCATCATTGTCATCAAGCCCGAAAAACGAAATCAAACTATCCCAGTCTAGTTGCTAATTCTGTCAATTAATCCAGGAAATGCACCACTGACGTCACTACATGGCTCAAGTCAGCAAGTTAAGTAAGACAGGGACACAGACATAGCCAAAGAAAGGGGGGAAAAAGGGGGGGAAAAAGTAAGGTGGCTTAATTAAAAAATAAACAAACAAACGAACATACAAAGAAAAGAACTGAAACCTATTCCCCTTGCTATGGTCCAAACCCTGGTCTCCCAGCCATAATTTTACTTCACCACCTCGAAATTCTGTGCTAGAAATTCTTTCTTTTTCTATCCTTCTGCCTTGTTCCTTTTAATACTGTCACCTCCTTCTTGTCTATTTTCTGCCTTCTTTGTTCATTCTTCTGCCCCCCCCCCCCCCCCCTCCCCAAAGACCTATGCCAAAGGCGGATGGGCTGGGTCTGACTTGTCAGGCGCTGAAACAGCAGCACAACATATTTCCGCTCATAATTATGACAGACAACAATTGCTGTCTGAGAGTTCGAGGAGGAATGCCCAACTCTTGATGTTCTTGGGGCACCATACACCCGTGATCGGGCCATGACCCAGAAAGGTTAGGTCTCAACCTCAAAACAAGTTTAGTTAAGGAACTTGCATAATTTTTACGCTGTGACCTGATGAGAATTGCTATGTCAAAATAATATATTCCTATGATTTTCTAACTTTCATGCACAAAACCCCTATTTAGGGCCTATGTGCCATCTGCAGCTGTCCCAAACTTAATGATTCTTGAGGGGGAGCCCGCTGCAGAGTTGGATAATGCCAATAGTCACTCTCAAGTAGCCTATGGGCTGGGCCTGTGGTGGGCCTACCGAGACACACTTTTTGATAGGCCTAGATGATGAAGGTTGAATTGCAACACACAGTGTCATTGTGACTCAGGGTCCCATGCCAGTCATATGTTCAATATGTAAGATACAATTCGTTTACTAAGGTTTTCAACTCAAGTTAGTAAAACTTAGAATTTCCGATTTGGGTAACAACACACACACACACTCTCTCTCTCTCTCACACGCGCGCGCGCGCATGCACACACACACGCGCGCGCGTTTTTAGGCCTACATTTGATATAAGCCTTCTAGGCTTCCATGGCAAACGATGTTCTGTTCACACACACATATACACAATCAGTGCCGACTTCACTTCCCCCCAAAAGCTTTCCTTTTTCTTTCTTTTTTTAGATCAGATTTCAGTCCCCCCCCCCCCCCCCCCCAAAAAAAAAAAAAAGTCCTTCGGATGAGAGTATATAAATCGAGGTTCCGCGTGCCAACGCACGCAGAACATCTTGTGCACACGTTAAAACCCGTTCGGCTTTTCGGAAGAGTAGGCCATTGTGTGCCGGTGATAAGGGATGACACAATTTACAAAACTGTGTACATACGGGGACTGGATGTAAAATAAAGCGCACCTGAATGCTTATTCCACTATCCTTGAAATAAAAATTAAAAAAAAACAACCACACATCGTCTAATATCGCTGATAAGCGACCCGGCGTTAAAGAGAAGACAACAACACACTGACACACTCGAGCACTCACACAGGTCCACTAATAGAAAGACAGAGAATTTAAACAGGGCCCTCTCGATCAGTAAGAACGAGTATGCCACTAATGCAAAGTGGTGTATGAATGAGGAAGTGTACTGAAGAACAGCGAGAAATCACCATTTAAAAAAGAGCGAGGCTACAGTGGTGGCGTAGGCCGCGCTGGTTCATTGAAATGGACAAAGCTTTTGTAAAAGCAATGCTGCCTTTAAAAACACACACACACATATACACACCTTGTCGTTTAGAGCACACCAGCGGCCTTAGGCATGTACAACTTCCGTGTATAGTCTGGCAATAGGCAATCTTACCTTTTTCAACCTAGGCCTTCAACCTAGGCCTATACACAGAAATATGATGAGTGTGCTTAGTCTAGTCAACAATCCTTTTGTCTCAAGATTTGTAATCTGTATACTGAAGACAGACATCAGAAGCTACTGTGTGTGTGTGTGTTGTGTGTGTGTGTGTGTGTGTGTGTGTTGTTGTTGTTGAGTACTGTTGTTGTCATGGTGGTGGTGTGTGTGTAAGTGTGTGTGCCAGTGTGTGTGTGGGCAACTGTGTTGTTGTTGGTGGTGGTGTGTATGAGCATGCTCCTGTGTTGTAGTAGTTGCTGTTGTTGGTGGTGGTGGTGGTGGTGTGTGTGTGTTGTTGTTGTTGTTGTTGGTGGTGTGTTTGTGTGTTCATGAGTGGGTGCGAGCATGCACCTGTGTGAGTTGTTGCTGGTGGTGATGGTGGTAGTGTGTGTGTGTGTTTGGAAGGGGGGTGGGGGGGGGGGGGCAGGGATGTTTGTGTCCATTTGCATGTGCCTGTGTATTGTAGTTGTTGCTGTTGGTGTGTGTGTTCATGCGTGTGTGCATGTGTGTGTGTGTGTGTGTGTGCGCGCGCGCACGTGCGCAAGCCACATGTGTGTTGTAGCTGTTGTTGTTGGTGGTAGTGGTGGTGGTGGTGATTGTGTGTATGGGTGTGTGTGCACATGTGTATGTATGTGCGTGCGTGTGTTGTTTTAATGGCTCTGATCTGCTCTTGGTACATGTAATAACCACACACACACAGATGACAAAATTTACAAAACCACATACACACAGGGACTGGATATAAAAAAGCACATGACTGCTTATTCCATTATCCTCGATATAAAAGAATAAATAAATAAATCAACACACACACAAACACACACACTCTGACTTGGCCTACACACACACACCTCAATTCAGTTCAAATACTTTATTATCTCAAACCAGAGACATTCATTTAGGTTACGAGCAAAGGATTCAACATGTAAGGATAAAAGAATGAATCACATGCATGTCATCACAGGGCTTACAGCGCCATACAAAATCAACACATTATGCCCTTTGTGCAAACACATACCTGACCTAGCACACACACACACCATGAACACACACACACCATGAACGCACACCCACCATTAACGCACACCCACCATGAACGCACACCCACCATTAACACACACACACACACCACGAACACACACACACGCACACACACACACCACGAACACACACACCACAAACACACACACACACCATGAACACACACACACCACGAACACACACACCACGAACACACACACACACCAACAGAACACACACACACACACACACACATCCAGCCATTACCCATGCACCACTCTCTCTCCCTCTGACATTTATCAGAGCATGAAAAGTGGTTATAGGGAAAAACTGAGGTTAAAGTAGTCAGTCCACATCTGACTGAAATAGTTAAGTGGCTGAAGAATGGTACTTTCAACATGAGGAAGTTGGAATTACGCATTTGTATTCGTATAACACTTTAAATCATGGCAGATTTCTCTGTGTGAAATCTGGGCTGCTCCCCCTGGGGAGAATGTGTCACCACATGAGCAATGCCATCCATTATTATTATTATTATTATTTTTCCAGTCTGTATGTGTATTTGTATCCCCTATCAGAGTGGCTTTTTTCCTATAGAATTTTGCCAGGGACAACTCTGTTGTTGCCGTTGGTTCTTTGACAATGCACTAAATACATGTTGCACACGGGACTTCGGTTTCTTGTCTCATCCGAAAGACTAGCATCCAGACCACCATACCACTTATGGTCCTGTGGATGGGGTGAGGGTGAGGGGGTGAGGGGGGGACAATTTTGGGCACAAATGGGACTTGTACCTGGGCCTGGATCGCACTTGGACTTTTCGCTTCCTAAGCAGGTGCGTAATTTCAACCCACCTGCATGGGAGGTCTCTCACAAGAAGAGGGGTGGGGAATACCAATGCAAATTCATAATCAAATCTCAAAACAACTGACAGTTAATATGTTGTTTTGAAAACATTTGTTTGATACACAGACAGAACCTCTACTTACCTGGTGCAGCTGGGGGACAGGAAAGCTTAGTGGTTAGAACATTGCACTCACAATCTGACAGCCCGGGTTCGATTCCCGTTCAAGGGGTATTTTCCCTGGAGTTAACATCAGTGCAGACTCCACTCTCCCCAAAACACCCGTTCATGGAGATTTTATTTTACCTTGGAGTTAACGTCAGTACTGACTCCACTCCCTACAAAGTCCTTCGGATGAGACAATAAACTGACCTCCTGAGTGCAAACGTATGCAGAACATCTTGCACATGTGTTAAAATCAATTCTGCCTTTCTCTCTCTCTCTGCGTTTTCTTACCAGGCATAGTGTATAGTAGTGCCTGCCTGGTCTTCTCCTGGGCTTGTCATTTTGCAGGAGGCATGCCTGCTGGCCTCAGCTGACATATTCCAGCTTCAGAGCAGCTCATTTCACTGTACAGGTTGCATGCTACGTATGTTCATGCTTCTGTAACCTGTCAAATGCTGACATGAATCACTGGATCTTTAACATGCCTATTTGATCTTCTGCATCTAAGGCACTGGCAGGTCTGCACTTGAAGTTGATCTGGGAGATCGCCACCAAGATTCGAAGCCACAACTTCACGGACCCACAGGGCTGAAGTCGAACAGTTTTAACCACTCAGCTGTAGCATCCATCGTTCTGCCTTTCAGAAGAGTAGGCCCCTAAAAACAGATAAAAAATATATATGTATATATAAGTAATGCATACATACTGGTGACCTTGTCATGTTTACACATCATTATTCCAAATTGGAATGCAGCTACCTTTAATGGTGGGCGAAAACGGTCATACAAGATTCAGCGCTATATAAATTCCGTACATTATTATTATTATATACACAAAAATCTCACCACAGGTGAGCCTCAGAGCTCTAGCCAGCTGAGGAACAAAAAACAACAACAACAAAACCCCAAAGACGTATGCAGCTAAAACATGAGGCCTAATTGTGTATCCACACTTGTCTTGGAAAACGTAGGCCTACATACATCACATACTGGTTGAAACTGATGATGCTTCCACTACCACACTTATGTAGACAGGCATATAATCTCTATTCCCTGCGTTCCCTCAGTGAGTGGGGTGCACAGTGCCTACTCTTCTCCTGTGCTTTTAACTCTGCAGGAGATCTTCCTGCTGGCCTCAGCCGTCACATTCTGACTTCAGAAAAAGCTCATTTTAGAACAGAATGCATGCTGGGTACGTCAGTGTTTCTGTAAACCACCAATCACTGAAATGAATAATGTATCTTTTCTTCTTCGTTGTCAAATGCTCAGACACAACTATTGTTGTCTGTTATATGTTACATGATATTTTAATGTGTATATTTTGATCTGCATATGCATATGAGGGAATTGAGGCACTGGCAGATCTGCACTTGAAGTTGACCTGGGAGATCATAAAACCCCTCACCCTTAACTCACTAGATGCCGCTGTCAAGAATTGAAACCTGAACTTCATAGACTACAGGACTGAGTCTTAATGGGGGCAAGATCTAACCTAGTGGTTATAGAGCATTGAGCTGTGATCTGATGATGTGGTTCAAGACATCACCTAGATGCCCATTTTGAGGGGATTTTTCCCCAGGAGTTAGTATCAGTACTGACTCCACTCCCCTGAAGGTCCTTTGGACAAGACTATAAAGAAAAGTTACATCTACGAATGCATGCAGGATGTCTGGCTCACACGTTAAAACTTGTTCTGCCTTTCAGAAAAGTAGGCCATTGGGTGCTGGCAGGATGACAAAAGTTAAAAAAGCACATTGGCGCCATGCTTAAAATCACCCTTAATGACAGAATGCAGCTGCTGTAATGGTGGGCAAACGGTCACATACACCAAACTTCACCATTGGTGAACCTCAGAGCTCTAGCTGAGGAACGAGAAACAAAAATGAAAACAAAACAAAACTCCCCCAAACTGGTCTTCACTGAATTTTTCACTTGGCAACTGCATCCCAAGTCAGGCATATAATGAAATGTAAAAACTTAAAGGCAAAGGTGTTCCAATAATCTACTTGCTCGTTGGGTAGTGAGGTGTCACAGACCTTAGCTTCTCCAGGGGCTGGCATGTTGAGGGCGGCGCCCATCTCCTCTCCCTGGCTGCTTTACCTTCCCTGACCCAAAAGAGGGTAGGTACCCATTTACAGCTGGGTTTAGCTGGGGGACTGCACTGAAGCCAAGTGAGCAAAGGGTCACCCATCTACTTGGTAACCACGCTGAATGCTGCTTAGCCTTAGCTTGGGGAAAGTGAGTGCTCTGACCAATGCGCTATTCTGCTGTCAAATAGAGCACAGATCCCTGAAGTGGGAATGCGGCTATCTTAATAGTGGGTAAACAGTTGCACACACAAAATCTCACTATAGGTGAACCTAGGAGCTGGACAAACAACCCCCCCAAAACAAAACAAAACCCACAAAAAACCACATAGCATGGTAAAAAGAATTACAATTAGGCATATCAGGTTAAAAAAAAACACCCAAAAACCCCAAACCTAACAAACCCTTTTTACAAGGAAAAAAGTTCTGAATGGTGTGGTTGTTTCAGGCCAAAGTAGGAAGTTATTCTAAAATTTATGGATAGGCTAATCATTCATTTAAAGAAACATGATATTCGGGTATGGAAAGCAAAGAAAATTATAGCTGGTTTTTCTCCTTTTAGGAATGTTTTTGATACAGAAAAATTTCTTATGGCTATCAATTCAGTTCAAATACTTTATTATATCAAACAGAAATTCATTCAGGTTACAAGCAAAGGATTAAACATGTAAGGATAAAAGAATGAATCACATGCATGTCATCACAGAGCCTACAGCACCATACAAAATCAACACATTATGCTTTCTGTGCAAACAATACATATCTGACATACTTCCACACATGTTTATGCAACATAGTAGTAACATAGTTTTATCATCATCATCATCTTCATCGTTACTATGCAACATAGTTTGATGTGCACATGTGTGTGCACATACAGTACACACACACACACACCACACACACACACACACACACACACACACACACACACACACACACACAGTACATGCACACATTCACACACACACACAAATTCAGAATAATAATACATTTTTGTGAGTACACATGATTAGAAAAGCGACTGTGTAAAAAATAAGACATGAACTTGAAAATCTACAGTATCCCCTTGTCTTTTATGTGGATGCAGAATTTATGAAGAAAGGCATTTCCTATTTCAATGTAAAATGTCCTACCCCATGGGAATGCCGGGGACCCTTCTCTATAAACAGCATCCCCACTTTCTGGAAATTCTGTGCTAGAAAGATCCCTCTTTTCTATCCCTTTCTTTGTTTTGCCTTGTTCCTTTTTTCCCCCTGTCCCTTCCTTCTCGTCTATTTTCACCTTCTTGTTCCATTCTCCTGCATTTTTCTAGTAAGACTTAAAAGATAGCAATTCTCCTCCATGCTAAACCAGGCACTTAAAAGCAGCACAAAGCATTTTTGCTCCCGTGACAGACAACAATAGTTGCTGTCTGAATGTTCAACAAAAAAAAGAAGGGTAAAATCTTCAACATGATTTCAGAAATGTGTGAAGTTTTTCAGCAAGACATGGCTAAAAGACCATAATTATGTTATTGTTATAATTATCTATTCTGTCGTCATCTGACAAAAGTTATAATATCAGCTGCAAAATTCATAGCAGAAGCTTAAAAAGCGGGGTGGAAGCCTATATAACACAGACAAAAATTGTGTGTACAAAAGCTAATACTTAATACTAACTGATTTCATGCTTATCCGCATCGACTCACTAATCTTTACTGTAGTCTGCAATGGGTTGCCAGGCTCGTTTTAACATTTACAAAAATGTTTGTTTTGACTCACCATTAAAATGGATCATTATTTGAAATGTACTTGCATTTCCAGATCTTATATGAAGCCTAGATTCTATGATTGGGCTATTTGCTTCCCCCCCCCCCCCTCTCTCTCTCTCTCTCTTTCTTTTTCTCTCTCTCTCTCTCTCTTCTTTTTTTCTCTCTCTCTCTCTCTCTTTTCTGCGTTCCCTTACCCGGTGGGGTGCATAGTGTCTGGTCTTCTCCTGTGCTTGTCATTTTGCCGAAGGTCTGCCTGCTGGCCTCAGCCGACACATTCCATTATCAGAGCAGCTAACTTTAAGGTACAGGCTGCATGCTGGATATGCTCGTGTTTCTGTAACCCAAAGAACTCTGGCATGAATTACGCGATCTTTAACATGCATATTTGATCTTTTGTATATGTATATACTTGAAGGGAATTAAGGCACTGACAGGTCTGCACTTGAAGTTGACCCAGGTTGAAGTTGACCCAGGAGATCATAAAATTTCCTACTCTGAATTCACCAAAGAATGCCGCAAAGATTCAAATCCCATGAATTCATGGACCCAAGGGATTAAACTCAAACACTCTTAACCACTCAGCAACAGCGTATGTCATTTGCTTTCCTAAAAAATACCATTCCCCTCACTGTAAATACCTAGTGGGGAAGAAAGTTGTCAAATGATTCAATCACCTGAAAACAGTTAAACTATACTATTACTTAGATGGGGATGGGATAGCTCAGTGGACAGAGCACTCGCTTTCCCCCAGCTAAGGTTAAGCAGCATCGAGCATGGTTACCACTTGGATGGGTGACCGTTTGCGCGCCTCGACTACAGTATAGTCCCCCAGTTCATCCAGCTGTAAATGGGTACCTGCCTCTTTAGGGTCAGGAACAGTAAAGCAGCGAGGGAGAGGAGATGGGCGCCACCCTCAATATGCTGTCCCCTTGAGAAGCTGTTTCTGATGCCTCACTCCCCTAAAACCACAGAATTTACAAAACCACAAACACACGGGGACTGGATGTAAAAAAGCACATAAGTGCTTATTCCATTATCCTTGATATAAAAGAATTAAAAAATAAAAATAAAAAAAACGATATAGGTTATGGGACACCTTTATCTTTTCTTTTATTACTTAGATAGTCAAGCTTCAACATGCCATACAAACTGTACTCTGGTGAATGTGAGTTATATATGCATGGCCTCTGCGTGTTCTGGCAAACAGGTTTGTCTTCAAGATTCCACACCTTGCATATGCACAAAGAGCCAGAACCTCCCTCACCTTGGGGCAAATCTGAAAGAGATGGTTTGTAAGTGGCTCAGCTGCAATTTCATCTAAGTGATCTGTGTGTGTGTGTGTGTGTGTGTGTGTGTGTGTGTGTGTGTGTGTGTGTTGTTTGAGAGAGAGAGAGAGAGAGAGAGCAACGGACCCTATCTCAGAGTGGTTATGACCATTCACCTTCAATCCCATGGGCCCATGAAGTTGTGGTTGTGAATCTTGGTGGTGTCCGGTGAATTAATTCACTTAAGGGTGGCTATTTTTACGATCACCCAGGTCAACTGAAGTGAAGACCTACCAGTGTCTTAATTCCCTTCATGTGTATATACACATGCAGAAGATGGTGTTATTTGTATATACGACCCCCCTAACCCACCCCTACCCCCCAGCATTTAGGTAGCCGCATTCTGAATTCAGGGAAGGCGTCTAAACAAGAGACCTGTGTGCATGCGTTTTTAACAATTTTGTGATCCACTCCTACTGGCACAAAATGGCCTTCTCTTCCAAAGGTGGAATGTGTTTTGAATACGTGCACAAGATGTTCTGCGTGCATTCACCCATCTAAAAAAGGTAAAGGTGAAGGAGTCCCATAACCTATAAGGTCGTAGGGGAGCGAGGCGTCAGAGACCTCACTTCTCTAGGGCCAGCATATTGATGGCGGCGCCCATCTTCTCTCCCTCGCTGCTTTACCTTCCCTGACCCTAAAGAGGGCAGGTACCCATTTACAGCTGGGTGAACTGGGGGAACTGTACTGAAGCCAAGGCGTGCAAACGGTCGCCCATCCAACCGGTAACCACGCTCGACGCTGCTTAACTTGGCTGGGGGAAAGCGAGTGCTCCAACCACTGAGCTATCCCGTCACCCAACTACAGTCTTATTAAAAAAACCTTTGACACTCAGTTTGATTTTCTTGTCAAACTGAGAAGAAAAGGCAAAACTGGGAAGTGAACCTAGAACCTCACAGTTTACTTGTCAGGCAGATGAATGTCTTAACCGTCCTGCCACCTTCCTACCTTCTTGTCTTTGGTATAAGAAATGTTTGCGTCCAGCTTAAAATGCGTTGTCACTCTTGACTTTAATATTAATGGACCTTGATATTACCTCTTGCTGACATTACTTACCAATGCAATATCGCAATATGGTATCTTCAAATAGGGTTAAGCACACAGGATTTTCCCAGTAAAGTTTAGGAGTGCTCTTTTCCAAAAAAAAAAAAGTGCTCTGTTCATGTTTGCTGGTCTTGATGGACTTTTGATTTAATCAATATGATCTTTCTTTTGCTGTTATTGTGGGCCACGCTTTCACCTGTCTTGATATAAACACTAATGTACTGAGCAGTTTAAAAATAATTTCTGCTTACTTCTAGACGGGGTTTGCGCAGTTGAGGCCCTTGCACCACTTAATAATGAGAGAACCACTTAAAGACACTGCAGTATGTCATCACCCATAGCCCCATTGTGCTAGGTGGTGGTTTCCTGTGGAAAGGCCAAAGTCTGAAGCAAACACACTGTTGATTTTTGTTTGTTTTTATCACAAATCCAAGCAGGCTGAAAAGACCCCACAACCATTTTCTGTTACTGGTTTCTAACATGACAAATATTTTCTTGATTTTGCTCAATTGCTTCTGCAAATTTCAATCTTATTACATGATCATATTTATTTCATCTACTGTTTTCTTCTTTTATTTCGAGGATAATGGAATAAGCACTCCTGTGCTTTTAAACAACAAAAAAATTTTTTTACATCTATCCCTGGGTGTATGAATGAAACAAGTGTGATGGGAAAAAATATTCACATGAAAATAAATCTACATGACATTCACTTTGACATAAAAAAACCCAGCATAGAAAGCTTCACCCTAAAACAAAAGAACTTTCTACTGCTCCTTTGAATTAAACATATGTATACAACTTCTGCTAAGGTGCATGTTTTACTAAATGTGAGAAATCACACCTTAAATTTTCATTAAATGAGCAACATTTTGCCTTTTTCATAAAAAGTGCATAAAATCTGCTTGTTTCATGAGAAAAGCAATCTTAAAACAAGAACTGGATTAGTCAACTTTGTTTAGATTTTTCAGTATTTAGATTAGTACTCATCAACAGAAACCCTCTGCTAACGTGAACTAACCAACTACATAAACCAAAGAGATTTATTTTCATTTGCCTAAAATCTGTACACTCCAAGTGATATTAGACTGTTAAAAATATCAACTGAAGGTGGAATGGGGAGGGGGGGAGGGTGAGTGGTTGAATTGAGTTCAATAATGAGCAATCTATTCTGTTTTCTGTTTTACAATATCAAAATTAATTACTATGTCAATAACCTCAGGTGTCTGTATACATCTCAAAGAATTCATAACAAAAATGTCAGGGTCTTTATATGTCAGAAAGAATTCAAATCAGGACAATACATCGAAAAGAATATGCTTGTGTGGTAGCAAATTATACCTGCACATTTTACATTTGGGGAACATTTAGTACTACAATGAAAAAGATACTGACCACATGGAAAGTTTCCTGATTGACTCAAGATGCCCAGCCACTGTTGCAAAACCCGACATCTCGCCATTTTTCACAGGTGTCTCATTTCATTTCATGTTGTTCATAGTCACAGGTTTCTGAAAAAAGATACATAAACATGTCTTCATTACTACAGTGTGTGTGATAACATTCAGTTCTATAGCAAATCCCGTTCTCTGTTCAAGACAGTTTTTATTTTTAAAAAATAATATAATTTCCAAATGGTGTGTGTGTGTGTGTGTGTGCGTGTGTGTGTGTGTGTGTGTGTGTGTGTGTGTGGTTGTGTGTGTGTGTGTGTGTGTGTGTGTGTGTGTGTGTGTGTGTGTGTGTGTGTGTGTGTGTGTGTGTATGTCTGTTTGTGTGTGTGTGTGTGTGGTGTAATTGTGGTTCCTCAGTTTAACATCTTTCTTCTTTAAAGAATGTGTGCAAAATAAAAGATGGAAGAAGGACAGTGAAAGCAGAATGTGTGTGTGCACTTTGTGTGTGTGTGTGTGTGTGTGTGTGTGTGTGCGTGTGTGCGTGCGTGTGTGTGTGCGTGTGTGTGTATGTGTGTGTGTGAGACAGAGAGAGAGAGAGATAACATGTGACATATAAATCATAGAATAATTTTGTTGTCACTATTAATTATTTTGGTCAATTCCAAGATTGGATTAGATTGAAATCGCTGTAAGTCATCACTGGAGACAACTCTTGCCACTTCAGTAATATTTAGTCCATTGAGTGTTGCTTCCCCTGAAAACCTTTCAGTCTGCTTTTTTCCTAAAGAGCTGGCGTTTGCAATTGTGTGTGTGTGTGTGTGTGTGTGTGTGTGTGTGTGTGTGTGTGTTCAAAAAAGTTTTTGTTGTTGTTGCATGTACATCATATCTACCATATTGTTCTTACAATACCAGAGTTCCATCAATTATGGTCAAACTCAAAGTTAATGCAACACCATCAAAGGTGACTACAGACTCATTTCATGGTGGAGGGTCAAATAACTTGCAAGAGTTTATGATGAGCAATCACCCAGATATAATAATAATAATGATAATAATAATAAATGGAATTTATATAGCGCTTTATCTTGCAAAAACAAATCAAAGCGCTTCCATTCAACCCACTCCTACACATGCAACCAACAATGAATTTTTAACAAATTCAAATTACACACACACACATACACACACAGGTTATACATTTCAGCAGGGTGATGGGAATTTTGGCTGTTGAAGGCAGGGACAGATACAAGATGAAACAGGAGGGGAAAGTCGAAATAGGTATGTCTTGAGATATAATCTACACAAACCACTGTGGACAGCTGACGCTAAGTGACAGCTAACAAATCACCATAACAGACTCGAACATCAATTCCCAATGCAAATATATTACATTTTAAATCAAAACAGTTTTGGAAAATACACCAATTTGGACATGATCAAATATTTTTTGCAAATGTTAAAAAATCTTCAGATTTGAAGACACCACTACATCAGAGGACAAATTCAGTTTTCAATACACGTAGCCTTCTTGCAAAATGCTTAATCATAAACCAAAGTGGAAACTAGAAACTGCATGGATGGATCAGCATGAAGTTACGTGCTAGACCTGTGATATGAATTTTTCGTTTTTCAATTTTCAGCTAGAACTATAAGGTTCACCAATAGTCAGAATTTTGCATGTGTGACTGCTTTTACCCACCATCAAGGTAGCTGCATTCCAACTTAAGGGAAGGACATGAATTTGAGTCACACTCACAGTCATGCCACTTTTCAAAGGTTTCTCATTTAATGTTGTTTACAGTCACAGGTGTCTGAAAAAGATACATAAACATGTCTTAATTACTACAGTGTGTGTGACTGCATTCATTCTATACAGAAAATCACTCTCTTTGTCCAAATCAGTTGTCTGTTTCCAGATGGTGTGTTTGTTTGTGTGTGAGTGAATGTGTGTGTGTGTTGTTGTTGTTGTGTGTGTGTGTGACAGAGAGAGAGGTGTGTGTGTGTGTGTGTGTGTAAGTGCATGCATGTATGTGAGTGCAAGTGTGTAGTTATGGTTCTTCAGTTGAATGTCTTTCTGCTTTATAGAAAGTGTGCAAAATAATAGAAGGGGGAAGGACAGTGAAAATAGAATGTGTGTGTTAGTGTATGAGCATGCGCACGTGTGTATGTGTGTGCATTAGCGTGTGTATGTGTGTGCACGCGCATGCATGCATGTGTGTGTGCCACTAAAATATTTTTTATTAATTTTAATGCTCTTTCACAGGATGAATAACATTTTGTTCTATTGGACAGGCAAAAACAATAGGAACACAGAAGCAAAATTGGTCACATATGTCATGTGATGTATGTGTGTGTGTGCATGCATGTGCACGCTTGGGGTGTGTGTGTGTGTGGGGGGGGGGGGGGGTGCACATGCATGCATATGTGTGCCTTGCTGCATGCATAAAAAGCTTTGTGAACCCAAGTCATTGATTGCTTGTGCATTTAATGTTACTTTGATTGCTTATTTTCTTGTAAAGTTTTGCTATGCAGTTTCTAAAGTTTCTCACTTTCTGATTTCCTAACCATTTTTTCCCTGTCACATCATCAGATTGCAACTGCAAAGCTCTTAACCACCGGTCTATCCCCCCCCCCCCCCCCCCTCTCTCTCTCTCTACTTCAGCAAGCTAGGCCAACCTGTGACCTAGGCTTAAGGCTTAAAGCCAATAATAATAATAATAATAATAATAATAATGTATGGAATTTATACAGCCCTGAATCTTGTAAAGGAACAAATCAAAGCCTTGCATTCACATTTTGTACTGTCCACTCTCAGTCTCATGCATCAAGAAAGCTGGGTGGCAGGGTTTTGTTTGCTTGTTTATTTTGGGAGGGGGGGGGGGGGGGCAATTTTTCTTAACGTCAAGCAGCATAACCGACGAAATTGCATAGACATAGTGAATCAAATAACAATATGAATACATTCAGCAAAAATCTTGAAAAATGGCACAGATTCTATCAAACAAATAATCACTCTTCATAAATACTTGTTGGTAATACAATTCAGTCCAGTCAGTAAATACTTAAATATACCTGGTCCTTTGTTTGGAAACTGAAATGCCTCCATGTGACGACTGAAACTGGAATAACCAAGGACTAATCTGAAACTGCGCGGAATTGCACCTGGTTGGCTGCCATTTTTAGGGAGGTGTCATTTAAAAGCAAATTGTATTTTCATAACTTTTATAGCCAAGCATTTCGAATAGTACTTTACATTTTAACTACTCATTTCAACATAAAGTAATGAATACATATAATAGTTTGTTATGATTTTGCTTTAATACTTTTAGTTATATCTTTAAAACGTATAAAATGCAGGTAGCCTAACAAGGTGATCCCGAAAGAGATTAATAGAGTAGGCTGAGAGAATGAATCTGAGAAAGGGTGGGGATGCTAGCCTATTATTTATTTTATTTTATTTCGAGGATAATGGAATAAGCATTCATGTGCTTTTTTCATCCAGTCCCCGTGTGTATGCAGTTTTTTCAATTTTGTCATCCGTTCCCACCGGCACACAATGGCCTACTCTTCCGAAAAGCGGAACGGGTTTTAACGTGCGCAAGATATTCTGCGTTCGTTCGCACACGGGGCCTTGGTTTATAGTCTCATCCGAAGGACATTGGGGAGGGTGGAGTCTGCACTGATGCTAACTCCAGGGGAAACGTGTGTGTGTGTGTGTGTGTGTGTGTAAATAAGGTTTTAAAAAAAAAAAGTAAAATTTTTCATTAATATGCCCCATTTGTATCCTAAGATTTTGTTATGAATTGTCCATTTTTGTATGTGCAAAGAAAAAAACCTGAAACATGAAAAAGATCATACTGACTACAGACCAATCAACTTTGATAGGGCAGAAACAAAAAGGTATTAGTTGTAGTTGCACAGAGATATTTTCCTGCTTAACTTACTAAATATACTGGACTGTCATAATGACATACAGTTAAAAATCATTTGTATCATCATCACCCATGTCTTAACTATGAAGCAACTGATGTTACTGAAACAACAACAACCGCCACCTAGCAATATTGAGAACAAATTCTGGTTATGTGGTTTCATTGGGACTTTACAACGATTCTAAGAAGACAGGTGGCAGAATGGTTAAGGCGAACAAGTAAACCGCGATCTTCTGGGTTTGATTCCCGCCCTTAACTTTTCTAGTTTGATGAGAAAATCAAACTGAATGCTAAAGTCCTTCAGATGAGACTATAAACCAAGGCCCTGTGCGGGAATGAAAGCAGAAATCTTGCACGCACACGCACACACACACACACACACACCACACACACACACACATTAAAACTCCACTAGGCCTTTTGGAAGAGTAGGCCATTTCATGCCCGTAGGAATGGAAGGCAAAATCTACCATCCCCTAAGTCAGAAAGGAGCTTGTATGTCATTATGACAGTCTAGTATATTTAGTAAGTTAAGCAGGAAGATATCTCTGTACAACTATAACTAATACCTTTTTGTTTCTGCCCTATCAAATTTGAGTTGTCTGTAGTCAGTATGATCATTTCCATGTTTCAGTTGTTTTTTCTTTGCACATACACAAAATAGACAATTCATAACAAAATCTTAGGAAAACAAATGGGGCATATTCATTAACATTTTTTACTTATTATTTAAAAAAAAATTATTTACAAAAATAACAATTACAGTCATGTTCATAATGTGTGTCATCCAGCCGATGAGACTATAAACCGAAGCCCCGTGTACGAACGCATGCAGAACATCTTGCGCACACGTTAAATCCTGTTCCGCTTTTCGGAAGAGTAGGCCATTGTGTGCCGGTGGAAAGATGACAAAATTTACAAAACCGCATACACACGGGGACTGGATGTAAAAAAGCACACGAGTGCTTATTCCATTATCCTCGATATAAAAGAATTATAAAAAATAAATAAATAAATAAATCATATTAGAAAAGTTAATAAGCATTGAAACTACAGTTTCCAAAAGTATACTACATGATGGCGCTGACGATTGTAAAGTGTGTATTTTTGCAGGAATCCCCCGGAGGAAGAGCTGAACACCGCCGTCATTGAGAAGACCTGGACATCATTCCTTTGTGGAGGAAGACCTCGCCACCATCACCAAGGACATCACCGCCATCGCCGAGGACATTGCATTCAGATGAGTGACAAAATCTTTAAAACGCATGATGCGGATGCTGTGGCCGAGTGGTTAAGACCATTTGACTTCAATCCCATGTGTTCCTGAAGTCATGGGTTCAAATCTCGGCGACATCGGATGAATTAAGGGTGGGGGTTTTTACGATCACCCAAGTCAACTTCAAGTACAGACCTGCCAGTGCTTTTAATCCCTTCGTGGATACACACATGCAGAAGATCAAAGGTGCACATCAAAGATCCTGTAATTCATGTCAGCATTCAGTGGTGTATGGAAACATAAACACACCCAGCGTACATCCCTGTAGTTGGAATGTGGCTACCTTTATGATGAGCAACAACGGCCGCATACACAAAATCTCACCATTGGTGAACCTCTGAGCTCTAGCGGAGAAACGGGGAGACAATTCATTCACCAGCGTGGCAAATTGCTATTTAAAAAAAAATTGCTTAATTAAAAGGGGGGGGGGGGGGGGGGGGGGCTAAAATTAGTATTTGGTGAAATAGGGTTTAAAATCATGATCTGGGTTTATGGTGGCTTTAGAGTCCTTAATCCACCCCAAACAGGATTGACCTTGACCTACTGATACGACTTCCGTTGCCAGCTATTGGATCAACCAAGACTGACCACAAGAAGGTCAACAGCAGTCATTTTCACTATTGAATATCCCACAATGCAATGCGGCAGTAGTCTGAAGACCCTGGATGCCATTTTGAATTTGGTTGCAAGAGATTTGGTTGATATTTTTTGGGGAAAGTATTTTTTGTGGGGACATCTGGACATGGCAGACTTTTATAACTTCTAGAATTCATTTTCAGACATTGCCTAGAATTTATTCTAAGACATAGTATTGATGGTGAGTGTGCAACATCTTCAGACTATAATGATTATACAAAGAAATGTCACTCATACAGATTCAGCTATTTTTAAACTGAATTTGGTCTGGAGAATCTTGGTTCCATTCCTGCAAGCTGATGCAAAGTCAGTGTGCCATAGTTTGTCATTGTGTTATAACTCGTTAAAAAAAAGCCTCAACCTTTATTCCCTAGAAGATGACCTCCTGATCCTGCAATCCATCCTATTCCTTGCTTAAACAACATACAGTAAATCTGACAATGCAATACCTCCAAACGTAAAAAGAGTCATGGATTTTAGGATTATGTGTGTTTTGAGTTTCTTTTTGGAAGATGGCATACTTTATATAGCACTATATTATAAACCACTGAGATTGTTAAGTACACACTGGATAAGAAGTCTGCATGTGTGACGCTTTTTGAGATCCTTGCCATATAGCCAACCTTACTCCCAACTTCAGAGGATTTTCTCCTTTAATGGAGAGTGCAGGTTATGCTAACACTTGTCATGGCTATGCTACCTCAACACACCAGTTTATTATCTAACACCATTTCAGTCTAGACCCTGGCACCTAGCTCACATCAATTTTGGCCTGGGCCATAAAAAGGAATGGATGAAATGTTATGTTACCTCGTCACGTCCTGGCAACTGACATGTGGTGCTGGATGGCGTGTCTGTTCTTTGACGCTTGATTCCAGTCCTGGAGCTCCTTAAAGCAGTTAAGAAGTCATCAGTGACAGGGGAAAAGTTCACACCTCTACTAGCTTAAATCTGGTTTCAATTTATCACTGAAGCAATTTGTTTACATGATTGTAAGTTAATATTGGCAAACAGGAAATAAAACTTGCAAAGACTTTTTGAAGCTGTATCATAGTTAATATTTTTCTCTATTAGTTCAACTTTTATATGATTTGATAGCGCTTTAAAACAAAAAAATTACATTTGATAATAATTAAACCACTGCTGTCTAGATTGACCATGACCGACTGATCCGACTTCAGATTGAAAAGACGACCAAGACAGACCGCCAGTCTAAAATGAGTTAGTCTTGTCAATTTGGAGAAAAATTAAAGGATTCTTTTTAAAATGCATCATAACCATTATTTTTCTTTATTAGCTGAAATTTTTAATGATTTGGTAACACTTTGAAACAAAAAATTGCAATTACTCATTACAGACATAAAACATTCATCTTTGGCTTTCATAGCTCAAAGAGGACAAACATGTCTTACCTTTCTTTCAACTGTAGCCATGCCACTCTTTTTGACTCCAGTTCATGATGGCTGCCACTGCACACGTGGCACTTGGTTCCAGTCCCACAGCCCCTGAAAGCAAGGGAATCCCAATCAGTAACACTGAAAATTCTGTTGGTTTTCTTGGACAAACTTGACAGTCACCTGCCCTTCCCATGTTACTTTAAAAGAGATTGAATTAAGGATTATTCTTAACAAAGGGGGGACCACAGGGTCTGGTGCTGGATGTCCCGCCTGTGAAGGGAAGTATGTGCAGTTCTGAGCATCCGCTCTACACCTCTGCTTCCCAGGGATAGTGAAGCTGCAACCTCTGTTTGCAGAAGGGTGCTGCATAGCCTCTCCTATCGCAACTTTCCACAGCAGGCACCTACTCGTTGGTGTCCCCTGTTTTCGCAAAGACCTGCTGTGGGGAGACCGAGCGCCTGGCGGGATAATCAGGTAGGGTAGGTGGAGCCCGTTTTGCTGACAAAATCCACCTAGGAGAGCGGAAAACTCTGATTTCAAACCCATGCATGGAGAAGGAAAACTCGAAGAACACCCAGGAGGAAACCCTGTCATGCGCCAAAGGAGCTGAAATCAGAGGTGTGGGGCCGTCAGGCGCTCCAACCAAAACATGACACCATGTATTATAGCCTAAAATGATGTTTGTTCTTAACAAAGTATGTCACAATGCCCATGTACTTTATTAGCTCAAGTATCAATGATTTAACACTGTCAAACATTAAATTTGGAACCAGTACATACATTACAGTTTATCTTAAACGGTCACGATAATGCAGTTTTAGTTGTTGATGAATCATTCTACAATTAATGTACACGATGATTGTGTAGAATCAATCTACAATTAATGTACACGATGATCATGTAAAACACACCAAAAAATAAGGGATACAAGGCGTCTTAGAAAAAACCCATTGAAATGGTTTAGTTACAAATGAGATCAGCAATTTTCTAACCTGGGTCTTGATCCCCTTCACACAGGCAGATTCATGAAACTTGCAGCTGTGATGCTTCCCCTCATTCAGTGACTGATAGATAGCACTGGACTTGACTGAAGCTGTTATGGTGTATCAGCTTTGGCACAGGCGATGCTTTTCATCATTCATTGACTGATGGATAGTGCTGGACCTGACTGGAGCTGTTTTGGTGTATTGACCTTGGCACAGGCAATTCTTCCCATCATTCAATTACTGACGGTGCTGGACTTGACTGGAGCTGTTCTGCTGTGTTAACTTTGGCACAGGTGATGCTTCCCATCATTTAGTTTTTGATGGTGCTGGGTCTGTCTGGGGCTGTTCTGGTGGACAGACCTTGGCACATGCCATCATTCTATTATTGATGGCACCGGACTGGACTGAAGCTGTTCTGGTGTGTTGACTTTGGCACAGGTGATGCTACCCATCATTCAGTTTCTGATGGCGCTGACTTTGACTGAAGCTGTTCTGGTGTATTGACTTTGGCACAGGTGATGTTTCCTGTCATTCAATTACAAATGGTACTGGACCTGACTGGGGCTGTTTTGCTGTATTGACTTTGGCATGAGCGAAACTTCCCATCACTCAGTTTCTGATGTCACTGGATCTGTCTGGAGCTGTTCTGGTGTACTGACCTTGGCAAAGGCAATAATTTCCATCGTTTAGTTTTTATTGGTGCTGTATCTGTCAGGGGCTGTTCTGGTGGATAGATCTTGGCACAGGTGATGCTTCCCACCATTTATTTGCTGGATCTGACTGGGGGTGTTCTGGTTTAACGACTTTGGCACTGGGGAAGTTTCTCATTACTCTGTTTTTGACGTCACTGGATCTGACTAGAGCTGTTCTGGTGTATTGACTTTGGCACAGGTGATGTTTTCAGCTGTTCTGGTGTATTGACTTTGGCACAGGCGATGTTTTCAGCTGTTCTGGTGTATTGATTTTGGCACAAGCGATCCTTCCCATCATTCAGCAGCTGTTAGTGTTGGACTTCGAGCCGTTCTGGTGTATTGACTTTGGCACAGGCGATGCTTCCCATCATTCAGTGACTGACGGCACCAGACTTGAATCATTCTGGCTCTTCTTGTACCTGGTCAAACAGAAGCCAATACCAAACTATAGAAAAGATAAAAAATCAGCTAACGTTAGAACTGAACGATGAATTTATATGGGAGAAAGATAAACAATGAGTCAGCTGCCATAGCAGAAAAGGTAGCACACTGGATTCTTGGTTGTCAGGTCTTGCGACCAAATCCCATAAGTAGCACAAATATTATGTCATCACTTTATACATGGATCTTATTCACAATTTCTTCAGTGAGCCTTTCACACTTGATTAATGTGGTCATATTTTACTACACTCAGCGTACTGGCTGATAAATTCACGCACACTCGTGTACCATTAAATTATTCCCACTAAAACATTATGTTTTGTTTTTAAAAAAAATATGATTTGTAAGCAAGCTCTTTACATGCTAAAAGGTAGCGTAAAGCGTTTCAAGAAAATTTGAGTTTTCTTCTAAGTATATGATTATAGCAAACGACTGAAATTATATCCTGCATATAGACTCAGGCTAAACACAATAACCTGTCATGTATAACAAATTCATGCATGTTTTTGTTGTTGTTGTTGTTTTTACCTTCCTCAGCTTTCGAGGTTCACCAATGGTCAGGCTTTGCGTGCGCCACCGTTTATACACCACCAAGGCAGCTGCATACCAACTTCAGGGATGATGTCTTTGAAGTATGACACCTGTGCGCATTTGGTTTTTAACATTTTGTCGTCTAGTCCTTCCGGCAACGTATTGCCTACTCTTCTAAAAGGCAGAACAGATTTTAAGGGGCGCGCGCGCGTGCGTGCGTGCGTGCGTGCGTGCGTGCGTGCGTGCGTGCGTGCGTGCGTGCGTGCGTTGTGTGTGTGTGGAGAGAGAGAGAGAGGAGAGAGAGAGAGAGAGGAGAGAGGGATGAGAGAGAGAGAGAGAGAGAGAGAGAGTTCATTTTTATTTATTTATTTATTTATTATTTTATATCGAGAATAATGGAATAAGTACTTATGTGCTTTTTTTACATCTAGTCCCCGTGTGTATGCGGTTTTGTAAATTTTGTCATCTGTTCCCACCGGCACACAATGGCCTACTCTTTCGAAAGGCGGAACAGGATTTAACGTGTGCGCAAGATGTTCTGCATGCGTTCGCACACGGGGCCTCGGTTTATAGTCTCATCCGAAGGACTTAGACATTCAGTTCGATTTTTTTGGTCAAACTGGGAAGAAAGGGCGAGGCTGGGAATCGAACCCACAACCTCACGGTTGACTTGTTGACAGAAAACGTCTTAACCATCCTGCCACCTTCCTTCCTTCCTTCCTTCCATCCTTCAGAGAGAGAGAGAGAGAGAGAGAGAGAGAGAGAGAGAGAGAGAGAGGAGAGAGAGAGAGAGATTCTGCGTGCGTTCGGCACGTGTAAGAAAACATTATGAAAACGCTTACCTGCTTCATTATTCTCTGCCTTCATCAGATTTTGAATTTTTATGCGCGCCTATTTGTCAAAGGGGACGCTATCATGTGTCAGAGATCCCTGATGGTTAAAAGGCTATTCTTTCCCTTGGTTAATATGTTAGCTACCTTCACTATACCATCGTGTGTATAAAAATTATAATATAAAGTGCGTCTGTTCACAGCTTTTCAGTGTCCCACGTTTTGCCATGATAATGCTATTTAAAATCAAAAGAGGTGCTTATTATGATGGCAACAGGTATGATAATACATGTATATATATTTTTTTAAAAAGTATGCTCATCTCTCTCTTTGTCATTGTTTCTGTTTGTCTGTCTGTCTCTGTCTGTCTGTCTGTCTGTCTGTCTCTCTCTCTCTCTCTCTCTCTCTCTCCTCCTCTCTGTTCTCTCTCTCCCTGTGCCTTGCTGCCTCAATTTCTGTGACGTTTCTGCTTCGGCTGTTTCCACAATCTTCATTTCAATCTTCCCGCCCCAACCAAAAGTGTGTGCGCTCATTGCAATGATAAGTTGATGTGTGATAAATAAGGAAAAAAAAGGCACATTTGAATGTTTTTGCTGTTTTCTTCAGCGGTTTGGCTTTAGTTTTCAGATTGTGACAAAGTGCGACAGCGTGCTTCGTCACAACTTTGTTGTATTTCACATTTTGCAATGAAAAAGGCTAGATAGAATCAAAAGAAGAGCTGATTATGATGGCAGCAGGTCAATTATTTTATATGAATTGGGAAAACAGAATTTTGCGTGCTCTGCCGCGTAGTCTCAAAGCAGATAAACTTCCATAGCCGCCCAATTACGTCATAATAGGGAGGACGGTATAGCCCGGTGGTTAGAGTGATGCGCTTGTGATCTGCTGACCCGGGTTCGAATCAAATTCAAATTCAAAAAGCTTTATTATCTCAAAGACAGAGAAATTCCGGCGGGTTACTCGCCATACATAAAAAACAATAAACATTTAAACATTTAAACAATATTTAAAACACACACACACTGTCCAACATCAGCACGCACCCATCATGAGATAAAATGCACCACAAATCAGCAATATCTTAGCCAGCCACAAACCCACTCCAACAAAAATCACTTTACTCATGTGCGCACAAGTAAACCCGTACGTCCGCACATTCACAGTCACTCGCGCACGCGCACGCACGCTCGCACATTGTAAACATTCGTACCCATGCTCACGCATTTTAATAATATAAGTCAAATTGTTATAACATGTTGTATAAGACAAATATTAATTAAATTAATACTATGTTCTTTTAAGATATTGAACAGTCTAAAATAATAACACGCGCACGTATTTAAAGAAAAAGAAAATAATAATAATAATAAAATATAAAAAAATCATTTGAATAACATGTATGATAAGACAAATATCAGTGAAGTTAATACTCTATTCTATTAGAAACTGAACACAGTTTACACTAATAAAAGGTAGCCTTTAGTCTCTCTCTCTCCCCCCCCCCCCCCCTCTCTCTCTCTCTCTCTCTCTCTGTCTCTCTGTCGTGGGCTTTAGTTCAGTTCAGATTTATTGTCATACATCTATTAATTAGCAGAATTGAGGTTGGAATAAAACTATTTTTAAATCGCAGGGTTCTAGACTTGGGTACTCTGTAGCGCTTTTGAGAAGGCAGGAGTTCAAAATATTTTGCAAGCACATGTGTGTCATCACTCACAATCTGTCTAGCTCTGTCTCTCACACGGCATTCATACAAGTCATTCAGTTTCATTTGCTCACAGCCCACAATTTTGCCACATCTGGTTACAATCTTGTTTACTATGTTTTTGTTTTTAACAGTCAGGCCCCCATACCAACAAACCAAGGAAAATGAAAGGACAGACTCAATAAAGCATCGGTAGAAATTTTGTAAAACTTTTACATTTACTTTAAGACTCCGGAGTTTTTGAAGGAAAAAGATGCGTGAGTGACATTTTCTATTTACAAGATCTGTATTAGCATCAAAGTTTAGTTTATCATCAATAATAGTACCTAGATATTTGTATTGATGTACACGCTCTACCTTTACACCATCAATGTAAAGATTTGGTATGGGCTGGGGTCCCTGCGAAAATCAATCAACATTTCCTTAGTCTTTTTAACATTAAGGTCAAGACAGTTCTGTTTGCACCAGGAGGAGAACTCCTCAACTTGTTTAAAATACATGACATGGGAATTAGACAGATCTTCCAGAGCAGAGTCATCAGAATATTTGATTAACGGTATAAGATCAGAGCCAGTGCAGTCATTTGTGTAAAGGGTGAAAAGGATGGGGGACAGAACAGTGCCTTGGGGAGAACCAGTGGAAGTTGATCTTTGAGTGGATATGGCTTTTTGAAATCGAACAAACTGTGTCCGGTGTGTCAAAAAGCTTATTATCCAGAGAATTAACCTCGTTCAAGAGGATTTTTCCTCTGGAGTTAACATCAGTGCCGACTCCAATCCCCCTAAAAGTCCTTCGGATGAGACTGTAAACTGAGGTCCCGTGTGTGAACGAACGCAAAACACCTTGCGCACACGTTAAAACCCGTTCCGCTTTTTGGAAGAATAGGCCATTGTGTGCCGGTGGGAACGGATGACAAATTTACAAAATTGCATACACATCGGGACTTGATGTAAAAAAAATTTTTTTTAAAAGCTCATGAGTACTTATTCCTTTATCCTCAAAATAAAATAAAACATACAAGATTTTTTAAAAATCCTCATTGTCATTGATCATCATGCAATAAAAGAAAACTGTTTCTGATTCGGTCGTATACGCAAACTCTTACCGTTTAGGAGAACTTCAGAGCTCTAGCAGAGGAACGAAACAAACATCCCCCCCAAAAAAAAACCAACAAAAAAAAACAACCACAACAACAACAACAAACAAACCCACCCAAAAAACCAACCAAACAAACACAAAACAAAACCAAAAAAACCCCACCCCCCAGAAAAACAACAACACAAAAAAACAAAAACAACCCAACAAAAACAACCACACCAAAACACACAAAACAAAACAAAACAAAACCCCAGTTCACCAGTACCTGTGCTCCAATATCGACCACGTCCACACACACACACACACACACACACACACACACACACACACACACACACACACACACACACACACACACACACACACACACACAAACACACAACACAACACAACACACACACACAACACAACACACACACACACACACACACACACACACACACACACACACACGTGCCTGTGTGTACAAACATCCCGACAACAGACAACTGGTTTCCTGTGATGGTTTCTTCGTTTATCGGGATGGCTCCGTTTTCCCTCATGGACTGACTGACTGGGTCTACTTTTGCAAGCTTTCCCCACCCATGACCCTGCTCCTTCTGTTGGGTAAGAACTGTGTCATCATAAGAAGGCTACGTACTGCTTGTCCGCTACCTTAAACTCTCTCATTCATAGTGTTTCTATGATAGGGCCGCCCACCTACCACAACCGACCATTATGTAAGCATGCGAGCACGCAACCCACACGCACACATTGTGGAATGACTTTAATTAAGTGGAAAGACTTAACATTGAAGACTTAATTTCATACGCACACGCGCACACGCACGCCCGCACACACATTCTGGTTTCACTTAAAGTGAAAAGAGGCTAACATTGAGGACTTACTTACTTACTTACTTACACACACACACGCACCCACGCATGCACGCACACACACACATGCAAAACATCTTGTGCACATGTTAAAACGTAGATCATTGTGTGGCGGTGGGAACAATGACAATATTTACAAAACAGTATACACACTGGAACTGGATGTAAAAAACAAACAAACCCACAAACACATGTGTGCTTATTCCTTTGTCCTCGAAATAAAAGAAAACTCTCTCTCTCCCTCACCCCCCCCCCCCCCCCCCTCTCCCTGAAAATATTGTGCTTTTCCTTCTAAAATTATTCAACAAATTTTTTTTAATGATGGTCTTTTTCCAGATAACTGGGCTGATTCTATAATACTCACATTACATAACAAGGGTGATGTTGATAACCCTAATAACTATAGGGGAATTTCTCTTAGTGACATAAGTAGCAAGATATACAGGACTATCATTAACAATACGTTACAGGAATGGGTTATGAAAAATAATATTACAGGAGAGCACCAAGCTGGTTTTAAGAGAGGATACTCCACTAGATCAGGAGAGACATGAGGAAGACCAAGGAGGAATGGATAGAGAAACAATGTACAGAAATCGAAGAGAGCCTGACAAAGAATAATAGCAGAAGAGCATACCAGATTGTGAAAGAGCTCACCAGACACAGGCAAGAGTCAGTAACATCCAGGACAAAGAAGGGAATTGCCTAACAGAAAAGAAGGAAATCGTTGGCAGATGGACGGAATACTGTTCCGAACTCTACAATCATCAGACGCTAGGCGACCCCAGGGTACTTGCAAGCCAAGCCTCCTCAATAAAGACAACTTCCCAATTCTACGTGAGGAAGTAGAAGTAGCAATTAGATTGCTGAAGAAAGGAAAATCAGCAGGAATCGACAACATCCCAGCAGAGCTGATCCAACATGGGGGAGAAGCAGTGACAGACATCCTTACAAGTATCTGCAACAAGATCTGGCAGACCGGAGAGTGGCCTACACCATGGACCCAATCACTCATCATCACTCTCCCCAAGAAAGGAAATCTCCAGCAGTGCCAAAACTACAGGACAATCAGCCTCATAAGTCATGCCAGTAAAGTCATGCTGAAAGTGATCCTGAACAGGCTAAAACCACAGGCAGAGGAGATCATCGCCGAAGAGCAGGCCGGTTTCCGCCCAAATAGAAGCACCACAGAACAGATATTCAACCTGAGGGTTCTGTGTGAGAAATACAGCCAGCATCAACAAGACATCTTCCACGTCTTCATTGATTTTAAGAAGGCCTTCGATAGAGTATGGCATGACGCTCTGTCGGCCACCATGAACAAATTCAACATGGGCCAGAAGCTGATCCACACCATCAAGGAACTCTACTCAAAGGCCACCAGTGCAGTACTCGTACAGGGCACGGTAGGGGAATGGTTCCGTACCTCAGTTGGGGTCCGACAGGGATGTCTGCTGTCGCCGACACTGTTTAACATTTTCCTCGAACGCATCATGACTGACGCCTTGGAAGACCACACAGGCACAGTCAGCATTGGAGGGCAAACAATCACCAACCTCAGGTTTGCCGATGACATTGAAGGTCTGGCAGGAAATGAAGAGGAACTGGCCAACCTAGTGAAGCAACTGGACGAAATATCCTCACGATACGGCATGGAAATCAGCACCGAGAAAACCAAGCTCATGTCAAACAGTGCCCAGCCAATCACCACCAAGATCACTCTCAGCGGAAAAGAACTGGAGACAGTTGACCATTTCAAGTACCTTGGAGCCATCATAAGTGAGGAGGGATCGAAGACCGAAATCCTAGCAAGAGCGGCACAAACAGCAGCAGCAATGGCAAGACTGAAGACCATATGGAGAGACAGAAACATCCCTCTCGGAACCAAGGTAAAGTTACTAAATGCGCTAGTCACCTCAATCATGCTTTACGCATGTGAGGCATGGACACTGAACGCAGACCTACAAAGGAGGATCCAAGCAGTAGAAATGAGATGCCTCAGAAGGCTCCTTGGCATCTCATACAAGGACCATGTCACCAACAATGAAGTCCGTAGAATGATCACTCAACAAGGGCGGGACTATGAAGACTTACTGACCACGGCGGAAAAGAGGAAACTCAGATGGTATGGGCACGTAACACGCTCAGAAGGACTTGCAAAGACCATCCTGCAAGGAACAGTCCAGGGGAAGAGAAGACGGGGCAGACAGAGGAGAAAGTGGGCCGACCACATCCGTGATTGGACAGGGGGGGGGACTTCAGTGTCACCCAGGCACTCGCCCACGACCGCGCTAAGTGGAGCCAGTTGGTCCACCGTTCGTCCACCATGCAGCGCCCCTACGACCCTGGCGGGTTACGGGACCAGTGAACAGTGAACAGTGAACTCCACTATAGATCATATGTTTACTCTGCTTGCGTTTGTACAGAAACAGTTTGCTCATAACCATAAGCTCTATGTAGCATTTATTGACTTTGAAAAAGCATTTGATTCTGTTAACATGCACTTGTTGTGGCCTATTCTCCTGAAAAATGGTGTGAAGGGTAAATTATCACAATGTTTGAGAGCCATGTATCAGAATGTCAGAAGCAGAATAAGATGTGGAACTAAAGTGACTGACATAATATACTATACCACTGGTGTTAAACAGGGTGATGTATGTAGCCCCTTATTGTTTTCTGTTTTTATTTTTATTTTTTATATCGAGGATAATGGAATAAGCACGTGTGTGTATGTGGTTTTGAAAATTTATCAATGAGTTAGCCAGAGACGTCATCAACAATAGTAAACCAGGTGCCACTTTCCCCCAAGATTTCATAGAGTTGTTTATTCTTCTGCTTGCTGATGATGTTATCCTGCTATCCGAAACAGTGGTAGGCTTACAAAAGCAGCTAAACAGCTTAAACAGTGCTGCAACATCACTTGATCTTAAGGTTAATCTGAATAAGAGTAATATCGTTGTATTAAAAAAAGATGGTTATTTAGCTACTCATGAAAATTGGTTGTACAATGGAAAAGTCATGCCTCTGATTAATGTATATAAATATTTAGGAATCTGTTTTTCTACTAAGCTTTGTTTCACAACTGCATGTAAAGATCTGGCAAGTCGAGGTAAACGAAGCTTGTTATTTGTGTTGAAAAAACTACGAATATTGAATAATAACTCTTTTGACTTGTTCATTAAGATATTTGATGCACAAATACCCACTGTGTTATATGGTGCAGAAATGTGGGGCTTGGATGCAGCTGTAACACATTGTGAATCAGTGCACCTCTTTGCTTTAAAGCAGTTTTTAGGCTTAGATAGACGTACACCTAATGATCTTGTTTATAGTGAAACTAATAGACATCCTGTCTCTGTTAATGCTGCTGTAATATGCGTTAGATATTGGATTAAGATTCTGCATATGAATGAGAGGAGGATACCTTCTAAATCCTACAAGATGCTTTATGATCTAGATGTCAAATGGAAAAACAACTAGGCAACACAAATACGTACCTGTTTGTGTGAACCCGGGTTTGGATTTGTTTGGCTCAATCAAGGAGTCCGAAATTGTAGAGAGTTCATTAACGCTTTCAGGCAAAGATTGATTGACTGCAGATGGCAACAATGGAGTGATCATATACAAAGCAGTGAAATATTTCAAATGTACAGACAATTTATAAGTTCACATGATCTAAAAATTGATATGGATATACATTTGAAAAGAATTATGTCTAAGTTTAGACTTGGTGTATCAGATATAAATGTTCATAAATTCAGATACAGAGAACATGATATTGACGACCTCAGGCTGCTATACCCATTATGTAAGCAAGCACCGGAGGATGAAATACATTTTGTGTTCTGCTGTCCAGTATTAGAGGGTGTTAGGCAGACCTACGTCTCTGTTAAATATAGTAGACAGCCTGATTTATTTAGACTCTGTTTACTCCTGGCATCAACTCATCCTGAGGTTGTGCACAGCCTCACTTTATATTTGTGTAAAGCTTTCAGAATAAGAGAGATATTGTCATCCTAAGTCATATTTTTGTAGCTGACTTTTGTTATACAGTAAGATTTTGTCGTTACTATTGCTTTTAACCCCACCAAAATACTAAGCAGTTCGGCAACCCCCTTCATGTATGGGCCAATGGCCTTTTTGTGAATAAATCTTTCGAGTTGAGTCCCTCCCTCCCCCCCCCCCCCCCTTCTCTCTCTGTGCCTGTCTCTGTCTTTCTAGTGTCTCTTACTGTCTGTCTGCCTGTGTCTGTCTCTTTAAAACACACACACACACACACACACACCCTCTCTACTCTCTCTCTCTCTCTCCTCTCTCTTCTCTCTCTCCAATGCTAGATCAACAACAACAACAATAAAAAGCATGTTACACACACCAAGGGGTGAAAGGAGAAGGACTTTGTTATAATAATGAAGCCAACCAACCAACTAACCTACCTATCTACCAATTCAGTTGGTTTTTTTAAATCTATGTCAAAGATTAAATATTTAATTCCTTTCACCCCTTTTGGGGTATGGAGGATTACAAACAAATTGAACAGGAGAATAAACCTAACAGCAATGCACCCAAAAATAATATAAATACTAACAGGAACTGAAATGCAAGAGTTCATCGCAAAATGATAAGCAAACAGTATTAAAGACTCAATACTATTTTTTTCAAGTATACACATTTCTTTAAAAGACATAATATACATTTGTGAAAGACAAAGTTTCAAGAAATACCTGGAGGGACAGGAGAACTTTTCGAGATTTGCATTTCATTAGCCTACAAAAATTATAACTGGACATGGGTTGAAGAAAATGTCGGGGAGTAAAATCTTGTAAATGTTTGAAGTGGGGACATTCCATGATAAAATGAAATTCATCCCCTATAACAGACAAATTGCATTTGGAACATATTCTTTCTTCCTTTGGTATATTATGGAAACGTCCAACCTCAATAGGAAGCTTGTGACAGCTACAAGGAAACTACATAAGAGCATAAACATATACATCTGGTAGACAAGTTATATATTTTTCCATACCAAAATCGATCTTATAGTTTTTATAACAAAGGCATCTACTATTATTCCACAGCTCAGTTCTCCATTCATTAGCAAAAATTTATATCAAGAAGGCTCTGATATGTGAACTTGTAGAATGAATACTTGAACAAAACTGTCTCTCCCACAAACAGTCATATCTGCTTTGTACTAAAATATTTTGTATCTTATTTAGCCATGATGATTGAATCAAGGATTTGTCATGTCAATCTTTCATCATCTGATAAACAATGGAGGATAGCTTTTCAGACTGGATGTTAAGCAGCTGCATCCAGAAACGAACCATTCTAACAGAGACCAAAATAGACAAGGGATAACTGCCCGTTTCTCCATATACTAGCGAAGTTGACGTTGTGCGCTTTAAACTAAAAATATACTTTAAAATTCTTAACTGAAACTTATCAATTGTTGTTAGGTTTTCATATCCCCAAATTTCACATCCATACAACAAAACAGGTACAACGATTTTATCGAATAAATCAAGTGTCCCATGTAAAGGTAGTTCTTTTTGCCTGCAGTCCTTATCAAACTAAACATAACTTTAGTAGCTTTATCATAAGCATTTTTCTTGCATTTTGCAAAACTACCACTCTTACTGAAGTCAGTTCCTAAATATTTAAAACTATTGACAACTTCCAACGCTCTTCCACCATACGTGTAAACATGTTCTCCCACCATACGTGTAAACATGTTCCGAGATCTATTGCGGCCGAAAATCATGATTTTCGTTTTCACTGGATTCCCAAGTTAACACTGAGAACAGTAAGCATATAAATTGTCTAAAGCATCTTGTAACCCCTTCTTTGATTTAGATAATAAAATAGTATCATCAGCATAATAGCAAAATTAAAAGCTTGACATAGCTGGTTGACAGTTTTCTATTCCAGGAAAGTTGAACATTCAACGACAAACAATTTCTATCTGTCAAATATTGTTCCAAATCATTCAGAAACATAGAAAACAAAACAGGAGAAAGACTATCCCCTTCACGAACACCAGTAACACTTTTGAAATAGTCTGAACAGGCTCCATCATTAACAAAAACACAAGATTTTACATTTTCATACATGGTCATGATGACTTTCAGTATTTTTCCGTTTACATTTTGTTTTGCCAGTTTATACCATAAGGTACTACGTGCTGTACAGAATCAAAAGCCTTCTGATAATCAACAAAAGCACAGTATAACGGGGCTTTTACTTAGAAAAATATCCAAAAGACATTTTAAAATGAAACAATTATCTGTAGTAGAGTGATACTTTCTGAAGCCTGTCTGATTTTCCAAAAGTATCTTATTTGTCTCAAGAGATGTTGACAACCTGATATTTAATACAGAAGTGAAAAGTTTTCCCAATACAACTCAACAAAGTTGTACCTCTATAATTATCACATTTGTATTTGTCTCCTTTCCCCTTATAAATAGGTTTTATAAGGCCAACCACCCAAACATCTGGTATCTTTCCAGTATCCAAACTCTATTAAACAGCTTGCAGTACAACGTTTTAAGCACTGATTTGCTATACTTGACATAATCAAAATAAACATTATCTATACCTGCTGCCTTACCACTTTTCATTAAATCAAGGGCAGTTTCCACTTCTTGTTCAGTTATAGATCTGTTAAGATCATCTGAAATGAAATCTGGAGGGTATTCAAAGGTACTAGTATTGTCTGCAAACTGAGGACTGACCGGATTTACATAATTTAATGTTTTAAAATGTTAAAAAAGAGAAGATAACTAACTGGACAGTCATCAAAAGAGTGCCCTTTTACTTCTTTCCAAAAATCTTTAGTATTGCTTTTTTTCATTTTCTTAAAGTGTTGACACAATTTTTTCTTTGCTTTCGACATGCTTTTCTGATGGTTAAAAAAAATTATTTGCTGGCTTTTTTCAGGAGAAAACGTGTTTCAGGAGTGTCTCCGCCCTTTTACACACACCTTTACTTTTTATATACTCACTCACTCACTCACTCAGTCCCAGAGAAGACACAACAGAGATCTTTTTCCATGCTTCATGATCCTGTGTGGCTAGTAGAAGGTGTTGCAGGGGTTGGGCGGTCCAGTCTTTGATGTTGTCAACCCATGATTTCTTTTGGCGGCCTCTTCTTCTCTTGCCTTCAACTGTTCCATGCAAGATGGTTTTTGCTAAGGTGTTGTGTCTTGTGGTGTGACCAAACCACATCAGTTTTCTCCTCTTTATGGTGGAGAGCAGAGGGGTTCTTGGGGGCCCACACGCTTTTTGATTTCTTCTTTCACATAGTTGTTGTTCTTGTGTTCTTTGTATGATATTTTGAGGAGTCTTCTGTGGCACTTGTTCTCAATGCTTGGATTCTCCTCTCTAGCTCTGCTGACAGGGTCCACGATTCACAGCCAAACGTCTTTTAATAGAGCATTCTGCATCGAACCACACTTTCATGGCTTTTTAGGACTATGTTTTAACCTATGGACTGGTTTTGTACCAAAAGTAGATTCTGCTGCAGTCAGAATCATTGAGGTCAACTCATCATTAATTTCGTCAACAGTGACATCATTCTGCTCGGTTATAGCAATTAGACCTATGACCTTTAGCTTTGAAAGCTCAGAATCATTGACGTCAACTCATCATTAATTTCGTCAACAGTGACATCATTCTGCTCGGTTTTAGCAATTAGACCTATGACCTTTAGCTTTGAAAGCTCGGAAATGAAGGAGTCTTTAAGACTATGTTGAAATCGCTGTATCTGGAATATTTGAACTAGCGCCTGTATCAACTTCTTGTTTCTTTATGCTAAGTGTTAGTTCTATTGGACAGTGTACATCAGACACAACAGCCTCAAAGGGTTTACTGTTCACTGTTCACTGGTCCCGTAACCCGCCAGGGTCGTAGGGGCGCTGCATGGTGGACGAACGGTGGACCAGCTGGCTCCACTTAGCACGGTCGTGGGCGAGTGCCTGGGTGACACTGAAGTCCTCCCCTGTCCAATCACGAATGTCGTCGGCCCACTTTCTCCTCTGTCTGCCCCGTCTTCTCTTCCCCTGGACTGTTCCTTGCAGGATGGTCTTTGCAAGTCCTTCTGAGCGTGTTACGTGCCCATACCATCTGAGTTTCCTCTTTTTCGCCGTGGTCAGTAGGTCTTCATAGTCCCGCACCTGTTGAGTGATCATTCTGCGGACTTCATTGTTGGTGACATGGTCCTTGTATGAGATGCCAAGGAGCCTTCTGAGGCATCTCATTTCTACTGCTTGGATCCTCCTTTGTAGGTCTGCGTTCAGTGTCCATGCCTCACATGCATAAAGCATGATTGAGGTGACTAGCGCGTTTAGTAACTTTACCTTGGTTCCGAGAGGGATGTTTCTGTCTCTCCATATGGTCTTCAGTCTTGCCATTGCTGCTGCTGTTTGTGCCGCTCTTGCTAGGATTTCGGTCTTCGATCCCTCCTCACTTATGATGGCTCCAAGGTACTTGAAATGGTCAACTGTCTCCAGTTCTTTTCCGCTGAGAGTGATCTTGGTGGTGATTGGCTGGGCACTGTTTGTCATGAGCTTGGTTTTCTCGGTGCTGATTTCCATGCCGTATCGTGAGGATATTTCGTCCAGTTGCTTCACTAGGTTGGCCAGTTCCTCTTCATTTCCTGCCAGACCGTCAATGTCATCGGCAAACCTGAGGTTGGTGATTGTTTGCCCTCCAATGCTGACTGTGCCTGTGTGGTCTTCCAAGGCGTCAGTCATGATGCGTTCGAGGAAAATGTTAAACAGTGTCGGCGACAGCAGACATCCCTCAAAGGGTACAACATAAAAAATCATCTAGAAATGGGAAAAAATAGCCTGTACCAAGAACATAATCAAGTATAGCACAACCACAGCTTGTACAATGACCCACCCCCTCATCCCTACCAAAAGGACCATTAAAAATATACAGACACTGGGCTTACACAGATCAAGCAGCCCATACCCATAGTTATGGAATTATTTTGCGTCACGGACTTGACGTCATAATTGATCGGCTGTCACAAATAATGGTATACACTCTGAGCACACAGACCTAAGCCAGCTCATACAAGACTTGCGTGTGTTTCGTGCGCGTTTCCCTCACAATTAAGACTCGACCATGCCACGATCCATGGACTTCATTCTCCCCACTTTGTTTCTCTTGTGGTGGTACTGGCGCCTTTGCTGCAGTTCCGATCAAAGCCTACCTGAGAAACCTCGCATCACCATTACGGGCCAATTGCAATATAGCCAGCATGCCAAGGTATGCTGCTGGGCTCCTTACTTTCGAGGCCAGTTTGGGGTCATCGTGTTGTTCATAAACCCCAACAATGGCCGGGACAAAAGCCAGTTGATCAGGAGGCCTCCTGTGGAGACGGCGTTGTGTTATACTATCCAGGTGCTAGGAGAACACGATAGATCGCAGGTGAAGTGTATCGTGGTGCACATAGTGACGCTTCCCAACCAGACGAGGATATCCTTTACTACGGAGGTGTTCAAGACGCTGAAGGTTTTCACTCTGCTGCCTGTACCACCCAAGCTAGTAGGCCCTTCTTTGATCAAAGTCAGTGAGACCAATTGTTGGAAATGTCAAGTGAGTTACTTCTGTTTCTCTGTCTGTCTGTCTGTCTGTTTCTCTCCCTCTGTCTGTCTATCTCTGTTTCTCTCTCTCCCTCTGTCTGTCTGTCTGTCTCTCTCTGTCTGTCTGTCTCTCTCTCTCTCTCCCTTTGTCTGTCTGTATCTCTGTTTCTCTCTCCCTCTATGTGTCTGTCTCTCTCTGTCTGTCTGTGCTGTCTCTCTCTCTCTCTCTCACGTGTTTGTATAGTAGCCCGTGGCCGATGTACAATAAACATCCGAGTTCTCTCTCTCACACGTTTTAGTCTGTTCCACTTTTGGGAAGAGTAGGCCATTGTGCACCTGTGGGAACAGATGACAAGATTTACAAAACTGCATACACACGGGGACTAGGTGTAAAAAAAAAGCCCATGAGTGCTTTTTCCACTTTTCTCTCTGTGCTGTCTCGTTTTGTCTGTCTGTCTGTCTTGTCTGCCTCTCTCTCATTGTCTCTCTGTCTGTCAGTCTGTCTCTCTCTCTCTCTTCTTGTTTTTCCCCCTATTTTTTATGAGAGCATGGTGTAAAGAAGCCCTGTGCTTATCCATTTACTCTCAGTGAATATTTGGATTTCGAGTTGGAGTTCTCTCTCTCTCAACGAAACAGAACCAAACAACCCACAGTCACAGAAACGGGTCAGAACACTCAAGAACAAAACAAAATGGCGGGAGTCGTGTCAAAGATGTGGACAGCCTAGCCTAGTGGTTGGAATATCAAAAAAACGTGATCAGACGACAGCCGCACCATGAGTGTGAGTTTGAATCTACACTGAGGTGACTGTTTGACTGGATTTTGACCCCGGATTTCTTATTTTCTCTTCTCACTTCTCTTCTCTTCCCTGCATTCCCTTTCCAGGCGAGGTGCATAGTGCCTGGTCGGTCTTCTCATGTGCTTGTAACTTTGCATGTTGTCTGCCCGCACGCTGGCTTCAGCCGACACACATTCCCGCTTCAGAGCAGCTCATTTCACTGTACAGGTTGCATGCTGGGTATGTTTTGTGTTTTCGTAACTCACCGAACGCTGGCATGAATGACAGATCTTTAACGTGTATATTTGATCTTCCGCGTGTGCATAGCCCCCCTCCCCCCTCCCCCCAGAAGATCCAATATACACGGTAAAGATTATACCTGAAAGGAAACTAAGACACTGGCATGAAGGTCTGCATTTGAAGTTCGCCTGGGAGAGGTAAAAATCCTCACCCTTAATTCACTAGACGACGCCGCCGAGATTCAAACTCACGACTTCATGGACCCAAGGGATTGAAATCAAACAGTCTTTATAACCACTGGGCTATAGCGACCGTGAGTTCTTATTTGAATCTGACTGTGCACATTTTTCTACTAATCAGGTGAGTAATACCATGAATTGAGGTCCATTTCATCTCATGTTGTTTATAGCCCTACCTCCCATTAAAGTCGTAGCAGGGCTGTTTACCTTCGTTCATTCTCAGCCACTCCGATAACTTTCACCTCATGTTCAACATCAACATCATCTAATCCCTTCATGTCCACAAAGCTGAAACTCGTTCCTTTCTCTCTTGTCTGCCTGTGGCAAAGAAAACCAGACTGGCGAGCACATCCTTCAGAAGTACACGCTATTCAGAGCCCTGAGGAAGATTGTGTGGCCGACGAGAGATAACCCTACAAACCAAGCTGTACGGCTCACGAGAGGAGCTGGAAAGGACTTGCAGCCACTATTTCTCCCAAACACGTCTGACGGTGTAAAAAGCGAACGAGAGAAGAGAAGAAGAAGATCTAATTCCTTCCAATATCCTGTCAGTCTGAAGGAAAAAAAGCCCCACCCAACATTAAAGGACAAAGTATCTGAATTATTTATTCTTTAAGACCAACGAAAACCAGGCGTGCCGAGGACACCAGACATTTCGCTTAATTTATCATCCTCGGGTTACAAAGAAGCGTAAAAAAGCAAGAATAATGTACACTTCAATGTACCAAAAATACATAAGAAAATGCCACATGAGCAAATAACACTGCAGAACGAATATCCTGTAGCCCCATCCCAGAGTTTCCAATATCACTACATGATCGCCAGAACAGGTAAAATGTCATAAAATAACGTATGACAAGAAAAAAAAACTGTTTGTTAGATTTGTTTGCCCCCCAAAAAGGCTGGACTGGGAAGGCCAAAAAAAAAATTAAGCAAGAAAGATGATAAGTAAAAACAAACAAAACAAAAAGACAGAAACAAAGAGAATGGGAACGAATGACAAAATTGACAAAATTGCATACACACGGGGATTGGATGTTAAAAAGAACACATGAGTGCTTGTTCCATTATCCTCGAAATAAAAGAATTTTTTTTTAAATGATAGAAAAGGGGAAATTTCTAGCACACAAATCCCACAAGGTGGGGAGGCTATTTATACTGAAAGAATCCCCGCATCCCCACCCCCTAACCAAGGATCCCACCAAGGATCCCTAACCAAGGATCCCTAACCAAGGATCCCTATGTAAGCACACTCCTAATGCATGACAGTGCAAATATAACTGATCAGTGTTACCATAGAAAAGACCAGTACATACAGAAGAGAGTAGAAGGTGGTGGGGAGATGGGGGGGGGGGGGGGGGGGGGGGGAACGTAAGGAGAGGAGGAGGAGGGGAGGAGGGGGGGGGGGGGGGGGAGAAAGAAATGATAAAAGGATAGGTGGAAAAATAAACAAGATATGGAACAACAGGGACGAGGAAGTGAATGGGGAAAAAATGGTAGTAGAAGCAGTGCAAGGAAAACAACGAGTGAGCAGTATTTATTTATTCTTTTATTTATTTATTCTTTTATTTCGAAGATAATAGAATAAAGCACGGCGTGCTTTAAAAAAATATTTTTTTACACCCAAGTCCCCGTGTGTATACAGTTCTGTAAATTTTGTCATCCGTTCCTATTGGCATGCGGTGGCCTACTCTTGTGAAAAGTGGAACAGGTTTTTTGCGTCGTGCGCAAGAAAGAGAGAGTGAGAGAGAGAGAGGAGAGAGAGAGAGTGAGAGGAGGAGAGAGAGAGAGGAGAGAGAGGGGAGAGAGAGTGTGTGTGTTGTGTGTGTGAGAGAGGAGAGAGAGAAAGGAGGAGGAGAGGAGAGAGAGAGAGAGAGAGGAAGAGAGAGAGAGAGAGAGAGGAGAGAGAGAGAGGAGAGAGAGAGAGTCTACAAGGAGAAAAAGGGAGTGCACACAGCGAGGAAATGAGAGAGTAGGAAAAACAAACAGAAAGACCACAGAAGAAAGAAAGAAAGAACCAAAGAATAAAGGAAGGAGAAGAGGAAAAAAAAAAACACCCTCAACAAACATTGATTTTAAAACAGGAGAGGTGAAGAATAGGGACAGGGAGGAAAATGACGTGATAAAAAAGGGGCTGGCTGCTCGTAGAGGCTGAAAAAAGATGGTGGGTGTTGTATAAAAGAAAAAAAAACCCACGAAAGAATGAAGGAATGAATGATATGGAAGTCGCAAGGATACAGATTTTAGCCTAAGCCTAGTCACACGGTTTGGCCCCGCAAACTTGCATGTGTCAAAGCAATGAAACATGGGGGAAAACAAAACAATAACAACAACAGTACGAAAAAGATGGAATAAATGAAACATTTTTCATACGTGGTGTTATATATAATATATTATATATATAAAATATATATATATATCTATATATATATATATATATATATAATATCTCTCTTTCTGTCTGTCTGTCTGTCTGTCTAACATGGTCTCAGTATGAGTTATAATTTGCGATATCGTGCTTCACAATGACGTATAATTGAGATTAACGTCATTCCATCACGTCATGATAATACCCCCCCCCCCCCCCCCCCCCCCCCCTTGAGGAAGGCGAAAGCTGAAATAGGGGAGGAACACACACACACACTCACATGCATATATATATATATATATTTATATATATATATATATGTATATGTATGTATACACAAAAAGTAAAAACAGAACAACCAGCATATATAGATGTTCCCCAATATTTCGGCTGGCTTTCGCCTTCTCGGGGGGGGGGGGGGGGGGGGTTATGACGTGATGGAATGACGTCAATCTCAGTTATACACCATTGTGAAAATTTTGTTACACATTTTAAATTAAACATCATACTGAGACCATGTTAGAGAGAGAGAGAGAGAGAGTGTGTGTGTGTATGTGTGTGTGTGTGTGTGAAGTAAATAGTGAAGGACAGCAAGCCCAGATAACGGTTGAGAACTTCTTCATCAAAAAAACGATTAATTTATCAAAGATTCAGCAACAAAAGTGTCAACTAGAAGGTAACCTCTTTTGAAATACAGTATTGGAGAAAATGCACATACGACAACACACTATCATATTACATCGCAATATTGATTTTTTATTTTGGAAAAATGCATGTACTTATATAATTGTACACACTCACTCACTCACACACACATATGCCCCCCCCCCCCCCCCCCCCCCCCCCCCCCCCCCCCCCCCCCCCCCCCCCCCCCCCCCCCCCCCCAGATCTAGATCAGTGATCTAGAGGTAACTTACTTGCCTAGAAAGCGAAGAGTGCGGGTTTGTTTTCCGTTTGTGTCCCGAACTTTTCCCCTTTCCACTAAGCCTTGAATGATGATCTGGATGCTAGTCTTGTGGATGAGTCGATAAGCCGAGGACTCATGTGCAAATCTCATTCAGTGCACGCAAAAGAGCCTACACCAGTGAAAGAGTTCTTCCTGGCAAAGTTCTCTAGAAAAAAGCCATTCTGAAAGGGAAACATATATGTTCTTGCAGCCCGAATTTCAAGTAGGGAAATCTGCCTTGACTTAAAGTGGTATTCAATTCGCTTCAATTCAGTTCAATAGATAGAACACAGAAAATCAAGAGGATATGATGATGACAGTCATTACTGTTTCTAGTTCAAAAACAGAAAGGAAAAAAATGTATGTTTAGTATTTGGACATTACATAAAGCGAACATTGTAGGCACACAGGTGTCTCGTTTAGACATCATCCCCGAAGTCGGAATGCGGCTCCCTGGATGGTGGTGGTTGGGATGGGGGGGGGGGGGGGGGAGGGAGGGGAGACGGTCGCAATGCAAAAATTTTCACCATGGTGAACCTCGGACCTCTAGCCAAAGAACAAATAAAAAAGCAAAGCCCCCCCAAAAAAAAAACCACCCCAACAACAACCACCACCCAACTTTCCACTACAACTCTTTCCGTTCTGTTTCAGTTGTCCAACGTGTCCTTCAGAAAGTTCTCGGACGACTTCTCCCTGGAATGGGTGAGCCCAGCGCTGATTGGACTCGGAACTGCCACCTTCTCCAAAAGAACCCCGGCGGGCACCTACACCAACCCCAAAACTAACAAGACCATCCACTTCGAAAGTGTGGAGAGCACGGTGTGCGCCAGAACGTTCTTTCTGGGGAACCTGACCATAGAGTGCCGCACTCGGCACTCTTCCATGGATCCTGACACTTACAACAGCGCGACCAAGTCTTTCTACGTCAAGCCTGACGCCAGGGTTGTCATCACCACCCCCGCAGTCACCTCCAGGAGAAGGGCATCTCAGACAACCCCGTCGGTAGTAGTGCATAGAACTGAGAACCATAGCCGCATTGTCACCTTGCGCTCAACACAAACCCCATCTTCCGAAGCCCCTGCTTCTTTCCCAATCTACCCAGCCATCTTGGTTAGTGTGTTTGTGGGGATAGTCCTCCTGCTCCTTGTGCTTCTCTTCGTCAGGCACATGAAAAAGAGGAGGCAAGAAGGCACGCGAGACCCTCATCCTTCAGGAGAGCAAGTCAGAGTTTCGCGCCCAACAGGCCAGTGTTGATACCCATGGCTGGGCCTGAAGAGTACTCCGTGACTGTCTCCTCCGTCCCGACCTCTGTCAGCGCAATGAGCGAAGATTCCTACACCTCGGGGTACTCCGTCTCCAGGAGGTGACTGGGTATTTTATTTCACGGGGTGACTGCCACCAGTCTAGAACGCTCAGTCTGCCTATTCCACCTCCCCCCCGCCACCATGTGGGGATGTCGAAGACCTGTCTGTATACATAGCATCCCCACCTTTTGGAAAATCTGTGCTAGGAGTTCCCTCTTTTCTATCCCTCTCTTTTGTTTCTGTTTTTTTCTTTTTCTTCCTGCCACCTTCTTCTTGACTATTTCTTGCCTTTTCGGTCCATTTTTTGGGGGGGGGGGGGGGGGGGGGGGTCACCGAAGTCGGATGTACTGGACCTGACTTGTCAGGTGCTAAACGGCAACACAACCCATTTCTGCTCCTATGACAGACAACAGTAGTTGCTGTCTGATCGTTGGATAAAGTGTGTCCATCACGGTGTAAGCCTTACCTGTCACATCATTCTCTTCTTGAAGCTTTCTTAAGAATCTGAATTAGATACTGCTGTAAGAAGGAATGTGGCAGGACTGTTTAGATATTCACCGGCCTAGCAGGTAAACCGTGAAGTTCTGAGTTCGATTCTTAGCTTTGTCCTTTCTTCCCAGTTTGACGGGAAAATCAAAGTGAATGTCAAGTCTTTAGAAGGAGACTGAACCACTAGGGCTCGTGTGCTTTGTGCACGTCAAAAGAACACTCGGCAGTTGAAAATCGGAAAGACAACAGTCACTTTCTTTTAGGAAAATGTATATCAGTCATGCAAAGATATGTGAACAACAGGAATGGCCTACTCTTAAAGCTTTCCTACTAAGAACTTGTAGGCATGCATGTATCGAATATTTTGACAGTCGGCTGTTGTCGCGGTTCGAATAATTCCAGGCATAACCCAGCGATAGTTCTTTCTTAAGTGCGTGTCTGCGTGCTAGTGTCTTTCTGTGTGCACATACGCATTTTTCATGTATGTGGTGAACTCCAGCATAGTGGCATGCACATCCCCTTTTCTCTGCCATTTTGCATGCAGGTTAGCTTCTGGTGAAGTTCCTGGTCGTGAGTTAGGGTTTGGATGGTCAGCTGAGTAGCAGTAGCCTTAGATAGGAGGGGGTCTTGACTTGAGTCAGGAGGAGAGTCCGTCGACGGCTGTTGGGCGCCTCGTATAGTGTTGTGTCTTATTTGGAGAGCAGGGGGGGGGGGGGGGGGGGGGCGGAGAGGGGGGGAGCAGTCATCCTCGAAGGAGGTTAGGCTCTTGTGAACCCAGTCTTCGTTCTTTCGTGTGTTCTGTCGTGTCCGTCTTGTCAACGTCTTTCTTTCTTGGGGTGCAGGAGTGCTCCCCTATTCCTCCCCAGTGACATGTGAGGGTCTTTCCATAGATGCGGGCGGTTTCAGTGGTGGTTCGTTGTGTTGCTGTGGTGGTTGAGGACAGTGTCTTTTGTCTACTCGGCGCTTGGACGGCTAAATGAGTATAGCATGTTTTCGTGGAAGGTTTCTTCTTTCTCACGATTTATTTGCCATTAGGTAGACATAAGATTTTCCTTTAGTGAAGGGAACGATGTTTATCTGTGTTTTTGAATGTTAACGTTTTGTGTAGAGGGTTCTCATTTGTGTTTGGAACAGTCAGTATTTTTAAATTTGATTTGATATGGTCGAGTCCTGAGTGATTTTTAGTGCAATTTTGTGTGTTAAACAGCACTGTATGGTTATTGTTGTGTTTCTGTAAGAACAATTCTCTGCGGTATGTTGTTTTGAAGGTATTTTAACTTAACTGTATTTGAGCGTTAACAATTAAGGAATAGACATCAGCCGTGGATTAGATTCAAAATGTAGATGGTTCCTTGGGTGTACAGGGTAAAATCTTTGGGTGTAACAAAATTGTCAACCTAGAGGACACAAGGAAAATAATCCTACATGCCTTAGCGCCAGTTACCGGCGTATACTGCGAAACGTCGAGTATTGCCTGTTCCACGTTCCTGTGTGTGTACTGTGCCTCCAGTAGTGGGGTCGTGTCTGGAGAGGGTCTTGCCTGGTGTGCCATGAAGAACGTCACCGACAGCTTGTCCTTGACCCTCCAGAATCCCCATTTCCCTTTATCCCCTGGATCCACCTCTTTTCCCCCATGGCCCGTTTCCCCTTTCCCCATCCTTTGTCTACCTTCAGCCTTTTTCTTCTGTGTTTGTTGTTTGTTGTTGTTGTTGGGAACGGCAGTTAGAGTTTGAATGGGTGGGGGTTTAGCCACACTCCCTTAAGGAGCGTGACAAATGTTAATAACAGAAGACAACAAACAAATTTCTTAGCAAGCAAGAAGTGTCGTTTTCCTGTAATCATTTGGGTCCTCTGAACTTCCTTTTAGGTTAAAAACTGGCTGAGTAATCTATATAGAGTCGGAATATGGAGTTTAACGACAATACCGAATGAAATTCAACAACTTTGTGAATAATTTATGCGAAGTAATTTCGTTGACAGTATCTAAAAAGGGAAATCAGTAAGAATCGGTTTTTCTGCAAGACAGACCCGACCCTGGTTGCACACTAACAACACACACTCACACACACACACACACACAGATATATATATATATATATATATATATATATATATATATATATATATATATATATATATATATATATATATATATAATATATATAAAATGAAAGAGCTACTACTGTCGTGATGTTTCCCAGATAACAACGCTGCCTATCTGTGTCGAGGATATATCCAATTTTTATTCATCTTATCCACACACAAAAAGTTTAAAGTAAAAACTAAATACTTACCGAAAAAAATTATTTCAGCAAAAAACCACAAAGGACGAAATTAGGGATGAGAAAGTTACACCAAACAAATTTTTAAAAAAAAACAACTCCTGTCCACTTACACAGATCTTGGAAAAAATAAATATATCTTTTTTTGCTCCTCTGGTAGAGCTCCGATATTTTCCAATAGTGAGACTTTTCGCATGCGACCGTTTTTACACAACCACCTGGGTAGCTGCATTCCTACTTCGGGGATAAATAAATGAATAAAGTCAGTGTAATTAAAAAACAAAACCCACCAACTCATGTGCAAGCTTATTTTGATGACTATTAGCCACTCCTGTAAAACAGAGGGTATTTTTGAAGGAGTCTCTCATACACTTTGACTGAAAGAGCTGGCGCTGAATGAGAATTTTCTGAAAGACGATCTTCATCCAAAACTCCATCCCCATGGGTCTGGAGGTGGGAGCAAACTGAGATATGAAATTCGATTTCAGACAACTTCAACCTGGACAGACCCTATAGCTGAGGGGTTAAGACCGCTCGACTTCAATCCCATGGGCTCATGAAGTCGTGTTGAATTAAGACTGGGGATTTTTTACGATCTCCCAGGTCAGCTTCAAGCGCAGACCTACCAGTGCCTTAATTCCTTTCGTGTATAAAGGTGAAGGTGTCCCTTAACCTATGCGGTCGTTGAAGAGCGAGATGTCGGAGACCTCAGCTTCTCCAGGGGCCAGCCTATTGAGGGCGGCGCCCATCCTCTCTCCGTCGCTGCTTTACCTTCCCTGTCCCTAAATAGGGGACGGGATAGCACAGTTGTTGGAGCACTCGCTTTCCCACAGCCAAGATTAAGCAGCATTGAGCTTTGTTACATGGATGGGTGACCGTTTGCGCGCTTTCGCTTCAGTATAGTACCCCAGTTCACCCAGCTGTAAATGGGTACCTGTCTCTTTATGGTCACGGAAGGTAAAGCAGCGAGAGAGAGGAGATGGGTGCCGCCCTCAATATGTTGGTCCCTAGAGAAGTGAAGTCTCTGACGCCTCGCTCCCCTACAACCTTATAGGTTATGGGGACACCTTTACTTTTACTTTAAATAGGGCAGGTAACCATTTACAACTGGGTAAACTTGGGGGACTTTACTGAAGCCAAGGTGCACAAACGGTCTCCCATCCACTTAAAAACCATGCTGGATACTGCTTAACCTTAGCTTAGGGAAAGCGAGAGCTCTGACCACTGAGCTACCTCGTCCCCTAGATCAAAATAATCTACACGTTAAAAGATCCTGTAACTCATGTCAGCGTTCGGTGGGTTACGAAAACACGAACATACCCAGCATACTTCCCAAAGTCGGAATACAGCTACTTTCATGGTGGGTAAAAAATGGTCGCATACGCAAAATTTCACTACTGGTGAATCTCCAGGAGGGAAAAAAATCAACCCATTAAAGAAAACAAGAGCCCTCAATTTTAACGTATTGAAACAACATAGCCCTCAATTGTAACCTATTGGAAAAAAAACAAAAAAACTAGAGCCCTCAATTTTAACCTGTTGAAACGACTAAACCCCTCAATTGTCACCTACTGAAAAAACCCAACTTAGAACAACCTGTATTTTTGTACCATTTTTGTTGAAGCCAAACAGCCACTGAAAAAACCACCAACAAACAAAACAGAACAAACAACAACAAAACACAACAAACAAAACTCCTCAACTAGGGCAACGCTTCAACCCTGTGGAGATGTCCGAGGGCCTGTCAGTATAAACGGTACCCCCACCTTCTGGAAATTGTGTGCCAGGAATTCCCTCTTTTCTATCCCTCTCTTTGTTTCTACCTTCTTCCTTGTCACATCCTTCTTGTCTATTTTCTGCCTTCTTGGTCCATTGTCCTGCCTTTTTTTTCTCTCTCTAGAAAGACTTCAAAGATAACAATTCTTTCCCACACTGAAGTGGGATGCTAAGCCGGGGCCTGACTTGTCGGGTGCTTAACGGGCAATGCAACGTATTTTCGCTCCCATAGCAAACAATATAGTTGCCTTGGACAAAGAAGGCAATGCTTCGTGACCTAGATACAAGTTATAGGTCACCTAGAACACAATCTGATAACAATGATAACACGCCAATAAACGAGCCAGTGGCTGAACTGGACAGGGATGAGGGAGGGAACATTATGACCGACATACAACACAGCGCCCAGCCCACTATCTCAATCTTTAGAGAAAACGTGACAGGGTAATGGGCGCCACGTGATCATCATAGGCTGGGGGGCTTGTTACAGATGTGTCAAAGCAAACATGACCTTTTGCACTGTCTGACACAATAATTTTAGTCCATGACCAAATTACTGGAGGTGACTGGGAGGGAAGGGGATTCATGGGTAGATTAATGCATGTAAAAACTGTGTGTAATGTTAAATTGAATAATGAGAATTCTAGAATGAAACTAACAGCACAGACACATGCCCTTCCCCCTGTGTGTGTGTGTGTGTGTGTGTTATGTATACATACATATATAATCTCTCTTGGGTCACAAGAACTGGCCTTGTCAGGGTGCTGTGTTACAGTACTGTTATTTATCTCAAAACGTTTAGATAATACCCTGACTGCCCTGCTGACTATCCTACACCCTCTCGAGTGTGAAAGATAACGGGCAATGAAGATCAAACTGCTTTCATTCTTCTACTGGGGCCAAACAAAGGAATATCAACACAAAAGTATGGGAGATCCTGGTTGACCCACAGAGATTTAGTACAGGAGAAAAGCACACAGCCAGGTAGGGCGGGACCAGAAGAGGGCAGAGAAAAGTAACAGAAACAGTGGAATCAGCGGAGGACCATTATGAGGGAGAACTGCTTGTGGCAAGTGGGAACAATCAACAAACAGGTACAGACATGACTGCAGGGCACAACACAGCTACCCAGGACAGCCTATACACAGCAATCAGAAGACCAGAGAAGGGGCACTGCATCAGAGCATTTATCTTTCCTAGATTGTTGAGTGTGTCACAATAATCTTGTTTTGAATGATTGTATTATTATTTATGTTCTGCTTTTGTTTTTACTTTTTCGTATAGCCTGATCCATAATGTTGATATCTTGCTCAGTTATTGGCTTATTTCCTGTATCATTTACGTACATTTTGTTGCTTATCTTTGTTATCACTTCAGATACCTGTACACTTCCTGATAGTACATGAGTACTTTCCCATGTATACAGGATGGATCAACCCTAACAATGTATAACAATGTCTAATTCGTTTTTATTATTATTCTCTTTCGTTTACTTACGTTTGTTCTTCCTCTTGATACCAGTCATTCATTTATTGATATGTATGCTTTTTGTTTCTGTGTAGCTCAAAAGAGTTAATGGGAATAAACTATTGTGAATTTTGAACTCTTTTTCTTTAGTTCTGTTTAAGTCTCTCTGAACCCATGTCTGAATACATCACGAATGCCTTTTGTTCTCTGCTGTTTGGATATACTTGACACCTAGGAGTAGGCATGCACGTACTATTTTTGGTCTGATAATACCACATACCCTTAAAAAGACATTTGAATTAAGACCACACACACACACATGCAGGCATGCAAGCTCACGAAAGCCTGCTGAGAATATAATTAATATTTTAAGGGTACATTGACTACCTGTTCTATGTGATATGTCAGCACCTAAACAGGCCAGTGCATACATTAATTGATGTGTCATGAATACATAAAGATAAGTGCACCCCCCCCCCCTCTCTCTCTCT
>CM054155.1:42244732-42259732 GCA_028751875.1 Rapana venosa | reverse complement strand
CCCCAACACCTTGGTTATTTTACAATCCTCACCATTCCTGTAGCTCTCACATCGACCTAATTTATCACCACTAGAGTAGATTGGCGTGGAGTGGGGTGGAGAGGAGTAGAGTAGAATAGTGTTGAGAAGAGTAATAACAATAAAAATAATAGTGTATGGGATTTATACAGCGCTGAATCTTGTAAAGTAAACAAACCAAAGCGCTTGCATTCAAATCATTCACACGCACGCAACCGTCCACAAATATCAAGATAAACAAACATGAAATTCATACACACAACACACTTAGGTAGGGGGTGGGGGTGGAGGTGAAGATAGCTGTTGAAAAGTAGGAACAGATAACAGGGGAAGATCTCAAGTAGAGTATAAGTGCGTTTTGAGGCCTAGATTTGAAAGAATCAAATGAAGGCTTTGGGCGAAGTGGAAGAGGGAGGTCGTTCCATGTGGACGGACCGGAAACAGAGAAAGAGCGACGGCCAACAGCGGTTTGTTTAATTAAATCTGGGTGTTCGAAAGCACACAAGAGAAGAGTAGAGTGGAGTTGAGCGTAAACCACTTTCAATCACGGCAAATATCTCTGCATGGAATTCAGGCAGCTCTCCCGTAGGAGAGCGCGTACGTCGCTACAACAGCAGCACCATTCCCCCCCTCCTCCGTTGTTTGCCTGTGTATTTCTTTCCCTGAGAAAAAAAAAGGCTTTTTCCCCCCCTACAGAATGCTGTCAGGGACAAGTCTCTTATCGCCATGGTTTCTCGACAGCTTTCATTCTCCGTCTGCAGTCGAAGCGTTCATAACTAGCAGTAGACCAGTCATCTTCTAGTACTCAGTACAAATGGGGATAATTTGTACGTGGGGATTTGTGCGTGGGATAATTCAAATAGGGTGGATCGGTGGTCTAGAGGTAACGCGCCTGCTTAGAAAGCGGAAAGCCCGGGTCGGAAGTGAGCGGTGGTTTGATCCCCATTTGGGCCCGAAACTCCCCCACCCCCCTCATCCATAAGACCATGAGTGGTGGTCTGGGTGCTAGTCTTTCGGATGAGACGATAAACCGAGGTCCGGTGTGCTACACATACTTATTTAGCGCACGCAAAAAGAAACCCCCGGCAACAAGACAGTTGTCCCTGGCAAAATTCTGTCGAAAAAAGTCACTCTGATTGGGAAACAAACACAGTTGCAGACAGGAAAAGAAAAAATAATGGGTGGCGCTGCTCTTGTGGCGACGCGCTCTCCTGGGGGAGAGCGGCCCGAGTTTTTTACATAGAGAAATCTGCCGTGACTTAAAGTGGTATAAATAAATTTAAAAAAATTACCTCACCAGCAACACTTCAACGATGCTTGCCATTTAAAGGACGAAGGCACATAAGAATTGAAGACAGCCAGGTAATCAAAGACCAGTGTATTAGATCGTCTTGATGTAAATATTCAATCTTTCCTTACTACCTGAGTATTCACACGGAATACTTCTTCGTCAAACGCTCAGACAGCAACTGTTGTTGTCCGTCATATAAGCGAAAAATGCGGTGCGCTGCCGTTTAATTAAGCGCCTGACGAGTCAGGCCCAGAGCATCGGACTTCAGCGTACGTAGGAGAGAATTGTTCTTTCAGTCTTTCTGGGGGAGGAAAAAAAGGGAGGAAAATGGTCCAAGACGGCAGAAAATAGCCGAGAGGAAGGGGACACGAAGAAAAAGAACAAGGCAGAAACAAAGAGAGGGATAGAAAAGAGGGAATTTCTAGCACAGAAATTTCACAAGGTGGGGATGCTATTTACACTGACAGACCCCCGACATCCCCACGGGGGGGACCTTGATATACTGTTGGTAGTCATAGGATAATTTTCATCCGTTCCTTAGAGCTCCGAGGTAGACTCAATGGTGAGAATTTGCGTTTGCGACCGGTTTTTTTGCCCACCATTAAAGGTAGCCGCATGCCGACTTCGGGAATAAATTATGATCCTTTAATTGAAGGGCCGTAAGAGCAGTGCTCTATTTGAAGCTATCCTGAAAAATACGGCTTGAAATAAAAGCAGAAACGTTTTTTCTTCCCGTTCTGGAGCGTGACAGTACCAGGACAGCATACTGCACGTCAAAGCCCTGCCTGGTTTGTTTCAAACCTAAAGCGTAGGGAGCGGGATAGCGTAGCGGTTAGAGTGTTGCGTTCGTTTCTTCAACGGCCCAGGGTTCGAGCCACCACCAAGGCACCCGTTTGATGGCATTTTTTTCTCCCTCAGAGTCAAACATCAGTACTGACTCCACTCCCCCATAAAAGTCCATTGCCTGAGACTATAAACTGAGATCTCGCGTGCGAATGTACGCAGAACATTTTGCGCACACGTTAAACCCCGTTCCCGCCTTTGGGAGGAGTAGGTCATCTCCTGCCGGTTAGGAACAGGTGACTAAATTTATACAAACCCATGCACCCAGCTGTCGTGTTTAGACACCATCCCCAAAGTCGGAATTCGGGCTACCTTACTGGTGGGTTAAAAAAAACCCAAAAAACTGTCGCACACGCAGTATCTCACCGCTGGTGACAGAACGTGGGCAGCTCTAGTCAAGGAGATATTTTCCCCTGGAGTTAACATCAGTGCCGACTCCACTCTCCCCGAAAGTCTTTCGGATGAGACTATAAACCGAGGCCCCGTGTGCGAACGCATGCAGAACATCGTGCGCACACGTTAAATCCTGTTCCGCTTTTCGTAAGAGTAGGCCATTGTGTGCCGGTGGGAGCGGATGACAAAATTGGCAAAACCGCATACACACGGGGACTGGATGTAAAAAAGCATATAAGTGCTTATTCCATTATCCTCGATAGAAAAGTATATAAAAGAATAAATATATAAAATATATATATATAAAGGAACGAAACGACAACAATGTCACTGGGACCGTGTACGCTGTTGTTATCTCAGCTCTTTGGGCCGGTGACTTCAAGGTCAAGTGCTAGGCAAAAAGTTCCGCCAGGCCAGCCCCTGGCAAGGCGTGACTCGGCCCTGACTTACCCACGATGAGGTAGCCCCCCCCCCCCCCCCCCCCCCCCCCCCCCACGACAAGGCGTGCTCAGCCCTGACTTACCCACGATGAGGTAGCCCCCCCCCCCCCCCCCACGACAAGGCGTGACTCAGCCCTGACTTACCCACGATGAGGTAGAGGCGTGACTCAGCCCGACTTCCCACGATAGAGGTGACCCCCCACCCCCCCACGGACAAGGCGTGACTCAGCCCTGACTTACCCACGATGAGGTAGAGGCGTGACTCAGCCCTGACTTACCCACGATGAGGTAGAGGCGTGACTAGGCCCTGACTTACCCACGATGAGGTAGAGGCGTGACTCGGCCCTGACTTACCCACGATGAGGTAGAGGCGTGACTCGGCTAGCCCTGACTTACCCACGATGAGGTAGCCCGTCACCCCGCTTGCTCCCAGCGCCAGCTGCGTGAAGCTGAAGACCTGGCGGAACTTGCTGAGGTTGCTGAAGTCCAGGATGATGATCTGCAGCATGGAGAAGAAGGCCCCGGAGAAGAGGCCGTAGATCACCGCCACCGCCACCATGCCGGCCATGCCCCTCACCACCGCCGTCAGCTGCAAGGTGACCCCCAGCACCAGCAGCGACGCCGCCACCGACTTCTGCGGGTTCAGCACCCCCCACTGCGCCAGGATGCCCGGCACCAGGCGGCTGAGGATGTCCAGGCAGCCGCACACCGTCAGCAGCAGCGCTCCCTGGGTGAGCGTCAGCCCCTTCTCTTGGGCCAGGGCGGGCAGGTAGGAGGACGGGAGGCTGCACACGAGGGAGCCGGCGAAGTGGTAGCAGGCCAGCAGCCAGAACACGGCGCTCCGGTACAGCCCGGGGTCGCACACGCTGCACACTTTGGACGTCGAGGCCGCCGCGGAGCTGTCCAAACTCGACGCGTCCTCCGAGTCCGGGCCGCGGTCCTGCGACGAAGTCTGCACAAGGTTGGCCGTCAGCCCGCTCGGCGAACCCGCGTCTTTCCGCGGCAGCACCGTGTCCAGCCTCGTGAGCGACACCACGTGCAGGTTCGTGAGACTGGCGGCCGTGATCAGCTTGTCCACGGACAGTCTGTCCGCCCACGAGTCGCGCCAGCCTTTCGCCGTCAGCTCACAGCGGCGACATGGAATCACCTGCCCGTGGAGCGTGGACAGGCTTTTGGTCCGCGGCTCCAAGTTGGACCGCTGGATACCGTCCGCGCTCAGGTTGGCTTCGTTGACCCTGCCCTCCGACTCGTACCGATGAAGGCTGGACGTCTCGCTGCTGCCGTCTGCCGCTCGCGCGAGCTGCAACCGTTTCCATTTTAGCTGGCCCTCCTCCACCGAGGAGGCAGGGTTGGGAAACAGACTCCTCTTGGGCTGCTGGTAATCCGAAGGGGGCGTGAAGAGAGCGCCCACCACCAGAATCTGAGCGTACACTCCCCCTAGAAGCAGCAGCGCTCCCGGAAGCGAGAACTCGTCCAGGAGCATGCGCGTCACCATGGGCATGACGATGTTTCCTATGCTGCTTCCGGTGTTGGCCAAGGCTGTGGCTAAGGGCCGTTTGCGCTTGAAGTAGACGTTGAGCAGGATGTAGCCCGGGGCCAAGGACAGGCCCATGCCGATGCCTGCCACAGAGAACAGAACAGAATAGAACAGAACAGAACAGAATAGAACATAACAGAACAGAACAGAACAGAACAGACTGATAGTCTGCTGCTGGTACACGCATTTGATTTTAGTATGGAGAAAATGGATGGAGGGTGGAAGGTGAACCGGGCAATCGTTGTTTTGGCAAAGTTGTCAGAAGTAGTAGTAGTAGTAGTAGTAGTAGTAGTTGTAGTTGTAGTAGTTGTAGTAGTAGTAGTAGTAGTAGTAGTAGTAGTAGTAGTAGTAGTAGTAGTAGTAGTAGTAGTTGTTGTTGTTGTTGTAGAAATAGTTGTAGTAACACTTGTTATAGTAGTAGTTGTAGAAGTGGTAGTAGCAGATGCTGTAGTAGTAGTAATTGTTGCAGCAGTTGTGGGAGACTTTGTTGCTGTAGTTGCAGTAGTAGTTGAAGAAGCAGTTACTGTAGTTGTTATAGTTGTAGAAGTAGAAGTAGTAGTAGTAGTAGTAGCAGCAGCAGCAGCAGCAGCACAGCAGCAGCAGCAGCAGCCAGTAGTAGTAGTAGTAGTAGTAGTATAGTGTAGTAATTAGAGTAGTAATAGTAGCAGTAGAAGTAGTAGTGAGTAGTAGTAGTAGTAGTAATAGTAGTAGTAATAGTAGTAGCAGCAGCAGCAGTAGCAGCAGCAGAAGAAGAAGCAGCAGCAGCAGCAGCAGCAGCAGCAGTAGTAGTAGTAGTAGTAGTAGTAGTAGTAGTAGTGTGGTTGGTGGTGGTTGTGGTGGTGGTGGGGGGTTTGGTTGGTAGTATAGTAAAGAAGTAGTAGTATTTTGTATGTAGCAGCAGCGCAGCAGTAGCAGCAGCAGACAGCAGAAGCAGCAGCAGCAGCAGCAGCAGCAGCAGCAGTAGTAGTAGTAGTAGTAGTAGTAGTGTGTGGGGGTGGTGGTTGTGGTGGTGGTGGTGGTGGTAGTAGTAGTAGTAGTAGAAGTAGTAGTAGTAGTAGTAGTAGTAGTAGTAGGTAGTAAATTTAGTAGAAAGTAGTAGAAAGTATTAGTAGAATTAGTAGTAGTAGTAGTAGTAGTAGAAGTAGTAGTAGTAGTAGTGTGTGGTGGTGGTGGTGGTGGTGGTGGTGGTGGTAGTAGTAGTAGAAGTAGTAGTAGTAGTGGTAGTAGTAGTAGAATTAGTATAGTAGTAGTAGTAGTAGAAGTAGTAGTAGAAGTAGTAGTAGTAGCAGTAGTAGTAGTAGTAGTAGTAGTAATAGTAGTAGTAGTAGTAGTAGTAGTGGGGGGGGGGGGGTCTTCTTCTCCTTCTTTTTCTCGTTCCCTTTCTTCTTCTTTTCCTGAATGGCGAAGTACTATCTTTACAATGGGGGACGTGATAGCCTAGTGGTTAGAACATTGCGCTCGCAATCTGACGACCCGGGTTCGTTTCCCCGTTCGGGGGATATTTTCCCCCTGGAGTTAAACATAAAGTCCCGGGACTCCACTCTCCCCAAAAGTCCTTCGATGAGACTATAAACCGAACGCACACAGAACATCTTGCACACACGTTAAATCCTGTTTCGCTTTTCGTAAGAGTAGGCCATTGTGTGCCGGTGGGAACAGATGACAGAATTAACCAAAACCGCATAAAACACGGGGATGGGGGTAAAAAAAAAGCACATAAAGTGCTTATTCCGTCATCCCCGATATAAAAGAATAAAATAAAAAATAAAAATAAAACAATCACGGTTGGTATTTCCACAGCAATGCACGCACACACGCCACCTCTCATCCAGTGGTCTCACAAAGATTCCTAGGTGGAAAGAGTTGAGTCAACAGTGCACATTGTAGGGAACACCAGAGTGTTAAGCTGGGGAAACGCGCAACAACAACAACAACAACAACAGTAACAACAACAACAACAGTGCACATTCTAGGGAACACCAGAGTGTTAAGATGGGGAACGAGCAACCCAACCCAAACCCGCAACACCAACAACAAAAGTGCACATTCTAGGGAACTCCAGGGTGTTAAGCTGGGAACGCACAACAGCATCATTAAAAAGCTGGGTCTAACGCGGAAAGGTTCCACCAACACCCACCACCCCGGTCGTCTAACTGATTGTTAAGTACTGTCATCATCATCATCATCATCATCATCATCATTTTTCATATATCTTCTTCTTCTTCGATGCTCAGACAACAACTATTGTTATCTGTCATATGACGACAATGCGTTTCGCTGCCGTTAAACCCCCCGACAAGTCAGGCCAGCGCATCCGACTTCCGCGTGGGTGAGAATTCTTGCTCATTTCCTGTATACCTCCACTAAAAGGCACATGAGAAACCACGCGCAGCCTACCGCCAGTTTCGTGCCTAGCCACCTTACTGCCCGGGGTGTTATCTATGCCTTCCTGTGTCGGCAACGCCCTTTCACTATCGGAATCTGAGCAAAAAGCTTTTATATAGTTCTAGTCCTACCCTTTTCTTGGTTTTTTTGAATTGTGTTAAAAACTGTTTATTTTTCACCACCTTTTTTGGTTTGGTTTGTAGTGCTGGTGAAATATTTGTATTGTGGATAATTTTCTGTGGGAAAAAAAAAATGGAGGTCTATGTGCTGATTACTCTAGGACCGGATTTGGTGATGGATTTTTAATGAAGAAGAACCACAAGTGTCTTCTATGAAAGGGAAACCTCTTCCGAGATATTTTGACAACTGTCCAAAAATTCTCTCTAAAAGAATGGAAAATTTTGGAAGGAAGTGCACCGCACCCCCAGGAAGAAAAAAAATGAGGCTGGCTCAAAAATTGCCCCCTTTTGTGGAAAAAAAGGGGGAAAAAAAAAGAAGGCAGGCCCTGCGATTCAGAAATTTTAGGGACAGTGTTTTGATGAGAGGGCGAGGAGTGGAAAAGAACTGAGGCAGAATTATAGGGATGGGGATAAAGATGGCATTTTCGCTGAAAATGGCATATCCCTTTGTGAAAATGAGGAAAAAGGGCCCCCTGTTTCTGAAAAACTGGAAAAGCGCTTGAGTCGTTTTGGATCGAAACCCCCAGCGGGGAAAAATGAGGCAAAAACTTACCAAGTACCCTATTCCGAAAACTGTTTTTTACCGGGGCGTTCCCCGAACAAACCGGGAAAGTTTTTTTTTCTAAGCCCTTTTCCCAAAAAAGGGAAGATGTTCGGGATGGCAAATACAAAAAAAACCCTGTCAAAAGCTGCCTTTGGCGAAACGCTTCCCATGACGCTCTGCACTGCGACTTCTAAAAGAAAGGGGAAAACCATCTAGGGGGGGGCAGCTAAAGTACCGGTGAAATGACGGATGCATAGCCTTCTTTTCAGACCCCCTAGCCTCACAGGTATGCCAACCATAAATGCCCCAAAAAGGAGAGAAATCCCCGACCCTGTCCCCCGTGAATCTTGGCATAATTATGTCCCACCCTTTTGCCAGGGGCCCCCAAAATACTGACGCGCCGAGTTTCCCCAAAGCATTAAAAGAAGTACAGGAGCCCAAAAAAACTGGGTTTAGAGCATGCGTGGCCAGCAAAAGAAAACCACGGGCGCACAACAACACCAGTCTTTTTTGGGCCCGGACCCTGGGGCAGGGGCAGAAAACAAGTGTTTTGGGAAGGGGGTCAGAAAAAACACCCACGGCGAAACTTGACCCCTGATGAACCCCCCCCCTTCGGGAAAAAAAAAGGTTAGTGAATTTGAATTTTGGCTTGCCCTCTCTGTGTGCTTTTTTTAAAGCAAGCATGTTTTAAATTTACGCAGGAAGCATTAAGGAAAAGTTGTCTCGCGGGAAAGGGGTTTAAAAACTTTGCCCTTGATGTACTTGAAAAACAGTTAAAGGGGAATTAAAATATTTTTGATGTTGCCCAAAAAGATATAAAGAAAAAGTTCACAAAGGTTTTAACAAAATAAAAAATTATGCTTTTGGGATTAAAATAAAAAAAACCTGTTGAACAAAGTGTGTTTAAAAGAATCCCTGCCAGAATGGGAAAAATTTCTCACCTATCTTTGTTAGGGGAAAAAGTGGATCTTTTAGAATGATTTTGAATTGAAAGCTCAAAATGAAAGGTAGAAATATAGAAATTTAAGATGGAAACAATACATAAGTTTGGATCTAGTGACAAAAAAATTTGTTTTTTTTGCATCAAATTGATTGGAGATGCTGAGGTGGTCGGTGGTCTAGGGGGTAAGGGCCCCCTGTCTAGAAAGGAAAAGTCGGGTTCGTTCCCGTTGGGGCCCGAAACTTTTTCCCCCCCCCTTTAGCCCATGAGTGGGGTCTGGGCGTGTCTTTCGGTAAGACGAAAAAACCCGGGTCCGTTGTTACAGAAAATTAGAAAGCGCCGAAAAAAAAACCCCCCGGCAACAAGGAGTTGTCCCTGGAAAATTTTTAGAAAAAGCCATTTTGATAGGGAAGAAAACGTTGCAGACCAAAAAAAAAAAAAAAAAGGGAAAAAAAAAAAGGGGTGGCGTGTCTTGTGGCGAAGGCTCCCCCCGGGGAGGAGCCCGAATTTCACGCAGAGAAATCTCGTGACTAAAGTGGTATAAATAATAAAAAATAAAAAAATTAAATTTTATGTATAGCGTAGAGGGATTTTTCAGAAATACCGGGAAAAATTCAGTGGAGGGAAAACTTACGTTTTCAGGCAGTCCCTGGGATCAGTCCGTTTCCCAAAAAAAAATTAAAAAAAACTTATGAAAACCTGCCCTGATGCTTACTTTTTTATGGGTCACCAGATAACTTCTTTCATGATGTATTTTAAAAATTGTTGGAGGTCTGAACAGAAGTTGTCAGTGTGTGACAGCAGATAAAATTTTTTGACTACTAGGTTTATGTACATGAAAAGAAATTCAGTTCATACCTGTGCAAGAAATAAAAACCCCGGGGGTTTCAAAATAAAATCCATAGACATGTCCGTCTGTGACAGTGAAGGAAACAGAAACTGTTGTGTGCTGCAAAGAATTATTCAGTCAGAAGAATTTTTACCATAAGATCTTGGCTTTTCTTTGTTTTGGGGGACTAATGGTTTTTTTTTTTCTTGCTGTCCCCCAATGGGCCCTTTGTACTCAGAGACTTGAAAAAGACAATGATTTGCATTAAAATAATAAGGGTAACGGGATAAGTCTGCAGTGTTATCGCTAAAGGAAAAGCGGGTTTTAGAATGGTGGATCAATAAATAGATAAATGGGGGCTCCTATTAGAATCAGACCCTACTTTTACTATGAGACGACAGCTGGACAGGAGGGGGTGTTGGATTGTTAAAACCCCCAAAGCCCAAACACAAGGCTGGGGGATGAAAAAAGACAAAGAGGAATATAAACTCATTGGAGCTATTAGCTGTCTTGTTTGGTTCAAATCTTTGTTGCTGAAAAAACTGAATGTTCACAATAAAAATCATGTTTGATAAAACACAAGAAAGTTGGTTGTATTTAAAAACTGGGTTCTAACAGATCAAAACAGCTGAAAAACGTGTTCACAAAACGGCATTGGTGTGAAAGCAGGTTTTTGGGTCAGTGTGCCACTCCCTGGGTTGATAAATTGAAGCTGACAGGCTGTCTAGACGGGCCCATAGAACAGAAAGGAATTGATTCATTTTTCTTTCTGGGGTCTGATTTCTAGATATAAAAGCTGAATTGATTTTTTGCTTCTAGATTAAATTTTTTGTTTTTTGATTGTGTTTTTTTGCCGACCCCGGGGCTTTGCTTTGAGCATTAGCATGTATTGGGGGGAATGAAACGTCTATTGTTTTCCCCTTTCGCATTCATCCCCGTCCTGGCAAAGTTAAAGAAAGACAAAAACAAGAGGGGTTAAGTAGCACCAGCGGGAAAAAACCCGCCTTTTTGGCAGCACTAATTAAAAAACCTCACAGCCCCGGCCAGTCCTCTTGTCAGCCAGGAACACTCTATGACACAAAGTCAAAGGAGATGAACACCCACTAAAGGGAAAAACTTGAATTTTAGCTGCAAAGTGTCAGGGTGATTTGAAACAAAGGGGTTTTTTGAGGACACTACATATTCTCTTCCTCATGGCGACCTGCAACAAAAAAGTGTAGATGTGTACATACGAAAGTGGGAGAGGTTTTCGCGTTGAGAAACAGGTGGATTCGTTTCACCGCCTTGCCACAGCTGAAATTTTTTGGCATTCTGTTGAAAGAGGGATATTCATATAGGCTGTGGGCACCGCTCGTTCTGGCTAAAATTGTTTTTTTCTGCAATTGAAGGGGCTAGTTCGGGCAAAAAGAACTTGTTAAAAAGATTTTGAAGGGGGGTTTTTGAAAGAAAACCCCACTACCCAAAATATCACCAAACTTGGGGGTGTAAATTTGTGCTTAAAATGTAGAAACGTGGGTTCCAGGGATAAAAAAAAAAACGTTCAAAGAACGACAATGAAAAATTTTTGATGTTAATTGCACTGCTGTCGGGTCGAGGTGCAAAACTTTGCTGCACTTGCATTGATAATATGCTCAACGAGGCAAAAAAAAAGTGTATTTTATGTAAATAGTTTATTTAAAAACAATCAAAAAGAGGAGCCCATCAATCACCGATTGAACTCATGGCTTTTTTTGGATAAGGGGCTCTGTGTGTAGTTCACCATTGAAAGAATACTTTGACGAAAAAAAAAGAAATGAGGGCTCAGATTTTTCCATGGCATTTGTTTATCACTCTCCAAACCGCACAGAGGAGTAAATAGGATACCATTCTCGCTGGCTAAAGGGACGCTGGGAGGGGGCAGGCATAGAATTAATGCTTTTACAGGCACGTCCCCGGTCAGCCAGTACTTTAAACAGCAAAAATGCGCGTCCAATACAATTTTATAATGAAGCAGCTGGATGGACGAATGTTTCCACTTTGCAAAATTTTTTAAAAGAATGTGGGCCAACACTGACCATGGGGGGCCCTCCATCATGGAGCGTTTCCTAACACAGAAGTGGTAGGGGCTTTTTTTCTTTTTTCATGTGAGGATGTGTTTGTCTCGAGAACACTGTGGTCTCAAATCTCATTGCCCCGTGTGGGGTATACAGGAAATGAGCAGAATTAATACAATAAAGCGGCTTACCCCGTAAGTTGAAGCTGTTTTTAAATTTTTTGGGAATTTATTGTAGACCGGAACGGAGTGCAATGCCACCCCTGAAATGGTCTGATGCATACCATGCAAGTAAAAAGAAATGATACCCCTGGGAAAAAAACTTTAAAACCACTAGAAAAAATGAAAAAATTGCCTCAGTGTTCTTGCACACCGTGCAAAAAAGTAAGACATCCCCCCCCAAAAATAAATGAAAAGGAATGGGTAACTGTTGATTAAATTTTTTTATGTGATCCTTTAATATAGTGTACACAGTGTTCTCTCGAGGCTCTAAAAACTGGCGGTAGGGGTGCGCGCGGGTTTCTATGTGCCTCCGTTCCGGTCTACAATAATTTTGCAAAATTTACAAACAGTTAACTTTTCGAGGTAAGTCTCGCTTTTTGTATTTAATTATTTTTAAAATCTTTTTTTGGGGGAAAAAAAAGTCGGGGGATGGACCAAGAAGGCAGAAAAGGAAAAGGAGGTGACAGGAAAAAAAGGAAAGGGCAAGGCAGAAAAAAAGGAGGGATAAAAAGAGGGAATTCCTAACACGAATTTCAGAAGGTGGGGCGATGTGTCTATACTGCCACAGGTTTTCCCGGGTTTCCCCAAGAAGGAATTTTTATTTTAAATATCATCATCATCATCTTATCTCACACCACCCCCACCACCCCCATCTTTATCATCAACCCCCCCACCCACCACCCCACCACCATCATCTCATCATCTCATCATCATTGTGTGTTAAAAGCCTTTGCATTCGTCTCCTTCATACGGCCATGGATGTTGTATGTTAAATTCCCGTTCGCTTTTCGAAAGGTAGGCCCTTGTGTGCCGGTGGGAAAAAAGTTTACAAAATTGACAAAAAAAGCCCTACCAGGGGATGGTGTAAAAAAAAGGCACACGGTGTTATTCCATTGTCCTCGTATAAAAATAATAAGATTTTTAAAAAATCTCTAGCTCTTTGATTGTTGCTTTACAAAATTCGCGATATAAATTCCATACCATTATTATTATAACCAGGAAACGGAGAAGGAGAAAATGGGGTGGTTGAGGAGGTAGCCAGGTAGAAGCCACAAGGGGCCCCACGTGCCCACAAAAAGCTCCAATCGCGTGAGCACGGACGGGGGAAAAGACGTCAAGCAGCACAACATGCACAGTAAAACTGAAAAAACCCGGGCAATTGCTTTTTTTCGGGGGTTTTTTGGTTTTTTTCATGTCAAGAAGAAAGCAGTTACGTTATTTCAAAATGAAACATTGTCATCATTGTTGGCATTGAAATTAATTGTTGATATCACTATCGTTATCGTCATCACCTTCGTCATCATCATAATCATCATCATCATCATCGTCGTCATCACCATATCATTATCAGCAGCAGCAGCAGCATCGGCATCATCATCATCACTTCAACTTCTTCTTCCTCGTCTTTGTCATCATCATCATCCTCGTCGTCAACATTACAATCATCTTTTTAATTTTTCTTCTTCTCTTTGCATTTTTCTTTCTTTTAAAACAAAATCTTTGCTGGGAGTCGTAGGGAAATTGCACTGAAGATCCATTCCCAATTTTCTTCATTCGTATCTTTTGTGTCTCATCATATCATCATCATCATCATCATCACATATATTATTGTTATTATTATTATCATCATCATCAATACAAATAAAAACCATGCACCATTGTCTACATAAGAATATTATCATATTGTTATCAATATGGCACTTCTTTCATAATAGTCAGTATGAAAATTGTCATCATTATTGTCAACACAAACATTTCACTATGCTGACAATCGGAGTTGTTATACCACAGCAATAATCATGTCCATGAACTCACTGAAAACACACACAAACATTAATAATATATAATAATAATAATAATAATAAAATAATAATAAATGGAATTTATATATGCGCTACATCTTGCAAATCAAATCAAAGCACTTCCATTCAACCCACTCCTACACATGCAACCAAAATGATAACAGTCTTTTAATAAATTCCAATGCACACACGCGCACGCACGCGCGCGCGCGGCGCCCAACACCACACACACACACACACACACACACACCACACACACAACCACACACACACGAGGTTATACACTTCAGGAGAGTGATGGGAATTTTGGCTGTTGAAGGCAGGGACAGATATGAGATGAAACAGGAGGGGAGAGTCTTGGTTTGAAATAGGTATGCTTTGAGGCTGGATTTAAAAGTGTCGTAAGTAGGCTTTTACGAAGGGAGAGGGGAGGTCATTCCAGATTGATGGACCAGAAATAGAGAAAGAGCGACGGCCAACGGTGGACTGGTTGAATCAATCTATCTAATATCATCTATCTATCTATCTATCTATCAACTATCTATCTATCTATATCTACTATCTACATCTATATCTACCTATCTATCTATCTTATCTACCTTATCTATATCTATCTATCTATCTATTACTATATCTACCTATCTATCTATCTATATCTACCTATCTATCTATATATATCTATTATCATTTATATCTACCTATCTATCTATCTATCTATATCTACCTATCTATCTATCTATCTATCCATCTTTTATCTACCTACTATCTATCTATCTATATCTACCTACCTATCTATCTATCTACCTATCTATCTATCTATATCTACCTATCTACTATATCTATCTATCTATCTATCTATATCTATCTATCTATCTATTCTATCTATTTATCTATATCTACCTATCTACCTATCTATATCTATCTATCTATATCTACCTATCTATCTATCTATCTATCTACATAACTCTTTTCTCCTCTCTTCTCTTTTCTTATCTGCATTCCCTTAACGGGTGACGCGCTCAGTGTCTGGTCTTCTCCTGTTTGCAGAAGATCAGCCCGCTGGCCTCAGCCGACACATTCCGATTCCGACTTCAGAGCAGCTCATTATTTTTGTTTGTTCGGGATGCATGCTGGGTATGTTCGTATTTTCCTAACCCACCCACCTAAACACTGACGCGAAGATTGACATCTCTAACGTGCATATTCCATCTTCTACATATGCGTGAAGGGGCATGACAGGTCTGCCTCTTAAAATGACCCGTGAGATCGTACCAAGCATAAAATCACCACTCTCATATTCACCACACGCCGCTTGCCCGCTGTCATGCCGAGTCTCAAACCCACGACCTCACGGACCCACGAGATTGTGAAGTCAAATTGTTTTAAACCACTCGGCTACTTCGTCCATCATCCATCCATCGACTGATTGACTGATTGATTGAACTGACTGATTGATTGACTCATAGATTCACCTGTACATAGTCCGTCATCCATCTATCAACTGATTCACAGGACTGATTTATTGATTTGTTGACTCCTTGATAC
>CM054155.1:42231453-42244232 GCA_028751875.1 Rapana venosa | reverse complement strand
CCAAACTCGACGCGTCTCGAGTCCGGGCCGCGGTCCTGCGACGAAGTCTGCACAAGGTTGGCCGTCAGCCCGCTCGGCGAACCCGCGTCTTTCCGCGGCAGCACCGTGTCCAGCCTCGTGAGCGACACCACGTGCAGGTTCGTGAGACTGGCGGCCGTGATCAGCTTGTCCACGGACAGTCTGTCCGCCCACGAGTCGCGCCAGCCTTTCGCCGTCAGCTCACAGCGGCGACATGGAATCACCTGCCCGTGGAGCGTGGACAGGCTTTTGGTCCGCGGCTCCAAGTTGGACCGCTGGATACCGCCCACGCTCAGGCTGGCTTCGTTGACCCTGCTCTCCGACTCGTACCGATGAAGGTTGGACGTCTCGCTGCTGCCGTCTGCCGCTCGCGCGAGCTGCAACCGTTTCCATTTTAGCTGGCCCTCCTCCACCGAGGAGGCAGGGCTGGGAAACAGACTCCTCTTGGGCTGCTGGTAGTCCGAAGGGGGCGTGAAGAGAGCGCCCACCACCAGAATCTGAGCGTACACTCCCCCTAGAAGCAGCAGCGCTCCCGGAAGCGAGAACTCGTCCAGGAGCATGCGCGTCACCATGGGCATGACGATGTTTCCTATGCTGCTTCCGGTGTTGGCCAAGGCTGTGGCTAAGGGCCGTTTGCGCTTGAAGTAGACGTTGAGCAGGATGTAGCCCGGGGCCATGGACAGGCCCATGCCGATGCCTGCCACAGAGAACAGAACAGAATAGAACAGAACAGGACAGAACAGAATAGAACAGAACAGAACAGACTGATAGTCTGCTGCTGGTACACGCATTTGATTTTAGTATGGAGAAAATGGATGGAGGGTGGAAGGTGAACCGGGCAATCGTTGTTTTGGCAAAGTTGTCAGAAGTAGTAGTAGTAGTAGTAGTAGTTGTAGTTGTAGTAGTTTGTAGTTGTAGTTGTAGTATAGTATAGTAGTAAGTTGTTGTTTAGTTGTTGTTGTTGTTGTAGAAATAGTTGTAGTAACACTTGTTATAGTAGTAGTTGTAGAAGTGGTAGTAGCAGATGCTGTAGTAGTAGTAATTGTTGCAGCAGTTGTGGGAGACTTTGTTGCTGTAGTTGCAGTAGTAGTTGAAGAAGCAGTTACTGTAGTTGTTATAGTTGTAGAAGTAGAAGTAGTAGTAGTAGTAGCAGCAGCAGCAGCAGCAGCAGCAGCAGCAGCAGCAGCAGCAGCAGTAGTAGTAGTATAGTAGTAGTAGTAGTAGTAGTAATAGTAGTAGTAATAGTAGCAGTAGTAGTAGTAGTAGTAGTAGTAGTAGTAGTAGTAATAGTAGTAGTAATAGTAGTAGCAGCACAGCAGTAGCAGCAGCAGAAGAAGAAGCAGCAGCAGCAGCAGCAGCAGCAGCAGTAGTAGTAGTAGTAGTAGTAGTAGTAGTAGTGTGTGGTGGTGGTGGTGGTTGTGGTTGGTGGTGGTGGTGGTAGTGTAGTAGTAGTAGTAAGTAGTAGTAGTAGTAGTAGTAGTAGCAGCAGCAGCAGCAGTAGCAGCAGCAGCAGCAGAAGCAGCAGCAGCAGCAGCAGCAGCAGCAGCAGTAGTAGTAGTAGTAGGTAGTGTGGTGGTGGTGGGGGGTTGTGGTGGTGGTGGTGGTGGTGGTAGTAGTAGTAGTGAAGTAGAGTAGTAGTAGTAGTAGTAGTTAGTAGTAGAAAGTAGTAGTAGTAGTAGAGTAGTAGTAGAAAGTAGTAGTAGTAGTAGTAGTAGTAGAAGTAAGTAGTAGTAGTAGTAGTGTGGGTGGTGGTGGTGGTGGTGGTTGGTAGTAGTAGTAGAAGTAGTAGTAGTAGTGGTAGTAGTTAGTAGAAGTAGTAGTAGTAGTAAGTAGTAGAAGTAGTAGTAGAAGTAGTAGTAGTAGCAGTAGTAGTAGTAGTAGTAGTAGTAATAGTAGTAGTAGTGTGTAGTAGTGGGGGGGGGGGGGTCTTCTTCTCCTTCTTTTTCTCGTTCCCTTTCTTCTTCTTTTCCTGAATGGCGAAGTACTATCTTTACAATGGGGGACGTGATAGCCTAGTGGTTAGAACATTGCGCTCGCAATCTGACGACCCGGGTTCGATTCCCGTTCAAGGGGATATGTTCCCCTGGAGTTAACATCAGTGCCGACTCCACTCTCCCCAAAAGTCCTTCGGATGAGACTATAAACCGAACGCACACAGAACATCTTGCACACACGTTAAATCCTGTTTCGCTTTTCGTAAGAGTAGGCCATTGTGTGCCGGTGGGAACAGATGACAGAATTAACAAAACCGCATACACACGGGGGACTGGGTGTAAAAAAAAAGCACATAAGTGCTTATTCCGTCATCCTCGATATAAAAGAATAAAATAAATAAATAAAAATAAAACAATCACGAGTTGGTATACCACAGCAATGCACGCACACACGCCAACCTCTTCCTATCCAGTGTGTCTCACAATGATTCCTAGGTGGAAAGAGTTGAGTCAACAGTGCACATTGTAGGGAACACCAGAGTGTTAAGCTGGGGAACGCGCAACAACAACAACAACAACAACAGTAACAACAACAACAACAGTGCACATTCTAGGGAACACCAGAGTGTTAAGATGGGGAACGAGCAACAACAACAGCAACACCAACAACAACAGTGCACATTCTAGGGAACTCCAGGGTGTTAAGCTGGTGAACGCACAACAGCAGCAACAACAGCATCATTAAAAAGCTGGGTCTAACGCGGACGGTTCCACCAACACCCACCACCCCCGGTCGTCTACTGATTTGTTAAGTACTGTCATCATCATCATCATCATCATCATCATTTTTCATATATCTTCTTCTTCTTTGGATGCTCAGACAACAACTATTGTTATCTGTCATATGAGCGACAATGCGTTTCGCTGCCGTTAAACCACCCGACAAGTCAGGCCCAGCGCATCCGACTTCCGCGTGGGTGAGAATTCTTGCTCATTTCCTGTATACCTCCACTACAGGCACATGAGAAACCACGCGCAGCCTACCGCCAGTTTCGTGCCTAGCCACCTTACTGACCAGACATGTTATCATATCGCCTCTCGCTGTGTCGGCAACGCCCATCACTATCAGGAATCTGAGCATAAGCTATAATATAGTTCTAGTCCTAGCCTTTCTTGGTTTCTTTTGAATTGTGTTAAAAACTGTTTCATTTTATCACCACCTGTTTTGGTTTGGTTTGTAGTGCTGGTGAAATACTTTGTATTGTGGATAAGTGTTCTGTGGGAAAAAAAAAATGGAGGTCTATGCTGCTGATTACTCTAGCGACCAGGATTTGGTGATGGATCTGTCTAATGAAGAAGAACCACAAGCTGTCATTTCTACTGAAAGGGAACCATCTCTCCGAGATATTTTGACAACTGTCCAAAATCTCTCTAGAAGAATGGAAAATTTGGAAAGAAGTGCACCGCACTCCAGGAAGAGAAAAATGAGCGCTGGCTCAGACATAGAACCCCTTGTGGAAAATGAAGGGAAAAGAAAGAAGGCAGGCAGCGATTCAGAAACTGTTACTGACAGTGTTTCTGATGAGAGGGCAGAGGAGCTGGAGAAAGAACTGATGGCAGAATCTATAGAGGATGAGGATAAAGATGACGACATTTTCGCTGAAATGGCATCATCCTTTGATGATAATGAGGAAAAAGGGCCACCTGTTTCTGAAAAACTGGCAAAGCTGCTTGAGTCCAGATTTGGATCGAAACTCCCAGACAGGAAACTGAGGCAAAAACTTACCAAGTACCCTATTCCCGAAAACTGTTCTTACCTGGGCGTTCCCCGAACAAACCAGGAAGTTTTTTCTGTTCTCAAGCCCTTTTCACGAAAGACAGATGTCAGGATGGCAAATACACAAAAAACCCTGTCAAAAGCTGCCATAGCGATAACGCTCTGCACTGACCGCTCTGCACTGACCGACTTCTGAAAGTAAGAGATACCATCTCAGGGCAGGAGGCAGCTAAAGTACGCGGTGAAATGACTGGATGCATAGCCTATCTTTCAGACGCCCTAGCCCTCACAGGTCATGCCAACCATGAACTGTCCCAGAAATGGAGAGAAATGCACCGACCCTGCCTACCCCGTGAACTCTCTGGCATAATTATGTGCACCGCATGTTGCCATGACACCACAACTACTGTCACGGCGCCGAGTTTCACAAAGCATTGAAAGAAGTACAGGAGTCCCAGAAACTCGGTTAGAGCATGCGTGGCCAGCAAAAGAAAACCACATGGCAGCACAACAACACCAGCTCTTTTTTAGGCCGGAAGCCATGGAGGCAGGGGCAGACAAACAAGATGTTTTGGAAGAAGGGTCAGAAAAACAGCCACCGGCAGTAACTTGATCCCTGACTGAACCACCCCTCCCTTCTGGAAACAAGGTTAGTGAATTTGAACTTTGCTTGCCCTCTCTGTGTGCTTATCTTAAAGCCAAGCATGATAAATTTACAGCAGGAAGCATTAAGGAAAAGTTGTCTCGCTGGAATGGGTTAACTTCTGACCCTGATGTACTTGAAACAGTTGAAGGAATTAAAATCATTTTTGATGATTGCCCAGAAGATATAAAGCAAAGTTCACAAAGGTCATTTAACAAACATGAAAATTATGCTATTGACTCTGAAATAGAAAACCTGTTGAACAAAGGTGTGATTAAAGAATCCCTGCCAGAATCAGGACAAATTGTCTCACCTATCTTTGTTAGGGAGAAAAAAGATGGATCATTTAGAATGATTTTGAATCTGAAAGCTCTAAATGAAAAGGTAGAATATAAGAAATTTAAGATGGAAACAATACATACAGCTTTGGATCTAGTGACGCAAAATTGTTATTTTGCATCAATTGATCTGAGAGATGCCTGAGAGTGGATCGGTGGTCTAGAGGTAACGCGCCTGTCTAGAAAGCGAAAAGTCCGGGTTCGTATCCCGTCTGGGCCCGAAACTTTTCCCCCATCCATTAGACCATGAGTGGTGGTCTGGGCGCTAGTCTTTCGGATAAGACGATAAACCGAGGTCCCGTGTGTTACAGAAAATTATGCAGCGCACGAAAAAGAACCCACGGCAACAAGAGAGTTGTCCCTGGCAAAATTCTTAGAAAAAAGCCACTCTGATAGGGAAAGAAATACAGTTGCAGACCAAAAAAAAAAAAAAAAGGGAAAAAAAAGGGGTGGCGCTGCTCTTGTGGCGACGTGCTCTCCCCGGGGAGAGCAGCCCGAATTTCACGCAGAGAAATCTCGTGACTTAAAGTGGTATAAATAATAAATAATAAATAAATAAATATTATGTCATAGCAGTAGAGGAGACTTTTCAGAAATACCTGAAATTCAGATGGAGAGGAAAACTGTACTGTTTTCAGGCAGCTGCCATGGGACTCAGTCCGATTCCCAGAAAATTCACAAAACTTATGAAACCTGTCCTAGCATGCTTACATGATATGGGTCACCAGATAACTTCATTCATTGATGATAGTTTAATTGTTGGAGAGTCTGAAACAGAAGTTGTACAGTGTGTGACAGACATGATAAAATTATTAGACTATCTAGGATTCTATGTACATGAAAAGAAATCTCAGTTCATACCTGTGCAAGAAATCACATACCTGGGTTTCAAAATAAACTCCATAGACATGTCCGTCATGCTGACAGATGAACGGAAACAGAAACTGTTGTGTGCATGCAAAGAATTATTCAGTCAGAAGAATGTTACCATAAGATCTCTGGCATCTTGTATTGGACTAATGGTTTTCTTGTTTTCTTGCTGTGCCAATGGGCCCTTTGTACTACAGAGCACTTGAACAAGACAAATGATTTGCACTTAAAATAAGTAAGGGTAACTGGGATAAGTCTGCAGTGTTATCAGCTGAAGGAAAAGCAGAGCTAGAATGGTGGATCAATAACATAGATAAACATAAGGCTCCTATTCAGAGATCAGATCCTACTATTACTATGAAGACAGACAGCTCAGGTACAGGATGGGGTGCTTGGATTGTTGAAACCAAAGCCCAAACACAAGGCTGGTGGAGTGAGAAAGACAAAGAAGGACATATAAACTCATTGGAGCTATTAGCTGTCTTGTTTGGTCTCAAATCTTTGTTGCATGACAAACTGAATGTTCACATAAAAATCATGTCTGATAACACAAGCACAGTTGGTTGTATTAACAACATGGGTTCTAACAGATCAAAACAGCTGAATAACGTGTCTCAGCAAATCTGGCATTGGTGTGAAAGCAGGAACATATGGCTCAGTGCTGCCCACATCCCTGGAGTTGATAATATTGAAGCTGACAGGCTGTCTAGACAGGGCCACATAGACACAGAATGGAAACTTGATTCACTGCTTCTCTCTGAGGCTCTGAATATTCTAGATATAAAAGCTGACATTGACTTGTTTGCTTCTAGATTAAATTTTCAGTTTTCCAGATATGTGTCTTTCTTGCCTGACCCAGGAGCATGTGCTATTGACGCATTTAGCATGTATTGGGGTAATGAAACTGTCTATTGTTTTCCCCCTTTCAGCATTCTATCCCTGTCCTGGCAAAGTTAAAGAAAGACAAAGCAAGAGGGGTTATAGTAGCACCAGCCTGGAAAAACCAGCCTTTTTGGCCAGCACTAATGAAAATCCTCACAGCCAGGCCAGTCCTCTTGTCAGCCAGGAACACTCTACTGACACAACCAAGTCAAAAGGAGATGAAACACCCACTAAGGAAAAGCTTGACTCTGTTAGTCTGCAAAGTGTCAGGGATAGATTCAGAACACAAGGTTTTTCTGAGGACACTACCAGTATTCTCATGTCCTCATGGCGACCTGCAACAAAACAGATGTATGATGTGTACATACGAAAGTGGGAGAGGTACGCGTGTGAGCAACAGGTGGATTCAGTTTCACCGCCTCTAGCCACAGCTGTAAATTTTCTGGCATCTCTGTTGAAAGAGGGATATTCATATAGCGCTGTGGGCACCGCTCGTTCTGCGCTAAGTTGTTTTCTCTGCAACTATGAAGGGGCTACGTTCGGTCAACATGAACTTGTAAAAGATTTATGAAGGGTGTTTTGAAAGAAAACCACCACTACCAAAGTATCACCAAACTTGGGATGTAAATATTGTGCTTAAAATGCTAGAAACGTGGGTTCCAGTGGATAAACTAACGTTCAAAGAACTGACAATGAAACTTGTGATGTTAATTGCACTGCTGTCGGGTCAGAGGTGTCAAACTATTGCTGCACTTGACATTGATAATATGCTACTAACGAGGCAAAAATGTGTATTTTATGTAAATAGTTTATTAAAACAATCAAGAAGAGGAGCCCATCAATCACCGATTGAACTCATGGCTTTTGTGGATAAGGAGGCTCTGTGTGTAGTTCACACATTGAAAGAATACCTTAGACGAAGAAAAGAAATGAGGGCTCAGATTTCCACTGGACATTTGTTTATCACTCTCCAAGCACCGCACAGAGGAGCTAGTAGCGATACCATCTCTCGCTGGCTGAAATGGACGCTGGAGAGGGCAGGCATAGACATTACATGCTTCACAGTGCACAGTACCAGGTCAGCCAGTACTTCAGCAGCAAAACTTGCAGACGCTCCAATACACATCATAATGAAAGCAGCTGGATGGACGAATGTTTCCACATTTGCAAAATTTTATAATAAGAATGTGGGACCAACACTGACCATGGGCCAGTCCATCATGGAGCGTTTCCTAACACAGAAGTAAGGTAGGACATGTTTCTTTTTTCATGTGATGGATGTGTTTGTCTCGAGAACACTGTGGCTCTCAAATCTCATGTGCCTGTAGTGGAGGTATACAGGAAATGAGCAAGAATTAAATACAATAAAGCGAGACTTACCTCGTAAGTTGAAGCTGTTTGTAAATTCTTGCGAATTTATTGTAGACCGGAACGGAGTGCACATGCCCACCCGTGAAATGGTCTGCATGCATACCATGCAAGTAAAATGAAATGCATACCATGCAAACGAAACTACTACCACTAGAAAAAATGAAGAATTGCCATCAGTGTTCTTGCACACCGTGCAAATAGTAAGACATCCCACCCAAAGTAAATGAAAAGGAATGATAACAATGTTGATTAATTATATGATGATCCTGTTATATATAGTGTGACACAGTGTTCTCTCGAGGCTCTAAAAACTGGCGGTAGGCTGCGCGCGGTTTCTCATGTGCACTCCGTTCCGGTCTACAATAAATTCGCAAGAATTTACAAACAGCTTCAACTTACGAGGTAAGTCTCGCTTTATTGTATTTAATTATCTTTAAAGTCTTTTTTGGAGGGAAAAAAGTCAGGGGGATGGACCAAGAAGGCAGAAAATAGACAAGGAGGTGACAGGAAGAAAAGGAAGGAGCAAGGCAGAAACAAAGAGAGGGATAGACAAGAGGGAATTCCTAACACAGAATTTTCAGAAGGTGACGATGCTGTCTATACTGCCACAGGTTTCCGGCATCCCCAAGAAGGAATTATTTATATTAAAATATCATCATCATCATCTCATCATCATCACCACCACCACCACCACCACCATCATCATCATCATCACCACCACACCACCACCACCACCACCATCATCATCATCTCATCATCATCATCATTGTGTGTTAAAAGCCTATGCATCTCGTCTCCTTCATACGGCACTGTATGTATGTATGTATGTTAAATCCTGTTCTGCTTTTCGAAAGAGTAGGCCATTGTGTGCCGGTGGGAACAGATGACAAAATTGACAAAACCGCATACACACGGGGACTGGATGTAAAAAAAAGGCACACGAGTGCTTATTCCATTGTCCTCGATATAAAATAATAATGATTTTTAAAAAATCATCTGAGCTCTTTGATTTGTTGCTTTACAAGATTCAGCGCTATATAAATTCCATACATCATTATTATTATATACCTAGGCAAACGGAGAAGGAGAAGATGAGGGTGGTGATGGAGGTAGCCAGGTAGGAAGCCACAAGGCCGCACGTGCCCACAAATGCTCCAATCAGCGTGCAGCATCGGACGGAAATGACGTCAAGCAGCACAGACATGCACAGTACAGCTGAAAAACCAGACAAATTGCGTTAATTCGTGGGGTTGTTGGTTTTTTTCATGTCAAGAAGAAAGCAGTTACGTTATTTCAAAATGAAACATTGTCATCATTGTTGGCATTGAAATTAATTGTTGATATCACTATCGTTATCGTCATCACCTTCGTCATCATCATAATCATCATCATCATCATCGTCGTCATCACCATCATCATTATCAGCAGCAGCAGCAGCATCGGCATCATCATCATCATCTTCAACTTCTTCTTCCTCGTCTTTGTCATCATCATCATCCTCGTCGTCAACATTACAATCATCTTTTTAATTTTTCTTCTTCTCTTTGCATTTTTCTTCTTTTAAAACAAAATCTTTGCTGGGAGTCGTAGGGAAATTGCACTGAAGATCCATTCACCAATTTTCTTCATTCGTATCTTTTGTGTCCATCATCATCATCATCATCATCATCATCATCATATATTATTGTTATTATTATTATCATCATCATCAATACAAAATAAAACCATGCACCATTGTCTACATAAGAATATTATCATATTGTTATCAATATGGCACTTCTTTCATAATAGTCAGTATGAAAATTGTCATCATTATTGTCAACACAAACATTTCACTATGCTGACAATCGGAGTTGTTATACCACAGCAATAATCATGTCCATGAACTCACTGAAAACACACACACAATAAATAATAATAATAATAATAATAATAAAATAATAATAAATGGAATTTATATAGCGCTACATCTTGCAAAATCAAATCAAAGCACTTCCATTCAACCCACTCCTACACATGCAACCAACAATGATTAACAGCTTTTAATAAATTCCAATGCACACACGCGCACGCACGCGCGCGCGCGCGCGCACACACACACCACACACACACACACACACACACACACACACACACACACACACACACAGAGGTTATACACTTCAGGAGAGTGATGGGAATTTTGGCTGTTGAAGGCAGGGACAGATATGAGATGAAACAGGAGGGGAGAGTCTTAGGTTTGAAATAGGTATGCTTTGAGGCTGGATTTAAAAAGTGTCGTAAGTAGGCTTTTACGAAGGGAGAGAGGGAGGTCATTCCAGATTGATGGACCAGAAATAGAGAAAGAGCGACGGCCAACGGTGGACTGGTTGAATCAATCTATCTAAATATCTATCTATCTATCTATCTATCTATCTAACTATCTATCTATCTATATCTACCTATCTATCTATCTATATCTACCTATCTATCTATCTATATCTACCTATCTATATCTATCTATCTATCTATCTATCTATATCTACCTATCTATCTATCTATATCTACCTATCTATCTATATATATCTATTATCATTATATCTACCTATCTATCTATCTATCTATATCTACCTATCTACTATCTATCTATCCATCTATATCTACCTACCTATCTATCTATCTATATCTACCTACCTATCTATCTATCTACCTATCTATCTATCTATATCTACCTATCTATCTATATCTATCTATCTATCTATCTATATCTATCTATCTATCTATATGTATCTATTTATCTATATCTACCTATCTACCTATCTATATCTATCTATCTATATCTACCTATCTATCTATCTATCTATCTACATAACTCTTTTCTCCTCTCTTCTCTTTTCTTATCTGCATTCCCTTAACGGGTGACGCGCTCAGTGTCTGGTCTTCTCCTGTTTGCAGAAGATCAGCCCGCTGGCCTCAGCCGACACATTCCGATTCCGACTTCAGAGCAGCTCATTATTTTTGTTTGTTCGGGATGCATGCTGGGTATGTTCGTATTTTCCTAACCCACCCACCTAAACACTGACGCGAAGATTGACATCTCTAACGTGCATATTCCATCTTCTACATATGCGTGAAGGGGCACTGACAGGTCTGCCTCTTAAAATGACCCGTGAGATCGTACCAAGCATAAAATCACCACTCTCATATTCACCACACGCCGCTTGCCCGCTGTCATGCCGAGTCTCAAACCCACGACCTCACGGACCCACGAGATTGTGAAGTCAAATTGTTTTAACCACTCGGCTACTTCGTCCATCATCCATCCATCGACTGATTGACTGATTGATTGACTGACTGATTGATTGACTCATAGATTCACCTGCTACATAGTCCGTCATCCATCTATCAACTGATTCACAGACTGATTTATTGATTTGTTGACTCACTTGATACATCGTCCATCCATCGATTGACTGGTTAATTGTTTGATTGATTGATTGATTGATTGAGCTGCCACATCTTCCGTCATCCATTGATTGATTGATTGACCTGCTACATCGTCAATCATCCATTCATTGGTTGATTGATTCACCTGTTACATCGCCCATCATCCATTCATCGATCGATTGATTGATTGATTGATTCACCGATCTTTATCATCCTTCATCCATCAATCGATTGATCACTCGATTGATTGATTGATTGATTTAAATGATTCACCTGCTACATGGTCCATCATCCATTCATCAACTGATTGATTTAATTGATTCACTTGCTACATGGTCCATCATCCATCAATCGATTGATCACTCGATCGATTGCTTGCTTGATGTAATTGATTCACCTGCTATACCGTCCATCATCCATCCATCGACTGATTGATTGGTTGACTGACTGACTGACTGACTGACTGTTCGACTGATTGATTCAGTGACTAATTGATTGCTTCACCTGCTACATCGTCCATCATCCATCCACCGGTTGATTGGGTTGACTGACTGACTGACTGACTGATCGACTGATCGACTGATTGACTGATCGACTGACTGATCGACTGATTGACTGACTGATTGATCGACTGACTGATTGATTGACTGACTGATCGACTGATTGACTGACTGATTGATCGACTGACTGATTGATTGACTGACTGATCGACTGACTAACTGATCGACTGACTGAATGACTGATTGGTTGGTTGGTTGGTTGGTTTACCTGTAACGCTGAAGGTGGCGGACTCCACCCCGCCGATGATGGCGATCATGGAGGCGGAGGTGCGGAAGGTGCACTGGATGGCCACGAAGAGAACGCCCAGAGCCCGCAGAAACCCCGCCGACACAAACTGGATCACGAACACAGCTGCACACACACAACCACACAAGCACGCATGCACGCACAAGCAGCACGCAAGCACACGCACGCAAGCACGTACGCAAGCAAGCACGCGCAAGCACGCACGCACGTACGTACGCAAGCACACACACACACATATATATATATGTATGTATATATATATACCTGCTATATACCTGCTATATGTATATATTATATACATACATATAAATATGTACCATATATATATATATATATATATATAAAGAGAGATATATCACACACACAACACACACACACACACAACGCACGCAAGCACACTCACTTACACTCACACTCACACACACATTATATATATATATATATATAATATATATATATATATATATATATATATATAAAAAGTATGTTCTTTCGAGCCAGAAGGCCCATAGAGCCGGAGCTTATCCCGGTTTCTGTAGCGTTAAGCGAACTGATGGTTTTTCACCACCCCTGTGACAGGACGCTAGTCTGTCGCCAGATACTTCCCCAGCAGAGCTGGTACCCACTTGTACACCTGGGTGGAGTGAGGAAAATAGGAGTAAAGTGTCTTTCCCAAGGACACAACACCGAGCCGAGCGGGGATCGAACCCGCG
>CM054155.1:42218953-42221453 GCA_028751875.1 Rapana venosa | reverse complement strand
AAAAATCGACGTTAAATGACACAATCCCTAAATAATTTCCTTCCTTAAGGCTGATAATAAACCAGGCTGTGCTGAGGACGCCAGCCATTCCGCGTAATTCATCACCCCCCAGGTAACAGAAAAGCGAAAAAAAAAATAATAACAAACATTTCAAATTATTAAAATATGTTAAAAATGGCTACATTGGCAAACAACGCCGTGGAATGGAGGACATCCTGTGCCCATCCCAGTGTTTAGATACCACTAACTGGTGGCCAGAACAAAACAACACAGGCACAATGTTACGTAACGCATGGAAAGAAACTATTTGTAAAATCTGCTTGGAAATAAAAGGCATGAGAATGGATAGGATTGGGAAGGCAGAAAACAAAGCAAGGGAAATGATAGAAAAGCAAGGAAAGAGACAGAAACAAAGAGAGTGATAGAAAAAAGAGAAATTTCCAGAAGGTAAGGTGGTATCTATACTGAAAGAGCCCCTGGCATCCCCACGGGGAAGGGTGGGTTACAGAGTAGATGGGGTTCTTGTTTATTGTCTGTGGGTGCCTTGCTTGTTTATGTGGGGGGGGGGGGGGGGGGGGGGGGGGGGGGGGGGGGGGGGGGGGTCCCTTTATGTATTTGGGACGTCAACTCAGCTTCACTAGAATTTGGAGAGGAGATGCTTTCGCAAAATTTTTTGGCATCTCAGACACAGATCACACAACTAACGAGACGGTGAAAACCAGAATTTAAAACGCTATAGGGCTGTCTGAAGAACTCCTGACTTCAGTGGGGGAAAAAACGCAAACTAAAGAGGGGTCACACGAACATGTGGACTGGCCAAGACTGTCCTACAGGGAACAGTACAAGGAGGGAGGCGAAGAGGCAGACAGAGAAAACGATGGGAAGAAGACAACACCAGAGAGTGGACTGGCCTTGCGTGGAACGACAAACTACGAAAGCTGAGAACCGCCAGATGTGGAGGAAGCTGGTTGTAAAACTGTCAGTGGTGCCCCAACGGTCTGCTAGATTACGGTGAAGGTGAAGGAAGAGTTTGTTACATGTCTACTACAGTTTTAAAACTGAAGCAAAACGTTTTCACTTAAAATAAATCAACACACCATGAAGTCTTCAGTCGAACCTCGATGGCTCTCACATTAACTTACAAGGAGCAGCAGTTTTCAAAACTGGTTGATTCGACACAGTGCATTTTTTGCGTGTGGACAGTGCATGCGCGTGAATTTGTGAAAGCTGGCATCTGGGCGTTCGTGTGCGATGATTTGAGTGTCAATGGATGAGCGAGGTGCACTACAATGTAGGCAACAGCCGGCTGTTCGTCGGAATTTGCTGGGGGGGGGGGGGGGGGGGGGGGGGGGGGGGGTTAAAATTTTGTTTATGCTACTGTCAGCGTTTTTTGTGAGGCTGCGCGCGACAGCTGTCGTGGCCATTACGATTCTGAAAAAAAAGTTTCAGACTTAAATTGTCTGTGTCACTGGGATTTTTGAGAGTTTTTTAAATTTTTTTTATAGTGATTCAGTTTCTTTCTTTTCACACTCGTTTCATTTGTGTCTGTCATTATGGTTCATAACTACTAAAATGTTTTTTTTTATGGGTGCCATACGGAGTATCGATGCATATCTATAATGTGCATCTGTAGCCTTTTGCGTTTTAATACTGCACACCATTTATTTATTATTTCGGTCGTCCATTTTGTCGTCTTTACACTTTTTGTCTATCTGTCTGTCTGTCTGTCCTTTAGCGATCTTTCTCTGTTCAAGCCCCTTCTTGCTGGAACTCTTTCCCTCCCTTACTCTCTCAGGTACAACACAACTGTTCGTTCTTTCGAGTTCAACCTTAAAACACAACTCTTTTAGTCTTAAATAGACTGATGAAGTAATTTTCTCTCTGTGTGTGTGTGTGTGTGTGTGTGTGTGTGTGTGTGTGTGTGTGTGCGCGCGCACGGTGAGCGAGTTCGTGCGTGTGGGTAAGTGAGGCTGTATATGGGAGGGTGGGATGTTTTCATATGGGAGGCTTGTAAATAATGAATGGTAGGAGGAATCAGTTAGGGTGAACGTGTTGCGTGGCTGCTCAATGCATTAATTTTGTCTTTTTGGTCGGTAGTTTGTATAATGCTTATGTATCTGTTTGTAAGCGCTTAGAACTTTCTTAAGAGAGATAAGACACACACAAAATATCTGTACTTACGTACTTACTTTCTTTCTTACTTACTTACTTACATAATACCACTAGGCTTTGACATAACTGAATACTGCCTTGAAACCAGCAGTTTACACGTGTACACACAACTAACCATTTTAAATCCGTTACATTATGCTACTGGTGACAATCGCTAGCAATAAAAACAAAACAATTATCTGGAATAGACTGAAGGGATGATGCATGTTCGTAAAATAATTCTATAACCTCTCCTACCATCAGCGACCACATCATTGAAGCATTCCACAGTTTATTTACATCAAAACGTAAAACAAGATCATGCGTTTTCCATAGAACAAATAGACCA
>CM054155.1:42183953-42203953 GCA_028751875.1 Rapana venosa | reverse complement strand
TCTTTCTAATGGGCACGAACATGGGAAGACAGACAACACATCTCCTCCAAATTTCGAAGGATTAGAACTTAGGGGTGATCCGGCAGAGATCACAAATTCCTAACTCACAGCTAAAGCTGTTGTCTTCATAGTTTTACAACTTATTAGTAAACTGACAGTTCCAAACTTTAAAGGTGTCTTTTCGTATTATCTGTTCAGAAATCGAAAAAAAAGAGCTTACTCTGAATCATTCAATTTCACCATGCCTTGTTTCAGACAGGTAAACAGTAGAGTCTACAATTTTACATAAAAATCGAGGCTTCACCTCCATTTGATACAAACTTTTATCTGGTCTTCTGAGCGATTTCAAACAATAAAAAGGAATATAACTTTATGATACTATATGAAGGGGAGGTAATATTGCAATAAAATAGAATGAAAGTTTTATCACACACAATATACACTATGTCAAAAACTCTAAGTTGAGCAACATTCAAATGCAGCGTAACTTAACACAGGTAAATGAACTTACAGTTTGAAGACAGTTGCACTGGCAAATTTGTTACCTGGGGGTAATAAATCCAAGACATCCTGGGCGTGGCTTGCTTTATTGGCCTTGCGAGATGAAAGAATTAATGTGATCGTGTTATTCATTCATTATTTTATTTTAATTCAATCTTTTATATCGAGGATAATGGAATAAGCACTTATGTGCTTTTTTACATCTAGCCCCCCATGCGTGTGCGGTTATGTAAATTCTGTCATCTGTTCCCACCAGCACACAATGGCCTACTTTTACGAAAAGCGGAACAGGATTTAATGTGTTTATGTGTTTAATTTACAAAACCGCATTCACATGGGGACTGGATGTAAAAAGCACATGAGTGTTTATTCCATTATCCTCGATATAAAAGAATAAAAGGGGGAAAAATGAAATGTGCGCGTAAGATGTTCTGTGTGCGTTCGCACACGGGACCTTGGTTTATAGTTTCATCGGAAGGACTTTTGGGGAGAGTGGAGTCTGCACTGTTTCAGGTTGACTGTGTTAGAATTTTGAAGGGATTAGATCTTGATCTTAAATTTGAAGTGAATGCGGTTATATAGTTATTGAAACTAAATGAGGTGACAGTCCTAATATGGCCTTCATGGTCATAAGGCTATACACAACGTGAACTACTACTACTACTACTACGTGTAGGAGACCCCCATAAACGACACATAAAAAACCTAAACAAACAACCCCCCCAAACAAAACCCAACAACAACACAACATTTGCTGGTAGTAAAGACTATGACATGCTAACTCTCTTTGATTTTGTCTTTAACTCAAAGAGGCTTAGTTTGCGTCCAGAGTATTTAATTTACTCTAGCGACCTTGTACAAAGCACGAGCACAAAATCAACCCAAATTCTAACAAGCAAACATGAAATTAAGTGAGCAGCCACCACAAAATGCCATGTGACACAATTGTTCGTTTTATCATTCTTATTTACGTTTATTTAATTTGCACTTGCATGTGTGGCTGTTTCGCTTTAAAAGTGTCATTTTCTACAGAAAATTTGCAAGTGAACACTGTCTTTAAATTGCGAACACTTTTACGTGTATATGAACCGTATTTACTTGCTGTTTCGATTTGCAAACAGGCTGTGTGTGCTACTTTATGTCAATATTACTTCCCTTTCACAGGCTATCTAAAGCAGTTCAATCTCTTTTTATTGTGTGTAGTCCAGTCTCATGGAAATGAAGCAACAATTTTTTATATGAAATTGTAGCAATCGCTGTTTACCTGTCTGAAACAAGTACAGGGTGAAAGTAAATGATTGTCGACATACTTTTTTTTAAAATTCCGAAGTAAATATAGGAAGACACCTTTAAAATTTGGAATTGCTAGTTTGATAACAAATCATAAAAATTACTTTGCAACAGCCTTAGCCGCGAGTTAGGAATTTGTGATCTCAACGGGGATCACGCCCTAACTTCTAGTCCTCCGATCTTTGGCGGAGATGTGTTGTCTTTCTTCCATTGTTTGTAGAGAGACAGGGGGATACGTTGGGGGAGGGGATAGGTAAGGACGAAAAGGGGGGGAAAATAGGTGGGGGGAAAAGACGGGGAGAAGGAGATAGGTAGGGGGAGAAGAGGGCATGGGGAATAGGTAGGGGGAGGATAGGTGGGGAGGAGATGGGTAAAGGAAAGAGGGACGTGGAGGATAGGTAAGGACGAGAAGGAGGATAGGTAGGGGGAGAAGAGGGATGATGAGGGAAGGGAATAAAATGGGTGCATACGCAAAAAAAATAATCTAACACTGTTGGTGAACCAGAAAATTTCTGAAAAGAGTGGATCCCCCTCCTTTCCAATCTGTACCATGAGATGGCGAAAACAAGGTAAGGGAAAATTTTATTGACACCACCGGCTACATAAGGAGGGATGTGTCTTGGCATAAACTATAAGGTAGTGATGCCACACATCACGATCAGATACATTCCATGTGTGTGTGCTGGGGGGGACGGAAGGCAGGAAGGGCATGTTAACAGTATTTTGACTGTTCTGGTTCTCTCGTGTTCTCTCTCTCTCTCTCTCTCTCTCTCTCTCACTCACACTGACACAGACCGGAGACATACACACTGACTGGTGGTAAGCAAGTAAGAATATTTTGTGTGCCCAATCTCTCCTATGAAAACTCTAAGCGCTCTTATATATATAAAACAAGAATTATAGATATAGATATATATGAATTTTAACAAGGTGACAGTCCTGGTATGATCTCAGTGGGCGGGAGGGGGTATAAACAATCTCTGGATTGGAATGAGTGAGCAAAAATCTGCACATGAATATGAATATGAATGCTTAATTATCTCATTTTGAAAACACCCTGCAGCATACGAGAAAGCATTAAAAGCCTACACACACAACACACACCACACGGCAATAAAATGAGAGAAGAAGAAGAAGAAGAAAGTGTTTAGAAATAAACTTCACAGATCTCTAAGAACAGCTTCCACTTCTGGCAAAGGAAGGCGAGGATGTTGAAGATATCAAGATGGCCCTTCAAACTCCAACGCCCCACAGTCTTACAACTACGCATTGTATAGAGGCACCTTTTATTTATTATTCATTTATGTATTCTTTTATATCGAGGATAATGGAATAAGCACTCATGTGCTTTTTTTACATCCAATCCCCGTGTGTATCTTTTGACAAATACCAAAAATGCAATAACTATAACAGTCTGCCTACAATTCTTTTTATATTTTCATTTTACAAAAACAGAATTAAAAAAATTATCGCACAACGCACAAGGGGCAATATAAGAAATGCCCAGATAGTTGTTAAATCAGAATTAGAGAAGCTTCAGTGTATAAAACTGGACACTACCAAAACTGGAAAGAGCCAATTAAATGAAGACAAGATGTGGTTCTATAGTCGACTTCTAAGAGTGAAATGGCCAGGCAGTAAGAACAAATGAAAGCATTCTTGATGAACTCTCAGTCAAAAGACATATTTTGGTCTGAAATTGATAAGCGCAGACTGAGATATGTTGGTCCTGCCAACAGAAACACACAGACAAATCTGGTGACGGCAGTTCTCCAAGGTAAGGTTGAGGGCAGAAGGAATGGAGGCAGACCACTACCAACATCCTTCATTACCAACATCATTGAGGTCAGCTGTCTGGGAGGAGGGCTACAGGAGATCGTAGAACTCAGCAGAGATAAAGAAAGATGGCGAACGCTGGTGGCATTGCGTGGAGCTCCTACAGCGGTGATGGGGATAGCTGAGTTGAGCTGTTTCAATGTAAAAAGTGTAACCTAAATTGTGTAAGAAGCCCTATAAGTGTCGCTCTAATGCAATGAACGGGAAAACAATGTGTGTGTTACTTGGGGACTGAGGCTACACACCGGTATTAATTTGGGGGTCAAGTAGTATCTTCTATAGAGTGCGAGTGGAAAAAACTGTTGGTGATTTTCACAGATTTTTTAAAGCATGAAATGATGCACTGTGCACTTGGTTTTTGGATTGAGGACATAGAGCAATACCAGGTAGTCACGAGAAAGTTGGAAATAACCATCAAATGAGGTTTGCCTGTATTCCTACAGCGTTGACCCCGCGCATGCATATTGCGGTAAGGAAGCTAGCAGACGACAAAGGACTGAGGGGGTACAGTGTTTGCTGAAAAAAAAAAAAATTTCAAACCTACCAAATTTGTTCAAAATCACATGAGTTTTGAGTCAGAGGCTAGTCTTTCACAAAAAGTGGTTTTTATTTCTGTGGATGCCTTAGTGCGTGCGATATGAATATAAGAGTTACATAGAAAAACAGAAGGAAAAGAGTGATTTTTTAATACCGGTGTGTAGCCTGAGCTAGACACGGCAGAGAAGCCACTTTTCCAAAGCATTACACACGATGGTCCTCACACACGCATCAGGAAAACTAATACACATGGAGAAGGAGGGGGGGGGGGGGGGGGGGGGAAGCTATGAGTGGCGCTGCTTGGTGTGGCGACTCGCTCTCACTGTGAAGAAGTTCAAATTTCTCGGAGAGAAGTCTACTGTCACTGAAAGTGGTGTACAATACAATGCAATACAATACAACGTAACGCAAAGCAGTTTAATGTAATACAATACAATGCAACACAATGCAATGCAGTACAATTCAATGCAACACGATTCAATGTAATACAACACAACACAATGCAATGTAATACGAAACGGACACAACACAATAAGTAATAATCCATAATTTCTATAATTATGGCACCACGCCTTGCAGAAATGCTTGGTTTCCCCTCACCCATATCAGCAGGTGGCATTGGTGATGATGGAAAATTAACTTCATTTTTTTGTCCCCCCCCCCTTCCCCCATTTATGAATTGTAAAATAGGAAACTAGATGACCTGGCCGCGAACAATAGTGTTGAGTTTGATTTTTTAAAATCAGTTTTAGAGACAGCAGACTGATTTTTCCAAAGCAATAATTAAAACAGAAACTTTGATTTACCCCGTTGTCCCAGACAAGTGGCGGAGACAGACATCCGGGAAGTTCCATTCGTCTGATATCACTTTGAGTGAACAGACGATACATCGAAGCATCAAAAACATTCGATCTACAGACACCACAGTATTATCTACCTTGTCACCGGGTCACAACAGTCTTAATACCGATTCTTTGCAAAACAGATCCCCATCCTCAGCGTCCCATGTTACTCACTTCGTGATGTCTCCTCTTCCACTGTGAGAGCTGTTTTGATGGTGGTGGTTGGTTGATACAGTCCCTGAATCAGATAACTCCGCTGGGACTCTAACATAATCCAAAACGAAGAAAAGAAAGCTGCTCTACTGGAAGTATGCTGACTTTATTTTATTTATTTATTCTTTTATATCGAGGATAATGGAATAAGCACGTATGTGATTTTTTTACATCCAGTCCCCGTATGTATGCGGTTTTGTCAATTCTGTCATCTGTTCCCGCCGGCACACAATGGCCTACTCTTACGAAAAGCGGAACAGGATTTAACGTGTGAGCAAGATGTTCTGCGTGCGTTCGCACACGGGGCCTCGGTTTATAGTCTCATCCGAAGGAGACGGGGCCTCGGTTTATAGTCTCATCCGAAGGACTTTTGGGGGAGAGTTGAGTCTGCACTGATGTTAACTCCAGGGGAAAATATCCCCTTGAACGGGAATCGAACCCGGGTCGTCAGATTGCGAGCGCAATGTTCTGACCACTAGGCTATCCCGTCCCTGATTCGTGGTGCGTGTGTTGAATGTGCGTGTACATGTACCCCTTCGCATGGGCCTACATGGGAGTGTGGTATGCATGAATGTTTGCGCATGTGTTTGTGTCAATGTTTAAATGGACACGCAAAAAGAGTCCTTCTGAGCTAAACTTTTTAAAAATCCAAACAAAAACAACAAACAACAAACAAAAAAAGCCACCCAACACAAAAAATAAAACAGAAAAAGGCACACAAAACAGATCAAAGTAAAAACCAAAACAAAAATATTAGTGAAGATGTCAAAAGTAACTTTGAATTGAAGCTCGCTCTCTTTCCCCTCTCCCACCTCTCTTTCTGTCTGTCCCGTCTGTCTGTCTGGGCTGTCTGTCTCTCTCTCTCTCTCTCTCTCTCACTCTCTCTCTCTCCCCACACACACACACACACACACACACACACACACACACAACACGTACTCACTCTCTACTTACTGTTAAAACAGAGCAGAGACGAATTAACCAAACGACCTTTAGCCAGCCGGAAACCGTTCTGCATAAAACGACCGAACAACCAGCAGTTATAAATCCCTCGCCCACGTACGCCCAGCCCCGTGGCCTTGCCAAATTCAAATAAGGCTTTTAAAAAGCAAATAAAATCGATTAAAACACGACTCGATGTCACCTATGTAGACGATTTTCTCACCAAAATATTTTTTTTAATCGTTTAGTACCGATTGTTGAAAAGAGCGTTAATACGATTTCCGGAGCTTAATTCTTTTTCTTAGTCCTTATAGCTCCTAGCGGAGCATAGGGCCTCAACAGCGTCCCTCCACCTTCTCCTGTCTCTGGCAAGGGTCTTGGCCTCTTCCCATGTCAGGCTGGAGTCTCTCAGCTCACTATGCAGGCTTCTCCTCCAGGTCTTCTCCTCCAGGAGCTTAATTAAATACTTCATTTTCCTTTTTAGGCCAATTCTGTCTGGCCCTAACCTTGCGTGACCTGACATTTATCTCTCTCTTTTTGTGTGTGTCATGAATTACAGCAAGCAGGAGATTTATTTTTAAAAATAGAAAACAATTTGGGTTTGGTGGGATTGAAAAGGTTAAGAAACGGGCACTTTGTTTCATTCATGATGGGCTGCACTGGCAGTCATAATGAATGTGCATGTATGCCAATGTGTGTGTGTGAGGGGGGGGGGGGGGGGGGGGGGGGGGGGTTAGGGGGAGGGGGGGGGGGGGGGTCAGTGATACTCGTATCCCCCTCTCGGGCTTATCCCTCACCACCCTCTTGTTCAGTCTCTGTCTGTCTGTCTGTCTGTCTGTCTCTCTCTCTCTCTCTCTCTCTCTCTCTCTCTCTCTCTATATATATATATATATATATAATATATATATATATATGTCAATACATATGTCCACACACACACACACATATATATATTGTATATATATATAATATATATATATATATAATATGCGTGTGTGTGTGTGTGTGTGTGTTGTAAGTTAATCACTTTTTGCTTTGCTTTCCCCCCCAAAGGGCCGGATGTAAAAAACCTAATGTTATGCTTATTCTATAACCCTCTATAAATAAAATCTTTTCATTGTTCTCTCTCTTCTCTCTCTCTTCTCTCTCTCTCTCTCTCTCTCTCTCTCCACTCTCTCTCTCTTCTCTCTCTCTCTCATCCCTTCCCGCGCTTACAGTGTGATTACTCCTAGGGGGGTAGGGGGATTCAAATGCGTTTTAACCCACGATTCCACACAAAAAAAAACATATCTTGATTATGTATAAAACTGTTTGTGCGAGTTAAACTGCCCGGCAGGATGAATGCGCGCGGGTGCGCCCGTGCGTGCGCGCGGTTTTGTGTACATGCATACATGTGTGTGTGTTGTGTGTGTGTGTGTTGGGGTTTTGTGTGTGTGTGTGTGTGAGGGGGGAAGGGGCCACGAAGGTAAAATACCAAGCAAGATTTATTCCAGGTTCCCTTGCTTTTCTTGTGTTGTGCAAGCACGGCAAAGTCCCCCCCCCCCCCCCCCCTTTCCCCCCCCCCCCCCCCCCCCCAATTTCCACCACGCCACCCCCTTTATTTTCTACAAAGTCTTTTTAGGTAGTATAAGCAGAAAGAAGTATCTACTCCTGGTATTGAACTGTAGACCCTCTTCTTCCACTTTCCCTTTCACAACTATTCAAGGTATTGAAAGCGCGCGTGTGTGTACATGCATACATACATACATGTGTGTGTGTGTGTTGTGTGTGTGTGTGTGTGTGTTGTGTTGTGTGTGTGGGGTGTGTGTGTGTGTGTGAGGCGCCACGAAGTAATATACCAAAGGGGGGGGGGGGGGGGCGAGGAGGGGAGGTTTACACACACACACACACTACACACACAACACACACACATACACACACAAAATACAAAACACACACCCCACACAACACACACACAAAAAAATCACACACATACACACACAACACAAACCACACAACACACACACACACATCACACACCACACAAAACACCACACACAACACAACAAAACACACACAACACACCAATACACACACAACACACACACACAACACACCAACACACACACACACACACACACACACACACACACACACACACCACTACCTTGTCACAGACCTGCTAGGCCAGAACTGTGCAGACTTGGCACTTTTTTTTTCTGCAGCACACACAAGTACAGATGAAAGGTTCCCTTGCTTTTCTTGTGTTGTGCATGCACCGTCACCCCCCTTTTTTTTCTACAAAGTCTTTTTTTTAGGTAGTATACGCAGAAAGAAGTATCTACTCCCCGTATCGAACTGTACACCTATTTCTTGCCCTTAGTGCGAAGGCGGTACCCCTTTCACAACTATTCAGGGTAATGAAAGCGAGAGAAAAACGATTTAGACGATCTCTTCAACCGTTGCCGAGGGCTGACTAACAAGAAAGGAACGAGATCTGACTGGGGAAGCTCAGTGTTTGTTGGAGGCGGTGTCAATTTTCGGTTTTGGTGGTGCTGATTTGACAGCCAATGCCTCTATTAGAAGCGGTGTCAAAGTTTCAGTTTGGTGGAACTGTTTCGAAAGCCAATGCCTCTATTAGAGGCGGTGTCAATTTTTCAGTGTGGTGGTTCAGTGGACATCTGAATCTCCAGCACTGTGCTTTAGCACGGTGTGTGTGTGTGTGTGTGTGTGTGTGTGTGTTGTGTGTGTGTGTGTGTGTGTGTGTGTGGTGCGTTGGTGCGTGTGCGTGCGTGCGTGCGTGTGTGTGTGTGAATCCAAAATCTGTTCATCTTTTGTAAACGGTTGCACGCGTGTGAATGGTATGAATGCGGGCGCTTTGATCTGTTCGCTTTTCAAGATTCAGTGCTATACACATTTCATATATCATTATTATTATCAACTATTTTCCTTAACATGACTTGTAAAGAATACGAAGAATTCCCTACAGAGCCAATGCAGAGGACAACACTGCTCGCCTTGATTTAAACGCCCCCCCCCCCCCCCCCCAAAAAAAAAAAAAAAAAAAAAAAAAAAAAAAAAAACCCCAAAGTGAGGCACCTTCCTAGAACACCTCAGAATATCGAAATCGATGGAACAGATCCGGAATACGTTCAAAATGTCCAATATTCAGGCTCTCTGAGAGAGAGAGAGAGAGAGAGAGAGAGAGAGAGAGAGAGAGAGAGAGAGAGAGAGAGAGAGAGAGAGAGAGCAGACAGAGAGACAGAGAGACAGAGAGACAGAGAGAAAACAATGGCTCCTGTCTACAAGACGTGAAGGCTAGAATCGGTATGAGCAAGCAAAAGACGATTCGGTTAAACAACATTCGGAAAGGGTTAAACAACATTCGGAAAGGGTTAAACAACATTCGGAAAGACGGAGGAAAGACGGCGGCATACCTAAAGATCTCAGAATGAGAAGTGTCAAAACACTAATCTGGCCTGTATTGCTGAATGGGTCAAACGCACGCAGAACATCTTGCGCGCACGTTAAATCCTGTTCCGCTTTTTGTAAGAGTAGGTCATTGTGTGCCGGTAGAAACAGATGGCAGAATGTACAAAACCGCATACATACATACATACGGGGACTGGACGTAAAAAAAAGCACATAAGTGCTCATTCCACTATCCTCGATATAAAAGAATAAAATAAAATAAAAATAAATAAAATAAAAGCCTGGACACATATACATAAATTGGAAAGAGACAAACTAACCGCAGCTGACATGTGGATCTACGGGTGACTTCTAAGGGTCAAATGGTCAGACAGGAGAATACATTGAAGCGCAGACCGAGATATGTTGGTCATGCAAACAGAAACACAGACAAATCTTATGACGGCAGTTCTCCGAGGCAAAGTTGAAGGCAGAAGGAAAAAGAGGCAGACCACCAACATCCTACACTGCCAACATCACTGAGGTCAGTGGTCTGGGAGGAGGGCTACAGGAGATGGTAGAACTCAGCAGAGACAGAAGGGGAACCCTGGTGGCATTGCGTGGAGCTCCTACCGACGACAGTGGCGATGGAGGCAGTTGAGTTTAATTTTGGAAGCCATACCTGTCTTAGAAGCAGTATCAAAACTGTGTACCTGCGTGTAAATTTACTTCCATTGAGGACGGAGCACTCGCTTTCCCCCAGCCAAGTTAAGCAGCGTCGAGCGTGGTTACCATTTGGATGGATGACCGTTTACACGCCTTGGCTTCAGTACAGTTCCCCCAGTTCACCCAGCTGTAAATGGGTACCTGCCCTCTTTAGGGTCAGGGAAGGTAAAGCAGCGAGGGAGAGGAGATGGGCGCCGCCCTCAATATGCTGGCCCTAGAGAAGTGAGGTCTCTGACGCCTCGCTTCCCTACGACCTTATAGGTTATGGGACTCCTTTACCTTTACCTTACCTTTACATAACAGATGCTAATAGTTTAAAACATATTTTTGAAAAGGCACGACAACTGAGCAGCACAAAGCACGACTGTGACAGGCGACAAGCCTAAAGCTTATACCCTGCTCTGTTAAAGCAAATCATGTCATACAGGCAATGAGACGAATGAACAGAAAACATGCATTTTACAAGAACATACATCAAATACAGTCATATCCCCAAAGTCAGAATGTGGCTACTTTCAGGGTGGACAAAAACGGTCGGGTACGATTCCCCCCACCCCACCCCCCTTCTCTCTCTCTCTCTCTCTCTCTCTCTCTCTCTCTCTCTCTCTCTCTCTCTCTCTCTCTCTCTCTCTTTCTTTCTCTCTCTCTGAGTGCAGGCACAGTTTGTCTAGATATGTTTCCCATTCTTTTAACAAAAGGAAGACATTCGTGACTAAAGCAATATATTGACACAATACAGCTGTCTGCAATACAGCTGCAGACAGGAAAAAGAAAAAAAATGATGGGTGGCGCTGCCCTTGTGGCGAAGCGCTCTCCCCGGGGAGAGCAGGCCGAATTTCACGCAAAGAAATCTGCGTGACTTAAAGTGGTATAAAAAAAAAATAATGAATAACTGTTGTGATTTTATACATATTTCATATGCATGTTCTCCGAAACTTTACCAGACATAATTATTCCTTTTTGTGATTTGCTTAAGATTGATAGAAGAGTCATAATCATGAAGTATAACAGTCTGTGGTTTTTCTTTTTTTGATCAATCATAAATCATTACTTGGTTTTTGCATTTCCTGTGCCAATGTTACGACTGAATTCATTGTTTCATCCCAAGCCCAAGAAATGAACTGTGGCCCAAGGCCAATATACATTAAATCAGTTCAGGTTCAGAGGCTCTCTCTCTCTCTCTCTCTCTCTCTCTCTCTCTCTCCCTCTCTTATTAATTATGTATAGCTAATTCCAATGTGCAGATGCCCTTTTTATGACTATACATGATATTCATAAAGATTTGATTTTGGCACTGATGCATGGTGTGCGCGCGTGCGTGCGCGCGTGTGTGTGTGTATGTGTGTGTGTGTGTGTGTGTGTGTGTGTGTGTGCGTGTGTGTGTACGTGTACGTGTGCATGGGGATGCAAATTGCTTGTGCATAATCTCCTAAGTCTGCTTATACAATATTTGTTTTGTGCAGTTTACTATTGCTGTTGCTTCCTATAAATGCACAATGAATTTGTTGACGTTTCTTTCTGTTACCCAAAATGATACTGTTTACGTGGTTTGTTATCCTTTATATTATGGAGGTTTTGCTTTGTTTGGTTCTGTTTTGGTTTTGGTTGGGGGGTTTTTGGAGGGGAATTATTTGGTTGTCCCCTTTCCCCTTGTTGTTGTTGCCGCATTTGTTTTGCTCTCGGTTTCTTTGCTATTTTTTCGGTTGTTTCTGTGTTTTCTGTTTTGCTTTCTTTCTTACTTGTTCTTGCTTTTTCTCTCTCCCTCTTTTCGGTGATTTTTGTGGGGGATTTTGTGTAGATATTTTTCCCATATACTTAGTGAGTGCATTGGTATGGGATTTATTTTAATTTTATTATCATATAATTATATCCCTAAGGGCGGGGACTGGATGTAAAAAAGCACATGGGTGCTTATTCATTATCCTCGAAATAAAAGAATTTGTCATTGTCATTCTCTCTATATCTATCTCTCTGCTTATCTGTAACCCTTGAAAAATAAAGATTCTCTCTCTCTCTCTCTCTCTCTCTCTCTCTCTCTCTCTCTCTCTCTCTCTCTCTCTGCGAGCGACGCTGAACAGACATGCTCTCCTTTCGATTCCTGTTTTCTCTGGATACAGTGTAAGTAGTAACTCCAAAGTTGGTCAGTGACTGTGTGAAGGACTATGCCTTGCTCTGCTTTGGCATTTCGGTCTGTTTGTGGCCGATTTTTGTCTGTATTTCTTTCATGACAAAGCGAGCCAATTTCAAAATCAGCCATGAGAATTACAGTGTTACGATTGAGGAGCCGTGCACACGGTGTCATGCTTGGTGTGCTCCTCTTTCTACTTTTCTACGGAGATTTAATCCACCAATGTGGAGATGAACTGAATCCAGGACCCACCCGTAATACTGAAGGAGGACGACAATCTACGCTGTCCGGAACTGGAAGCAGCTCTCGTCGGGACAGCACTGACAAATCCAGACCTCCCGAGGCAATGATGCCAACACTGTCACCTGATCCTGCTTCAACAGACATTGTGACTATGCTCAGGGATCTGCAGTGTACATGCAACACAACGAGGGAAGACATTAAAGACATCAAAACTAGCTGTTCTAATCTCGAGGGAGAGATTAACTGTATAAAGCAGCAAAGGAAAGATTTGAAAACAGAATGAAAGTCTGCAGAAGGAAAATGAAAAGTTAAGTGAAAGAACAGAGTTCTTGGAGAAGAAAGTCGACGATCTGGAAAGAAGATCTAAAAAAAAAACCCATTATAATTCATGGAATCCCTCGAGATGAAAATGAGTCCTAGCAGGAATGTGAGGATCGTGTGCAAGAACTGTTCACGGACAAGCTAGAACTTTCTCAGAGCATTCCTTTTGACCGAGTGCATCGTCTCAGGGCCAAGCCCAATGCCCCCATTGTTGCCTGCTGTACATTTTTCAAAGACAAGGGCAAAATTCTTCAAGCAAAGCAGAAGCTGAAGGGGAGTGGGGTCTACATTGGCGGAGACTTCTCTTTTCAGGTAAGAGAAATCCGAAGGAAGCTTGTGCCGCACCTGAAGACAGCCAGAAGTCAGGACAAAAGGGCGTCGATGGTGTACGACCACCTCGTCATAGAGGGCGAGAAGTTTGGCCTGAACGACAGGGATCAGCTGTGTCCTCTGAAATAACGGTCTGGCCGTCCCTGCAGCAAGAATCTGTCCGGACCAGAAACTGTGGAGGGCATAAAAGAAAACAGTCGCGGCATGCACAGAATATCTACGGTACAGTTTCACGTGCTAAGAAATGGAGGGAAAGGGTGGTTGAATGTGTGATTGTGCCGATGCTGAAATGGGAGAGAGTGTAAAATCCGTGCATGGTTTGTGTAATGTGTGTTGCATGTATAAGAAAAGTTGTAAACAAACAAAAGTGTGTGATGTTGAAGAGTTGAATGTTATTACATGGGCAAACAATCCAAATATAAATGGGAATCGGATATGCAACCAGAATAAAGTTTATACTAATTCCAGCAAAAAAACAAATGGTTACAAGAGTTGAAAGTAAAGTTTTGCCTTGTTGTTTATACGAAAGTGATGCATGCTCTTCCAGATTCCAAGCTGTTCAGCACACACAGTCGATTGATGTGACAGTTGAAACAGAGAGAGAAAATGAAAGTAAAAGAAGAAGAAAGAGTGAGGGTGGGGGACATGGTAGAGAGAGGAATAACGTCTGTAAGGGGGTCCGAGATGAGGGGGAGGAAGGTGGTGCCAGAGAGAGTGGGAAAGAGTGCGAGAGGGAGGGAGAAAATGAACACTATGACCGTGACAGTGAGAAAAGAGATCAGAGTGAGGGAGGTGGCGAGAGATGGAATGAGTGTGAGGGTGAAGGTGGTGGTGAGAGTGAGGAGGGTACAGGTGGGCAGGCGCATGACACTTCACGTGACTCCAGCTATGAATGGGATGAAGATGTCAGTAATGGAGGTGGTGAGTCTAGGAACGATAATCCTGGTGACCTGAGCTTTGGAGTTGGAGCGCTGTTGTAAATAATGTATCCTTTCTTCATTGGAATATTTGTGGTTTGTCTTCTAAAAGTAATGACCCAGATTTTGTACAATTTATTTCTTCTTTTGATTTTGTGTGTCTTATTGAAGCGTTTATGGAAAAGTTTCAGTCAAGTTTGCTAAAAGATTATGAAATATTTGTAAAACCTGCAGTAAAATTGTCAAGACAAGGAAGAAATTCAGGGGCAATAATTTGTCTTGTCCGCAAGTCTTTAGTCGATTTTGTGCAAGAACTGAAATGTGACAGTAATTATTCTTTGCCGTTTTTGATTGACAAAAACTGTTTGGGGGTTTGCAAAGATGTTGTTCTTTTGTGTTATTATATACCTCCTGAAAATGCACCCTATTACTGTATGTATGGATATGACAATGGGATTGATATTTTGGAACAATGTCTTATGGATATGTTTCTTTCTTTCCGGGATGTTGATGTTTTGATATGTGGCGATATAAATGCCAGGACTGCAGAAATTTTTCCAGATATTATGGATGATGATGAACTTCAGGGTTGGCAAAAACAAGAATCTCACAGTAGTATTCAAAGACAATCTGAAGATAAGACATTAAATCTATATGGGAAAAGTTGCTAAGCCTGTGTACTGTATTTGGTCTGTGTATTTTGAATGGAGTATGTAATGGCGATCATCATGGTCGTTTCACATACATTTCTGATGTCGGAAATAGCGTTAATGACTACTTTTTAGCAACTGTTAATTTATTTGAAGCTACTAAGGATACATCATCTCTTTATGTATTAGACAGAATTGAATCGGATCATTTGCCACTCTTAATGTTTTTTGAAAAACACAGATATAGTTAGAACTCAGTTTATTAATAAATATGTTTGGAAAAAAGAATATGAAAAACGATTTTGTACTTCTTTGAATTCAAATGCTGTGCAGGGACGTCTGTGTAGTGTGAAAGCTCTCATAGATGTTGATGTTAATGAAGCTCTGATTAGGTTTAATCACATTATTAAAGAACATGCTCAATGTATGATAAAAAGAATTCCTGTTTCAAAAGTGAATGAGCCAAGAAGATGGTTTGATCATGAATGCAAAACAGCAAAGCGTAAAGTGCGGAGGCTATTGAGAAGATTTAGAAAAACTCGACAGAATGATGACAGGGTTAAGTATTGTATTGCGCGATGGGAATATAAGAATCTACATAAAAAGACAGAAAAAGACTACAATGATGCCTTATATGCTGAACTCTTAAATTCTGTAAATGACCAATCGTTATTTTGGGGATCAGTGCGTAAAATATGTAATAGGAAGTCACAGCCTCAGAATTATATTTCTATCTCTGATTGGTATCAACATTTTAAAAGTGTACTAGAAAAAGATGTTGAAGAAAATAATACACAGAATGATGATTTAACAGAGGAAGGTGATGAGGTGTTAAATAGGCCAATTTCAAAAGAAGAAGTGTTACTAGCTATTAGAAAATTGAAAAACAATAAATCTGCAGGCCCTGATGATCTTATTGGAGAATTTGTTAAGATCTCAAGTAGAGCCATTGTTCAGTTTTTAGTTAAGTTATTCAATTATTTATTTGACACTGGTATTTATCCTGAAAGTTGGAAAGAGTCTATTATTTTGCCATTATTTAAAAAGGGGGATGTTAATAATGTCAACAACTATAGAGGAATATCATTATGTAACATTAGTAGTAAACTGTATAGCTTTGTCATTAACAAAAGATTACAAGAATGGATAAATCAAAATGATGTTACTGGAGAACACCAAGCTGGGTTCAAGAAAGGTTATAGTGCGGTAGATCATATGTTTACTTTGTTAGCTGCAATCCAGTAACAATACACAAGTAATCGAAAATTATATGTAGCCTTTGTTGATTTTGAAAAGGCGTTTGATTCTGTTTCTAGAAAATTAGTATGGCCTATTTTGTTAAACAATGGAATTACAGGTAAATTATGTCGTTGTTTGAAAAGCATGTACCAAGAAGTGAGGGCAAGAATAAGATCGGGAGCAAATTTTTCAGAAGTATTTTTCAGAAGTATTAAACTGCACCCATGTAGTAAAACAGGGGGATGTTTGTAGTCCAGTATTGTTTTCATTGTTTATAAATGAGCTAGCTCTAGAAATCATCCAGAATGGTAAAAATTGTGTGACTTTTGATCTGATTGAATTATTTATAGCATTATTTGCTGACGATATTATTTTACTATCGACAACAGTGACTGGTTTTTTACAAAGACAACTTGATAACTTGTATCTAGGTTAGAGTTAAAGGTAAATATGGGTTAAACAAATATAGTTGTTTTCCGTAAGGATGGGTATCTAGCACGATAGGAGAAATGGATATATGGCAATGTAAAGGTGGAAGTGGTGAATGTATATAAATATCTTGGTCTATGGTTTTCAACTAGACTTCGTTTTGGCTTTGCATGTCAAGACCTAGTAAGCAGAGCTAAGAAAGCAGTTTTTGCAATTTTTCGTGTGCTGTATAAATTGGACTGCTGTAATTTTTCTCTTTTTCGTAAACTATTTGATACTCAGATACAGCCAATAATGCTGTATGGAGCTGAAATCTGGGCTTTTGAAAAAAGCCATATGGTTGAAAATGTACGCTTATATGCTATGAAACGTTTTTTGAATGTAGACCTTCGAACGCCCAATGACCTTGTGTATGGAGATTTTGGGAGATTTCCCATATATACTAACTCATACGTAAAATGCATTAAATACTGGTTAACATTGACTCGTATGGATGAATGTATATTGACATTAAAATAAATCGTTATGTTAACAGTGCTTTTACTAAATTTAGGTTTGTTGTTTCAGATATTGCATGTCACCGAAATAGATACCAGAACAAAACTGAAGATGAACTGAAATGCCGTTTATGTCATAGTGCAATAGAAGACGAAATTCATGTCTTGTTTTGTTGTCCAGCCTTACACGATCTTAGGATGCAGTTCATTAGACCAAAATATTATAATGAGCCTTGTAACTTTAGGGTAAATATTCTTCTGTCAACAAAACATGAGACAACCTTAACAAATTTTGCCATGTATGTTTATCATGCATTGAAAAGGGTAAATACTGGGCTATCATAATATTAGAAATGCATACTTATTTGTTGCAATTTTACGTTGACTATGGATAGCTGGGAAATATATTGTGGTGATTATGTGTAACCCCCTTCAGAAAGGGGCCATGGCCTATAATCTGAATAAACTATTCGCATTCGCAATCGCATTCTCTCTCTCTCTCTCTCTCTCTCTCTCTCTCTCTCTCTCTCTCTCTGCTGGCTCTTCTTGTCACTGAACAGTGCAGTCATGTTTCATGAGCTCTGATATTTTGGTGCTTTTTCTTCCTGATATAGTTAAAGCTGTAATTTCAAGTTTGGCAAGTGGTTGGTTCCAGTACCATGCCTGCTATTCCACTGACTTTTCGGGCCAGGTGTGGTCGTTTTGCAGCAGTATTTGCTTCTTTTATGTTGAAGCGAGCAAATTTTTTAGCGGCCATGCAGATAGGGGTGTTGACATTGAAAACTCGCGCACACGGTGTCACCGTAGGTGTGCTCCTCCCCCTGCTCTACATGGGAAATTTGCTCCACCAGTGTGGAGACGTGGAGTTGAACCCAGGACCAGGCACGAAGAATAGGGCAGCATTGCAGCAGACTCGTCAAGCTGGTGCTGGTGGTGCCTCACGGAGGGAGAGTGTGGACAGCGCAGATCTTCACCAAGAACTGCACCAACGTCGTCCAACGACCTTTGCCTTTCAGATGTCATGGTCAAACTGAACAATCTCAGCAGTAAGTGTGACAGCATGAGTGCTGACATCAAAGACCTGAAGGATACCTGTGCCAATCTCTAGGGACAGGTGGCAGATTTGAAAAAGAATGTGTCAGATTTAAGACAGGAAAATGATGTATTAAAGTCAGAAAATGAGTCTTTAAATGCCCAGGTAGAGTCTCTGGAAAAGAAAGCAGATAACCTAGAAGGTCGTTCCAAGCGGAATAACCTGATCATACATGGCATTCCCCGTAGAGATCAGGAAAGCAGGCAAGATTGTGAAGACTCAGTCCAGGACGTACTCACTGACAAATTGCAGTTTTCAGATCGTGTGCAGTTTGATCGGGTACAGAGGCTTAACTCTAAGCCAGACTCACCCATACTTGCATGCTGCACATTCTTTACAGATAAAAGGAGGATTTTGCAAGCAAAACAAAATCTGAAAGGAACACAAATTTTTGTGTCAGTGAGGATTTCTCTCTGCGCGTGAGAGAGATAAGAAAGAAGCTCTTACCTTACCTGAAGGCTGCCAGAGGTCAAGAAAAAAGAGCAGCAATGGTCCATGACCATCTAGTGATAGAAGGGAAAAGGTATGGTATGGATGTAAATGACCATCTTGTACCTCAACCATAGAAAGATAGCAGCCCGTCAACTTGAAATTGTCCCCCTCTCTTATTTTGATGTGACAGGCATTTGGAGAACACAGACACTGCTTACACACAGTGTTAGAAACTGGCTAGGACAAAGTTTTGTGAGGCAGTGAGTGTGGAATGTCTGTGCCACGAAAAACTCGTGCATGGTGTACACGTAGACTGTTCCTTTTGTAAAGTGTGTTTCGTGCCGACATATCAAAGTTTGTTGACGTGTGTGTGTGAGTGTGTGAAATTTGCTTGTAGTTCTGTTGAATAGGTTGATGATAACCGAGTAATGAAGGAAAAAGAACTTATTCAAACACAGTTTTTCTTTGGTTAAGTAAAATGGATAATGATGATGTGCACTATTTGTTTCCAAGGTGACAGTTTTGTAAAGAGAGTATACAAACAGGGGAGGTGACTTTGTATGAGGAGAGAAATGATTGTAAAAGTGAATGTGAGAGTATGGTAAGATTGAACAGGAGATAACTGCACTGGAATCGGACTTGATTTGAGCCAGTGGGCCAAAGTGACTGAGCACAGAGTGACGTGGACACCTTGTCTCAATCAGTTACCACGCTATCATTTTAATTTTTTTTTAAAGCAAAACCCCCTCCTTTTCCCCATTCGTAATGGGCAAAAGTTTACACACTAATTTTTCTGAATCTGAACATAATTTTAACAACTATGACGTGGAACCCATGCCATGGAGATCATTTGGGCTGTAGTAATTATGCATTTCCCCTTGTGAATGGGCTTAAAAAGCTTGTCACAATAAAACATTGTCATTGTCTCTCTCTCTCTCTCTCTCTCTCTCTCTCTCTCTCTCTCTCTCCTCTCTCTCTCTCTCTCTCTCTCTCTCTCTGTGCCTATCTGTAACCCTTGAAAAATAAAGAGCATGACTCTCTCTCTCTCTCTCTCTCTCTCTCTCTCTCTCTCTCTCATTCTGTCTTTTGTTTTTTTGCTTTTTTGGTCGGTTTTTGGTTGGTTTTTTTGTTTGGTTGGTTTGTTTGGTTTGGGGTTGCTTATTTTGGGGTTTTCTTTTATTTGCTTGTTTGGTTTTTTAAAGGTTTTACCCCCCTTTGTTTCTACTGTGTGAGAGGACGAGTATTGGGTTTATTGTCGGGGACTGGATTTTTTTAATAAAAAAAAGCACACGAGTGCTTATTCATTATCCTCGAAATTAAAGAATATGTCATTGTCTCTTTTCTTTCGTTGCAAAAAAAAAATCGTTCCTTTGTTCTCTTTCTTCCCTATCTGTTATCTTCCCTGTATAGCTATGTGACCGTTTTTCTCTTGGTTTTTTTTCCC
>CM054155.1:42163953-42178953 GCA_028751875.1 Rapana venosa | reverse complement strand
AGTCGGTACCACAATGACGCCTCACTTTTGCGGAGAGAGAGAGAGAGAGAAGAGAGAGAGAGAGAGAGAGAGAGAGAGAGAGAGAGAGAGAGAGAGAGAGAGAGAGAGAGAGAGATTTTATCTTATCTATTTATTTATGTTTATTTATTTATATTTATTTATTTTATTCTTTTATTTCGAGGATAATTGAATAAGCACTCATGTGCTTTTTTCCATTCAGTCCCTGCGTGTATGCAGTTTTTGTAAATTCTGTCATCCGTTCCCATCGGCACACAATGGCCTACTCTTCCGAAAAGCGGAACGGGTTTTAACGTGTGCGCAAAATTATCTGCGTGCGTTCGCACACTGGACCTCGGTTTATAGTCTCATCTGAAGGAAGAAGAAGAAGAAGAGAGAGAGAGAGAGAGAGAGAGAGAGAGAGAGAGAGAGAGAGAGAGAGAGAGAGAGGAGAGAGAGAGAGAGAGAGAGGGGGGGGGGGGGGGAAGGGAGGGAGGAGGAGGAGGAGCAGAAGAAGAAGAAGAAGAAGAAGAAGAAGAAGGTAAAAGGTAACATCTGTTCATTTCGAACAACTTTGGAAGTCAGAATTTCGAGGCTGAAAAAAGAGAATGCCCACAGGAATGGGTGCATCTGTGGAACTGAGATCAAGTGTTGCAACTATGGAGGAATGGTTTGGTACAGGGAGCTTCAATTTATGTCTGCTTCTCTCTTCTCTTCCTTCTTAATTCGCTGAGAAGTCGCTGGGGCTCTGCAGTGAGTTTTTCAGGCCGTGTCTCTTGGGCAAGTTGAACCTGGCGGAGCCCATTTCTCGCCAGGTACAGGATGCATGCTGGGTATGTTCGTGTTTCCATAACGCTGACACTGTTTTGATATTTTTCAGGCGTATACACAAAATCTGAATTATCTGACCCTCTGTTACCCAACGACTGCATAGTTTATAGGAACACCCTTTTTTAGGCACAAAAGGAATTAAGGCACTAGCAGGTCTGCGCTTTAAGCTGACTTTGGAGGTTTAATTTAATCGTCTTGACCCCGTTACGGCCGCAGCCGACAGTAACGGCGGCCGCCGCCAGATTCCAATACGACCGCAGCCGACAGTTGGTGCTGCCCACGTGGGCAGCACTTTTCCATCACACACAGACCTCGTGGTTTTCACACAATGTGTCTGGAAGTTGGTGGGGCGATGCAGGGAGTGTTAGAGAGGGTGCCAGTGATAAATTTAGACCACTAACATGCGTGTAGTAGGGAGGGAGGGAAGAAAGAACAGCCAGCAACCTGAACGCTTTTCAATCATAGCAGTGTGGCGAAAAAATGGCATCTTCTTTGGTAGGGGACGACTTATCTTATTAGCAAGACGATGAATTGAATGTTATTGTCTTGGAAGTAGAAACATTTCAACAATAACTGTTAAGTGAGTCCGATATCAAACGCTTATGAGGAAGAGGAGGAAGGAAATGCTGCAGTTAGGGAGAAGAGTGAGCCAGAAAATAATGTGCTACACAGCACATTCCTGACCCCTACTACACACACACACACACACGACTGTGGAGAAATTTGACCTCCCTGCCGGTCCGCGGCATAGACGCCTGAAAACGATGCCTTTTGACTGTTTTCTCATTATTACCACACTTTTGCTTTGAAACTGCAATGGCAGAAACGAACAGATTTGCCGATAACGAAAATAGCAAGAAGGTAAACAAAATAGGTCTTCGATCTGCCAAGGTTCGACATGTGACAGCAATGGGTATACCCCCCCACACATCCATAATTTGTACTTTCTGTGATGTGATGTGACACTGTGCCATCACTACGACTACTTTAGAGACTACCAAGATTAAAATTTTGTAGGATTACAGAAGTTCTGTGTTGTTTCGAATTTGTCACACCTGTGCGGTGACACTGGTGACAGTGTGACAGTCATGTACAATAATACACTTCTGTACACTTAATGAACATGTGGCAGCACACGCAGATATGAACTGCAGTATAAAGGTCATATGTTGATTGAATATGACTTGTTTTCAAAAGAAAAAATAGTTAAACAAAACTTCTGTCTCAAGACATACCATAAAACAACAGGTGTTATAGGGACACTGTGTGACATATCCTTGAAGTACTTTTGCACATAACCATTGGTAAACACATCAGCTGGGTATCAGTTCCTTTTTCGACACTAACATGCATGAGCTATTGTCAAATCCATGCAGGATTTGCTGTTTTATCGCAAATACCATACTTTTACCTGTGATTGGTGACAAATAAGGTGACAATGACAAGACAGCTGGTGACCAGACACATAAACTTGCATCTAAATGCAAGTACAAAGACATACCTAGCTTGTGACAAAATTTCAGCTTGATAGCTTGTCATGCACACACACAATTGTCTTAGGAGTAAAGTAAGTCAGTTGGGGGTAGAAAACCTTCAAAGAATTCAAAATCTACAGGCAGTTTAGCTCTGTAGAATCCAACAACAAGAGGACTGCAACCCTTTAGTAACCAGACTGTGCTGCCGAGATTCGAACCCACGACTTCATGGACCCATAGGATGGAAATCAAATGCTGTTATCCACTTGGCTACAGTGCCAGATTCACGTGGCACGTGCTATATATGTTTGTTTTGGGGAGGGGCGGGCTCCGCCTGATTCAACTTGCCCACAACACACTGTGGGAAAATTCTGTGCAGCGATCTGTGGTGTCGTTACATGGATTGCTTGTCCCTAACTGGATTGATTAAGATGTTCAGCTGCGCGAACCCCTTCAAAAATTAATTGGAAAATATTTGTAAACTGGTTAACACATTGTCTTCTCTCAACACACACGAAAACAGGACCCAAAAGAATGGCAATAAAAATATATACTCTTACAAAAATCATCGGAATTGTCAGATTTGGAATCGTTTGTCTCGCGATTCGTTGTCTGTGCATTGGCAGCCCACCTGGTGATGGAAAGGAGATGAGTTGTATTTTTTTCCACAGGAAGTTTTCAGACCCATCTTCATTCAGCCTGTCCACTTTACAACAACCACATTACGATAATAACCACTTTACGACAATAACCAAAAGGACAAACGAAATAGTAGTAGTAGTAGTAGTAGTAGTAGTAAGTAGTAGTAGCAATAGTAGTAGTAGTAGCAGCAGCAGCAGCAGTAGTATCAGCCGCTTTCTCGTCCCCAAAGAAAATATTTTGGGGTTATGTCTGACGGGGGAACGGGATAGCTCAGTGGTCGGAGCACTCGCTTTCCCCCAGCCAAGTTAAGCAGCGTCGAGCGTGGTTACCAGCTGGATGGGTGACCGTTTGCGCGCCTTGGCTTCAGTACAGTTCCCCCAGTTCACCCAGCTGTAAATGGGTACCTGCCCTCTTTAGGGTCAGGGAAGGTAAAGCAGCGAGGGAGAGGAGATGGGCGCCGCCCTCATATGCTGGCCCTAGAGAAGTGAGGTCTCTGACGCCTCGCTCCCCTACGACCTTATAGGTTATGGGACTCCTTTACCTTTACCTTCCTATGTCTGATAGTTAAGTTTGCTATTGTAAGTTGGAGGCAACTCTAAAATTACTAAGAAACGACAACCTCTGCTGATTGTCTCTAAAAAGCAGTAGGCCCACTGCATAGGAAAAAACTCTCTGGTAAGGCTTTAAAAAGAACGAGGTGGGATGTGGGAAGGAACATTAGGGATGGCTCTCTTGCATAAAATGCTAACATGGTAACGATAACAGTAAATCATGGTAAGGATGAAAAATGATAACAAGAAGCGATACTAATGATGATGATGATGATGATGATGATGATACTGATAGCAATTCTTACCTTTCTGGGGTTTTGTTTTTAACGTTGCTCACAGTCACCAACGTGCTTTTTTTGTCCGAAGAAATTCACACACTGTTGACTAGCACACGTTATAGTCATTCGTTTGTCATTAATTCTTTGAAAAGAAAAACAGAAACTTGGCCAAAGGGAAAAAACCCTCCTACTAAAAATATCTTTATCTTCCACTTGGGTAGTCAGGGACATGAAACCTGTCAGTTTCAATGAGAAAACGCCAGTGTCTGCTCCCTGAATCAAAACAGTTTTCTCTCCTACTCAACTGTCAAACAAAAAAGTAAACACCAACACACAGAGTGAGGAGAACGCACCGTTGGAACGAAAACGTTGCAGAAGCAACGAGCAACTTCACTGCAGACAACACACAATGTCGTCTGCCAAGAGAGGCATTCCAAGCGGCAACATCAGGGGGTCGAGTTACAGCCCTTTGTTTTTTTTTTGTTGATTTGGTTTGCCATCTTGTTGACTGCTCACCTCTCGTGCTCTCGTGCCGTGAGGTAATCCTATTGTAACCAATAGCGGGGCAGATGACTGACACAAGTTTGACCCAATAAGCAAATGTGTTTACAACTGGGTCAGTAGAAGGATGTATAGTCAGTTTACCAGGCAACTTGAACAACAGAAAATTTCAAATGAAAATGAGATCTGATATGGACTTTTTTTCTGACTAGGGAAAAGTTATGTGGTGTTTCTTACCCCCATGTCCCGTTACCATCTAGTCTAAATCCAGCCTCAAGACATACTTATTTAAAACCTAAGATGTTTCTTCTCCTGTCTCATCTCATAACTGTCCCTGCTTTCAACAGCCCAAATCCTAAAAACCCTGCCAGAGTACATAACCTGTGTGTGTGTGTGTGTGTGTGTGTGTGTGCATACATTTCAATTTGTAAAAACTATTAATTGTGACTTGTTGCATCTGTTAAAGTTGGATGAATGCAAGCCCTTTGATTTGTTTTGGAAAGATAAAGCCCTATATAAATCCCAATTTTAAATATATATATATTATTGTTATTATTATTATTATTATTCTAATTATTATTATTATTGTTATAATTGTTATCATTATTATTATTATTTCTCCTGATTGACTTCTTCTGACTGATCTCAACTGACTGACCTCTCCTTACCAACTTCTTCTGACCTCTCCTTACCAACTTCTTCTGACCTCTCCTTACCAACTTCTTCTGACCTTACCTTACTGTCTTCTTCTGACTTCTCATGACCGACTTCTTCTGACTTCTCATGACCGACTTCTCCTGACCTCTCATGACCGACTTCTCCTAAATGACCTCTGCTGATTGAGTTCTCCTGACCGAGTTTTCCTGATTTCTCCTGACTGACTGGACTGACACCTTTTCAAGTCATTTTCTTTCCTTTGACAAAAATTATGTTGAGTTATAATCGACAGAAGATAGAAAGGACACAGGTCTCATATATTCTGGCCTTGTTTATTTATTCATTTATTCTTTTATTTCGAGGATAATGGAATAAGCACTTGTGCTTTTATTTTGAAAAGGAAGTAAAAAAAAATACTTCAGTAACTTTGCAATGAATATGCTATAAAGACTTATAACCTAAAACATATAGTTTCAAATTTCCCCCATTACAGCAAGGCAATGCTCAGACAAATTATTTCACGTCTTTATCCATTTAAGTTAAATGCTTTAAAAACTAAATTTGTAACAGGCGTTACATGCTGTCGCGGTCAAAAACTGTCAAGTCTTCATTTCATTTTTGGATGCCAAACCTTAAAATCATTTTTGCCCCATATTCCTGATTGTTCATTAAAAAAATGTTTACAGAGACTTATTAATGTTCAGAATTCGTGAATGTTTGCTTCGAAGTCCAGCTCCCCATTTGCATTAGGCTAGAAGTTAGCATTTTTCTTGTTCCAATGTCACTTTGTTACCTATGATAATGATAACCTGTAAAGCATACTTCGCATACACGCATGTGCGCACGAGCGTGCGCGCGCGCACGCACACACACACACACATACACACACACGTGCGCGCACGCGCGTTTACTCAAGTTTATCGTTTTTCCTTTGTTTTTATTTTGTATGTATAGTTCAATGAGTTTTTCATGGTTATATCTGGGTGTTTTTTTCCATGTATCGTTCATTCAACTTAACAAACAAACACACTTACATTCACCTCTGTCTCCTTCTCCTTCCCCTGCCCTGTCTAAAATCACTTTTTAGTGGATAGACGTTAAAACGAACACACACACACACACACACACACACACACACACACACACACACTTCGAAGACATTTATTTTGGTTTTTATGGACAGGCATTTACCCGTTATTCTAACTAGCTTCCAGTTTGGTGTATCTGAAATGATTGTGCGTGTCTACCGCAATCGATGTATACGTGAAGTGGATGTGTTGCGTCCACTAAGATGAAACTCACTTTGTTTTGACCTGTCCTTTCTTCTCTAATCTGAGAGTAAAGTTTATCCCAATAAAGTTCTACAGGCAGCTATATTTCTTTCGTTTTTCTCTATTAAAATGGCATCAGATAACGAAAATATTAAGCATAACCTAGCTTTATACTTGTATAAGCCTTTTCATTGACAAGAAACACTGATATCTTCATCTTCCGATATGTTATCAAGGTGTTAGGATTTGCAACGGTGTTTTTGTTTTTATTTTACAAGTCGTTCTGTTCACACATTTTTTGTCCCCTTTTATATGGGGATGTGGCCTTAATGAATAAGCCATCTGGTCTAAACTCTCCCTCTCTCTCTCTCTCTCTCTCTCTCTCTCTCTCTCTCTCTCTCTCTGTGTCTCATATCGTGGCTTTACACTAAGCAATCACTCGCAATCAGGTACAGGCATATACATGCAAAGATAGACTCTCTTCTCAGTCTTGGCACCTATCTAAAATTCCCCACTTTAGGTCATAAAACAATAAAACGCACCACAATCACATATTCAACAGTGCAAAAATCAGCTTCAGTCAACTCTCAAACCTATGTTGTCCACATTAGCCTAAAAACACATAAGTTACATGAGATTTCAAGATAGTTTTAATGAAGAACCAAAAGGGATTTTTAGAATTCTGCAGGCAAAGGGGCAGTGTTAAATTAACAGAGCGCTTTGATTTGTTGCTTTACCAGATTCAGCGCTATATAAATTCCATAGATTAAAACAAAACTTGGATTCAAAATACACAACCCCAAAATCGTTCTTCATACCGTTATGGTCAGGATATGTGGTATCTGCAGTTTCTATGACCAAAAAATGCTCAAGAGCTTACAACAATGGACCATTCAGATCATCATTTTCTTTTGTTTGTTCCTCGGCAAAAACATTGCAGGTTTACCAGGGGTCAGATTTTCTGTATGCGACCGTTTTTGTCCAACAATAAGGTACCACATTCCGACTTTCGGAATGGTGTCTAAACACGACACCTACCTGTGTGTATGCTTAAAAGAATTTTTTTTAAAAAAGTTTTGTCATCTGTTCCTACCGGCACGAAATGGCCTACTCTTCCGAAAGGTTGAACGGGTTATTAACGTGTGCGCAAGCTGTTCTGCAAGAACAGCATTGCACTGGACCACAGAAGGAAGGAGAAAGAAAGGAAGACCAAAAGCAACGTGGAGGAGGACTGTAGAAAGTGAGATGAATGCCATGCAGCACTCTTGGGGATCAGTGACTAGGTTGGCCCAGGATAGGCAGGAGTGGAAGCGCTTTGTTGCTGCCCTACACACCACTGGGTGTAATGGTTAATGATTGATGATTGAAGCTGTTCTGCGTGCGTTCGCACACGAGACCTCGGTTTATAGTCTCATCCGAAGGACTTTAAATTTAGGGGAGTGGAGTCAGTACTGATGTTAACTCGCGGGGGAAAATCCCCATTGAGTGGGTGTCTCGGTGGTGGCTCGATCCCGGGCTGTCAGATCAAGAGCACAAGGCTCTAACCACTAGGCCATCCCGCTCCTCAGGTCATCATCATTCAAGGGAAAATTTTCCCCTGGAGTTAACATCAGGGCAGACTCTACTCTCCCCAAAAGTCCTTTGGATGAGACTATAAACCGAGGCCCCGTGTGCGAACGCACGCAGAACATCTTGCGCACACGTGAAATCCTGTTCCGCTTTTCGTAAGAGTAGATAGGCCATTGTGTACCGGTGGGAACAGATGACAAAATTGATAAAACTGCATACACACGGGGACTGGATGTAAAAAGTTCACAAGTGCTCATTCTGTTATCCTCGATATAAAAGAATAACATTTTAAAAATCATTGTCAGACTTTATTAAGGTCACAAGTTACACCACCAAGGTTAACAGGTCTTGATTAAAGTCCCTGAATATCCTAACTACCAAAGCCCACATCAAACTCCGTTCTGTGCACAAATACTTGCTGAGAATTTCATCTAAGTTTTTGGTCAGGTCACTAACCCAGCAAATACCTACAGATTTTAAGTTGATAATCTAGTCCCTGCAAAAACAAAACAAAGCAAAACAAAACCCATAAAAGTTTGAATCATAGTTTTACCTTCGATTCTCAGTTTTGAAAAATACCTTTCTCTCTTGCTTTCTCGTCTTCTTCCCATGTGAACTAAACCCAACTTCCTCATGACAAAGAGAGTCAAAATGGGGGTTATGTGACTCATTTGAGGGTACATGACCTCTCTCTCTCTCTCTCTCTCTCTCTCTCTCTCTCTCTCTGTGGCAAGTGGCAATTATGTGTTTATCGAAATTTGACGAATGATGTGTGATTTCATTGCTTTACTAGGTGGCATGTTTGCATAGTATTCTCTGTAGGGTACCATTTTTTGTAATGTCGGTTTTTCTTTTTGGCTTGATTTTGTGGTTGCCAGATTTAGATTGATAATTCCATCATTATTGCTTTATTCACACACACACACACACACACACACACAAAAGCACACACGCACGCACGCACGTAAACAAGCACGCATCACACACACACACACTCACACACTCACTCACACACTCACTCACACACTCACTCACCCAATCACAGCTCTTTTAATAACATTTTAGATGTTCGTTTTTTCCAACGTATGTTTTATTTTTTATTATTGAAGTCAATCTCCCGATTGATTTGATTTTGTTGGTACCAAGAGTTAGAATGACACTTTAAAATTATGTTCTCTCTCTCTCTCCTCTCTCCTCCTCTCTCTCTCTCTCTCTCTCTCTCCTCTCTCTCTCTCTCTCTCTCTCCTCTCTCGCATCGAAATAATTATTTTTCTTTATGTTTACTTGACATTATTAGTTGTGAGTATTGAGCCTTTGGGATAGTCCCTTCTCACGGCAAGGGCCAGATGAAAGAAAAATATGTCAATACGTATCTGTAATAAAGATTATCAGTCAATCAATCTCACACTCTCTCCTTTAGAATAAGAGATATTATGATGTGATATGGGGATTTTTTTCCTTCGCAGTAGACTTGTTTGTATTTATCTATCACAGCTGTACTGTGCCGATTATTCTTGTCATTAATCATTGATATGATCAGCAACCCCATGTATGGGCCAATGGCCTCTTTATGAATAATCTTTTCAGAGCGCTCTCTCTCTCTCTCTCTCTCTCTCTCTCTCTCTCTCTCTCTCTCTCTCTCTCTCTCTCTCTCCCTCTCTCTCTCTCTCTCTACTGGAAGCCTGAAGAATAAAAGTTGTTTATTGTTATTCATTGCCTCCCCTCCCCCCCCCCTCTCTCTCTCTCTCCCCCTCTCCCTCTCTCTCTCCCCCTCTGTGTCTCTCTCTGTGTCTCTCTCTTACTCTGTCTGTCTGTCTGTCTGTCTGTCTCTTTCATGTTTTTATACAAGAGCAAATTTCGTATGTCACGGTAATCACAAAGCGTAGTAAATTAGATTTAAAAAAAAAGAATAGTCTGTATGAAATAACATAGAAGATTTATTCACTTTTCAGAGAATAGTTTGTGTTTTAGTGTAACCACAAACTTACCGCATGGGGATGCCAGGGACTTTTTCAGTATTAATAGCATCCCCATCCTCTGGAATTCTATGCAAGAAATTTCCCCTTTTCTATCACTCTCTTTTTTTCTGTCTTTTTTTTCACCTTACCTTTCTAACATCTGTCTTGCTTTTTCCTACCTACCCAGTTTATGCACCTGCCTTTTTTCTTTTTTAGCAGACATTACAAGTATTTTCATTCTTTTTCTTTTTTACATTAAACCTATATGACAGTTCGCCTGTATTGTTTTGGTCTGATGTAATGTGTGTATTTTGCTGCCACAAGAACTGAATAAAACATACTGATGATTGAAAACGTTGTTCTTTGTTTGAGAACATAGTTCATATTTTACAATGACAAAAGGCTTACCACACTTTTTTTAAAATTTAGAGTGTAGCTTGTTTTTCACTTTAACAAGAAACATTAAAAAATCTCAATTTTTAGAGCACAGTTTGTATTTCACTGTAGCTAGAAACGGACTAAACTGATCATTTTGGCGGTAAGTATAACTCATATTTAACTGTAATCAGAGCCTTAACAAATTCTTTATTTTTAAGAGCGTAGTTTGTATTTCATTATAAGAAAAAAAAAAAACTCACTAAACTAAGAATGTTTTGGAGCAGAGCACATATATAACTGTAATCAGATTCTTAACAATTTCTTTACTTCACTACACTTATAATGTTATGGAGTATAGCACATATTTTACTGTAATCGGAACCTTACATTTTTTTTATTTTGGAGAGCGTAGTTCGTATTTCACTAAAACAAAAATATATTATAGCTCAAATTTCACCTTAACCATGAAACTTAATTTCTTTTTTCTATTTTTTTTAAACAATTCGCACAAATTTCAACATTGTTTACAGAAATTCATGAATAACACAAGCAACAACAAACAACCCTTCAAAACCAAACCAAAATAAAACACAACCCCCCCCCCCCCCCCCCCCCCCCCCTCCAAATCAAGGAATAGTACGATGATTAACAATTTCTCTCTCTCTCTCTCTCTCCTCTCTCTCTCTCTCTCTCTCTCTCTCTCTCTCTCTCTCTGTGTGTGTGTGTGTGTGTGTGTGTGTGTGTGTGTGTGTGTGTGTGTGTGTGTGTGTGTGTGTGTGGATATATACACATAGCATAGTTCGTGTTTCCCTGAAAGCAGAAACAGACTGTGTGTATGTGTGTCTGTCCCAGTGAACCCAGTGTTTGAGGGCTAAGGAGATTACTCTGGAGAGAAAATGTCAACACAGATGATATCATGGCGTGCCACTCTGTCTCTGTCTTTCTCTACTCCTCTCTACTCTACTCTACTTACCGTGATTTATTTCTTCCCCACGCTAGGACAATGTTCAGCTCTGCCAGGGAAAAATGTGTTCCCTCCCAAGTCATTCACATCTGCGTACTGAAGGCTAAGGAAAAGAAGGGGACGGGATAGCCTAGTGGTTAGTTAGAATATTGCGCTCGCAATCTGATGACCCCGGATCGATTCCTGTTCAAGGAAATCATGACAATTCCGAAAGATATGACTATAAAATCATGCGATCTTGATCCCATACCTGCTCCTGTTTTTTCAGGATGCATTCCACAACTTGTACTCACTGTCACTGAAATAGTAAACTGAAGCCTTTTGTACGGAAATTTTCCATCAGCTCTCAAAACCCCAACAGTCACACCTCTAGTAAAAAATTAAAAAAAATAAAAAATAAAAAAATAAAAAAAAATAAAAAAAATTTTAAGCACGATCTCGACCCCAACATTCTGAAGAATTTAAGATCTGTCTCTAAATTACCTTTCATCTCTAAACTACTTGAAAATATTGTTCTGAAATAGCTCAACAACCACCTTCAATCCAATAATCTCCTCGCCCCCTTTCAGTCTGCTTATCGCACCAACCACAGCACCAAAACCACCCTAGCCCACACTTTAGATACACTTCTACTCGCTTCTGATACAGGGAAAATTTCCCTTCTCACTCTTTTTGACTTAACTGCAGCCTTTGACACAAAGGATCACTCAATTTTTCTTTCTTGTCTCCAAAATACGTTTGGTATTAATGGCACAGCCCTCACCTGCTTTAGTTCATACCTCACAGACCGATTCCAGAAACTTCTTGTCAGCAAAATTCAATCAAAGGGGAATGTGGAGTCCCACAGAGATCAGTTCTGGGTCCTGTTCTCTTCACTCTCTACACTGCTCCACTCTCATACATAATAAACTACGATCATATTGATCATCATTTCTATGCTGATGATACTCGGCTTCAATGCAGTGATACTCTTGAAAAATTGCCTTCCCTCTTGTCAAACATGGCCTACTGCCTTCGCGACATTCAAAACTGGATGACTCAGAATAAGTTACCACTAAATGCCGATAAAACGAAACTATGCTCATAGGGACCGAACATAAAACTTTCCTCCATCACAACATCTTCAATAGATTTCGGCAATACGTCAGTTCCTTTGTCCAGCTCTGTGAAGTATTTAGGTGTAGTTCTTGACAACACACTATGAAAAAATTTATCACCCAGACCTGCCAGTCTTGCTACTATCAATTACGGCGCAAAAGCACAATTCGCAAGTATCTGTCCACTGATGCAACATCCAAGCTTGTCACATCTCTTATTCTTTCACATTTGTAATTCTCTTTTTGCTGGTCTACTAGCATCATCCATCCAACCCCTTCAACGTATACAAAACTCTGTAGCTCGACTAGTCTTAAGAAAGAAAAATCTGAACACATCGTTTCTCTATTGCAATCTCTGTACTGGCTCCCTGTCTCACAAAGACTGAAGTATAAGATAAACACCCTCCGTTTCAAATGTCTCCACAAATCTGCACCTTCTTATCTCTGTAACTGTCTTCACCTGTACACTCTATTTCGTTCCCTTCGTTCAGCCGCAGACACTTTGCGCTTCGAAACGTCCAGATTCAAACAAACTACTGATGGCCAACGCTCTCTCCCCTTCTGTTTCTGGGTCCATCCACCTGGAATGGCCTTCCTATCTCACTTCGCCAAAACCCTACATTTGACACTTACAAATCCAGACTCAAAACACATTTATTTCCTACCTGATATCTTCCCCTCATGTCTTTTCCTACTTTTCAACAGCCACCTTCATCCCCACCACCCTATTTAAACGTGGGTGTGTGTGTGTGTGTGTGTGTGTGTGTACATTTGATATACTTTAATTCTAATTCTTTGTGGACACTTGCATGCGTGTAAATGATTTGAATGCAAGCCCTTCGATTTGTTTGCTTTACAAGATTCAGCGCTAGATGAATACCACACATTATTATTATTATTATCATCATCATCCTCATCATCCTCATTATTATTATTATCATTATTATTATTTCTACAATACTGGCATAGGAATCACCATGGTGACCATCTGTTTCCCACTTAATTTGATGCTCACAGAGATATGGCCCACTTATTACTGATAACGACAAATGTAACTTCCCCTTAACCTACCCCCTCCCTCCCCAATTCTACCCCCTCCCTCCCTTATTCTGTCCCATGCGCACGAAAGAATGAAAAGAGGGGTGTGGGTGTGGGGTGTGGTGGGGAGTGAGATATGGAAGGAATGAGTTGTAAACGGTAAATAGTATAGGAGGGGGTGGACAACAGGGAGGAGGAAGAAGATGAGAAGAGAGAGAGAGAGAGAGAGAGAGAGAGAGAGAGAGAGAGAGAGAGAGAGAGAGAGAGAGAGAGAGAGACAGACAGACAGACAGACAGACAGATAGACAGACAGACAGACAGACAGACAGAGACGACGGGATAGCATAGTGGTTAGAACATTGCGTTCGCAATCTGACGACCCGGGTTCGATTCCCGTTCAAGGGGATATTTTACCCTGGAGTTAATATCAGTGCAGACTCCACTCTCCCCAAAAGTCTTTCGGATGAGACTATAAACCGAGGTCGCGTGTGCGAACCTACGCAGAACATCTTGCGCACCTGTTAAAACCCGTTCCGCTTTTCGGAAGAGTAGGCCATTGTGTGCCGGTGGGAACGGATGACAACATTTACAAAACTGCATACACACGGGGACTAGATGCAAAAAAGCCCACAATTGCTTATTCCATTATCCTCGATATAAAAGAATAAAATTAAAAATTTTTAAAAAAAGACAGAGAGAAACAAAGACAGAGAGAGAGACAGATTCAGAGAGAGATAGAGAGAGATAGAGACGCAGAGAGTCAGAGAGAGAGAGAGAGAGAGAGAGAGAGAGAGAGAAGAGAGAGAGAGAGGAGAGAGAGAGAGAGAGAGAGAGAGAGAGAGAGAGAGAGAAATGACAATGACAATGAACAATGACAAATTCTTTTATTTCGAGGATAATGAATAAGCACACATGTGCTTTTTTACATCCAGTCCCCGCCCGTTAGGGATACATCTTAATAATAATAACCCAATACTTATACAGTCTCGCAATAAAAACAAGGGAAATAACCCTTTTCAAAACAGCTCCCCCCCAACAACCCTCCCCCCCCCCAAAAGCAAGCAATTAAAAGAAAATCCTAAGAATACCCCACCCCTACCCCCACCCCCCCAAAAAACCCTAACCAAAACAAACAAACAAACAAAAGAGAAGGAAAAACCAAACCAACAAAAGATGATAAAAAAGAGAAAAACAGACAAACAACAACAGCAAGAACAAGAGCAACAACAAAGCCAAGAAAAATAACACAACCAAACTTAATAAGTCATAAAGATAAACATCTACACATTGTCAAATGGTACACATACTTGTTACACATAATTATAAGATATTGAAATAGGGCACTCATTAAAACTTAAGTACAGAGGCAAGTCCAATAAAGTATTGAAAATATAAAAATATGAATCCTTCATTAGGATATACTATGACTATAAGCAGGACGATAAAAGGTGAGAGAGAGAGAGACAGAAACAGAGAGTGTGTGTGTGTGTATTTCAGAGATAATATCCAATATATAAATCCCAAAACAGTATGCGATCCCATCAACACTCATTTTAGATTATACTCGTTTCAAATTATATGTCATGATAATGAAATAAATTTAATACCCATACATCCACACAATAAAAACAAGAAACAAATCAAGAAGAAATTAAAAACTATACAGTCGTTTAGGGAGAGAATATGGGTGGGTGAGTGAGTGAGTATGTGTGTGTGTGTGTGTGTGTGTGTGTGTGTGTGTGTGTGTGTGTGTGTGTGTGTGTGTGTGTGTGTGTGTGTTTGAGCGCGCGCGC
>CM054155.1:42099887-42163453 GCA_028751875.1 Rapana venosa | reverse complement strand
AAACATTTCACTGAGGATATTCTTGGCCAATAGATTTGTTGGTTAACTGATTGATAGCCTGGTCACCAGCTTTAGGATTATATTTTGATGAGGCAAGATTATGAACATAGTTTTATTTAGGTTTTCGGTTTAAAGAATGCACTTTGTTTCGTTCGGCATTAGATTCATCTCTATTTCCTGTTCTTAATCGACCACCCCTTAGATGAATTACTTTTAAAATCTCAGCCATCGTCCATTTGGGAGCATATTTATCATATATATTTGTACATGTAGTTGGAATGGCCTCCCTATCTCTCTTCGCCAAAGACCTTCTTGTGACACTTTTAAATCTGGTCTCAAGACATATTTGTTTCAAACCTAAGAATTTCCTCTCCTGTTTCATTTCATAGCTATCCCTGCTTTTCAACAGCCCAAAATTCCACCACTCTGCCAAAGTGTATAGTGTGTGTGTGTGTGTGTGCGCGCGCGCATTTGGACTTGTTAGAACTATTACTTGCTATCGGTTGCATGACTGTGTAAGAATGAGTTGAGTGCAAGCGCTTTGATTTTTCTGTGGAAGATGCAGCGCTATATAAATTATTATTATTATTATTATTATTAAATGTTTCTAGCCAGAATTCTATGGCTTTTTCTGGGTTTGTAAAGTTAAATTAATTGAGGAATTTATCAAATCAGCACGAAATCTATTTTCATCAAATTTAACGAATGATCTATAAATAATTTTCTTGTGACCGGCTTTGGGAATTTTTTTTATTCCTTTCCCCCCTCCCTTTGCCCCCCCCCCTCCCCCCCCCCCCCCCCCCCCCCCCCCCCCCCCCCCCCCCCCCCCCCCCCCCCCCCCCCCCCCCCCCCCCCCCCCCCCCCCCCTCATCATGTGAGACAATGTAGAAGGTGCACACAATGGCTAGCTCTTTCGAAAGGTGGAACGGGGTTAAATTGACGTGTGCGCAAGATGTTCTGCGTGCGTTCTAGAACTAGCTGTTTTCATCAACTACACACGACTGTTTATTCATTTATCCTCAAAATTAAAGATTGGATAAGTAAATTTTTTTTGTTTTGTTTTTTTAAACCTACTCCCCGAGCCACAGCAAGTCATTGGTGCTTGTCTCACATTTGTGGTTTGCAACCAAATTAGTCTACCGGAAGTTTGAACTACGCCGAATCGGTTGTGCGTGCTGTCTGCATTGATCATAGCATCGTGCTGTTGTTATTGTATTTCAGACATGCATATCAACTGATTCAGATCTGCATTCTCTGCTAAGAGTACCGTTGAAACAAACTTTTATCAACTCGAAACAGGTATTGTTTGTTTTCTTCCGGTCAGGTGTCAACGGCCCCTTTAGTTCATCTTGCAAATTGGAATCTTTGAAATCCTTGAGTTCTCTCAGTCTGAGTCTGTCTCATGTTCGTGCATGTCACATTTGGTTGGTTACTAATGTCTTGTGGTCTTGAACAGAATTCATACTGAAGTGCCGATATGTTAAGATTTTCAGCCATTGCCACCCTATAAACAGTTTGCCGGTGTGTTAACTCTATTATCGATCTCCAAAGGAAAATTAGAGCATGCACTTAAAAAAAAGAAAGAAAAAAAAGAACGATCCCTAGCAGATCTTTAAGATGTTATCGCAGTATAATTATCAGGAAGGAAAGTTGTATGTTTTGTAACAGTATCATTTTATAATTCCACATAAAATCAACCTGGCAGTAGAGAGTCCCAAAGTAGAGAAACAGAGCACTCACACCAAAAGAGCAATTTGGCAATTACTAGAGTTAGGCAATTGCTAAATTGTATTTGTCATTGTAGTCTTAGAGTTAGTTGTACAAACATCAACTATTTCATTATGTGCAAAGATAATAATATAGTAGTAACTCCCACATTTTCCCACCCTGTAAGTATCTCAGTTCTGTGCAGTCATACACACATACTCATGATACTGTGATACACACACACACACACACACACACACACACACACACACACACACACACATGTTAACACACAGAGTCACAAACAAATACACACACAAAAACACAAACACACGTACACACATCTATGTAAATTTTTATATCATACACACATAGTGACATATAAATGATATAATAATATAATACACATGCACGCAGAGTTTGCCTTGTGTGTGTCTGTGTCTCTGTGTGTGACTGTGTCTCTGTGTGTTTTTGTCATTGTGTGTATGTGTGTGTCACTGTGTGTGTGTGTGCACATGTGCGCATGCAATGCACATTATCATAATTGAAACTATGGGTCACATCATGATCAAGTACCAAATTTCCAAAAGTTGATTTGTCAAAAGATCACTGGGATATTTATGGGGTGGAATGTAGAATAACCATTACTGGCGTTAGAAAAAATGCCTGTGTCCAAATGCACACAGGCATGTATGCATACATGTATGTATACACATTGTGGCATTTCCACATGCATACATTGACACACACACATGCATGCACATGAGTACACACACACACACACACAAACACACACAGTGACACACACACACACGTGTACACACAGGCACACACATGTGCACACACAATTACACATGCACACACCCACACACACACATACACACACACACACACTCTGCAGAGCTCTGCTTCACAGAGCCAAACATGCAGTTCTAAGCACTTTGGCTTCAAAGAGATACAGAAATTAGTATGTAGTAGGGAATCAAGTGGACATGAAGCGGACGAGTGAAGGCTTGACATTTCAGAACTTGTAGAGTTAATATATATATATATATATTCAAACAATCAAAGACCTATTTAAGACAAAGCCTCAAAGGTCAAATATTGAGAATTTGGGGAGGCCTTCAAAAGAAGTGATCTTTGTGGGTACCTAATTAGGCTACCACTTATATGGATATCTTCGATACATCTGTGCATGTCTTCAAAACATTCATGAATCCATTCAGTGCAGTAGGGTAGCTTATTTTGAGTAAACACTGAAAATGTGTCTAAAGGCTGATTTATAATATGAATCTTTACTAGGACTCTGTGTTTCATAAAAGCAGATAGTTGCTGAGGTGTTGATTGTGATGGTGCAGCAAGGTGGTTGTGAATAGATCTTGGAGGCCGTGCCTGATGGAAGAAGGATGAGTTAAGCACTAGTATTACTAGGATTGATCTAGAGGTGGATCAGTCGTCAACAGGTAATGCACCTGCCTCGAAGTTGGAAATGAAGAGTCTGGTTTTCGAGTGTGTGGTGGTGGTTCGATATCTGTTTGGGCCAGAAGCTTATCCCCCATCCACTAGATTGTGAGTGGTGGTCTGGGTGCTGGTCTTTTAGATGAGGCAGTAAACTGAGGTCCCGTGTATTACACATAATAATTATGATTTTGTGCACATAAAAGAGTTGTCCGTGGCAAAATTCTGTTGAAAAAGCCACTCTGATAGGGAAACAAAACTTTGTAGACAGGAAAAGAGGAAAAGAAAGAAACCATAATGGGTGGTGCTGCACTTGTGGCAACAAGGTCTCCCCAGGGAGGGTAGCCCAAATTTCATGCAGAGAAATCAATACAAAGGCCTGATCTCTCAGATCAGCATTTGTGCAGACCTGGTAGTGCCTTAATCTCCTTTGGAGGAATGGGTAGGCATAGATATGGAAAGTCCTGCTGGTATTAAAGTATATACATCTCCTTCACAAAATATTTGCTTGTTGATTTGTATACATGTGCATGTGAAGGGCTATCATTTTTTGTATATGGTCTGGTACATCTGTGGTCAGAAAATAATCATGAACATCTGCCCACCAAACAACAACAGAAAGAGGAAGAATGAAAGTGGAAAAAAATGAGAGGGACTTGTAAACTAAAAAATAAAGAAACAATCCATGTTGGTCAATATCTCTGTGTTCAGAAATTAACATATATGTGCATATTGTAAACTTGCAGGGCTGCCATGGCAGATATCCCAAGCGGTGATGGCACATCTGATTCAGCCCAGATGGCAGATCTTGCCCTGGACCTGGCAGATCAGCTGATCAGTGCCTTCCAGCAGCAGACAGCAGACGGCGCGGGGGAGGGGGAAGGAGAGCCTGCCCAGGAGGACGGGAATCTCCCCCCTGATAACGGAGCCGTCGACCCAGAGACCGATGCCAGAGATGGCAACGATGAATGGCAGGACCTTCCAGAGGACGAAGAGCTGACTGAAAGCTATGACAACGGCGTCAAAGAAGAAGGCGTGGGGCAAGAGAACCCTCAGTCCTGCTTCAGTCCCTTGGGGGGCCACGTGTTTGTGGGCGACGCCATGGGTCTGGAGCAGGAGAACGATGAACACGGTGAAGATGTCATGTTCTCTCCCACCAGGGTTCTCAACTTTGACGATTCTGACGGCGACGACCTGCCAGCCGTTGAGCAGAGGTTTGTTCCGAGAGGAGTCTTCGTCATGGATGACCGACCTGAACTGCACGGCTCGGACGAAGCCAATTACTACTCTGGACCTGCAAGAACAAACATGCTGCTGGGCGACTACTCGCAGAATGTCCGCATCATAGAAGGTCATGATGACCTTGATTTAGACCGAGGAGCGGGGTACATGTCAATGACAATGAGGAACCATTTCCTGCAGACCCAGATGGTACAGTTACCTCCCTTTTGTGCCGACGACCCCAATTCTTCAGCCCATCTCTACGACAGTTTGGAAAGAGAGGAGGAGGAGGAGCTGTATCCTGAGGAGGATCATGATCAGGAACATGAGCATGACAGTGCCGAACAGCCCAGAAGGGGCGATGCTGGCAGAGACGATGTGAGCGATCAGAGGAACGCCGACCCGATGAGTCTGGATGTGCACTTTGTTCAGGAAGACCCCATGGTGGTTAGCGCCGGCCAGCATCAGCTCAGAGCTGGGGACAGAAAGGATCAGGACCATGACCAGTTCTTTGAAGACGGAGAAGTGGCCAGGGCTGCAGAACTCGGTTCTGTGTCCCACGGCCCCCAAGACAGAGAGCAGCACGAAGACCTGTCTCTGAAAGCTGACAATCCAGGGCCAGCAGGCCACAGCCTGACCGGAAACGGCGAAGCGCAGGGTGCCGGCTCCACGCTCGTCGTCACGCTTCCTAAACCTTCCAACAGTGGCGTGAACCAGAACCAAGATTCAGGCGACGGCTCGCAAGCCAGCAGAAGCGAGAACTCCCTGCAGCCGTCAGCACGACCCAAACAGCCGCCAAACAAGCGGCAACCCAGGGGAGGACCGGCCGGCAGTAACGGGAGAGAGGCCCGCAACCCTGGCAACCGACCGCCAGGCGGCGTTGGTGCCAGAGCGGCCGACCAGAGGCCTGGCTTGAGCAGCAGAGCCGCCGGGAGCCGAGTCACAGTGCCGGGCTCCTCCAGACAGCAGGGCACGGGGGCTCACAGCCAGCGGCCAGCGGTGCAGGGGGCGGCGGTGACTGTGGCCGGCATCAGCGGTGGGGATGGGGACGGGGCTGTGGCGGGCAGCGGGAGTGTGGCCACCGCCGCCGCTGCTGCTGCACCAAACCCTGGCGCTGTGGGGGCCACCCTCTTGTCCAGGACGTCGTCTCAGGGCTCCCTGCACTCCACGGCCAGCAGCGTCGGCAACAGCCGAGTCAGCGGCGTGGGCAAAGAGTCCAACAGCACCCGCTACAGCCAGCCCCGCTCGGCCCGCACCTACGCCACTATTCCTGGTAGCCAGGACCCTGTGGGTAAGAGAGAGGTGGTGTTACGGTGGTGATGTTTTGTGAAAAGTGTAGTTTTTGGAACTCTCTCTCTCTTTCTGACTGTTTGTGTGTGTGTCCCTCTCTCTCTATGTATTCTCTTACTGAGCAGGATGTGTAGTACCTGGTCTTCTTCACCTGTGCTTGTGACTTTGCAGGAGGTCTGCCCACTGGCCTCAGCTGACTCATGTATTCCGATTTCAGAGCAGCTCATTTCATTATACAGGCTGCATGCTGGGTATGTTTGTGTCTCTGTAACCCATCAAAGGTGGACATAAATGATGGGATCTTTAACATGCATATTTGATCTTCAGCTATATATACAGGAAGGGAATTAAGGCACTGGTAGGTCTGCACTTGTTAAAGTGAAAATTTACCTTTAATTCACTAGACATTGCCACTTAGGTTCAAACCCACAACTTCTTGACCCATGTCACCAACAGGATTGAAGTCAGATGGTCTTAACTCACTTGGCTATAGCATCCGTCATATTTTGGGGTTGTATTTTACACAAAAGAGTGTCTGGTCTTGTAAACTGGAACTAAACACAGTCTAAACAAGAATCAAAAACACTTTTTCAATAAGAAACCAAAGTGGACTGTGCAAAATACTGAAAAACTTTTCAGAGTCCTCTGTGTAGTTTTGCTAAAATATGAGCTTAGGTAGTGTGGCTGCTAAAAGCAAGTTAACATTATTTTGAACAGATACCATGACTGCTTTTACATTAAAAAAAAAATAAATAAAAGGATAGTAATACTACAGGGTTTTAGTCTTTTACTGAATGTTCTGTCTCATATGCTAACTATGTTATATGTTGGTGACATGACACTTCACATTGCCTATGAATAGTCTCTCTGGCAAAGAAAAAAGATGCCACAAATGACTTTTTTTCCCAAGTGAAAAAAGGCTTTTTAAGCAAATCAGTTTTCAAACATATGACATGAGGCTCTTTTAAGGGTTTATATAATGACTGCTAATGTGATATCCACCTGTTGACGCCTGTATAATTAGTATACATAGCGTTTTACACAGTTCACACACATGTCACACAGACACACACATACACACAGAGAGTGACTGACACACACACACAGTCACATACACACACACAGTCCCCCTTCCCCCCCCCCCCCCCCACCACACACACACCACACCACACTACACTACACTACACCACACTACACCACACTACACCACACACACACACATACCATAAGTCCCATTATTTACAGTATACACATATGTACATGTATACATTACACAGTACATGCAAAGTAATTAGCAAAAAACTGGACTAAGACACTGAAATACTATATAATTTGCATTAGAAACCAGTCTATAGGCAAAAGGTCTATTCAATAACATGGATGTTACATTTAGTTGCTGTCATTTCCTGCACTTGATTTGATTTCCACAGAAAATTAATTAAGCTTGGCTATGTATGAAAGAGCTTTTACCATCTGTAGACCTAAATCATAATACACACATACATGTATAGTCAGGTTCTCATTCAGAAGTGACAGATTTTTGGATCGTTAAATTTTAGGTAAGAGAGAGCAGACAAAAGATGCAAAATTTTACAGTGAATCTGTGTGACAAAAGAATTTGTAGACAAGCATGGCAAGTTTATATTTAAATCATCTCTGAAGTTGAAATGCGGCTACCTTCATGGTGGGCAAAAACAATTGCATATAATACACAAAAATCTCACCATTGGTGAACCTCTGAGCTGTAGCTGAGGAATGGAAAAAAGAAAACCCTTTGAAAATCCACTGCACCTACATCTGAATTAAAATTGTAATTAGGCAACAGTGCTCTTTTTGTTAGTTTTTTTTTCCTTCTCAGTAAGAAGTATTCATGCTCCGTTTGTCTTTTTCATATATAACCGGTGTATTCACTAACCGTATTTTCAGTATCTGACTATCTTGTTTGCTTGTTGGTTTGTTTGTGTTTGTTTATTTTTGTGTTTTTCAAAAGGTAATCTGGACTCATTTACTTGAGAGCGCAACACTTGGGTCAGCTTCCTCTGAGGGAAGAGAGATCATTCATCAGCAAAAGAGTGTGGACCCCTTTTTTGTTTTTTGTTATGGCAGTAACAAGAACATGGATTGTGCTGTTCCTTAGTAGTTGGTAATTCAGTTCTTAATCTGTTAACTGCCAAGTGCAAGTGCACCCTATATGCCAGGGAATAAAATGGTTATGTACCACTTGCTATGTTCATGTCCCTCTTACTCAGAAATTACTAAATGAATAATCCTGATAGTCTGCCCAATGACAGTATATGTATTGTAGATTGCTTTGAGGCAAGCTCAAATTAGTAAGCATGATATTTCACTACGAAAATATATTTAAAATGTTAAAAATCGACAAAAAATATACTTACTTTATCACCACTGTCATTCTGAGTATCCCCCATCTCAATAACGTCACACATAAGTCGAGGCAAAATCTCAGTCTTTTTTTTTTTTTAATGCACTCTCCTGAATCATACACGATCATTTTCATCACTGTCAGGATTATCTAAAGTTTTATTTGCCACTTTTTCAGCTGTGTAAAGTTTTTGATACCTTCAACGAGAAGTGTCAGCCATTTTGAACAAGAACTGCCCAAGCAGTCATGCATTATAACACAAAATACAAGCTAAAAAAAACGATCGTTTTTGCCACAGTTTTTGCAGCTGGATGTTGCCAAGAAACAGGAGAGTTATCTCCACTAATTTTGGAGTTCTTTCCCTTTAACTGTAGTCAAGGAAGCTGGCTTGTTTACTTCAGTTCGAAAGCCTGGAAATTTTCTGGGTTGTTGGTGTATAGAGTGCACATTTAGTCCCGGAAAATTTCCAGGATGGGGTAGTCAAGTGGTTAAAGTCTGTCCTAGATACAAAAAAAGTAAAGGGGACAGGATAGCTCAGTGGTCAGAGCACTCGCTTTCCCCCAGCCAAGTTAAGCAGCGTCGAGCGTGGTTACCTGTTGGATGGGTGACTGTTTGCGGGCCTTGGCTTCAGTACAGTTCTCCCAGTTCACCCAGCTGTAAATGGGTACCTGCCCTCTTTAGGGTCAGGGAAGGTAAAGCAGCGAGGGAGAGGAGATGGGCGCCGCCCTCAATATGCTGGCCCTAGAGAAGTGAGGTCTCTGATGCCTCGCTCCCCTACGACCTTATAGGTTATGGGACTCCTTTACCTTTACCTCTTTTTTAGATACAAAACATAGAGTTGCAGGTATCTGTCTATTGCTTAATCAAAGAACCATGCTTCCCCCCCCCCCCTCTTTCTTGTTGACAGCTGCCTCCCGAGTGGCGCCCCCTGCCCAGCAGTCTCAGCGAAGCTCTCACCCTCCTCCCCCCGCTGGCCCCCAGCGCCCCCCACCCCCTCACCACCAGCGCCAACCCAGAGCGCAGCCCCCTCCCGCAGGCAGTGGCCCCCAGGGGTCGAACCCCCTGCCCCCCTCCACCCATTCCCCGCCTGCCAAGCAGAAAAGCGGCATGGCCGTGGGGCCCCGAGGCATGAGCAGCCGATCCGTGCAGCTGCAGCAGCAGCAGCAGCAGTTGCAGCAGGAGCAGCAGCGTCTGCTGCAGAAGCAGAGGCAGCTGCAGCAGCAGCAGCAGAAAGAGCAGCAGCAGCAGCAGCAGCAGTTGCAGGCTGGAGGGATGGAGTCACCGGATGGGGATCACCTGGTGCATCACCAGCCAGAGGCCGTTGTCACCCAGATCGGTCACATGCAGCAGGAGAGTCAGAGACAGGTAAGGGTGTGTGTGTTGTGTTGTGTGTAGGTGGGTTGTGTTGTGTGTGGGTGATTGTGTGTTGTTTTGTGTGTGTGTGGTGTGGTGTGAGTGTGTGTATGTGTGTGGAGTGTGTGTGCGTGTGTGTGTGTGTGTGTGTGTGTGACTGTGTGTGTGGTGTTTATTTTATTTTTAAAAATTCTTTTATTTCGAGGATAATGGAATAAGCACTCATGTGCTTTTTTTTTTACATCCAGTCCCTGTGTGTATGCAGTTCTGCAAATTTTGTCATCCGTTCCTACTGGCACTCAATTGCCTACTCTTCTGAAAAGCGGAACGTGTTTTAACGTGTGCTCAAGATGTTCTGCATGCGTTTACTCACGGGACCTTGGTTAATTATAGTCTCGTCTGAAGGACTTTTGGGGGTAGTGGGTTCAGCACTGACGTTAACTCCAGAGGAAAAATCCTCTTGAACAAGATTCGAACCTGGGTCATCAGATCACAAGGGCAATGCATATTACGCTAACCACCACACTATCCTCTGTGTGTGTGTGTATGTGTGTGTGTGTGTTTGTTTTGGGAATGGTGGTTAGTTTACATCTTTCAGTTGTCGTTCTAAAATCAGACTGACAAACACAAATTGGTGCATGTGTGCACAAACAGAGAGTAGATACTTACACTGTACATGTATACCAGTTCTTTATTATCTCAATGGACAGAGAAATTGACATTCACTCACATGTGCATTCATCTGCTTGCTTTCTGAAAACATGCATGTAGACAGTTATGCAGACATGCATGCTCATCCACTTACACTTATCTGCTTGTATGCATGCATACTTACACACATGTACCGTATGCATGCATGTGTGTGCACACGCACACACACACGTATGGTATAAATGCATGCACACACACACACATACATACACACACACATACAGTATACACTCATACACACACACATACACCTAACACATGTCACAGAAATTCAATGTTCAAAGTTATTCATGGTGGTTAGTGTACAGTACATCAAACAGATGCTATTTTTGGTTTGCTGATTAAAGGTACATTTTTGCTGGTGCGTACACAGATGTTGTACACTTTTTCATAGCAGGGTAGAATTTTTCATTTTCAGAATTTTAACTTCAGGTTTAAATATCTCTTTTTTATATTTTTTATCCCTGTTCTTTGCTAGAGCTGAGTCTTGTTCACCAATGGTGGGATGTTTTGGCGTAGGTGACCATTTTTATCCCACTATTTAGGTAGCTGCACTCTGACTTCGGGGATGGTATCTAAACACGACACCTGTGTGCATATTGGTCTGATATAACGTATTATATAACATATGTAGGTCTATTATAACTTCAATAATATATTGGTCTGTTATACATGCAGGTCTGTTATAACTTGTATGGAACACATGCAGGTCTGTTATTTTTTTAATAATTATCTATTCTTTTATTTTGAGGATAATGGAATAAGCACGCCTGTGCTTTTTTTTTTTTTACACCCAGTCCCCATGTGCAATGCAGTTTTGTCAGTTTTGTCATCAGTTCCCATCAGCACAATATTTAATGGCCTACTCTTCTGAAAGGAAATTTGTACATGAATAGAACACATAGTTGTAGTGCTGTTAAAGCTTTGTTGATTACATATGTGATGGATAAGTTATAAACACATCAGATCTTCTCCTCAACTTGGGCTTGCTTGCTTGCTTAACCTGCTATAGGGTAACCAACCATCTACTAACCCTTCCCTCCGTATCACCCACTTCTGGGTTACAGAAGCGTACAAATGCGCACAGTGGATGTGTACTAGGAAAGAGGGGTTCTCTCCCTTAACGTAGGGATAGTGTTAATTATCAGATAGGCTCATGTTGCTTTTTTTTATCATCGCTCAAGATTCATTCAGTCACTCTCAGGTTCCATTCTGTCCTGTCGCTCGAAGCACTGGCAGGCCTGCGTGCTGTGTTATTCAGGAGAGGCCTGGCAGCGGGAACATGGCGATGGAGGTGCAGGGCATGGAGGAAGTGCGCAGCGCTCTGCAGAGTATGCTGAGGTTGCCTAGGGAGGCGCCGAGCTTTGGTAAGTCTGTACAGCGCTGAGTTGTCTTGTAGGCCTCAAGTGTGGTCTGTTTCAGGTGTGTGTGTGAAGGGTGTGTGTGTGTGTGTGTGTGTGTGTGTGTGTGTGTGTGTGTGTGTGTGTGTGTGTGTGTGTGGAGGGAGGGGTATGTTGTGTGGGTGTGGTGTGTTTGTGTGTGTGTATGTGCGTGAGGTTTTTTTTAACCTTTTTATGTGCATGAGTGGTGTGTGTGTGTGTCTCAACAGTTGGCTAAGAAGGCAGACTAAAGATTATAAGGCCATTGTGTGCCGGTGGGAACAGATGACAAAATTTACAAAACCGCATACACACAGGGACTGGATGTAAAAAAAAGCACATGAGTGCTTATTCCATTATCCTCGATATAAAAAAAAAATCATCTGAGCGCTTTGATTTGTTGCTTTACAAGATTCAGGGCTATATAAATTCCATACATTATTATTATTATTATTATTATTATAAGTCTTCACTGTGTGCGGTCTCATTCTCAACTGACACACAGTGTGTGTGTGTGTGTGTGTGTGTGTGTGTGTGTGTGTGTGTGTGTGTGTGTGTGTGTTCTCTGTATGTGTGTGTGTGTGTGCAGACCACAGAAGCTTTGACTTTGCAGACTCGGCCAGTGACCTGTTGATGGACAGGCCCCCCACCCACTTCCCCCACCCTGAGGTGGACACCAGCTCTGTGTCAGGGTAAGGACATCCACCCCTCACCCTCCCACCCACTTTTTTTCTTTTCAGTTTTTTTTGGTGTGTTTGTTACATAGATGTGCAGAACTAGGTCTACAGGCAACTTCTAAAGGTCAAACGGTCATACAGAAGAACAAATGAAAGCATTCTTTAAAACCGCTCAGCGCAAAGTCAAATGTTGGCTGAAATTGATCAACGCAGACTAGGATGTGTTGGTCAAGCAAACAGAAACACACAAACAAAATCTGATGACAACAGTTCTCTAAGGTAAAGTTGAGAGCAGAAGGAAACGGAGGCAGACCACCAACATCCTACATTGCCAACATCACTGAGGTCAGTGGTCTGGGAGGAGGGCTACAGGAGATGGTAGAACTCAGCACAGACAGAGAGAGATGGGGAACCCTGGTGGCATTGCGTGGAGCTCCAACCGACGACAGCGACGATGAAGACAGTTGAGCTGAGTTGCTATGTAGACAAATAGGATATATGTATACATGAGTAGATGAGCAGCCTAGGAGTGATGCTCCCATAGACTGGACACTGCAAGATCCTAGGTATCAGCTGCACTTTGTGCCCCAGCCACTGGACCTTTGAGTGGTGGTTGGGAGCTTAGTCTTTCAGAGGAGAGTTAAACTGAGATCCTGTGTGTGACATGTATTTAAAGTATGCAAACGAATCCTTCGGATGAGACTATAAACCGAAGCCCCGTGTGCGAACGCACGCAGAACATCTTGCGCACACGTTAAATCCTGTTCCGCTTTTCGTAAGAGTAGGTCATTGTGTGCTGGTGGGAACGGATGACAAAATTTACAAAACCGCATACACACTGGGACTGGATGTACAAAAAAAAGCACATAAGTGCTTATCCCATTATCCTCGATATAAAAGAGTAAATAAATAAATAGATAAATAATTTCTTCTTTTTTTAAAATATTTATTTATTTATTTGTTTTATTTCAAGGATAATTGAATGAGCGCTCATGTCCTTTTTTTACATCCAGTTCCTCTGTGTTTGCAGTTTTGTAAATTTTGTAAATTTTTTCATTCATTCCATGGTAACAAGAAAGATGCCCCTGGAAAATTCTGTTAAAAAAACCAAACAAACCAACCAACCAGACAGACAAAAGCAAAACTCAACAACAACGCTCTGACAGGTGAACAGACTTAAAACAGGGAAAGGGTAAAAATAACAGAAATGTGGGGCTGTACTATGGCTCTATGCTTTCCCCATGATAGTAGTGTCACCAGAACTTTATGATGAGAAATGTGTTGTAAGAACAGTGGGTCACAAAGTAGCCCAGCTTTTTTTTTTGGGGGGGGGGGGAGGGGAGTGGGGGGGGGGGGGGGGTGCTCTCATTTTTCTCTCATTATGCAAGTTTTCATACATATTTATTTATTTTTGGGTTTTTTTCAAACATTGCGTATAAGGAAGACTTTAAAGATGCTTGTTATTATCTTCAGAAAGGATCTGCTATCCTTTTCTCTGTCTCTCTCTCTCTCTCTCTCTCACTCTCTCTCCTTCTCTCGCTCTCTCTCTCTCTGTCTCTCTCTTTCTGTGTGTCTCGCTCTCTCTCTGTCTCTCTCTCTGTCTGTCTGTCTGTCTCTCTCTGTAATCTCTCTCTCTCTCTCTCTGTAATCTCTCTCTCTCTCTCTCTCTCTCTCTCTCTTTCTGTGTCTCTCTCTCACTCTCTCTCTGTTTCTCTCTCCTTCTGTCTCTCTCTGTCTCCCTCCCTGTCTCCCTCCCTCTCTTCCCCCCCCCCCCCCCCCCTCCCCCCCTCTCTCTCTCTCTCTCTATCACTGCAGTTTCGTCTTTCACACTTAATATATCATTTTTTTGTCTCCCCCCCCCCCCCCCCCCCCCCCCCCCCCCCCCCCCCCCCCCCCCCCCCCCCCCCAAAGTGTGTCGGGTTTTCGGGGGCGGGGCCCTGGGGAGTGTGGAATGTTTGAGACGTTCCCACTTTTCCTTCAAGTGTTCTCGGACATGTCCACCCCTGTCCAGTGGGCTGGCCCGCTCCTTGCGGGGGGGAAAACCCCTACCTAGGAGCACCTGGAGAAGGAGCGCTACAGGAAAAGGGGGAGTGGGGGACAGCACAACAAAAGTCGTTGCTGCATACACCACACACACCATCATCCACACAAGGATTCAAAAACCCATCTTTTTTTTTGTCTCAGTTTTCTTGTCTTGCTTTGGGGGGGGGGGGGGGGGGGGGGGGGGGGGGGGGTTTTTCCAGTTTTTTCTGTTATTTTTAGGTTTTTTTGTGTGTGTGGTGTTTAGTCATTTGTACTCATGTTTGGTTAACATTTTTTGGAGGGGAAGGGTATCCAAAACACTTTTATTTCTTTTTCTCCCCATGTTTCCTCTGTTTGATTTTTTTTCTCCCTTTGGGTTCCTCTGTTGATTTCATTTCTACCATGGTTCCTCTGTTGATTTCATTCCTACCATTGTTCCTCTGTTGATTTCATTTCTACCATGGTTCCTCTGTTGATTTCATTTCTACCTTGGTTCCTCTGTTGATTTCATTTCTACCATGGTTCCTCTGCTTGATATATTTCACTTCTACCTTGGTTCCTCTGTTGATTTCATTTCTACCATGGTTCCTCTGTTGATTTCATTTCTACCTTGGTTACTTTGTTGTGGTAGCAAGTTGCTGACTAGTCGCATGTGTAGGTGAGGAGGACATAGCTATGGCTGAAAACTAGGATAGATGTGTGTAACTTCCATGTAATTTTTTCCCCCTTGAATTGTTTGAAATCTAAATGTAAGTGAGTGTATGTGTGTGTGTGTGTGTGCATGTGGTATGTTGTTTGGGGTGGTGTGTGTTAATTTTGGTTTGTGTGTCATACTTACATGCATGTGCTAGTGTATGTGATTGTTCTTAGCATGCACGTGTTTTTATTTAAAATTTTTTTTAAATTGGAAATAGTTTTTAAAAACTTTTTTTGCCAAGATTATTCATCCACAACCTGATTGCTACAGTATTTTTAAAAAACCCGTAACTATTTTGTCTATTTTGCTCCTGTCTCTTCAGACCGAAAAAAAATCTTTTTGTGTTGGTTTTCAGCCTTTCGAACAGGAAACCAGAATTTTAATGGGAAGGGAAAAACAAAAACTGCCGTTTTGGTGGATCATACAAACCCCATGTTGTTAAAAACCCCCCATAACCAATGTTGTTAAAACCCCATCATACCGCATGTTGTTTAAAACCACCCGTCATACCCCGTTGTTAAATCCACCAGCAACCCAAAGTTGTTAAATCCACCGTCATGCCCCAAAGTTTCAAACAGTCTACCCCATGTGTTAAATCCACCCCGTCATGCACATGTTTTAAACCACCAGTCATCCCATGTTATCAAACACATACCACAGTTGTTAAAAACCCCCGTATGCCCCATGTTTTTTAAACAGTCATACACATTTTGTTTAAAAACCCCCAGTCATGCCACTTTTTGGGTTAAAACCACCAGTCATACCACATGTTGTTAAAACCCCCCAGTCACCACATGTTATCAAACATCTACCCATGTTGTTAAACCACCCGTCATGCCCAGTTTTAATCCACCCGTATACCACATGTTGTTTAAAACCACCCGTCATGCAAAGTTTTTTAAATCCACCGTCTGCCACATTTGTTAAAACCAAGTCATGCCACTGTTGTTAAATCCACCAGTCACACCCTTGTTGTTAAATCCCCCAGTCATACCACATGTTTCAAAAAAAATTTCCCCATTTGTTAAACCACCCTCATACCACTGTTATCAAACAGTCAACCACATGTTGTTAACCCCCCCGTCATACCCCATGTTGTTTAAAACCACCAGTCTTTCCACATTTTTTAAATCCACCATATACCACATTTTGTTAAAACCCCCAGTCTACCACATTTGTAAAACACCCGTCATACACATGTTGTTTTAAAACCCCCATCATACCCCTGTTGTTTTAAAACCCCCAGTCATACCACAGTTTTAAATCCCCCAGTCATACCCATGTTTTTTTAAATCCCCATCAACCAATTTTTTAAATTCACCAGTCATAACACTGTTGTTAAATCCACCAGTCATACCCATTTGTTAAATCCACCATCATACCACATGTTTTTAAATCCACCAGTTCCACATGTTTTAAATTCACCATCATAACACTGTTAAAACCACCAGTCATACCAATGTTTTTAAATCCACCCTCTACCCCAAAGTTGTTAAATCCACCAGTCATACCACATGTTTTTTAAATCCACCAGTCATCCACAAAGTTGTTAAATTCACCAGTCATACCACATTTAAATCCCCCATCATACCACTGTTTTTAAATCCACCCTCTACCACATGTTGTTAAATCCCCCAGTCATACCACATGTTGTTAAACCCCCCCAGTCAACCCCCTTTGTTAAAATCCACCCGCTACCCCAAAGTTTTTAAACCCACAGTAACCACTGTTTTTTAAAAACCCCTCAACCAAGTTGTAAATTTACCAGTCATAAACACATGTTTAAAACCACCAGTCAACCCCCATGTTTGTTAAATTCACCATCATACCACATTTAAAACCACCGTCATCCACAAGTTGTTAAATTTACCATCATAACCCCATTTTAAATCCCCCCAGTCATACCACGTTGTTTAAATTCCCTTTTATCCACATGTTACTCCACAGTATAACAACATGTTGTTAAATTCCAGTCAAACATGTTAATCCACCAGTCATACCACATGTTGTTAAATTCACCAGCATACCCCAAATTTAAATCCCCCAGTCATCCACAGTTGTTAAATTCACCAGTCATAACACATGTTAAATCCACCAGTCATAACACATGTTAAATCCATCAGTCATACCACATGTTGTTAAATCCACCAGCCATACCACATGTTGTTAAATCCACCAGTCATACCACATGTTGTTAAATCCGCCAGCCATACCACATGTTGTTAAATCCACCAGTCATACTACATGTTGTTAAATTCACCAGTCATACCACATGTTAGATTCACCAGTCATACCACATGTTAGAAATCAGTCTTATCATCAAATGTTGGTAAATCAACCAATCAACCTTATTTTTCTTTTCACGAATCAGTCCACTGTTTGTTTTAAGATATGTATATTGCTTTAGGTCTTTTTTTTTGGGGGGGGTTGTATTTATTGTTGATATTTTCATGTTAAAGGTTGTCTTTTTTCAGTTGCTATTTGAATTTTTTACATATGTTTTGTTTGTTTGATTTCTCATTAAAAAAAATTTGTTTGGCTTAAAAAAAAATTAATCTGGAGGAGGATGGTTTAAGACTTTTCTGTTTGCCGTTTTTATTGTTGAATTATGTTTTAGGTGGTTTTGTTGTTGTTGTTGTTGTTTTTTAGGTGAAGTGTTTTATTTTATTGTTTATATTTCTTTTTGTTTATATGTCTTTTCAATTTAAAAACTAAAATTGTGTAAACTAGTATGGCTCAAGAGTGGAGTAGACATTTTGTCTCTTTCAGTTCATTTGTTTCATACATGTATGCTACTTGTTGAGGTCTCTTCTTTTACTTTGTTTTCTTTTTGTTTGTTGGGTTTTAGTTGGGTTTAAAATTTTTTTTTTATTTGTCGTGTTTTAGAACAGAAGATAAATGAATAGTAGCTGATTGGTCTTGCCAGTGTGAGCGGTCGTCTTTGATTTCACTTTGTTTTGTTGTGTTTTGTATTGAAGTGTTATTCAACAGCAAGTAAGTGAATGTTTGCTGACTTATTTTGGCATTACAAGCGCTCTTCTTTTTATCTTGTTTTGTTTTGTAGTGTAGTGTTTTAAACAGAAAATTCCCCCATGAGGATGCTTGGGGTCTGTCAGTATAAACAGCATCCCCACTTTCTGGAAATTCTGTGCTAGGAATTGCCTCTTTTCTATCCCTCTCTTTGTTTCTGCCTTGTTCCATTTCTTCATGTCACCTCCTTCTTGTCTGTTTTCTGCCTTCTTGGTCCATTCTCCTGTCTTTTTTCGCAGAAAGACTTAGAAGATAACAGTTCTCTCCCACGCTGAAGTCAGATGCACTGGGCCCAGCTTCACAGCACGCAAATCCAGCATTACTCGGTCAAGGGTCCAGGGCTCAGTGCGAAAATTAGTGCACGCCTTCCTTTTACCAAGATCAAGTGCCGTTAGTTTTTGTTGTAATTAGCACCAGCTGTGCTGTGATGGGCTGGGATGGGATGGAATGGATAGCAGCTGAGAGGAGGTAAAAGTGGAGGGAACTGACAGCTGTGACTTGTCAGACGCTTAAAGGCAGCGCGATGCATTTTCACTCGTATGACAGACCTCATCTTCATCCAGCGCTCAGACAGCAACTATTGTTGTCTGTCATAGGAGCATAAATGAGTTGCGCTGCCGTTAAGCGCCTGACAAGTCAGGCCCGGCGCATCCGACTTTGGCATGGGAGATAATTGTTTTCTTTTAACCCTTTAGTCCCCGATCCGGCCACAGCCGACAGTAACGGAAGCTGCCGCTAGATTCCAATCCGACCGCAGCCGACAGTTGGTGCTGTCCACATGGGCAGTACTTTTCCATCACACACAGACCTCGTGGTTTTCACACTATGTGTCTGAAAATTGGTGGGGCGATGCAGGGAGGGTGTCAGACGGTGCCAGTGATAAATTTAGACCACTAACATGCGTGTAGTGGGGAGGGAAGGAAGAAATAACAGTCAGCGACCGGAACGCTTTTCAATGGTGCAGCGTGGCGGAAAAAAATCGCGTTTTCTTTAGTAGCACACGATTCATCTGATTAGCCAGACGATAAATTGAATGTTATTGTCTTGGAAGTAGAAACATTTGAACGAGAATTGTTAAGTGAGTCCGATATTAAACGCTTATGAGGAAGAGGAGGAAGGAAATGCTGCAGTTAGGGAGAAGAGTGAGCCTGAAAATAATGTGCTACAGGGCACATTCCTGACCTGTACTACACACACGACTGTGGAGAAATTTGACCTCCTGGCCAGTCCGCGGCTTAGACGCCTGAAAACGATGCCTTTTGACTGTGTTCTCATTATTACCACACTTTTGCTTTGAAACTGCAATGGCAGAAATGAACAGATATGCCGATAATGAAAATAGCAAGAAGGAAAAGAAAATAGGTCTCCCGTTTGCCAAGGTTCGACAGGTGAGAGCAATGGGTACACCCCCCCCCCCCCACACACACACACACGCACACATCCATAATTTGTGCTTTTTGTGACGTGATGTGACCCTGTGCCACCACTACAACTACTTTAGAGACTACCAACATTAAAATTTTGTAGGGTTACAGAAGTTCTGTGGTGTTTCGAATTTGTCACACCTGTGCTGTGACACTGGTGACAGTGTGACAGTCATGTACAATAATACACTTCTGTACACTTAACAAACATGTGGTAGCACACGCAGATATGAAGTACAGTATAAAGGTCACATGTTGATTGAATATGACTTGTTTTCAAAAGAAAAAATAGTCAAACAAAACTTCTGTCTCCTCAAGACATACCATAAAACAACAGGTGCTATGGGGACATTGTGTGACACATCCTTGAAGTACTATTGCACATAACCATTGGTAAACACATCAGCTGGGTATCACTTCCTTATTCAACACTAACATGCTTGAAATATTGTCAAATCCATGCAGGACTTGCTGTTTTATCATATATGCCATATTTTTACCTGTTATTGGTGACAAATAAGGTGACAATGACAAGACATCTGGTGACCAGACACATAAACTTGCGCCTAAATGCAAGTACAAAGACATACCTAGCTTGTGACAAAATTTCAGCTTGATAACTTGTCATGCACACACACAATTGCCTTAGGAGTAAAGTAAGTCAGATGGAGGTAGAAAACCTTCAAAGAATTCAAAATCTACAGGCAGTTTAGCTCCGTAGAATCCAACAACAAGAGGGTTAAGTCTTTCTGGAAAAAAAGGCAGGAGAATGGACCAAATGGGTAGAAAATAGACAAGAAGGAGACGACAAGAAGAAAAGGAAGAATGCAGAACAAAAGAGAGGGACAGAAAAGAGGGAATTCTTAGCACAGAATTTCCAGAAGGTGGGGATGCTGTTTAGACTGGACAGGCTCCCAGCATCCCCATGGGGAAGTATCCAGACAACAGTTGTTACTGTCTGAGCATTTGACGAAGAAGTAGAAGAAGAAACGGGAAAGAAACGTGGGTTGCTGACTGGTTTTCAGTTACTGGAGGTGCAGCAACAGCTGGCAGTGGCCGTGTCCACTGACAAACGGAAAGACATCATGATTGACCAGCTGGACAAGGTCAGTGGACTGGAGCTGAAAGGGTCAGAGAGAGAGGGAGAGAGACAGGCATGCAGGCTGGCAGGAAGAGAGAGAGAGAGAGAGAGAGAGAGAGAGAGAGAGAGAGAGAGAGAGAGAGAGAGAGAGAGAGAGAGAAAAAGAGGGGGGGGGGCCATATGTGTTCTCTGTGTGTATGTGTGAAAGAGAGAGAGACAGAGAGGGGGGAGCGTATATGTTCTGTGTTTGTGTGTGTGAGGATTATTGTTTGTAATGCTGTGTGTGTGTGTGTGTGTGTGTTGTGTGTGTGTGTGTGTGTGTGTGTGTTTGTGTGTGTGTGTGTGAGAGAGAGAGAAAGAGAGAGAGAATTATTCTTTGTTATACTGTGTTTGATGTGTGTACACGCATCATCTCCAGTGAGGAACAGAACCAGGTAAGCGCAAGCTGTTGTGCCCTATGAAGGCCTCATGACCACCGTGCAGAGCTGAAAACTGAAGAGGTACATGGGTACACATCCTACAACCAAAAGAACTTGCCAAGACAGTCCTGGCAAGGCAGAGTGCACAAAGGGAGGAAGGAGAATGAGAGGAAGAAGACAGAGAAGGAGATGAAAGGAGGAGGAGGAGGAGAACATCTGAGACTGGACAGGCCTGAGGCTGAGTGAAGGAAGCAAGCACTGCCAGAGAGAGAGAGAGAGAGAGGCGGAAGGAAGGAAGACAGAGAAAGATGGAGAGAGAGGGCTGGTTGTCTATCAAGGCATCCATGGTGCACCTACGGTCGAGAAAACTATGCAGTATGTAATGTCATGAAAATATGTATGTGATTTGTTAGTCGTTTGCTTTCATAGTGTTGTTTTACCGAATCTGTGTGTGTGTGTGTGTGTGTGTGTGCATGCATGTGTGTGCGCATGTGTGGTGTGTGTGTGTGTGTGCGTGTGTGTGTGTGTGCAGCAACTGGCCAAAGTTGTGGAAGGGTGGAAGAAACGAGAAGCGGAGAAGGACGAATACATGTCGATTGTGATGAAGGAGAAGTCGCAGATCGAAGAAACGTTGCAGAAACAGCAAGCGGTAAGTGCTCACTGTGTTGTCAGAGTGTGGTTTTGAAGCATGCAATGTGTGACTGAAGTTTGCACAGTGTGACTGAAGTCTGTAAAATGTGTTTGAAGTCTGCACAGTTTGACTGAAGTCTGTAAAATGTGTTTGAAGTCTGCAAAGTGTGACTGAAGTTTGCAAAGTGTGACTGAAGTTTAAAAAGTGTGACTGGAGTTTGCAAAGTGTGACGGAAGTCTGCAAAAATGTGACTGAAGTCTGAAAAGTGTGACTGAAGCATGCAGAGTGTAACTGAGGCATGCAGAGTGTGACTGGAGTCTGCAGAGTGTGACTGAAGTCTGCAGAGTGTGACTGAAGTCTGCAGAGTGTGACTGAAGTCAGTAAAGTGTGACTGAAACCTGCAAAGTTAATGAAGTCTGTTAAAGTGTGACCGAAGTCTGTAAAGCGTGACTGAAGCCTGCAGAGTGTGACTGAAGTCAGTAAAGTGTGACTGAAACCTGCAAAGTTAATGAAGTCTGTAAAGCGTGACTGAAGCCTGCAGAGCGTGACTGAAGCCTGCAGAGCGTGACTGAAGTCTGCAAAGGGTGACTGAAGTCTGCAAAGGGTGGCTGAAGTCTGCAAAGGGTGACGGAAGTCTGCAAAGGGTGACGGAAGTCTGCAAAGCGTGGCTGAAGTCTGCAAAGCGTGGCTGAAGTCTGCAAAGCGTGGCTGAAGTCTGCAAAGCGTGGCTGAAGTCTGCAAAGGGTGACGGAAGTCTGCAAAGGGTGACGGAAGTCTGCAAAGGGTGACGGAAGCCTGTAAAGTGTGACTGAAGCTTGTAAATTGTGACTGAAGTCTGTAAATTGTGACTGAAGGTTGTAAAGTTTGACTGGAGTCTGTAAAGCGCAACTAAGTCTGTAAAGTGTGACTGAAGTATGTAAAGTGTGACTGAAATCTGCAAAGCATGGCTGAAGTCAGTAAAGTTTGACTGAAGCTTGTTGCATGTAACTAAAGCTTGTAAAGTGTGACTGAATTGTAGAGTGAAACAAAGTTAATAAAGTGTGACTGAATTGTAGAGTGGAAATAAGTTTATAAAGTGTGACTGAATTGTAGAGTTAAACAAAGTTATTAAAGTGTGACTGAATTGTAGAGTGAAACAAAGTTAAGAAAGTGTGACTGAATTGTAGAGTGGAACAAAGTTAAGAAAGTGTGACTGAATTGTAGAGTGGAACAAAGTTTATGAAGTGTGACTGAATTGTAGAGTGGAACTAAGTTTATAAAGTGTGACTGAATTGTAGAGTGGAACAAAGTTTATAAAGTGTGACTGAATTGTAGAGTGGAACTAAGTTTATAAAGTGTGACTGAATTGTAGAGTGGAACAAAGTTTATAAAGTGTGACTGAATTGTAGAGTGGAACAAAGTTTATAAAGTGTGACTGAAGATTTTTCTTACTGCTGATTTGTCAAGGTTGATAATTGTGAGGTACAGATGATTGACAGGTTGATGATGGTGATGTACAGATGATTGACAGGTTGATGATGGTGATGTACAGATGATTGACAGGTTGATGATGGTGATGTACAGATGATTGACAGGTTGATGATGGTGATGTACAGATGATTGACAGGTTGATGATGGTGATGTACAGATGATTGACAGGTTGATGATGGTGATGTACAGATGATTGACAGGATGATAACGGTAATGGACAGATGATTGACAGGATGATAAGGGTGATGGACAGATGATTGACAGGATGATAACGGTGATGGACAGATGATTGACAGGATGATAAGGGTGATGTACACATGGTTAACAGGATGATAACGGTGATGGACAGATGATTGACAGGTTGATGTGCAGATGATTGACATGTTGATAGCGGTGATGTACACATGATTGACAGGTTGATAACAGTGATGTGCAGATGATTGACAGACTGATGTACAGATGATTGACAGGTTGATAACGGTGATGTGCAGATGATTGACAGACCGATGTACAGATGATTGACAGGTTGATAACGGTGATGTGCAGATGATTGACAGATTGATGTACAGCTGGTTGACAGGATGATAACAGTGATGTGCAGATGATCGACAGATTGATGTACAGATGATTGACAGGTTGATAACGGTGATGTGCAGATGATCAACAGACTGATGTACAGATGATTGACAGGTTGATAACGGTGATGTGCAGATGATTGACAGACTGATGTACAGATGATTGACAGGTTGATAACAGTGATTGCAGATGTTGCAGACTGATGTCAGTGATGACGGGTTATAATGGTGATGTGCAGATGATTGACAGGTTGATAACGGTGATGTGCAGATGATCGACAGACTGATGTACAGATGATTGACAGGTTGATAACGGTGATGTGCAGATGATTGACAGACTGATGTACAGATGATTGACAGGTTGATAACAGTGATGTGCAGATGATTGACAGACTGATGTACAGATGATTGACAGGTTGATAATGGTGATGTGCAGATGATTGACAGGTTGATAACGGTGATGTGCAGATGATCGACAGATTGATGTACAGATGATTGACAGGTTGATAACGGTGATGTACAGGTGATTGACAGGTTGATAACAGTGATGTACAGATGATTGACAGGATGATGACGGTGATGTGCAGATGATTGACAGCTTTGAGAAGGAGCTGTCCAGTACTGTGGAGGAGCTAAAGCAGGAGAAGGAGAACTCGGCAGAGCTGCTGGACACCATGAAGGAGCAGGTAGGTGAGGAGGGAGAGAGGAGGGAGAGAGGCACTGGCTGGTGGCTGATGCCTGATGCCTCACTATACCTCCCCTCCTCCCTCTCCCCCCTTCCTTCTTCCCCCTCCCCCAAAGAGACAAAAAGAACTTCTGAAATAAACTTTCATCTTAGGGGATCAGGGAAAGATTTTGGCCCAACCCACTAGACATAATTTAGTTTATTCCCATATATGTGTTATGACCATGATGGTGGACTGTGTATATGTGTGTGTGTGACCAACAGTCAGTATATAGTATATATGGAGTTTGTTCCCATGTATGTGTTATGACCATGATGGTGGACTGTGTATATGTGTGTGTGTGACCAACAGTCAGTATATAGTATATATGGAGTTTGTTCCCATGTATGTGTTATGACTATGATGGTGGACTGTGTATGTGTGTGTGTGTGTGACATGATTATGATGGTAGACTGTGTATGTGTGTGTGTGTGACTAACAGTCAGTATATAGTATATATATATATAGTTCTCATATGTGTCATGACCATGATAGTGGACTGTGTGTGTGTGTGTGTGTGTGTGATCAACAGTCACTATATAGTGTGTGTATATATATATATAGATATATATAGATATAGATATATATATATAGTTTGTTCCCATGTATGTGTCATGACCATGATAGTGTACCCTGTGCGTGTGTGTGAGACCAACAGTCAATATATAGTATATATATACAGTTTGTTCCCAAGTATGTGTCATGACCATGATAGTGGACCCTGTGTGTGTGTGTGTGTGTGTGTGTGTGTGTGTGTGTGTGTGTGTGTGTGTGATCAACAGTCAGTATATAGTATATATACATATATAGTTTGTTTTCATGTATGTGTAATGACCATGATAGTGGACCCTGTGTGTGTGTGTGTGTGTGTGTGTGTGTGATCGACAGTCAGTATAGAGTATATATATATATAGTTTGTTCCCATGTATGTGTCGTGACCATGATAGTGGACCCTGTGTGTGTGTGTGTGCATGTGTGTGTGTTGTGTGTGTGTGTGTGTGTGTGTGATCAACAGTCAGTATATAGTATATATACATATATAGTTTGTTCCCATGTATGTGTAATGACCATGATAGTGGACCCTGTGTGTGTGTGTGTGTGTGTGTGTGCGCCTGTGTGTGACCAACAGCTGGCATCAGCAACGCAGAGCCAGCGCCACGCTGAGGAGATGCTGGCGGCGGAGAAGGAGCGGGTAACTCTGATGGAGAAGGACTGGGAGCAGCTGAAGGAGGCGCGGGACTTGGCGGAGAAGCGAGCGCAGCAAGCCCAGGACCGCCTGCACCAGGTCAGCAGCCAGGCAGTGTTGGCAACGTCCGCCCCCATCGTCTTTGTCTTCTTTTTCCTTTCGTCACACAGCAACTGTTGGTCTTTTGTTATACGAGCAAAATCGCCCTGTGGGGATGTCAGGCACAGCACACAAATCCAGCATAACTCGGTCAAAGGGCCCAGTGCTGAAATTAATAATAATAATGTATGGAATTTATGTAGCGCTGAATCTTGTAAAGCAACAAATGAAAGCGCTCGATTAGCGTGCCCCTTTCTTTTACCAAGTCTCCAGTGTGGTCAGTTCCTGCTGTAATAACTAGCACTGGCTGGCCCCACAGCTGGGCTGGGATGTGATGGAATAAATAGCAGCGGAGAGGAGCTGAAAATCGGGGAAAACTGACAGCTAGGCCAGGGGGCCTGTCAGTATAAAGAGCATCCCCACATACTGGAAATTCTGTGCTAGAAATTTCCTCTTTTCCTACACTCTCTTTTTGTTTCTGCCTTGGTCCTTTTCTTCCTGAAAACTCCTTCTTGTCTATTTTCTACCTTCTTGGTCCATTCTCCTGCCTTTTTTTGCCTGAAAGACTTAAAAGGTAACAGTTCTCTCTTATGCCAGAGTCGGCTGCACTGGGTCTGATTTGTCAGGCGCTTAACAGCAGCGTGGTGTATTTTCGCTCATAAAACAGACATTAGTTGCTGTCTGAGCGTTCAACGACAATATGAGCGAAAATGTGTCATGCTGCCGTTATGCGCCTGATAAGCAGGGCCCAGTCCATCTGACCGGTGTGGGAGAGAAGTGTTATTTTTCAAGTCTTTCATGAAAAAACAGGCAGGAGAAATGGACCAAGAAGGTAGAAAATAGACAAGAAGGAGGTGATGACAGGAATAAAAGAAACGAGGCAGAAACAAAGCCAGTGATAGAAAAGAGGAAATTTCTAGCACAGAATTCCCAGAAGGTGAGGATGCTGTTTATACTGATAGGCCCCTGGCATCCCCATGACAGAGTGTGAGGGAGCAGTCTTTGTTGCCAGAATGTGACGCTCCCCGACGAAATGAGTCGCATTGCACCTGACCCACTTTTCTTCTAGGATTGAGGGGGGGTGGAGGTCAAGTTGTCAGTTTTGAGATTCAGATTGATTATAAACCATTTATAAGCGTTCTTCTACCTTGTACCGAAGTATCAAGACGAAAGTTTGTTTCCTTTTGCTTTAAAAGTGAGGTTTAAAAACACCCAACCTCTCATCCTGACTACTTGTCACAATGCAAAATTTGTCATTTTTGTAATATGTGTGGAGATACGGTATAAAGGACTCTATGTGTGTGTGTGCTTGTGTGCTGCAGGAGCAGGACAGCTGGTACCAGAGGGAGCAGGAGCTGGTGCACAAGATTGACCAGGTCAAAGAGGCCAACCTCAAGGTCATGCAGATGGAGCGGGTGAGAGGCCTCGCTTTTTGTAAACAAAGGGACTGATGGCATTATAGATATGTATCTCTGTCAGTTTGGGTTGTTGTGTCTAGTGAGGTATGTGGGTTTTTATCATTCTTCATCTTCTCGTCAGTTTACTGTCAGTGTGTGTGCATGCGTGTGAGCTTGTGTGTGTACATTTAAATTTGTAAGGCTGCATGTGAATGAGTAGGATGAATGAAAGCGCTTTGATTTGGTTTTTTGGAAAATATAGCGCTATATAAATCCCATTTATTATTATTATTATTATTATTATTCACTACAAGGTGATTGAGACAAATCGTGTTTGTTTTTTTTAATCGAGGTTTTTTATCATGTTTGTTGGAATATGTGTACATGCCTGCTAGTGTGTCTTAATGGGGGTTTAGCTACTCCTTCGCATGAGACTATAAACCGAGGCCCCGTGTGTGAACGCATGCAGAACATCTTGTGCACACGTTAAATCCTGTTCCGCTGTTCGAAAGAGTAGGCCATTGTGTGCCGGTGGGAACACATGACAAAATTTTTTTCAAAACGCATACACACGCATAAAAAATTTTAAAAGCGCTTTGATTTGTAGCTTTACGAGATTCAGCGCTATATAAATTCCATACATGATTATTATTATCATTATTACTGTTACTGCTGTGTAGCTGCTATATTGGGTGGAATGCATAGTGCCTGGTCTTCTCCTGCGCTTGTAGCTCTGTAGGAGGTCTGCCATCTGGCCTCAGATTCCAGTTTCATGGCAGCTCGTCAGAAAGTTCACAAGGAAAAGTTTTCATATTTGCATGTTTAAAAACACACCCGACACCACATACACACTCACATACACACCAACACCACCCACACACACACACACACACACACACACACACCACACACACACACACACACACACACACACACACACCACACACACACACATGCACCACACACACCACACACACACACACACACACACACACACACACCACACACACCACACACACATCCCACACGACACCACACAACCACACACATGTACACACACACACAAATACACACACACACATTTTTGGGGGGTCATCTAAAATCACTTTATGTGAATAGACGTTAAACTGAAAATAACACACATATACACACACTCACACACACACACACTCACACACACACTTACACACACACACACACACCCGCGCTTTTCATAAGAGTAGGCTATTGTGTGCCGGTGGGAATGGATGACAAAACCGCATACACACGGGGACTGGATATAAAAAAGCACATAAGTGCTTATTCCATTATCCTCGATATAAAAGAATAAAATAAATAAACAAACACACATAGACACACACACACACACACACACACACAAACAAACTCACACACACACACACTCACACACACACACACACAAACTCACACACACACACACACTCTCACACACACACACACACACACACACACACACACACACACACACACACACACACACACACACTAAGCTGTGGCTGTGGCGGGCAGGTAAAACTGGAGGAGCAGACGCGCAAAGCGGAGGAGATGGAGGAGAATCTCCACACCGCCACCACGGAGATCAAGAGGCTGGAGATGGAAGTGGACTCCGCTGTCAGGGAAAAGGTAACGTCCTCTTCTGACAAATATCTCGGTAGTTTTGATGCTGCTGATTACAACACAAGATGACATGCTTCAAAGCTTGATTGATAAGCAAGATTTGTGGAGAGAGGGTCGAAGTGCTCGTGAGAGTTTTGAAAATCAGTATGTACTGAAGAAAGAAAAAATAAAGAAAATTAGTCGCTTATATAAGATCACAGGGAAAATTTGTCTAATGCGGGAAATTATTATTTCGCATTTTCTATTTTGTTGCTTTTACATTAAACATAGGATTGACTATATCAGACCTTTGAGCCCTCATACAATAAACGCTGCATTCTCCACCCCCCACCTATTCCTCAGGTAGAGCTCTGAGATTTTGTATCCATTTTTGTGCCCGCCATTAAGGCAGCCATATTCTGACTTCTGGCATGAGCCATCGATTAACAGTGATCGAAATTTAAAGGAAAAAAACAACCTGATAGGACTTAAAAAGTGAAAAGATATTTTACCTGACACCACCTTTTGTGCTTGTGAATACGAGAAATGTATTGTTTTAATGGGGTTGTTGTTGTTATTGTTGAACAGGAAAGTCTGAAAGTGGAGATGGCGTTGATGGAGGCCAAGTTTGAAAGTGCTCAGCGTGCGCTACAGGCTGATCTCCAGGCCACCATGGAGAAGGAGGTCGGTGTCTGTCTGCCTCTGTCTGACTGTTCTTTCTCCCTTTCCTTTTCTTCATGATTCTGTAAAAAATAAATAATTCTTTGTCCCCTGCCTTCTCTTCATGATTCTGTAAAAAAAATTAAATTTTTTATTTATTTCTGTGTATGACTTGAGAACAGAGCTGGAGCATATGGGATGGAGGTGAGCTCGGAGAAAAGTAAAGTACTTGTGAACAGCACGAGCAACGCCACTGCTAAAATTTACATGAACGGCCAACAACTGGAGGAGGTAGACGCTTTTAAATACCTTGGCGCTACACTCACAAAGGACGGGCGATCGACGACAGAAATCAAAGTCAGAATAGCCATGGCAACATCTTCCATGACAAAACTCACCACCATATGGAAAAGTAAAGAGATCAGTTTCCCAATCAAACAAAAGCTCTACAAAGCCCTAATTCAGACGATCCTGCTGTACGGAAGTGAAACCTGGACATTGACTGCTGAAACAGCAAAGTGAATCCAGTCATTCGAAACAAAATGCCATAGAAAACTACTGGGCATATCCTGGAGAGAACGAAAGACCAATGAATTTGTCAAGAGTCAAATAACACGGCTGGCAGTTCCACAGGAACCCCTTCTCACCATCGTCAAGAAGAAAAAGCTGACATGGTTCGGCCACGTCACCCGCCACAACACTCTGCCAAAAACACTCCAAGGTGGCAGAAGGAGGGGAAGACAGAACAAGTCATGGATGGACAACATCAGAGAATGGACCAGGATAAATGACTCGGCACTACTGCGCAGAGCCGAGGACCGAGATGGATGGAGGAGGCTTACCACAGCATCGTCTTTCGTGTCTCCCCCACGACCGCCAAGGTCAGGGGTCTGATGATGATGATGAAATAAATGACCCTCCACCATGAAATGAATCGCATTGCACCTGACCCACTTTTCCCGCTAGAAGCTATGTTAGGCAGGTGGCAATCATATGTTGTTGATTTTGAGATTTCAATGGATTTTAAAACTGTTTAGCTTTCTGTTTACCTTGTACTGAAGTAACGATGAATAATTTTGTATCTTTAAAAATGTGTTTGAAAACACCCAACTCCTCATCTTGACCATTTGTTATGATAAAAAATTGATCAATTTCTCTTTTTATTGCTTTCTGGTGTCCAGCATTTCAATTTTGTAATAACTTTTCATAGAAGTATCCGATGTGCAATCTGTTTGGGTTTTTTTCCCCATCGAATACGTGTTTTTTTTTAATTGCTTATCATCAACATGTGAACAGTTAACAATTGACTTCCAGTGCAGTGAAACTCCTTATGTGGCGGAGTGGTCACATTTACGTATCTTTTTGCTTTTTATGTGCATAATGTGTGAGTGTGTGTGTGAATGGATGGATGCGTACATACGTATGTGAATGAAAAAGCTCACTCCAACAGAATCCGTTGTTAGGGTTGCTGCGTTTTCACGTATCAAGTTGGGCAGGATTTGGAAGTTGTTTGTATGGTGTGTTGGTGGTCATTGTATATTAGTTGATATGCTTTTAATTATTGTTGATGATATTGCTGTTGAAGCCTATATTATGTGATAGACTTTACTTATTGTTGCTGATATTGCTGTCAAAGCCTATATTATGTGACATTCTTTAATTATTGTTACTGATATTGCTGTTGAAGCCTATATTATGTGATATACTTTAATTATTGTTACTGATATTGCTGTCGAAGCCTATATTATGCAATATACTTTAATTATTGTCGTTGATATTGCTGTCGAAGCCTATATTATGTGATATACTTTAATTATCGTTACTGATATTGCTGCCCGAGCCTAAATGTGACCCTTCACCTTAGGACAAGTCACACTGCGCTGGAGGTTGATTTGTGGTTGTAAGCATGTTATCAGTATGGAATTTAAAAAACTTCTTTAAAAGCAATTCAATGAAGAAAATAGATTAAAAATTGGATAATTCTATTAAATTTTATTACAAATTGAAACGCTAGACAGCAGGAAGCGAAAAAATGAGAAATTGACCGATTTTTGTATGGTAATAGATGATCAGAATGAGGGAAGACAGGTGTTTATAAAACGCGTTTCTCAAGCAAAAGAAAACAAAGTTATGCCTTGATACCTCACTACAATGAAGATTATAGTTTTGTAATTAATCGAAACCTCAAAATTGACAACATGACCCTCCACCTACCTGAAATGGCTTCTGGTGGAAAAGTTGGTCGATCGCATTGCAACTCATTTCGTGGTGGAGTGTCACATAATTATGTATGTCTCCTACATGCCTGTGTGAAGATACAAATATGTGTGTGGCCAAGCAGGTGAACATCAGAGATGCTTTTCAGTGGCTAGTTGTAGAAGTGGCTCAGTGCTGTCGCTGCCCATGCCTGTGACATACACACATGCATAAGAAGGATGGTGGCAGGACGGTTAAGACATTCACCTGCCTATCAAGTAAACTGTGAGGTTCTGGGTTCCATTCCCAGCAACCAGTTTGACAGGAAAAAAATCGAACTGAATGTCAAAGTCCTTCGGATGAGACTATAGACCAAGGCCCTGTGTGTGAACACATGCAGAACGTCTTACGCATAGTTTAAAAACCTGTTCCGCCTTTTGGAAGAGTAGGCAGTTTCGTGCCGGTAGTAACCGATGAGAAATTTTAAACAAAAAATCACGCGCGCACAGGTGTCGTGTTCAAACATCATCCCCAAAGTCAGAATACAGCTACCTAAGTGGTAGGGGAATGAAAAACAAGCAAAAAAAGGGTTGCATACACAAAAATCTCACCATTTGGTGATCCTCAAAGGCTAAAACGAAGAACAAAAAAAAACCCAAAACCCCCCCAAAACAAGAAAACCCACCCCAAAACCAACACAAAAACCCCCAAACCAAACAAACAAAAACCCCTAAACTAAACAACAAAAAACCCAAATCAAAGCAAACTTCCTCTTCTTCTTCCTTTTTTGTCATGTTTCTCTCAGGGGAGGTTTTGACATTGATGAGCCTTCTCCATCTCTCTCTCTGTTTTGAGCTTCCTCCTTATTATTTATGCCCCTTTCTCTAAGATCATCTGCTATACAGGCAGCCCAGGTCTTGCTAGGTCTTCCCTTTGGTCTCTTAAGCGCTTTGATTTGTCTGTGCAAGATACAGCGCTATATAAGTTCCATTTATTTTTTATTTTATTTTTATTTTTTCCATCCACTACAAAGTTCATTGCTCTTTTTATGATGTGGGTGGTCTGCTTTCCGTTGAAACGTGCCCCCAAAACCCCTGCATCTATCGGTACAGCTACAGATTCAATTTATCAAAATTTGCACATTCTCCAATAGTTCTTCCTTTGTCTTTCTTTCCTATGTTCTTATTGGTTGTCAAACAAAACCCAAACAAACAAAAAACCCCAAACCAAAAGAAACTAAAAAAACCCCCCCAACCAAACCCTCACAAAAGAAAACCCCCTGCCCACAAAACCCAAACCCAAACCAACCCAACCCCCAAACAAACAAAAAAAGACAAATTTCCTCACTGCAGTGCCATGTTATGCCCCCCGCAGATGGGAAGCAGGTCGAAGGGCAGACCACTGGGGGGGGAGCAGGAGGAGCAGGGGAGAAGCATGCCGCTGGGGGGAGGAGCTCACCCGACCCAGCACACCTTGACCTGCAATCGCGGGGCCTTTAGGAGGGGTGAGCCGCCGGAGGAGGGCCTCAACCGCGGTCGGGGTGGATCCGGGGATTTCCCCCTGCCTGTGTGGGGGGGGAATAAGGGGTGTCTGTGTGGGTGTGGGTAGGGTGGTCTGTGTGGGGGGACGTGAAGCAGGGTGGTCTGTGTGGGGTGGGACGTGAAGCAGGGTGGTCTGTGTGGGGTGGGACGTGAAGCAGGGTGGTCTGTGTGGGGTGGGACGTGAAGCAGGGTGGGACATGAGCAGGGTGGTCTGTGTGGGGTGGGACGTGAAGCAGGGTGGGACGTGATATCAGGGTGGTCTGTGTGGGGTGGGACGTGAAGCAGGGTGGTCTGTGGGGGGGTGGACGTGAAGCAGGGTGGTCTGTGTGGGGTGTGGAGGCAGGGTGGGGGCGTGAAGCAGGGTGGGGTTTTGGGTGAAGCAGGGCGGGACGTGAAGGGGCAGGGGGGGGTGTAAAAGCAGGGTGGGGTGTGAAGCAGGGTGGTCTGTGTGGGGTGGGGAGCAGGGTGGGGGGAGCAGGGTGGTTGTGTGGGGTGTGAAGCAGGGTGGGGTTTGTGGAGCAGGGTGGTATGTGTGGGACGTGAAGCAGGGTGGTCTGTGTGGGGTGTGAAGCAGGGTGGTCTGTGTGGGGTGTGAAGCAGGGTGGTCTGTGTGGGGTGTGAAGCAGGGTGGTCTGTTTAGGGTGGGAAGCAGGGTGGTCTGTGTGTGGGGTGTGAAGCAGGGCAGTCTGGGTGTGACGTGAGGCAGGGTGGTCTCTGTGGGGTGTGAAGTGAAAGCAGGGTGGGGTGTGACGTGAAGCAGGGTGGTCTGTGTGGGGTGTGACGTGAAGCAGGGTGGTCTGTGTGGGACGTGAAGCAGGGTGGTCTGTGTGGGGCGTGAAGCAGGGTGGTGTGTGTGGGGTGGGAAGCAGGGTGGTCTGGGTGGGGTGGGGTGGGAAGCAGGTGGTCTGTGTGGGGTGGGTGTGAAGCAGGGTGTGGTGTGGAGCAGGGTGGCCTGTGTGGGACGTGAAGCAGGGTGGCCTGTGTGGGACGTGAAGCAGGGTGGCCTGTGTGGGGCGTGAAGCAGGGTGGCCTGTGTGGGGGCGTGACGTGAAGCAGGGTGGTCTGTGTGGGGCGTGACGTGAAGCAGGGTGGTCTGTGTGGGGCGGGACGTGAAGCAGGGTGGTCTGTGTGGGACGTGAAGCAGGGTGGTCTGTGTGGGGCGTGAAGCAGGGTGGTGTGTGTGGGGTGGGAAGCAGGGTGGTCTGTGTGGGACGTGAAGCAGGGTGGTCTGTGTGGGACGTGAAGCAGGGTGGTCTGTGTGGGGCGTGAAGCAGGGTGGTCTGTGTGGGACGTGAAGCAGGGTGGTCTGTGTGGGGCGGGACGTGAAGCAGGGTGGCCTGTGTGGGATGTGAAGCAGGGTGGCCTGTGTGGGACGTGAAGCAGGGTGCTGTCTGTCTGTCTGTTGTTCTTGGAGGAAGAAGGGGGTTTAAATGCAGCCTCAAGGCGTATTTATTTCAAACCTAAGATTTTTCCCTTCCTGTTTCATCTCAGACCTGTCTCCACCTTCAAACAGCCGATATTTCATCACCTTGCCCCAAAGGGTGGGGGGGGTATGTGTGCATTCGCACACGGGACCTCGGTTTATAGTCTCATCCGAAGGACTTTTTGGGGAGAGTGGAGTCTGCACTGATGTTAACTCCAGGGGAAAATATCCCCTTGCACGGGAATTGAACCTGGGTCATCAGATTGTGAGCGCAATGTTCTAACCACTAGGCTATCCCATCCCGTGTGTGTGTGTGTACATTTGAATTTGTGAAGCTATTTTGTTATTGTTTGCATGACTTTTTAAGAACAGGTTGAATGGAAGTGCTTTGATTTGTCTTTGCAAGATATAGTGCTATATAAATTCCATTTATTAGTATTATTTTGTTTGTTTGTAGGTCAGCCTTAGGTCAAGTCCAGGGGGTGGTGGTGGTGATGATAGTATTTTTGAGGAATTCTTTGTCTGAATCAATTTTAAGTCATGATTGGGAGAGTGGGATAGCCTTGTGGTTTAGAGTGTTGAGCTCATGATCTGATGGCTCCAGTTTAAGCTACCACCACCGAGATGCTCATTCGAGGGTATTTTTCCCTGGAGTTAACATCATTACTGATGTCAGTTCCCCCAACACTTACAGATCTAGTAAATGGCTGATAAATGAACATGTCTGGAATTACTGCATTTAATGCATAGCACAAGCTTTTTCACTCATTTTTGTTAAGTTCCGGATGAGAGTATAAATCACGATCCTGTGTACAAACACACGCAGAACGTCTTGCGCACGCATTAAAATCTGTTCCGCCTTTTGGAAGAGTAGCTCATTGAATACCAGTAGGAAAAGATAAGAAAACGTTTGTGTTTTTTTTATTTTTTATAAAAGAACAACAACAGGTTTTGTGTTTACACATCATCATCTCCAAAGTTGGATTGCGGTTACCTAACTGGTGGGTAAATGGTCACATATGCAAAATTTCACCGTTGAACCCATGGGATTGAAGTCCAGCGGTCCTGACCGCTCGGCTGTAGCATCCCTCATACTTTCCTCACAGTTCTGTCAGTCAGTGTCCCCCACTTTCAGCTACTCTCAACTACTCTCCATTCCATCCCATCCCAGCCCAGCTGGTGCTAATTGATAGCAGAAACTGACCACACTTGGGACTAGGTAAAAGAAAGGGGCACACTGATTTTGGTACTGGGCCATGAACCTTTGGCTGAGTTATGCTGGATTTGTGTCCTGAATGATGTTTAGTACTCTGTAGTACAACCAGCACTCGGTGGTGAGTCGTTTTTATAAGAGAGAGAGAGAGAGAGAGAGAATGTGAGAAGTGTGGTTCTATGCAGAAAAACTTGTGTGAAGTGCCCATTTGTATCAGAAGGAAAAAAAAACAAGAAAAAGAATTAGGAAATGCTGCTAGCTGTGGCATCCCTCACACCGATCTTTCTGCTTTCAGGCTGAGTGAGAGTCGACAGGAGAACAGCGCTCTGAAGCAGGCCAAACAGAAACTGGAATCTCAGAGGTAAGAGGAGTGGTGTGAGTGGTATGCACCTAAGAGTCACAGATAAGAGTTTCTCTGTCAAGGTGACACTGCAGGTGGACTTTTTGGTATATTTTATGCAGCACCTGGTGATAAGTCATCTTTGTAAAAGAGAGTGAGAGAGAGAGATCAAATAAATATGCATATTTCTTCTTCTTTCTTCTTCCTTTTTGTCATGTTTCTCCCAGGGGAGGTTTGACATTGATGAGCCTTCTCCACTCTCTCTGTTTTGAGCCTCCTCCTTATTTATGCCCCTTTCTCTAAGATCATCTGCAGAGAATGTGAGAAGTGAGAAATATGCATATTTGATCTTCTGTATGTGTATATATACACATGAAGGGAATTAAAGCACAGGCATTTGAAGTTGATGTGGAAGGTTGTAAAAATCCCCACCCTTGATTCACCAGACACCACTGAGATTCAAACCCACGACTTCATAGACCCATGGTATTGAAGTCAAATGATATTATTCGCTCGGCTATAGCATCCATCAAACCCTGTTTTAATCCTTATATAGTTGCACAATTTTGCTCTGAGATTTAAAAAAAACTGACATAGTGGCAGCCCCAGTATGGCCTTCGTGGTTGGCATTGCTATAAACAACAAGATTGGATTGGTGTGTTTGTGTGTGTGCATGCATGTAAGAGATGCTTTGCTCACTGACTCGTGTTGTCTCACTGAAGGAGGGGGGTGTATGGTATTGTCCCAACAGACTGGAGGTGCTGAACAAACTGCAGGTTATCATGCAGTCCCAGTGGAACGAAGCCGTGTCCTTACTGGTCACCACACCGCAGCGCAAGGTCTGTATCTGTCTGTATGTCATGGTATTGATTTTTTTTTTTTGGGGGGGGGGGGGGGGGGTTGTTTGTTTTGTTTTTTGTAGTGTTTCCTCTTCTGTGATGTTGATGTCCTGCTGTTCTCACAGCACTCATTCCGATCTCACTGCCCACACAGCTGTCAGTTTCCCCCACTTTAAGCTCCTCTCAGCTGCTGTCCATCCCATCCCAGCTGGTGCTGATTATGTATGTTAGTCCGTCGTTTTCGACGATGAGGCAGAGGAGGCAGCTGCTGTTTTGGAAATTGGGCAGAAATTTGATTATAGTGGAGGTGCCTTGCCCACAGTACATCCCCACTCTCTCGGCCAAGTGGGGATAAGGACAGTCAGCGTTGGAGATGTTCTCCAAAAGCCAACCAGCCCCCAGGGCTGCAGCACATAAGGACTGTGCGAATCAAGCCTCCTAGTCAGAGAGTCATAGTCAGTCACTAAATTAAGCTGTTAAGTGAAATTCCATGAGTGGAAAATCCACTGGTCATACAGCCTCTCACTTTGCTGTTGCCCCCAGCATCAATGGTTTAATCAAGAACTGTGATAAACCCCAGGCGCTGACGGCTAGTTATAGCAGTAAACTGACCGCACTAGGACTTGGTAAATGGAAGGGGCAGGCTAGTTTTAGCACTGGGCCCTTGACCCTGGACTGAGTTATGCTGGATTTGCATGCTGTGCCCAGCTGTACTCAGGAGTGTTGTTGTGTTCTATTGCCCAGGGCCAGAGGTCAGTCGATCCCACCGGCACAACTGGCCTACTCAATTGCTTGTGACATGTGTTCAATATGTTCTGCTTGTGTTTGCAAGTGGGGCTTCAGTTTATTGTCTCATCTGAAGGACTTTTAGGGGAGAGTGATCAGTACTGACGGTGACTTCAGGGGAAAAATCCCGTTGAAGGGGTGATTTAGAAGGTGTGCCTCATAATGTAAAACACATGAAATGCAGTACTTAGTCATATTGACGATTAACATGAATGCCGTTTACACTACACACAACATGATGTGGATGAAGGGATTGGTCAGGCCTGGGGACTTGTCGATGTTGTGAGTCAAGTCAGGTCAAGTCAAAGTCAAAGATACTTCAAGCATCCTGTGAAGGGCAGTTGCGACACTGACATGCACGTCACTGATAGGAACCAGAATCTCAGAAAAGACACAAGAAAGCTGTGTTTCATATGTGTTTTTGTAAACATTCCAAGATAGCTTCAAATAAAAAATCACACACACTCATACGTACGCATGCACACACACACGCACACCGCACCCATGCACCACTCGCACACACAGACACACAGCGATGTAGGTATGTAATGTAGTAGAAACCATGGGCTAGAAATGACAAAATAATATCAATATATAAACACACACACGCACGCATGACGCAGCGCAACACACCACACACACACACACACACACAGAAACCCTGGACTAGAATGACAAAATACTCCTATAAACCACACAACACAACACACACCACCTCCTTTCCCAAACCAACGTAGACATGCAATATAATAGAAACCACAGATTAGAAAAGACAAAAATAATGACAATAAATGTATACGCACACATAAACTCACCAGTGTAACCCATTGCGGCAGACGCTGAACACGTCGCTATCCTCTTCACTGGGCGGCAGTATGATGGCGGGGGGAGGAGGGGGGATGATGGGCCAGATGACCAGCTCCTCCTCCACCGCTGCCCCCCCACCCTCCTCCTCCCTCCTCCACTGCCGCCCCTCACTTCAACATCTCCTCGGGGGGTCAGACCACATCCACTGTGCTGCACAGCGCTGCAGGCAACAGCCGCTCCACTGCTGCTGCTGCTGCTGCCAGGTCAGTGCACTGTGAGCGTGTGTCTGTGGGGCGAGGAAAGGGGAGCTGTGGTTTGTTTGTTCGGGTTTTTTTTTTTTCCCTTTCCTCAGTTAATTCACGTTTCCCTTGTGGACTTTGTTGGTGCCATTAAGGTAAAAGGGTTGGATTGGGGGATGCTCCTCCCTGCACAACTGCCTAGAGTGTGAGGATCTCTGAAACGTCTGCCCTACGACCTTATGGTTTGGATCTCTTTACTTTCCTTACCTCAGGTTGTGTTCCAGCGTTCCCCAGTTGTGAGACTTTGTTGCATGCCCACCATTAAGGTAGAGGTGTTCTTGACTTTGGGGATGATGTCTTACTTAACACGACACTAGTGAGTGTGTGTGCGTTTTAAAATCTTGTCGTCCGTTCCTGCTGGCATGCAATGGCATGCTCTTCTAAAAGGAGCAACAGGTTTTAACCCTCTTGCATTTGGATTCTCTGAACACATTGCCCTTAGATTTCGCATTCTTTCATTACTTTGGGCCTAAAATCGGGTAGGTGTAAACCGTGATTCATTTGTACAGTGTTTGAATGTTTACAAGAACGAATCTCGGCAGGTGGCTTTATAAGACAACATTCTATAACTTGTACTGTTATATTTTTTGTGTCTGGGAAGGGACGGAAAACTACTGTGTGTAAATCCCGGGTTGGGATTAAGGGGGGAATAATTTAATCTTGGCTAATCCTGGGTCGGGACTAAGAGGGTTAACGTGATTGCAAGATGTTCGCCATGTGTCCCAATATGAGACCTTAATTCATCGTGTCATCCAAAAGACTTCAGGGGAGTGGAGTTGGTACTGATATTAATATCAATAATAATGATAATGATCTTTGGAATTTGTATTGCGTTGAATCTTGTAAAGCAAACAAATCAAAGCGCTTGCATTCAAAACATTCACATGCGTGCAACTGTTCACAAAAATTAACAGATTTTGGATTTTCACTCATGAACTCCAGGGGAAAAAAATCCCCTTGAATAGGCGTCTTGGTGGTGGCTTGAATCCGTGCTGTCAGATCGCACGCTGAGCATTCTACTCTGCTCACCTGGTGAGAGATTGAAAATGTCCTGATTTGTGGAGAGCAGTGCTTATGTTTGGGGGCTGGGCAGTAAGGAGAGAAGGTGGCATGCAGAAAGTGCTTTAAATTTGGCAAAGACAGTTAGCCGTAGTGTCTACAAAAGTTGATTGTGATTGTATTGTTTATAGCAACTTGAAAGGGCCTTAGATGGTGGCAGTATACATGAAATACTATGGGGATTCCACTCTGTATAGGTCTTATATTCACCGCTACATAAATTCCATACATTATTATTATTAATGTTGGAATGCTACACTCCACATTTTGGTGTTCTAAAGATTGGTGTCATTGTAATGTAGCTACACTCCCCATTTTGGTGTTTTACAGATTGGTGTCATTATAATGTAGTCTTAGAAATGCATGTTAGTTTGTTGTGTATGAGAGTTGAATTATCATTTTATCTAACGGGCTTTCTACGTTTCGCTATTGTGTGGTTGAGGATGGGTCATTGACTGCCTGTAAAGCCCAGATGAAGTGTATGTCAGTGATACTGTATCTAGACACATTTTGACTTAAAGTCAACATAGAGGGTGGCTTGGGGTCCATCATCTTTTTGTCCCCATCATTCCCCTGCTAGAGCTCTGAGGTTCACCAATGGTAAGATTTTGTGTATGTGACTGTTTTTACCCATCGTTAACCCTCTGCTTGCTGTATAGACTTGGTAAATAGAACTATGAAGGAAAAAAAGAAGAAAAAAAAGGACCATGGCAAGGGGAATAAATCTGCAACACATGCACACCCACAAAACTTGTGTTGGTGTGTGTTGATCTGTGTTGATTGTGATGTATGTTGATGTGGGGTATATTTGTTGATCTGTGTTAATCTGTGTTGATGTGATGTGTGTTAATATGAATTGATATGTGTTGATGTGTGTTAATATGAATTGATATGTGTTGTGTGTTAATGAGTTGATATGTGTTGATGTGTGTTAATATGTGTTTATATGTGTTGCAGTCATTCAGGACAACAAGGCCGGTCTGGGCAGTCCTCTCCCCTCAACAATTTGTCAGGTGGGAAATCTAAACGTCTGCTGTATATCTTAAAAAGGAAAATAAAATTTAAAGCATGTGGGTGTGTGTGTTAGAAAGAAGGTTCCCCCCCCTTCCCCCCTGTGAGGATACCAGGGACCTGTCAGTATAAACAGCATCCCTGCCTTCTGGAAACTCTGCTAGGAATCTTTTCTATCCTTCTCCTTCTTTCTGCCTCCTCCTTTTTCTCCCTGTCACCTCTTTCTTGTGTATTTTTCTGCCTTCTTGGTCTTCTTCTTGGTCCATTCTCCTGCCTTTCTTAACAGTTCTCTCCCACGCCGAAGTTGGATGCACTAGGTCTGACTTGTCAGGCGCTTAACGGCAGCGCAATGCATTTTTGCTCATATGACAGACAAGAAGAAGACAAAGAAGATAAACACAGTGTGTGTGTGTTGTGTTAGAAAGAAGGTTTTAGAATGTGTATATTGACTTGTGATATATTTGATTCACTTGCAGCGCACAACGTATTTAAAACACTGAGAAATGAATTTTCCGTTTTGTTTGTTTTTTCTTTTCGACTATTTCTTTGTTGGTTTTTTTAAAATTTCTTTGATAGACAGCGCTATCTTGTCCTGAGTTGACCCTTTTGGTTGTATCAAAATACAATTAACGACAGTAGAATTGGTTATTTTACAGTGATGCCTGTGTGTAAGGCAACTTTGCATCGCTGCTCACAGCTGTGTCAGTTTCCCCCTCTTTCAGCTCCTATCCATCCCATCCCAGCTGGTGCTAATTACAACAGAAACTGACCGCACCGGACATGGTAAAAAAAAAAGGAAAGGGGGCACAGTAATTTTACCTTTTCGCCCTAGACCCTTCACTGAGGAATACTGGATGTACGCGCTGTGTGCTGTAATAATAATAATAATAATAATGTATGGAATTTATACAGCGCTGAATCTTGTAAGTAAGTAAAAGTAAAGGATTCCCGTAACCTATAAGGTCGTAGGGGAGCGAGGCGTCAGAGACCTCACTTCTCTAGGGGCCAGCATATTGAGGGCAGCGCCCATCTCCTCTCCCTCGCTGCTTTACCTTCCCTGACCCTAAAGAGGGCAGGTACCCATTTACAGCTGGGTGAACTGGGGGAGCTGTACTGAAGCCAAGGTGTGCAAACGGTCACCCATCCAACTGGTAACCACGCTCGACGCTGCTTAACTTGGCTGGGGGAAAGCGAGTGCTCCGACCACTGAGCTATCCCGTCCCCTGAATCTTGTAAAGCAACAAATAAAAGCGCTCAGATGACAATTTAAAAAAAAAAAAATTTTAATATTGAGGATAATGGAATAAGCACTCACGTACCTCTGCAGGTTCCCAGTCGTCTCACTCCTCACCCCCCAGCCCTGCACACCCCAGAGGAGGAGGAGGAGGAGGAGGCAGAAGCCAGGGGGGGGCACTCCAGAAAGAGAGCAGGGCAGGAGAGCCGCCCTCCTCCTCCTCCTCCCCCCCCTCCTTCTCCTTCTCTGCAGAAACTGGGGTGTCCCTGCAGGACCTGACCGCTCTGCTCTCCGAGGGCCGCTACCTGCCCCCAGCCATGGCCTCCTCCATCCACGGGGTCACCCACCACGCCGGCCTCGTCATCAACCCCCACCACCACCCCCACCCCCACTCCCCCCACCCTCCCCACCCTCCCTCCCACCCCAGCCAGACATTGAGACACCCGCCCTCAGAGTCGCAGGCCTTTATGATACGGCCGCCCCAACAGTCGTCGCGGCCGCCGGCCGGCTCCGACTTCAGTTTCCTGTCGGACGTTTCCCAGGGCGATGGATCGTCAGCGCTGGGGCGGGAGGACGGCAGGGGCGGGGGGAGGGGTCCGCTAGGTGGGGAGCCCTTGGCGGGGCGGGAGCGTGAGCTGAGCGGTGACGGCCATAGGTTGCCGCAGAGCTTTGCTGTGCAGGACCGGGGACTGGAGCTGAGGGACTTGGAGGTGGACTCTCAGTGCAGGGGTGGGGGTGGGGGTGGTGGGGGCTTTGTGAGGGTGGTGGGGGGGGCGGCTGGTAGCAGGGAGGAGGAGGTCAGCTCCCTCAGTTCTGGTGAGTCTGCTGGTTGTGAGGGGCTGAGTGTGTGTGTGTGTGGATTGGTGTGATGTGTGTGTGGATTGGTGGGGTGTGGTGTGTGGGGTGGGGGGGGTGTGGATTGGTGTGATGTGGTGTGTGTGTGGATTGGTGGTGTGTGGGTGGGGGGGGTGGATTGGTGTGATGTGTGTGTGGATTGGTGTGATGTGGTGTGGATTGGTGTGGTGGGTGGGGGTGTGGATTGGTGTGATGTGTGTGTGGATTGGTTGTGATGTGGTGTGTGGATTGGTGTGATGTGTGTGTGGATCGGTTTGATGTGTGTGTGTGTGGATTGGTGTGATGTGGTGTGTGGATTGGTGTGGTGTGTGTGTGGATTGGTGTGGTGTGGATTGGTGTGATGTGTGTGTGGATTGGTGTGATGTGGGGTGTGTGGATTGGTGTGATGTAGGGGGTGGATTGGCTTAATGTATGTGTGTGGATTGGTTTAATGTGTATGATGTGGTGTGTGTGGATTGGTTTAATGTGTATGATGTGGTGTGTGTGGATTGGTTTAATGTGGTGTGATGTGTGATTGGTTTAGTGTGATGTGGTGTGATGTGTGGATTGGTTTAGTGTGATGTGGTGTGTGTGTGTGGATTGGTTTGATGTGGTCTGTGTGTGTGATTGGTTTGATGTGTGTGTGGATCGGTTTGATGTGGTGGATTGGTTTTGATGTGTGTGTGGATCGGTTTGATGTGGTGGATTGGTTTGATGTGTGTGTGTGTGTGTGTGGATGTGTGTGATGTGGTGTGTGGGGGGATTGGTTTGATGTGTGTGTGTGTGGATTGGTGTGATGCGGTGTGTGTGTGGATCGGTTTGATGTGTGTGTGTGGATTGGTTTAATGATGTGGTGTGTATGGATCGGTTTGATGTGGTGTTGTGGATTGGTTTGATGCAGTGTGTGGTGGATTGGTTTGATGTGGTGTGTGTGGATTGGTGTGATGCGGTGTGTGTGTGGATCGGTTTGATGTGTGTGTGTGGATCGGTTTGATGTGGTGTGTGGGGATTGATTTGATGTAGTGTGTGTGGTGTGTGTGTGGATTGGTTTGATTAGTGTGTGTGGATTGGTTTGATGTGGTCTCTGTGGATTGGTTTAATGTGATGTATCTGTGTTGGGTTTAATGCTGTGTATGATTGGTTTAATGTGGTGTATGTGGATGCTCCTTTTTTCGAACCCAGAACCTCACACGGTTTACTTGTTAGACAGGTGACCGTCTTAAACCATCCTGCCACCTTCCTTCTTGGAAAGGATATATTATATAAAATTATCAACTTGGCTGTGTTAAAGTTTGAGTTATGGTTTATTGCTGTAGTTATGTGTGTGTGCTGTGTTAAGTTTTGAGTTATGGTTTACTGCTGTAGTTATGTGTATGTGCTGTGGAGTAGTTCTTGACAACACACTCTCTATGAAAAAATTCATCACCCAGACCTGCCAGTCTTGCTACTATCAATTACGGCGCATAAGCGCGATTCGCAAGTATCTGTCCACTGATGCAACTTCCAAGCTTGTCACATCTCTCATTCTTTCACGTTTAGACTACTGTAATTCTCTTTTGGCTGGCCTACCAGCATCATCTATCCACTCTCTTCAACGCATACAAAACTCTGCAGCTCGACTGGTCCTAAGAAAGAAAAAATCTGAACACATCACTCCTCTTCTGCGATCTCTTCACTGGCTGCCTGTCTCACAAAGACTGGAGTATAAAATCAATACCCTCTGTTTCAAATGTCTCCACAAATCTGCACCCTCTTATCTCTGTAACTGTCTTCACCTGTACACTCCATCCCGTTCCCTTCGTTCAGCCGCAGATACTTTGTGCTTTCGAACACCCAGATTCAAACAAACCACTGTTGGCCGTCGCTCCTTCTCTGTTTCTGGTCCATCCACCTGGAATGACCTCCCTCTTTCACTTTGTCAAAAGCCTTCTCTTGATTCCTTCAAATCCAGCCTCAAAACACACTTATTTCCTACCTGAGACTTTCCCCCCACATATCTGTCCCTAATTTTCAACAGCATCTTTCACCTTCTAAGTGTTGTTCCGTGTGTGTGTGTGTGCATGCGTGCGTGCGTGCGTGCGCGCGCACGTGTGCGTGCATAGTGCGCGCGCATGGATTTGAAATCTGTTGCTCATTATGTTTAAGGAGAGTTGCATGCCTGTAAATGATTGAGTGCAAGTGCTTCGATTTGTTTGTTTTTTACAAGATTCAGCGCTATATAAATTTCATATATTATTATTATTATTATGTGCTGTGTTTAAGTTTGAGTCATGGTTTACTGCTGTAGTTATGTGTGTGTGCTGTGTTTAAGTTTTGAGTCATAGTTTACTGCTGTAGTCATGTGTGTGTGTGCTGTGTTAAGTTCTGAGTCATGGTTTACTGCTGTAGTTATGTGTGTGCTGTGTTAACCCATAGCACCCTGAGGTCACCCAGTACTTTGTCACATAATTCAGGACTGTCATGGGAAGTAATTTTGACAACTTTCAATAGTCACTACACAAAAAGAATGATTAAATATATTTATGCTATCTTTTACTGCAAGAAATATTATTTCCTGCATTCTGTATTAAATAAAGTACACACTGGGCCAGGAAATTTATGCATTCATGCAGTTGTTTACAAAAAAAACCCCCAAAATCATGATACCTTATCACTTTTTGCTATTGGTATGGCAATCACGATCTCTTCTACTAAACTTGTAAACAACAGCTTGTAGGCCACTCTGCCCCATCTGCTTGATCAGTCTTAACAATATTCCAGTGGAAAAAGCCTTTAAATCTGCTCTATGGGCGTCCAAATCCTCTCTCAGCACACATCCCAACCATTGCCCATAACAAAATTTATTTAGCAAACTTTGAAAATTCATAATTTGCTCAAAACCCCACTGATTTGGACACAGTAAAGTGCAAACAACATGGCTGCTTCTTGTTCAGGCAAAGCAGCAACTCTCACGAGAATCTCGTTTATGTAAACAACAATGGTGGTGCCCATAGTAAGCACATATTTGAGGGCGTTATTGGGCGTTTGCAGGAAAACTGGGTCTATTTTTACCAGGGCGTTTGTGGGCGGTTGCAGTGGTGTTGGGTTAAGTTTGAGTCATGGTTTGCAGCTGTAGTTATATGTGTGTGCTGTGTTAAGTTTGAGTCATAGTTTACTGCTGTAGTTATGTGTGTGTGCTGTGTTAAGTTTTGAGTCATGGTTTAAAGCTGTAGTTATACATGTGCGCTGTGTACAATGTAATGATGAATTGTGGCTGTGTGTTGGTGTGGCAGCGTACCCTCCCTCCATGTCGCCCCCGGTGAAGCAAGGTCGTGACGGGGAGCAGGACTCTGTGGATGGCGGGGGCGTGCTGCACGAGACAGATCAGTGAGTTCTGCCCTCCGTCAGGCTGTGGGTTTTTTATTCTTTCTTTTATATATCGAGGATAATGGAATAAGCACTTATGTGCTTTTTTTATATCCAGTCCCCGTGTGTATGTGGTTTTTTTGTAAATTCTGTCGTCTGTTCTCCCCCGGTCCACAATGGCCTACTCTTACGAAAAGCGGAACAGGATTTAACGTGTGCGCTAGATGTTCTGCCGTGCGTTCACACATGGGGGCCTCGGTTTATAGTCTCATCCGGATGAAGGACTTTTGGGGAGAGTGGAGTCTTGCACTGATGTTAATTCCGGGGTTAAATATCCCCCTTGAACGGGAATCGAACCTGGGTGTTCAGTATATGTGAGGCTCCACCACAAAATGAGTCTAGTCGCTTTGCACCTGACCCACTTTTCCCGCTAGGAGTCATTTTAGGCAGGTGGGGGTCAGGTTGTCGAATTTGAGATTTGGATTGATACTAAAACTATAGCCTGCCTTCTACCTTGCACTGAAGTATCAAGGTGTAGTTTTGCTTGCTTTTGAGTTAAAAAGACCCCAGCCTTTATTCTGACTGCCTACTACGATGCAAAACTTGGCAATTTCTCATTTTTGTCACTTCTTGCAGTCTATCATTTCAATTTGTAATAACTGTTGTCTGATTTTCAGTCTGTTTTTTTGTATTGAATAGCCTTTTCTTTGCAGATTAACAATATAGAAACAACTTAAAATTGACCTCCAGTACAATGCGACTCGTTTATGTGGTGGAGCGTCAATATACATTGTGTGTGTGTGTGCACTTTGTGTATGTGGAGGTGTGTGTGTGTGTGTGTGTTCGTTTTAACGTCTATCCACTAAAAAGTTATGTTAGGTAATGGGGAGGGGAAAGAGATGAAAAGTTAATGTCAGTAGGTAGCAGCAGTAAAGAATGATTATGCAGTTATGGCTTTTTCTCCTTTGGAAATAAAAATCTTATCAAAAGAAACATGATACCAAACAAACAAAAGTTGATATCTGAAATAGTTTTCAAAATATGGCACTTTGAATTTTGATGCTACACTTTGAATTTTGATGCTACTGTGAAGTGCATACAAAACGTATAATCGGCCAACTTTGTGCTGATCATATTTCTTTCAAATAAACAAGGCACACACTCTAAACATCATAGCATCTCTTTCATTTACTACACAGAATATGAAAACCAAAAACAGGTTCCCTTGAATGGGTGTCTCGGTGGTGGTTCAAATTTAGGCTCAATCCCAGGCCATCAAACCACAAGCACAACAGTCTAACCACTGTGACATCCAAAACCATGGTTTGGGGAATTTGTCCATGACTGACACTTTATTTATTTAAAAAAAAATTATTTTGAGGATAATGGAATAAGCACTTATGTTCTTTTTTTACATCCACTCCGTGTGTGTATACAGTTTTGCAAATTTTGTCGTCTGTTTCCACCTGCACACAATGGCCCACTCTTCCAAAAAGTGGTGTTCATGCTTTATAATTGTCCCGCAGCATCTCTTTTCAGACAACAGATTTTGTTTTCAAAACACATGGGTTAATTGTGTTGCTGTTTCATTTGTGTGTGTGTAAGGTGGTTTAGATAAATGTGTGTGTGTGTGTGTTACAGGTTAAACAGTAGTTACCGGGAAATTTCCCGACAGTTGGAAGAACATCAGTCGAGGCAGCGAGAGCTTCAACACTACATCAAAATGGTGAGGTGTGATGAAAGCCTGGATGTAGTCCTTTTCTGTTCTGTTGTCTTTCTGTGCTTCCTTCATATGGCATACAATATCTAGGGGCTTTTTTGTGTGTAATTAGATCCTTGTCTGTGTGTTGTGTGTGTGTGTAATTGTGTGTGTGTTTGTGTACATGCATGGATGCCATTGTGTGTGTGTGTGTCTATGTGACAGTGACATCATAGTGTGCAATGCCTTGTTCACAGTACAGCATAGTGTATTGTTCCTTAAGCATAGTGTTGTTCTTCAATTTAACGTCTATTCATATTAAGTGATATTAAACACAAAAAGGCAAACAATTCAGAAAAAAAGGGTTAAGGAACTGTCTAACTACTGTAACTATAATACAATGAAAGAAATGAATTTACCTTATGAATAACTATAGCTAATTAAACTACAAAAGATCAAAAGATACACATCATGTATTCCATGCCAAAAGAACACTGGGAAAAAAGATAACAATTTTGAAAACTATACCATGGTGGGTAGAATACCTATGCTTCAAATCAATAAATGACATACTTACTTGTGCTATAGCAAATTACTAACACAGCTCTCTTTCAACAGCAAAGCAGTTTCACAGAGCAATGTAGAGTTATTCAAAACCTTATGCAAAGATCTCTCACGAATGGTGGGCAGCTGCTTTTTTAACATTTGGCATTCGAAAAGAATATGAATGTTTGAGATTGCCCCACCCACACACCACACACGAAAGCATAGTCAGTGTGTTGTGCCTTGTTGTGCAGCTGTTGGACAAGCCCCCAGGGGAGGGCAGCGATCAGCCAGAGAGAGACAGCGTCACGGACCCCGATGTCATGGACATCTCCTTCAGCTCAGGTCTGTAGAGCACACCCACAGTCACTGTAGCCGAGTGGTTAGGACCGTTCCCCTTCAGCCCTGTAGGTCTGTGACATCGTTGGTTTGAATCTCTGCCCCAGCGTCTAGTGAATTAAGGATGGGGATTTTTACAATCTCCCGGATCAGGTCAAAAGTGCAGACTTGCCAGTGCTGTTGCTCCCTTTGTGTGTATAATACATACACATGCAGATGATGAGATATTCACACCTCAGATTCTGTAATTCATGTCTGCGTTGGTGGGTTACGAAAACATGAACATAACCCAGCATGCATACTGTACAAAAATTGAGCTACTCTGAAGTTGGATTGTGTTGTTGGCTGAGGCCAGCGTGCAGACCTCCTGCAGAGTTACAGGCACAAGGGAAGGAAGACCAGGCACCACACACCCTACTTGGTAAGGGAACACAGAGAAGAGAAGGGATTGTTCACCTCACTCAGTCATCCTCAATATAAAAGAATAAATAAAATAAAAAATGGCAGATTTCTCTGCAAGAAATACAGGCTTTCCTCTCTCTCTCTCTGTCTCTCTCTGTCTGTCTATCTCTCTCTCTCTCTCTCTCTCTCTCTCTCTCTCTCTCTCCTCTCTCTCTCTCTCTCTCCTCTCTCTCTCTCTCTCTCTCTCTGGGGTGCCACCTTTATTTTGGGGGGGATAGATTTTTGTTAATGTCTGCTTGTGTATGTATTTCCCTATGAGGGTGACTTTACCTAAAGAATTTTACCAGCGACAACTCTCTTCATGCCTCTGTAGAGGCCTGCTGTTGATAAAAGAGGTCCTGTGGAAAATAAAAAGGCCCTGTGGTTGATAAAGAGGTGGCGTGGTTGATAAAAAGGCCCTGTGGTTGATAAAGAGACCCTGTGGTTGATTAAAAAAGGCCCTGTGGTTGATAAAGAGACCCTGTGGTTGATAAAGAGGCCCTGTGGTTGATAGAGAGGCCCTCTGGTTGATAAAAAAAAAAAAGGCCCTGTGGTTGATAAAGAGGCCCTGTGGTTGATAGAGAGGCCCTCTGGTTGATAAAAAGGCCCTGTGGTTGATAAAAAGGCCCTGTGGTTGATAGAGAGGCCCTGTGGTTGATAAAAAGGCCCTGTGGTTGATAGAGAGGCCCTGTGGTTGATAAAAAAAATTTAAAAAAAGGCCCTGTGGTTAATAAAGAGACCCTGTGGTTGATAAAGAGGCCCTGTGGTTGACAGAGAGGCCCTGTGGTTGATAGAGAGGCCCTGTATTTGATACAGAGAACGTGTGGTTGATACAGAGAACATGTGGTTGATACAGAGAACATGTGGTTGATAGAGAGGCCCTGTGGTTGATAGAGAGGCCCTGTGGTTGATAGAGAGGCCCTGTAGTTAATAAAAAGGCCCTGTGGTTGATAAAGAGGCCCAGTGTTTGATAGAAAGTGTGGTTGACAAAGAGGCGGTGTGGTTGACAAAGAGGCGGTGTGGTTGACAAAGAGGCGGTGTGTTGACAAAGAGGCGGTGTTGTTGACAAAGAGGCGGGTGTTGTTGACAAAGAGGCGGTGTGGTGTTGACAAAGAGGCGGTGTGGTGTTGACAAAGAGGCGGTGTGGTGTTGACAAAGAGACGGTGTGGTGTTGACAAAGAGGTGGTAAGGTTGACAACGAGGTGGTGTTGTTGACAAAGAGGCGGTGTGGTGTTGACAAAGAGGCGGTGTGTTGTTGACAAAGAGGCGGTGTGGTGTTGCAGTGGTGGCAGACCTGGGTCTGACAGAAATGTTGCAGGCAGCCCAGGTCAACTCGGAGCTTCAGCGACTGCAGCAGCTGAGAGACAGACAGGTCAGTCAGTGCATGGGAGTTTCTTTACATGCAATCTGTGCTTGTGTGTGTGTGTCCATGTGTGTCTGTATGCGTGTGTGTGCATGTGCATATATATGTGTGTGGGCATGTGTGTGTGTGCGCATGTGTGTGTGCGCGTTCGTCTGTGTCTGTGTGTGTGTATGTATGTGTGTGTGTGCATGTGCATATATAGGTGTGTGGGCGTGTGTGTCTGTATGCGTGTGTGTGCATGTGCATATATAGGTGTGTGGGCGTGTGTGTGTGTGCGCGCATGTGTGTGTGCGCGTGTGTGTGCATGTGCATATATAGGTGTGTGGGCGTGTAAGTGTGTGCGCGCATGTGTGTGTGTGTGCATTCGTCTGTGTGAGTTTTCTTTAATTTAACGTCTGTTCACTCAAGGTGATATTAGACCAAAGATAAAGAGTTATAATATATAGAGAACATGTGTGTGTGTGTGTGCATGCGTGCGTGCGTGTGTGTGTGTGTTTACCTATTAGTGCCTGTGCACAAGATAAAAGAAAAAAACAAACAAAGAAATTATGGGAGGGAGGAGGGGGGGGTGGGGGTGCAGGCATTGAACAGCTTAAACTGCAGCAAGAATAATTACAAAAGTTTGCCAACAGGGCTTCTAACTAAACAACTAACTATCTCCAACATAATCACATTATCGGCCAAAAATTGTTCAAATGTGTGAGTGTATGTATGTGTGTGTGTGTGTGTGAGCGCCATGTCAGGACACAGTATACAACGTACATCAGAAAGAAGAAAAAAAAGACACCTCAGCAGTAATAATTTCTAAAATGAAAGTAATGTCGACAATGACAACAGACAACGACGACAGATCAGCAATCCCAGTCGGCTCGCCCCAAACGCGCGCAGGGGAAACCGTCACAGAGCCGCCATCATCACTCCTCCTCCCAGCCCAGGTCAGGGGGAGCTACTGCTGTCCCAGAGCAGACAGGAGTTCTGGCCCCTCACCAGCTGGCCGAGATTTCCCGACTGTTGGGGCAGTACAGCGAGGACGTGGAGGCGGGGCAGAGCACACTGTCGCTGAGCGCTCTGCAGGCCAACCCCGCCTCTATGGCTCAGGTCTTGCGGTTCCTGGCCTCGCTCCCGCAGCAGTGAGTGCTCTGCTGCTGTGTTCTCTTGTCTTTCGTGGTTTTTTTGCACCCTGAGCGGTTATGAAGTGTGGTTTTATAGTATTTTGAAAAACATATACAATGGGTATGCATACACGTGTATACAGACATTTGTTTTATGCGCTTTGATTTGTCTTTGCACGATATAGCGCTATATAAGTTCCATTCATTATTTATTATTATGTGCATGCACTCACACACAGATATATATAGACATACACTTATAAAACACACACACACTATGCATGCATGCACGTACGCACATACACATTTGAATTTGTAAAAACTATTAATTGTAACTTGTTGCATGTGTTAGAGTAGGATGAATGCAAGCACTTTGATTTGTTTTTGCAAGATATAGCACTATATAAATTCCATTTCTTATTATTAACATACATAGATATATAGTAATATACACGTACACTCATACACACACAATGCACACGCACACACACATGCATACAATGTACACACACACACACACACACTGTGCATACACATACACACACACACACCACAACCCCATCCCCAACTGTCTGTCTAAAACCACTTTTTTTTTTTAGTGGATAGACATTAAAAGTGAAGACAGACAACCACACACCCCTTCCCCCTCCCTCAACACACACACCCCAACCCCTCCTCCTCACCCCCCATCCCTCACACACACACACTGATAGAAGTCATGTTTTATTTATTTTTTAAATTTTATTTTATACCACTCGAAGTCACAAGATTTCTCTGCGTGAAATTTGGGCTGCTCTCCCCAGGGAGAGCGCGTCGCCACAAGAGCAGCGCCACCCTTTTTTTTCCTTTTTCTTTTGGTCTGCAACTGTATTTGTTTCCCTATCAGAGTGGCTTTTTTCTAAGAATTTTGCCAGGGACAACTCTCTTGTTGCCGTGGGTTCTTTTACGTGCGCTGAAAATTTTGTGTAACACACGGGACCGCGGTTTATCGTCTCATCCGAAAGACTAGCGCCCAGACCACCACTCATGGTCTAATGGATGGAGAAAAATTTCGGGCCCAAACGGGATACGAACCACGCACACACCCGACCCGGACTTTTTGCATTCTAGACAGGCACGTTACCTCTAGACCACCGATCCATGGATTAGTGGTCTAGAGGTAGTGCACCTGCCTAGAAAATGAAAAGTCCAGGTTCAAAGTGTGTGGTGATTCAATCCCCATTTGGGCCAGAAACTTTTCCCCATCCAGTAGACCGTGAGTGGTGGTCTGGGTGCTTGTCTTTCAAATGATGTGATAAACCAAGGTCCTGTGTGTTACACATGATTATTTAACACGTTAGGAAGAACCCACAGCATTAAGGGAATTGTTACTGGCAAAATTCTGTAGAAAAGAGCCACTCTAATAGGGAAACAAATACAGTTGCAGACAGGAAAAGAAAAAAAAAGGGTGGCGCTGCTCTTGTGGTGACACGCTCTATCCAGGGAGAGCAGCCCAAATTTCACGCAAAGAAATCTACCATGACTTAAAGTGGTATACAATACAACACAACACAATACAATACAATACAGTACAAAGTACTGGCCCAGGCCAAAAGCTGTGTCAGTTACTGATGCCAGCTAGGTGCCAAGGCCCACATTAACATAGTGTTATGTTGTAAATTGTTATGCTGAGATTGCCTTCAAGCCATGACAAGCTCTTAACATAACAACCTGCAGTCTCGTTTATGGAGAAATGTCCTATGAAGTCAGAGTATGGCTGCCTATATGGCGGTGAGGTACTTGAAAACAAGTCATACTCGCAAACTTCTCATCCGGTGTGTAGTTCCGATCTTATAAGTGATTCCTAGGTGGGTTGAGTGAGTCAGGAGTACATGTTCTGGGTGACCCCCAGAGTGTTAAGCTGAGGAACGCACAACAACAACAATACAAAGTATGTGTTTTTATTTTATTTTTTATTTTATTCTTTTATATCGAGGATAATGAAATAAGCACTTACGTGTTTTTTTACATCCAGTCCCCGTGTGTATGCGGTTTTGTAAATTCCGTCATCTGTTCCCACCGGCACACTCACAATGGCCTACTCTTAGGAAAAGCAGAACAGGATTTAACGTGTGTGTGTGTGTGGTGTTGCAGGCAGGGGGGTGAAGGAGCGGAGAAGATCCCCAGCACCAAGAGTTCCCCCAGACAGCAGACGTCGTCACGACAGACCCGGGACCAGCAACGCCACAAGAAACAGGGAGGAGACCCTCGCCATCATTCCGTACGTGCTCTCTTCTTCCTTCCTTCTTCGCTGAGTGTGTGTATGTGGTGTGTGTGGGGGGGTGTTTTTGTGTGTGGTGGTGTTTTCTGTGTGTATGTGTGTGTGGTGTGGGTGTGTTTCTGTGTGTGTATGTTTGTGGGTGTGTTTCTGTGTGTGTGGTGTGGGTGTGTTTCTGTGTGTGTGGTGTGGGTGTGTTTACTGTGTGTGTGTATGTTGTGTGTGGGTGTTTGTGTGTGGGTGTGTTTTTGTGTGGGTGGTGTGTTTGTGTGTGTGTGTGTGGTGTAATTTTGTGTGTGTGTGTATTCGATTTCGTTTTACGTCTCTTCACTAAATGTGATATTGGACACAAAAAGGCTAGGGGTGAGGGTGTGTGTTTGTGTGTGTGTGATTTTGTGGAGTGTGTTATTTTGTCTGTGTTGTTTGTATGTTTGTTAGTGTTTGTGTGTGTGCTTGTCTGTGTGCGTGTCTGTGTGTGTGTCTGTGTGTGTGAGTTGTGGTGTGAGAGTGTGTGTATGTATGTGTGTGTGATTGTGTCTGTGTGTGTGTGCACGTGTCTGTGTGTGTGTGTGTGTGTGTGCACGTGTGTGTGTGTGTGTGTGTGCATGTGTGTGAGAGAGAGAGAGCTCCAAGGTTCACCCATGGTGAGATTTTTTTGGCATATACACAACCTGGGTGTTGTTTTTTTGTTTTGCCCACCCATTTAGGTAGCTGCAATCCAACTTCTGGAACTTTCCTGCTATGAAATGAGCATGTTGTGTTTCTTCATTTCTCCCTCTATTCCCTGACGAGTGGTTGGGGCACTGCACTGAAGTTTTCAGGCCGTGTCTCTTGGGCAAGTTGAATTTGGCGGAGCCCATCCCTCTCCAGGTGCATGCTCGGATTTCGTGCTGTTCATCGAACGCTCAGACAGCAGCTATTGTTGTCTGTCAAATGAGCGAAAATGCGTTGTGCTGCCGTTAAATCGCCTGACAAGTCAGACCCAGTGCGTCCGATTTAAGTCCAGGAGAGAATTATTATCTTTTAAGTCGTTCTTTGTTGTGTTCGGCATGTATCAAATACAGAACACTTACGTATGCATACATATGCATTCGCACATGTATACTTACACACACTACAACACACCACATTACACAACACATCAAACTGCAACGCACACGTCCCACTACACTATACCACAACACACACACATATAGTGGGGACGGGATGGCCTGGTGGTTAGAGTGATGCGCTTGTGATCTTCTGACCTAGGTTCAAATCTCGTTCAAGAGGATTTTTCCTCTGGAGTTATTATCAATGCTGACTCCACTCCCCCTAAAAGTCCTTCAGATGAGACTATAAACCGAAGTCCTGTGTGCGAACGCACGCAGAACATCTTGCACACTTGTTGAAACCCGTTCCGCTTTTCAGAAAAGTAGGCCATTGCATGCTGGTGGGATCAGATGACAAAATTTCCAAACTGCATACGCACAGAGACTGGATGTAAAAAAGCACATGAGCGCTTCTTACATTGTCCTCGAAATAAAAGAATAAAATAAATAACATAAACCACAACACTCGCATCCCACAACACTACACCACAACCAAACCCACTCCACAGCACATACTACACCATACCACAAGACGCATACACACACACGCACCACAGACACCACTCCACACACAACACCACCCCACACACAAAATCCCCTCACCACATCGCCCGAACAGCCCTCCACTGGACACCAGAGGGAAAACGCAAACGAGGACGACCCAAGAACACTTGGCGTCGGACTGTCGAAGCAGAGCTGAAGACCTTCCAACATACCTGGGGAACCATTCAGAAGCTGGCCCAGGACAGACAGGAGTGGAGAACATTTGTTGCTGCCCTACGTGCCAATAAGGCACAAAGGCATTGATGATGATGATGATGATGATGATGACAGCCTGCTGTAGGAAAACTACCCCTTGACATTGTGGGCACACACACACCACAGCTCACCCCCCACCACACAAAACACACACCACACCCCACCCCCCCACCCCACCACACACATACTCCCCTTCCCCCCCCCACAGCCCCGCTATATAAAACTGCCTCATGACCAGGTGGGCCCTGACACCAGCCTGTCCTCCACATCAGTGGCCACCGAGAAACAAGAGAGGAGCATGGCATCCTCCACACGCTCCACCACCACCACCGCCGCTGCCTCCACCTCCTCCTCCACCACCGCCGCCACCACCACCACCACCGCCCGCAGGACAGACAGAAAAGCCGCCACCAGCGTACCAACTTCCTCCACTGCGTCAGCCAGCAAGTCAGGTGCCCGACCTCAGAGCAGAGAACAGCAGCAACAACCCCCTGTGTGGAAATGAACTGTGCCATCTTCTTGCTGTAGGGGATGAGGGTGAGAAATGGACTGGTCTGGTTTTAGGGGTGGGGGGGGGCGAGGATGAGAAATGAAGTGTCTCCTGTCTTTTTTTGCTTTAGAGGGGTGGGGATGATGGGGTGTGTGGGTAAAATTGTGGTGTAGGGGTGGGAAGGGGAAGATAGGGGAGGTTTTTTGTGGCCGTGGTGATGATGGTGTCTTTTTATTTTTTTTGGCTTCGTTTTTTTATCAGAACTATTTAAGCACTGTAGTTAAGCGACACTGCCACTTATAAATGTGGGTAAGCGCATGCGTATGTGTGCATGTTTATCCATGGGTATACAGATACTCCTTGCATACACACACATACACATCAGTGCACACACACACACACTAACACACAAACGCGCGTGCAACACCCATTTGCTCACTTGCTCTTGCAGTCTCATACAACACACACACATACATACACAGTCATTCAGGTGCACGCGCATGCACACGCGCACACACACAGATCACACAAACATGTAAAAGCATGGAAGTGAAGATAATCTGCCAACATATGTGATGCAAGGAATGCTTTTGTGCACATCGTAAAGTTTTATCTTTTTATGTATCATTGTTAAAATCCAGTAGACTGCAAGGTCCGTCCCCTGTGTTATGTGACAGAAATCAGTGTTTCTCGGCATATGACAGAATTCATTTGGATAATAAGAACAATGCAAAATGTGTCTGAGGGATTTGGGTCTGTCTGTCAGATGGTGAACCGAACTCAACTCCGAAACTTAATGTTGTTCAGTTTTTAGTGGTAATGTTTGCATGTTTTTTTTTGGTGTAAGTGGGTGTATGTATTACAGCGAGTGATGTCGGCAAAGTTAACCCTTTCAGTGTCGAGATTAAAATGTACAGAAGTGCTTCCCCAATGTCAAGGAGTTTGGGAGGAATTTAGGACCGTCATAATAAAAAATAAAAATAATTATTGTTAAAAAATTATAGAGTGAAAACTACTATATACAAAGAAAAATTTCAAGGTTTTTTTAAAAATAAAAGTAAAACTTTTTTTTGTTAAGTTAAAAAAAAAAAAGTTTTTCCTTGTTCTTCAGCTCCGAGGGTCACCAATGGTGACATTTTGGTGTACGTGACAGTTTTCGCCCTTTGTCAAGATAGCTGTGATCTGACCTTGGGGGTGGAGCAAAGTGAAAGATGATTGTGAATATAGACACACTTTTCAATATTTTATTTAATTATTATTAACACCTGCTCCGGCTTTCGAAAGTAAAATAGCTGCCAGGTGCAAGTGGATGGCCTGGGAAAGTATTTTATGCAGGACGACAGTTCATGGGCTTTAGGCTCTGAAAGAGTTAATGTATATAATTGGGTTTGGTTTTTTATTCAGCTTTTTGTTTGTTCATGTATATATATATATAGTGAATGTTTGGACCTGACCTAGTGTACCTGCTGTGTTGAGTGTATCAGAGGGACACAGAAGTTAGCTAGCCATAGTCTAGAGATGAAAGCAATTGAGGGGGGAAAAAAAAGGGAGGGGGAGAGAGACTAATCCTCCCCATAAAAAAGAAAAAAAACCCGTCAGTGGTTGGCACTGTGATGTAGTGTGCTGTGGCGCTGTTTCCTTGCCAAGCTTAGCTCAGAATGGACCGCAGTGGTGTCAGTGTGTGGTTCTCTCTCTCTGTGTTCATGTTTCAACTGGTCAGTAGTACACAGGGGCAGTCTGCCAGTGCTGATCTGTGATTTAGAGTCTGTGTTTACTGGAGGAGGAGGGGGGGTGTCACGGTTTGGGGGGGGGGGGGGGGGGGGGGAGTGCCTTTTTTTGGGGGAGGGGGGTTGTGCTTTTTTTATATTATGGGGTGAGGGAGCAATTTGGGGTTGTTTTGAGGGGAAGGGGGGAGGGGTTGTACTTAAAAGATTCTCACCCTTTTTGAATATGTTCAAAGAATGTGACAGTATTCAATAACAGTCATTTTCAACTTGATTTAACAAAGGCACAAACATTGCTAACGCAGCCGCAACCTTTGTAATTTACAATGTCCAGTCCCTACGTACAGCTACTGACAGTACTCATGCACAGAACAGAACAGCACATAGAAACGGTCACTAAGAGAACCTAGCAGTGAATTGATGGTTGTGAATTTCTTAGTTTGGGAAGGGTGGTGATGCATTCAAACATGAAGGGCTGCTGTTTGGTGAACCTTTTCCCTATGGGTAACCCGCTATAGGGTAACCAACCATGTACAAGCCCTTCCCTCTGTATCACCCACTACTGGGTTACAGTAGCATACAAATGTGCACAGTGCACGTGTAGTGGGAAAGAGGGGTTCTCTCCCTTAGCTTAGGGATAGTGTTAAGAAGATAGAGAATACTGACCATTGGACACAGCAAAATGAAACAAAATGCAAACAGTCTTTTTTTTTTTAATGGAATCGAAGAAATAGGACCATGGAATTTATGATTCAGTTGCTGAAATGTGTAGCTTCATCCCCCCCACCCCCTCCTTCTACCTTTACAAACAAACTGTGTTCAAGATTTGGTTATGTCTGCATTTGGTGTGTGTGTGTGTGTTGTATGAGTGTATGCATTACATAGGTACGTGTGAGCATGAACTGCAACTCTATAAAAGCATTAGTAGTAGTTCCAGTGCATATTTTTAAAGATTAAATTCTCAGTTGTGAACACTCGCTATTAAGTGTTGTGTGCTAAAAACTTGCCCAAGTTTGTTTTTCCATCACTGCCCCTACTGAAAAGTAGGAAGGCACAGTTGTGTTTAAGTTATTTGAGCTCATAACCCGTGACACTTTATAGTGTGTATCAGTATGTTTACTCTGTACGTGAATATCGCTTATAACGAAGGGTATGTGAAGACTTGTCATCAGTTGTGTATAAGTTATTTGAGCTCATAACCCGTGACACTTTATCGTGTGTATCAGTATGTTTACTCTGTATCTGAATATCGCTTATAACGAAGGGTATGTGAAGACTTGTCATAGGAATGTGTATATGTCAGTTATCTGTGTAGTGGATTTTTTTGGTGTCCATTGTTTGGATGAAAATTTAAGTTATATTGTCAGTTTGTTGCAGAGGCAACAAAACGGAACAAGTGCATAAAAGATGAAAACCAACTCTTGCTGTAGAAAGTGTTCTTATGTTCTCTGTGTGTGTGTTTCCTTTTTAAAAAAAATTCTTTTATTTTGATGATAGTGGAATAAGCACCCATGTGCTTTTTTTACATCCTGTCCCTGTGTGTGCGCAGTTTTGTAAATTTTGTCATCCATTCCAATCGGCACACAATGGCGTACTCTTTAGAAAAGTGGAACAGGTTTTAACGTGTGCGCAAGATGTTCAGCGTGCGTTCGCACACAGGACCTCAGTTTATAGTCTCATCCGAAGGTATGTATGCTTACGCTCACAACATAGAGAATCTACTCTGCTTTTTGCACAAATTATGTCCCCTAGGATAGACTCGTGCACCTTTCTCGAAAGCTGCAAAAACTCAACTTCCCTTGAAAAGAAGCAGCAGCAAGAAAAGCCTTAACCTGTGGAATAAAAGAAATCTGTGGAATTTTCCTGTAAAAACTACTACTTCCTATCCCAGTACAAGACTGCTTAGAGATTGGTCTCCCCCCTGAACTGTCCAGTCAATACCCATGCAACAATTTGGTGGAACATAATGGTGATTTTTTGCGGAAAAACTGAGCATTAACATTTTTATGCCACAAACTGGTTTTCTCATGGGAGAAAAATAAATGAATAAATAAATGGAATTTGTATAGCGCTTTATCTTGCAAAGACAAATAAAAAAATCATATTCATGCTATGCTAGGTAGCAACAATATTGGAGTATACATATACACTCTCTGTCCCATCTCTCTCTCCAAACACACACTCACTCAAACTCTTATCACTCCCACTCCGTTATTTGTCTTTTCATACCCATCTGTCTTGGTCTCCCCCCCCCCACCTCTTTCTCACACACACACACCTATTTTAAAATCTTCCTTTGTGAAAGCTTTATAAAAAAAAAAGATAAAAAAAAGCTCTGAGCCATGTTCCATGATCAGACCTGCTCATTTTTTCAAGCTGGTGAGAAAGAACAAAAGGTTTATGAACTTGTGAACTTGACGATCAAACGTATGAACTTGAGAGTTCAAAGAATGGTTTCCTGTCATGTTTTTACCACCCCCACCGACCACAAAAGCCATATCAGGGCTGTCACCTCACGTCAGTTTCAGCAACTCCAGCTCAAGTTCAAAATCAACACCATCTAATCCCTTTTTAAAGATCTAACACTGTCAATCTGCAGAGAGAAAAAAGACTTGAGTACCTAAATATTTATGTCTTAAGGTTAATAAAATAAGGCCATGCTTAGGACATGAGCCATCCCACTTAATGTACCATCCCCAGGTTACCCAAAAGAGCTTTAAAAAGGACAATGACCACTTCAGTGTCCATAAATACTGAGGAGAAATGCATATGGACAAATAACACAGCAGAAAGACATCCTGTGCCCATCCCAGTGTTGACAACGTCACTGCCTGGTCGCCAGAACAAAACAATAACAGGCACGATGTCGTAAGCATACGAAAAGAAAATAGCTGTCATTGCTGGAACAAAGGCAGGAGCATGGACCAGGAAGGCAGAAAATGAGCAGCAAGAGAGATGATGGAAAGGTAAGGGAAAAAAGACACTGTAGCAAGGCCAAGTCACACTCTAAAATATTGTCACATTCTGAGAAATCTGGAGGGTTCACTTGCAAGAAATTATTTATAATCAGCAACGCTAAAGATATTATCAGAGCTTAATCATGAAACCGTCTCTTGTGCACACAAAGCATGAACTAGAAACAACGACACACATTCAACAGTCATATACCATCAATACAGACTGGTGATGGTTGTAATGCAATATCAAAACAGATGAGTGCTGTACGTAACAAAACAACAGACAACGACCAGTAAGAGTCTGACACATCAATGCTGACATCAGCAAACGAGAGTCGTCACGCTTATTCAACATCAAGCTTGTGAGTCATATACACCACTACATCCGACATTAAGAATCCTAACAAAATCTACTTCTTCCCAAGGGTATAAAGAACTCCCCACTCCATACCTGCAATACTTTACAGTAACTGTTGGCAGATGGCACTGCTGTGTGTGTGTGTTTGCATGTAGACATGCATGTCATTTGTTAGCAGGGGACTATTCATGTCGGCTTAAACATATCTTTGTGTCACATCGCCACGAACGCACAAAATGTTAACGCGGAAAAGTAGTGTGTGAGCATTTTATTCTTCACTCAGTCATAGAGTTGTTTGCAGGAGTCATGCATGAGACGACAGCAGACATCCCCCCTGAAAGAAAAAAACGCGTAAGGCTGCAGAAAGCATACGAAGACCTGCCCTTGCAAAGCAGGCTCAAAGCAACATAAACTGGATGCAATCTCTACTCTACACTATCACATTCCACAATTCAAAACACGGCTACCCACCCCTTCCACAACAAAAGCCCTACTGCTGTATGAACAAAAAAGCTAAGAGCAGGCCTACAAACTGATTCATATGACACCACTTCCATGAAACAACCCCCCCCCAAAAAAAGACCTCAAAAAACCCAAAACAGTACAACAAGCCTGGCATCTAGTTGTCGAAGTAGAGCATGTGATAAAAGGGACTGGGTTCGTGTGGCAGGACCATCCTGTGTGGGTAGAAGGTGTAATCACTGGGATAGTGCAGCAGGTTGGTGAGACTGGACATGTAGATGTCGGCGAAGCGAGCCATGCGGCGGAAGAAGTAGGTGGGGTTGTGGTGGGTGCGGAACAGACTGCCGAAGTAGGGATTGTTGATGGACTTGGCAAACACTCTGCCATCCAACAGACACTCGTTTCATTATTTATCTATCTATTTTATTTCGAGGATAATGGAATAAGCCTCGTGTGCTTTTTTTACATTCAGTCCCCGTGTGTATGCCGTTTTGTCAATTTTGTCATCTGTCCCCACCGGCACACAAATGGCCTACTCTTCCGAAAAGCGGAACGGGTTTTAACGTGTGTGCAAGATGTTCTGCGTGCGTTCGCACACGAGGCTTCGGTTTATAGTCTCATCCGAAGGACTTTTTGGGGAGAGCGGAGTCGGTACTGATGTTAACTCCAGAGGAAAAATCCTTTTGAACGAGATTCGACCCTGGGTCAGCATTTCATGAGCGCATCGCTCTAACCACCTGGCTATCCCGTCCCCGACACGATGCCGTCAGGTAGGCTGCTTACCACTCATGTGTCATTACTTCTTAGAAACTAAATACCACTTGAAAAAAATCCTTCTGTTGATTTTTTTGTTAGGAAGATAATTCCCCCATTATTAAATTTCCGCCTCCCTAGGTCTTCAGCTGATATTATTGTACTGTAGTGGAAACACTTGGAAAGGTGTCTTCTTCATCGTCGTCATCGTCATCGAATACTCAGGCAGCAACTATTATTGTCTATTAACATGAGCAAAAATGCACTGCGCTGCCGTTAAGCACCTGACAAGTCAGGCCCAGCGCATCCAACTTTGGCTCTGGAGAGAACTGTTATCTTTTAAGTCCTTCTTGGGGGGGGGGGGGGGGGGGGGGGGGGGGGGAGGAGAATGGACCAAGCAGGCAGAAAATTGACCAACAAAAGGTGGAAACAGGAAAAAAAAGGACCAAGGCAGAAACAAAGAGAGGGATAGAAAAGAGGGAATTCTTAGCACAAGGTGGGGGATACTATTTACAGATAGGCCCCAGCATCCCCACAGGGGAGGAAAGGCATTACTCTTATCAATAATAATAATAATAATGTATGGAATTTATATAGCGCTGAATCTTGTAAAGCAACAAATCAAAGCGCTCATAATCCTGCTGTTGTGCTGGAGAGATGGTGATGTGTGAGAAAACAGCAGTTTTACAGTTGATCATGTTTCATGCATGCACGCACCTCGAACACACGCACTCACTCTCACTCTCACTTACACACACACACACACACACACACACACGCACAGCGCGGACGGGATAGCCTAGTCGTTAGATCATTGTGCTGGCAATCTGACGACCCGGGTTCGATTCCCTTTCAAGGGAATTTTTTTCCCCTGGAGTTAACATCAGTGCAGACTCCACTCTCCCCAGAAGTCTTTCGGATGAGACTATAAACCGAGGCCCCGTGTGCGAACGCACGCAGAACATCTTGCGCACACGTTAAATCCTGTTCCGCTTTTCGTAAGAGAAGGCCATTGTGTGCCGGTGGGAACAGATGACAGAATTTACAAAACTGCATATACACGGGGACTGGATGTAAAA
>CM054155.1:42072387-42094887 GCA_028751875.1 Rapana venosa | reverse complement strand
ATCTAATCCCTTTCAAATATCTAACACCATCGATCTGGATTTGAAGAAAAAACAAACCATGATAATAATAATGATAAAGCACTTTAATTATCTTATTCCTTAAGGCCAATAATTAAACCAGGCTGTGCTGAGGACGCCAGCCATTCCGCTTAATTCATCATCCCCAAGGTTACAAAAAGCGTTAAAAAATGGATGATGAATACTTCCAATTTAAAAAAAACAACAACACAAAAATGCCACGCGGGCAAAAACACTGCAGAATGGACATCCTGTGCCCATCCCAGCACTTGTAACATCACTACCTGGCCGCCAGAGCAAAAAACGACACTGACAAAATGTTATAGAACCTATGAAAAGAAAATGTCTGTCATATCTTCTAGAAAGAAAAAAAAACACACCAAAAAACCCAGGCAGGTGAATGGACTGACAAGCCAGAAAACAGAGGATATGATAGAAAGGTACAGAGAAAAAAGACAGAAACAAAGAGAGCGATAGAAAAGGGGGCATTTCTAGCACAGACAAGGGGAAAAACAGAAACAAAGAGCGTGATAGAAAAGGGGACATTTCCAGCACAGGCTTTCCATACTATTTCTACTGAAAGAGCTCCCCGCATCCCCACAGGTGCGTGGAACCGGTAACTGCCGATAAAAAAACCCCACAGGATTCTTATTTATTTTATTTATCTATTCTTTTACTTCGAGGATAATAGAATAAACATTCATGTGCTTTTTTTACATCCAGTACCCAGTACATCCAGCGAATGGACAGGCCTATAACTCAACAAAACCCTGAGAAAGGCAGAACAGAGAGAGGAATGGAGGGAACTGGTTGTTGAGTCTTTGAGGGTGCCCCCACGGTCGTCAGACTACGGGACAGATAGATAGATAGACCCGTGTGTATGCAGTTTTGTCAATTTTGTCATCCGTTCCCACCGGTACACAATGACATAGTCTTCCGAAAAGCGGAACGGGTTTTAACGTGTGCGCAAGATGTTCTGCGTGCGTTCGCACACAGGACCTCGGTTTATAGTCTCATCCGAAGGACTTTTGGGGAGAGTGGAGTCGGCACTGATGTTAACTCCAGAGGAAAAGTCCTCTTGAACGAGAATCGAACCCGGGTCAGCAGATCGCGAATGCATCACTCTAACCACCGGGCTTCCCCACCTCTCTCTTCTGCTTCAAAGAACTGGCCTACTATAATTATGTTCACACCCATAGATACAATTAGCTGTTCACTTGAATTCCCTGAGCAATAGCACTCTTTTGGTAACGAAAGCGGGAGGATTTGTTACTTTAAAAAAATCGTTTCCTCTTGTTTGTTCTAAATATTCATCTAAATGCTGATGATATGGCGTCAGCAACGTATTGTGTACCACTTAATGTCACTACAGATTTCTCTGCATGAAATTCTGGCTTCTCTCCCTGGAGCGAGCCCGTCGCCACAAGAGCAGCGCCACCCATATTTTTTTCTCTGTCTGCATATTCATTTGTTTCTCTATCAGCGCGGATTTTTTTCTACAGAATTTTGCCAGGCATGGGCTCGTTACGTGCGAGAAATGCGTGTTACACACAGGTTTATCGTCTCATCGGAAAGACTAGCACCCAGGCCACCACTCACGGTATAGGGAAGTTTCGGGCACAAACGAAGGATCAAACCACCACACACTTCGAACCTGGAGTTTGCTTTCTAGGCAGACGTGTTATACCTCTAGACCACCGTACAGTTGGAAAGAGTTGTGTGTTTACATCAGTAGAGCATATTGTGAGGGACAGAAGAGAAGACACATGTAAGGGACAGAAGGAAAGACACATGTAAGGGACAGAAGAGAAGACATGTAAGGGACAGAAGAGAAGACACATGTAAGGGACAGAAGAGAAGACACATATAAGGGACAGAAGACACATGTAAGGGACATAAGACACATGTAAGGGACAGAAGGAAAGACACATGTAAGGGACAGAAGGAAAGACACATGTAAGGGACAGAAGAGAAGACACATGTAAGGGACAGAAGAGAAGACACATATAAGGGACAGAAGACACATGTAAGGGACATAAGACACATGTAAGGGACAGAAGAGAAGACACATGTAAGGGACAGAAGGGAAGACACATGTAAGGGACAGAAGGGAAGACACATGTAAGGGACAAAGACACATGTAAGGGACAGAAGAGAAGACACATGTAAGGGACAGAAGAGAAGACACATATAAGGGACGGAAGAGAAGACACATGTAAGGGACAGAAGGGAAGACACATGTAAGGGACAGAAGACACATGCAAGGGACAGAAGAGAAGACACATATAAGGGACAGTACAGATGACACATGTAAGGGACAGAAGGGAAGACACATGTAAGGGACAGAAGACACATGCAAGGGACAGAAGAGAAGACACATGTAAGGGACAGAAGAGAAGTGACACATGTAAGGGACAGAAGAGAAGACACATGTAAGGGGCAGAAGAGAAGACACATGTAAGGTACAGAAGAGAAGACACATGTAAGGTACAGAAGAGAAGACACATGTAAGGGACAGAAGAGAAGACACATGTAAGGGACAGAAGAGAAGACACATGTAAGGTACAGAAGAGAAGACACATCTAGGGACAGAAGAGAAGACACATGTAAGGGACATAAGAGAAAACACACGCAAGGGACATAACAGAAGACACATGTAAGGGACATAACAGAAGACACATGTAAGGGACATAACAGAAGACACATGTAAGGGACATAACAGAAGACACACGTAAGGGACATAACAGAAGACACATGTAAGGGACATAACATAAGACACATACCTCCAGCTCTGGGATTATGGCCCCTGTACGCCAGCCAAACCTCAGAGAGGCGGTCCTGCACCAAAACACACAACACAGCACAACACAACACACACACGCACGCACGCACGCACACACAACCAACACAACACACACCCACACACACCACACACCAACCCAACAACACACACACCGACGCTGCTTACACTTACACACAGCACCTTCAACGACGCACCCCTCACAAACAAAACCACACAAACATCACAACGCACCGGCAACCACACACATTTCACTCACACCAGCACCACCCACGCACGCCACAGCACGCACAGCACAATAAGCAGGGGCATCGAACAGACCATGACAATCCTCGTTTAGACGTTCGTGATGCGCTTGTGACTGCTGACCGGGTTCGCATCCCTTCCAAAGGAATTTTTCCCTCCTGGAGTTAACATCAGTGCAGACTCCACTCCCCTCAACAGTCCTTCGGATGAGACTATAAACCGAGGTCCCGTGTGCGAAAGCACGCAGAACATCTTATGCACATGTTAAAACATGTTCCGCTTTTCGGGAGAGTAGGCCATTGCGTGCTGGTGGGAACCGATGACAAAATTTACAAAACCGCATACACACGGGGACTGGATGTGAACATAAATGCACATTATTGATTATTCCATCATCCTCGAAATAAAAGAATAAGATTTTTTGCACGCATGCACAGACGCGCGCGCGGGCACGACAAACACACACATACCACAAACCATACAAAACACCACACATACACAAAACACAACACAATCGCATCTCACACACACACACACACACAACACACACACACCAAAAACACACACATACAATTTTTGTAAATTTCACAATGTATTATGTTATCGATTTCTTCTCCCTTATACTGTTTATTTAGGTAAAGGTTGTATAATGTAGTATTTCATTATATCATTAAAAATTTGTTTCTACATTCATTAGATTCATCATCATCACATCAATCCCGTGACCTTCGCGTCGTGGAGGAGACACGAAAGACGATGCCGTGGTAAGCCTCCTCCATCCATCTCGTCCTCGGCTCTGCGCAGTAGTGCCGAGTCATTTCATCCTGGTCCATTTTCTGATGTGTCCATCCCATGACAGTTCTGTCTTCCCCATCTTTCTGACAAACCTTCGAGTGTTCCCTTAGATAATGCACTTGAGGGGAAAAAAACAAATGCATTGCTTATTCATTACCATCTGGAATACCAAATTTGACCTTGACTTGCTTGACTTGACTTGACTTGACAAAACAAATACCAATACACACTCACCGCCAGGTCAGCTGTAGACGTGATCCCAAAGTATGAGCACTTGGGGACCGAACCACCCAGTCTACTTCTGCTTAGCTGCTGCCTGTAAGTTGGGCCATGCTCAGGCATACAATCACACACTCACACACACAACACTACTCTGCACCAACACACCTACATCACATACACACGCACGCACGCACTCGTACCACGCACGCACGCACACCCACACACAACAATACATACACACCACGCCAAAGCACACACACACACAGACACACACACACACACACACACACACGCAACGCACGCACCGAAAACACACTCGCACACAACATAGACAGACGAGCAACACTCACACACCACACCGAAAAACACACCACGACGAAAACACACACACAACCACACACACAACACCAACACCACACCAACACCACCCCACCCCTTGTTCTAGGCCTTCAGCACTGGCCACTGTCCAATGGTTCACCTGACTTGTCTAATGGTTCACCTGACTTGCCTAATGGTTCACTTGTCTAATGGTTCACCTGACTTGTCTAATGGTTCACCTGACTTGCCTAATGGTTCACCTGACTTGTCCAATGGTTCACCTGACTTGCCTAATGGTTCACTTGACTTGTCTAATGGTTCACTTGACTTACCTAATGGTTCACTTGACTTGCCTGATGGTTCACTTGACTTGTCTAATGGTTCACTTGACTTGCCTATTGGTTCACTTGACTTGTCTAATGGTTCACTTGACTTGCCTAATGGTTCACTTGACTTGTCTAATGGTTCACTTGACTTGCCTAATGGTTCGATTGGCTTGTCTTATGGTTCACTTGACTTGTCTAATGGTTCACTTGACTTGCCTAATGGTTGACTTGACTTGCCTAATGGTTGACTTGACTTGTCTAATTGTCTACTTGACTTGTCTAATGGTTCACCTGACTTGTCTAATGGTTCACTTGACTTGTCTAATGGTTCACTTGACTTGCCTAATGGTTCATTTGACTTGCCTAATGGTTGACTTGACTTGCCTATTGGTTCACTTGACTTGTCTACTTGACTTGTCTAATGGTTTACCTGACTTGTCTAATGGTTCACTTGACTTGCCTAATGGTTTACTTGACTTGTCTACTTGACTTGTCTAATGGTTCACTTGGCTTGCCTAATGGTTCACTTGACTTGCCTAATGGTTCACTTGACTTGCCTAATGGTTCACTTGACTTGCCTATTGGTTCACTTGACTTGTCTACTTGACTTGTCTAATGGTTCACTTGGCTTGCCTAATGGTTCACTTGACTTGTCTAATGGTTCACTTGACTTGCCTAATGGTTCATTTGACTTGCCTAATGGTTGACTTGACTTGCCTGATGGTTCACTTGACTTGTCTACTTGACTTGTCTAATGGTTCACTTGACTTGCCTAATGGTTCACTTGACTTGTCTAATGGTTCACTTGATCTGCCTGATGGTTCACTTGACTTGTCTAATGGTTCACTTGACTTTGCCTAATGGTTCATTTGACTTGCCTAATGGTTGACTTGACTTGTCTATTGGTTCACTTGACTTGCTACTTGACTTGTCTAATGGTTCACTTGACTTGCCTAATGGTTCACTTGACTTGTCTAATGGTTCACTTGACTTGCCTAATGGTTCACTTGACTTGCCTAATGGTTGACTTGACTTGCCTGATGGTTCACTTGACTTGCCTATTGGTTCACTTGACTTGTCTAATGGTTCACTTGACTTGCCTACTGGTTCACTTGACTTGCCTAATGGTTCACTTAACTTGCCTACTTGACTTGTCTAATGGTTCATTTGACTTGCCTAATAATCCACTTGATTTTCCAAATGAACCATTTGAATTTTCTAGCGATGACCTAAAATTTTTAGCCCCTATGGGCCACAAGAATTCTCCCTTTGACCTACTTCATTTTCCTAATGGACCACTGGATTTTCTTCATGGACCATTTGACGCTGCTTGATTTTTCCTGTGGACCACTTGTTTTTAATCTTCATAATGGACCACATGATTTTCCTAAACACAATTTTTCTATATTTTTCTATTCCATAATTGTCACTCATAATGAAACATAATTTTTCTACTCATAGTGAAACACAATTTTTCTATTCCATAATTGTCACTCATAATGAAACAATTTTTCTACTCTTAGTAAAACATAATTTTTCTATTCCATAATGAAACACAATTTTTCTACTCATTGTGAAACATAATTTTTCTATAATAATAATAATAATAATGATATGAAATTTATATAGCGCTGAATCTTGTAACGCAACAAATCAAAGCGCTAAGATTTTTTTTGTTTCGAGGATAATGGAATAAGCACTCATGTGCTTTTTTACATCCAGTCCCCGTGTGTATGCGGTTTTGTAAATTTTGTCATCTGTTTCCACCGGCACACAATGGCCTACTCTTTCCAAAAGCGGAACAGGATTTAACGTGTGCGCAAGATGTTCTGCATGCGTTCGCACACGGGGCCTCGGTTTATAGTCTCATCCGAAGGATTCCATAATTGTCACTCATAATGAAACACATAATTTTTCTACTCATAGCAAAACGTAATTTTTCTATTCCATTATTGTCACTCATAATTTTTCTACTCATAGCGAAACATAACTTTTCAACTGATAGTGAACCCCATAAGTGGCACTCATAGTGAACCCCATAAGTGGCACTCATAGTGAACCCCATCACTGTCACTCATAGTGAACCCCATCACTGTCACTCATAGTGAACCCCATCACTGTCACTCATAGTGAATCCCATCACTGTCACTCATAGTGAACCCCATCACTGTCACTCATAGTGAACCCCATCACTGTCACTCACAGTGAACCCCATCACTGTCACTCATAGTGAACCCCATAACTGTCACTCATAGTGAACCCCATAACTGTCACTCATAGTGAACCCCATAACTGTCACTCATAGTGAACCCCATCACTGTCACTCATAGTGAATCCCATCACTGTCACTCACAGTGAACCCCATAACTGTCACTCATAGTGAACCCCATAACTGTCACTCATAGTGAACCCCATAATTGTCACCCATAGTGAACCCCATACTTTTTCTACTCACAGTGAACCACATAATTTTCCTACTGATAGTGGTCCACTTGATTTTCGAAGTGAACCTCTCGATTTTCCCCAAGGGACCTCTTGGTTTTCAAAATAAGCCACCTTAGTTTTCCTAACAACAGCAGCAGCAGCAGCAGCAACAACAACAACATTAACAGCAGCAGCAGCAGCAGCAGCAGCAACAGCAGCAACAGCAGCAGCAGCAGCAACAGCAACAGCAGCAGCAGCAGCAGCAGCAGCAGCAACAGCAATAACAGCAGCAGCAGTAGCAGCAGCAACAGCAACAACAGCAACAGCAGCAGCAGCAGCAACAACAACAACGAGCAGAAGCAATATCAATGTACGTTGTAGAATAGACAAAGTACGTTGTAGAATAGACAAAGTACGCTGTAGAATAGACAAAGCACGTCGTAGAATAGACAAAGTACGTTGTAGAATAGACAAAGTACGTTGTAGAATAGGCAAAGTACGTTGTAGAATAGACAAAGTACGCTGTAGAATAGACAAAGTACGCTGTAGAGAATAGACAATGAACGTTATAGAATAGACAAACGTTGCAGAATAGACAAAGTATGTTGCAGAATAGACAAAGCACGCGTTGTAGAATAGACAAAGTACGCGTTGTAGAATAGACAAAGTACACGTTGTAGAATAGACAAAGTACACGTTGTAGAATAGACAAAGTACGCGTTGTAGAATAGAAAAGTACGTTGCACGTTGTATAGAATAGACGATGTACGTTGTATAGAATAGACAGTAAGGGCAACAACAACAACAACAACAACAACAAAGGAGCGGTTCTTTACAATTCTCCGCTTCTGGCTAGGCCTGACCTGCTGGTAGATCTTGCTCCGTTCCAGGGAAGTCACTCTCCCCCACGTTTGAGTTTGCTTCTCCCGATCGAACAACCGAAACGGTCTGCAAAAAAACCAGCCCCAATTTCGTGTTTATTCCTTTGTGGTTCCTAGGAGTCAGAGTCAGAGGTGTTCCTCTGCTACTGGTAACCTGTAGCCCAGTACTACCTGTCTCAGTGGGGAGATAACCCGACCCAAAAATCCCCAGCTATGGGCAAATAGCAGCTTGGAGAGGAGATGGGCGCCGCCAAGCAATCCACGCCCACAGAAATACCTACATGGACAACACTGCAAGGAAAGACATGCCGGATCGGTTGAGGCCCGGAATACCAACAACCGCGCCTTCCATTGGAGCGTTCCAGGATGGAGGTGGAAAATATGCGACTGGGACGCAAACAACAACGATCAAACTCCAGGCTGAAAGGACCATCATTGGTACATGGAACATCCGTACCTTGCACGCATGTGGGAAGCTCCAAGAGCTAACCCATGAACTTCGAAGATACGAATGGGACATACTTGGACTGGCCGAAGTCCGTTGGGTCGGATTTCGGCGAAACAACTACAGAAGAAGATCACAAACTATGGTATAGTGGCGAACGACTCCAAACACCAACACGGAGTAGGATTTCTTGTCAACAAGAAGAGGACTAACAGTGTCATCAGCTGTACCCCAATCTCAAGCAGACTGATCTCCATGCGTGTCGCAGCAAAACCACACAACATGACCATCATACAAGTCTATGCACCAACATCAGACTACGATGATGAAGCAATCGAGTGTTTCTACGAAGATTTGGAGAGCGCCATCAAATCAACTCCAAAGAAGGACTTTCTCGTGATCCAGGGCGACTGGAATGCCAAGATCGGACCCTGACGCTTATGACCAATGGCCAGGGACAGTAGGCCGTTTTGGCGTGGACGAAACTAATGATAGAGGTCTCAGACTTTTGGAATTCGCAAGCAGCCACAATCTTACTGTCGCCAACACCTTATTTTCCCCACAAGACATCAAGAAGAACGACGTGGCACTCACCAAATGGAAAGACACATAACCAATTGACTACATCCTGGCCCCCAAACGATTTAAGTCGAGCATCAACAAAGCCCAGACAAGAAGTTTCCCGGGGCGCTGATATTGGCAGTGACCACAAACATGGTACTCATGACCCTACAGATCAAGCTGAAGACCAAGAACCAGAAAGAGAAATCCCCGTTTGCGGTTCAACATGGAGAAGCTGAAGGACCCCGAAGTCGCTGAAATCTTTAAAGCTGAGATAGGGGGCAGATTTGCAGCATTGAATTTCCTCCAAGATGACATCAACAACCTCACTGAGACCTTCAGCAAGACCATTCAGGAGACAGCGCTGGAGATCTTGGGAAAGAGAGGAAAAAGAACCAACCGTGGGTTACCAACGATATCCTGGACCTGTGCGACCAACGTAGGGAGCTAAAGCCAGTGAAGAACAAAAACCCAGAACGGCCGAAGAGTATAGAACAGTCAACAGGTCAATCAAGAAGAAGATGACTGAGGCCATGGGAACTGGATGTAGAACAATGCTCCAAGGTTGAGAAAGCATGGCGAAAGGAGACAGCAAAGAGGCCTACCAGACCATCAAGGTACTAACCAAGTCCAGCAGCCAAAGACCTCCGTTATTGAAGACAAGAGGGGTCAGTCCTTACAGAGAGCGCCACTATCATGAAGAGATGGACAGAATATTGCAGAGACCTGTACAACTACAAGCTGAAGGCTGATCCGAACAAACTTCACGAGCAAGATCCCAGACCATCAGATCCTGAAAGCACACAGGTGCTGGAGGAAGAGGTAGAAGAAGCAGTAAGATCCCTGAAAGGAGGCAAGTCACCAGGGATTGACAACATCCCGGCTGAGCTCATCAAGGAACGGAGGCCCAGAGATGATCAAGGCATTAACAATCATCTGCCAACGCATCTGGACCAGCAAAGAGTGGCCTGAACAGTGGACCCAATCCATCATAGTTTCCACTTCCAAAGAAGGGAGACCTGAAGAAGTGCCAAAATTACAGAACAATCAGTCTGATAAGCCATCCAAGCAAAGTTATGCTACGCATTGCCTTGAACAGACTGAAACCACAAGCAGAAGAAATCCTATCAGAAGAACAGGCAGGATTCATACCAGGTCGAAGCACTGTCGAGCAGATCTTCAACATCAGAATGCTCATAGAGAAGCATCTCCAACATCAGCTACAGCTCTACAACTTCATTGACTTCAAGAAGGCCTTCGATCGAGTGTGGCAAGAAGCTCGGTGGCAAGTCATGAGAGACTATAGCTTCGACGAGGACCTGATTCAAGTCATCCAGGCGCTGTATGACAGCTCCCACAGTGCAGTCCTCATGGGTGGAGAAATCGGGGAGTTCTTCCGGACTTCAGTTGGAGTTCGACAAGGCTGCCCGCTATCCCCCGTTCTTTTCAACGTGTTCCTAGAGAACATCATGCAGGAGGCCCTCCTTGACTTCAAGACCACAATCACAATAGGAGGAAGTCCAGTCTGCAATCTTCGATTCGCAGACGATATTGATCTCATGGGCCGCAGTGAAGAAGAACTCCAGGATCTCACCACCAGACTGGAAACATCAGCCAATGCCCACGGTATGGAGATCAGCACGGAAAAGAGCAAGATCCTAGTGAACAGTACCACACCGACCACTCCCACCAGCATCAAGATGAGTGGCGAGAACACTAGAGGAGGTGAAAACTTTCAAGTACCTTGGAGCAGTCATCACCAAAGAAGGCACGAGCACACAAGAGGTGAAGATCAGACTTGCTGTGGCACTCTCCCCCATGACTAAGCTGGCGAAAGTGTGGAGAAACCACAACATCAGAACCCACACTAAGGTCAGACTCTTCAAGGCACTCGTCACATCCATTGCCTTGTACAGCTGTGAAGCATGGACACTTACTGCCGATTTAGAACGTCGCATTCAAGCCTTTGAGATGAAGTGCCTCAGGCGGATCCTGAACATCACCTACAGAGACCGCAAAAACAGATCGAGGCACTGGCTGGCACACAAGAACCATTGCTAGATACAGTCAAACGGAGGAAACTGAAGTGGTTTGGCCACACAACAAGGCATAACAGCCTGTCAAAGACAGTCCTGCAGGGAATGGTGGAAGGAGCAAGGAGGCAGGGACGACCACGCAAAAGCTGGATATCCAACATCAAGGAGTGGACCGGCCTCACTGTACCAAACCTCCTGAAAACAGCCCAGGACAGAACCATTTGGCGGTCCACTTGCAGCGTCCGTGCGGGTACCCCAACGGTCGTCCCGACCAAGGGATGAGTGAGTGAGTGAGTGAGTGAGGTTCCTTCAGGACACAGTTGCTGCATGCATGCATGCAGAGCGTACTACTGTAGGGCGGTACAGCCCTGTCAAGGAGTCTAGAGAGTAATGTGCGATTCCCGTTAACATCATCCATCATCCTCATCACTACTTCGATTTGTTTTGCTTTACAAGATTCAGCGCTATATAAATACCATACATTATTATTAGGGTTTTTTTTATTAGTTTTTTATATTATAATTACATTATTATTATCATTATTATCATCATTATTACTACTACTACTACTACTACTACTACTACTACTACTAGTGCTACTACTACATCATTACTACTACACGACGACGACGACGACGACGACTACTACTACACTACTACTACTACTACTACTACTACTACTACTACTACTACTACTACTACTACTACTACTACTACTACTATTACTACTTCTACCACTACTAATCATCATACAATAAAACACACACACACACACACACACACACACACACACACACACACACACACACACACACACACACACAAACTCTTGTTTCAGTGGCCCAATTGGCTGTGGTCTCAAAGTGACCTCAAGTTTCGGTTTCTCCTGTACACTTCTGTGCCCGTGGAGGAGAGTTTGTGTGTTGTGTGTGTGTGTGTGTGTGTGTGTGTGTGTGCGTGCGTGCGTGCGTGCGTGCGTGCGTGCGTGCGTGCGTGCGTGCGTGCGTGCGTGCGTACGTGTGTGTGTGTGTGTGTCAAACCAAGCCTTCAGGGTTGAAGGTTCACGGGGGAAGGGGGGGACGTTGTGGTGGTCACCTTCTCAGGTAGACATCTCCCTCAATCGTCTAATATCACTTTGAGTGAACAGACGTAACATCGAAGCAACAACAACATCTCCCTCAGTCTGACCAAGCTGACACTGTCGTCAGCAGAGGGCTTGGTAGGCGGTGTGCCTTCGGATGAGACAATGAACCGAGGCCCCGTGTGCGAACGCATGCAGAACATCTTGCGCACACGTTAAATCCTGTTCCGCTTTTCGGAAGTGTAGGCCATTGTGTGCCGGTGGAAACAGATGACAACATTGACAAAACTGCATGCACACGGGGGGCTGGATGTAAAAAAAAAAAGCACACGAGTGCTTATTCCATTATCCTCGATATAAAAGAATGAATAGATAAATAAATAAATGAATAAATAAATAAATAAATAAAAATAAATAAATGTGCTGCGTTATGTTAGCTCAGAACAGGCACTGCAGACCACCACCTGAGTGACTCAGCACAAGTGTAAGGCTCCTCTGGCTGGTGGCCCTGTGGCGGTTCAACTCTGATTTAAACTCCCCTATGGATTTCTGATACTGAAGATGCGACACAACGAATTTTGAGTATGGTATGGGGCGGGGCGGGGAGATCGAGATGAGCAGCAAGTGGGAACAGCTGGTACATTGTACGTCAAAGAAGACGAGACAGCAAGCAAAAAACAAAAATAAAAAAGTAAATTAAAAAAAATCAGCAAAAATGGGCGATGTTGATAAAATTCAATGAAAATCAAAGTGTGGTTGTGTGTGTGTGGTGTGTGTGTGTGTGTGTGTGTGTGTGTGTGTGTGAGAGAGAGAGAGAGAGAGAAGAGAGAGAGAGAGAGAGAGAGAGAGAGAGAGAGAGAGAGAGAGAGAAGAGAGAGAGAGAGAGAGAGATTTTTATTTTATATATCGAGGATAATGGAATAAGCACTTATGTGCTTTTTTTTTTACAACCAGTTCCCGTGTATATGTGGTTTTGTAAATTCTGTCATCTGTTCCCACCGGCACACAAATGGCCTACTCTTTACAGTGGAACAGGATTTAACGTGTGCGCAAGATGTTCTGCGTGCGTTCGCACACGGGACCTCGGTTTCTAGTCTCATCCGAAGGACTTCTAGGGGAGAGTGGAGTATGCACTTATGTTAACTCCAGAGACAAAAAATGTAATACCCTTGAAAATATCCCCCCTTGAACGGGAATCGAACCGGGGTCGTCAGATTGCGAGCGCAATGTTCTAACCACCAGGCTATTCCGTCTGCGTGCGTGCGTGAGACAGTGAGCAGGTTACCTGTTGCCCCGATGAAAGAACTTGGGTTTGCGGGCATTGACGATGACGATGTCGAACAGGTCCAACCAGCCAGCGCCCATCATGTGCTCCATGCCGGCACTCCTACCAGCACAAAAGCAAGAGAGGCAAAAGCCTGTGTGCAAACCAAGAAACAAGAGGACGGCCGGCAGAGATAAACACACACACACAAACACACGCACACACAGAGGCACACACAGAGGCGCACCACCACCACCACCACCGCCACCACCGCCGCCGCCGCCGCCACCACCACCACCACCACACCACCACCACCACCACACACACACACACACACACACACACACACACACACACACACACCACACCACACCACACCACCAACACGTAAACCGTGAGGTTCTCGGTTCGATTTCTAGCCTTGCCCTCTCTTCCCAGTTTGACTAGAACGTTCACCCGCCTAACACGTAAACCGTGAGGTTCTGGGTTCGATTCCTAGCCTTGCCCTTTCTTCCCAGTTTGACTTTTAAAAATAATATAATCGAACTGAATGTCAAAGTCCTTCGGATGAGGCTATAAACTGAAGCCTCGTATGGGAACGCATTGCAGAACATCTTGCCCACAAAATTAAAAAAACCAGTTCTACCTTTCAAAAGAGAAGGCCAATTGTGTGCCGGTAGGAATGGATGACCCAAAAAAACCCACCAAACCAGCCTGCAAACACATAGGTGTGGTGTATAGACACCCTCCCCACAGCCGTCAGTTTCCCCCTACTTTCAGCTCCTCTCAGCTGCTGCTATATCCAATTCCATTCCATCCCACCCCAGCTGGTGCTGATTATTATAGCAGAAAACTGACCGCACTTGGACGACTGGTGAAAGGAAAAAGGGGATGATTTTAGCACTGGGCCTTGGACCCTTGACCGAATTGTGATGGATTTATTTTATTTATTTATTTTATTTTATTCTTTTATATCGAGGATAATGGAATAAGCGCTTACGTGCTTTTTTTTACATCCAGTCCCCGTCTGTATGCGGTTTTGTAAATTTGTCATCTGTTCCCACTGGCACACAATGGCCTACTCTTACGAAAAGCGGAACCGGATTTTAACGTGTACGCAAGATGTTCTGCATGCGTTCGGATTTGTGCGCTGTGTCCCCTAAGTCGGAATGCGGATACCTTTATGGTGAGGGGGGATGAGGAGAGGGGGGGGGGGGGGAGAAGACGGTCGCATACGCCAAAAAATCTCACCACTGGCAGGCAGTAGCAACTTGTATACTGAGAACGATCATGTCAGCGTAAGGCTAGGAATCCACATCTAAGCTAGGAAAGGTTTTGCCCACAAGGCTATGATAAACGACGAACAAGAAAGGAACGAGTGTAGTGTGTGTCTTCAATTTTACGTCTGTTCACTTAAAGTGATATTAGCGGGAAAAGAGTGTCGGTAAAGGGGACAGACAGGGAGGGGGCTCACGTGAAGGGGTAGCCGCTGTTGGTGATGAGGAACAGGCTCTTTTCCTCCTCTCTCAACCTCTCCAGCAGAATTTTCGTCTCTGTCGTCTTCTCCAGGTACAGCTCTGTCACCACAAAACACCCAATGGTAACGTGCAGAGACCGCTTGCAAACACGCCCGTGTGAGAGCACGTGAGCTCAACACGGACACAGACACACACATACACACCACACTACACACACCACAAAGACACCACACACACCACTCCCACACGACACCCATCCCATCCACCAACACCCACACATACACACACAAAGCACACACAAAGGCACACACACACACACACCACACCACACCACACCCATCCACCAACACCCACACATACACACACAAAGGCACAACACACAAAGGCACACACACACACACAACCACACCACACCACACCACCACACCCATCCACCAACACCCAAACAACACTCACACATACATACATACACACACTCACACACACACACACCACACACCACTCACTCACACACACACACACACACACACACCACACACACACACACACCCACTCCCACACCACAACACCACACCCCCACCCATCCACCAACACCCACCTACCCACCCACACATAACACACACAAAGGCACACACACACCACACCACATCACACCACACCGCACCCATCCACCAACACCCACCTACCCACCAACACCCACACATACACACACACACCATCACCACCACTTTCACACACCACCACACCACACACACATCACCACCACCACACTACACCACACACATCCCCCCCCTCCCCACACACACATCACCCCCCCACACACACACACACACACACAGAGATTACCTAGGTTTTCCATGATCTTTTGGTGAAGTAACCCTGACTTATGGATTCCCTGGACCGAAGTCTGCACACACAGACATTGGAATCTGCATCCTAACACACTCTCTTATGTCCCCTGAAGTCGGAGTATGGCTGCCTATAACTATGATCAGCTATTTGAAAAACAACAACAACAACAACAACAACAACAGGCATACAGGCAAACGTCTCATTCAGTGTGTACTTCACAGTCTCACAGAGATTCCCAGGTGGTGGGGTGAGTGAGACAGACAGAGCGCATGTTCTGGATGCCCCCTCCCCCCCCCCCCCGAATGTTAAGTTGTGGAACATCCAACAACAACTATTTATTTATTCTTTTATATCGAGGATAATGGAATAAGCACTTATGTGCTTTTTGACATCCAGTCCCCGTGTGTATGCGGTTTTGTCAATTTTGTCAGCTGTTCCCACCGGCACACAAATGGCCTACTCTTACGAAAAGCGGAACAGGGTTTAACGTGTGCGCAAGATGTTCTGCGTGCGTTCGCACGCGGGGCCTCGGTTTACAGTCTCATCCGAAGGACTGTTGGGGAGAGTGGAGTCTGCACTGATGTTAACTCCAAGGGGAAAAAAATCAATATCCTTGAACGGGATTCGAACCCGGTTCGTCAGATTGCGAGCGCAATGTTCTAACCACTAGGCTATCCCGTTCCCCAACAATAACAGCAGTAGCAGCAGCAACAACAACAACATATACCGACTCCACACTTCCAACTGTACAGAAAAAAAATTAAACAACAACAACCGTGCGACAACACTTAACGACAACAATATCAGTCCTTAATGTCTGGAATAAGAATAATCAAACAAACAGAACACGTACATACACAACATTTCCCACGCACCAACAGAACAGACAATGCTAAAACTAAAGGGGTATAAAATCAATCCAGCACACCACTTTCAATCTATTCTCTAAAAACACACTAGGCTTGTTTTGAAAACCAGGATCTTAAATACTGTATCTCAATGTAGCAAAACATTATAAATAAAACATCAACTATTGCGAAAGTACAGTTGCAGACAGGAAAAGAAACGGGTGGCGCTGCTCTTGTGGCGACGCGCTCTCCCCGTGGAGAGGCAGCCCGAACTTCATGCAGAGAAATCTGCCGTGTCTTAAAGTGGTATACGATACAATACAATGAAACACACTCCAGTACAATACGATGCAATACTATCTAAACATTCGTCACTACATTGTAACAAAGAACAGAATAATTATAGTCAAGCCCCCCCCCCCCCCCCTCCACACACACACACACACAGATTCTTTTTTTTTTTTTTAATTTATTCTTTTATATTGAGGATAATGGAATAAGCACTTGTGTGCTTTTTTTTTTAACATCTAGTCCCCGTGTGTATGCGGTTTTGTAAATTCTGTCATCTGTTCCCACCGGCACACAATGGCCTACTCGTACGAAACGCAGAAGAGAGAGAGAGAGAGAGAGAGAGAGAGAGAGAGAGAGAGAGAGAGAGAGAGAGAGAGAGAGATAAATTAACAAAACTATGCTCTACAAGCATTTAAAAAATACTGTGTTTCGGTATTTTTGTAATCCTACAAACACACATAGCAGTGATGAAGTCCAATCCGTACTTTCGAGCAATTTACAAGATCAGTGGACGGGGCAGCTCAGTGGTCACAGCACTCGCTCTCCCCAAGCTAACTTCAAGCTGAGCAGCGTTTTATTTTATTTATTTATTCATTTTATTTTATTCTTTTATATCGAGGATAATGGAATAAGCACTTGTGTGCTTTTTTACATCCCGTCCCCGTCTGTATGCGGATTTGTGAATTCTGTCATCTGTTCCCACCGGCACACAATGGCCTACTCTTACGAAAAGCGGAACAGGATTTAACGTGTGCGCAAGATGTTCTGCGTGCGTTCGCACACGGGGCCTCGGTTTCTAGTCTTATCCGAAGGACTTTTGGGGAGAGTGGAGTCTGCACTGATGTTAACTCCAGAGGAAAATTTCCCCTTGAACGTGAATCGAACCCGGGTCGTCAGATTGCCAGCGCAATGTTCTAACACGGTAGCCTCTTGGGTGGGTGACCGTCCGTGCGCCTTGGCTTCAGTATAGTCCCCCAGTTCACCCAGCTGTCAATGGGTCCCTGCCCTCTGTAGGGTCAGGGAAGGTAAAGCAGCGAAGGAAAGGAGATGGGCGCCGCCCTCAATATGCTGGCCAGAGAAGCTGAGGTCTCTGATACCTCGCTCCACAACGGCCGCATAGGTTATGGGAACGCATCTGTCTTTTTACAAGCATTTTGACTGCGTTGAAGGATTACTTCTAAAAAGCGAGAATTTTTTTTATATGTTGAAGAATAAAGTATCCACAAAACGTCACCATGTGAATGTTGGTTTCAAAGTCAAAGTCAAAGTCAAACTTTTATTTTCAGATGGTACATTGAATAAGCAGTGCATTTGCTTTTTTTCATCAAGCCATCTATGTATGTACTTTGAGCACAACATAAGCTACTTGCTTGTTGTTGTTATGCTGATTACGTTCATCATGTTATGCTTGTTCCATGCTTATTAATGATAAGCCTTATGTTATTAAGCCAAACCGTCACGTCCTTCAGTCGCACGCCCCAAAAACACACCCCAAATTTGCAATCATCTATCATGCACGTTTGTCATCTAGGTCACTCCTTATACTTACCTGTATGTCGTTGAACACATACTCCGGGTCGTACTCGATGTTAGACTGGATAAAATACTGAGGGGGAAAAACCAGACAAGAAAAGACGGTTTAACACACCGTAATTCTGTCTACTAAAATAAAACAATGCAAGATAAAAAGAAAATTTATATACTTCATAGGAAAATCTGCCTATACAAGCAAATTGTGAAAGGAAAAAAATATTATGCAGAAATATGCCTACTACGATAAATTGACATACCGTAAAAGAATATTTTCAAACAAAAGTATCTCTTTTCCGAGAAAGGATGGGTAAAAAAAAAACCACACACACAAAACACCATAAAAGGACAATTATTTTTTTTTTTTTACATGACATATTTTTTAAAAACAAAACGCATGTGTCAGTGAATGGCATGACGCGCTGCTGAAAGGCTTGTAAAAGCTTTAACAGCGATGCATTCTGTTCATTGTTTTGGGAGAGGTAGCTCTGCTAAAACTATAGAAATCATAGTTTTCAACACCTCGTGTTTGTTCCAGCTGTTTAAACATGATGTGGAATCCATGCCATGGTGGTTATTTGGGCTTTAGTGAATGTTGTTTTTGGTTTTTAAAATTCTTCTTCTTAGTTACATAATTAGGTGTTTGTGTCCAGTCCCCTTCCCGCTGTGAATGGGCTTGAAAGCTTTATCACAATACTCACTCTCACTCTCCCCCCCCCCCCCAATCTCCCAGTTGTTATTGTTCAATATATGTGTTGTGCCCAGCCCCCTTCCCACTGTCCCCTTGTGAATGGGCTTCACAGTTTAAATCACAATAAACTATTGTCATTTTCTCTCTCTCTCTCTCTCTCTCTCTCCTCTCTCTCTCTCATCTCTCTCTCTCTCTCTCTCTCCTCTCTCTCTCTCTCTCTCTCTCTCTCTCTCTCATTTTGGTGTCTTTAAAACTGTTGATAATGATTGTTGGCGGTTTGTTTGGGGGGGGGGGGGGGGGGGGTGTTGTTGTTGGGTTGTTGTTTTTTTTTGGTGGTCTGTTGTTGTTGTTGTTGGTTTTTTGTTTGTTTTTTGGGGTTGGTTTTTTTGTTTTGTTTTTTTGGGGTTTTTTTTTAGAGCATGGTGTAAAAAAGCCCTGAGCTTATCCATTTACTCTCAATAAAAGTTCGAGTTCGAGTTCGAGTTCTCTCTCTCTCTCTCTCTCTCTCTCTCTCTCTCTCCTCTCTCTCTCTCTCTCTCTCTCTCTCTCTCAGGGATTATTATTGTTAAATAAAATAAAAATTTAAATCATGTTGTCGTTGTTGTGGTAAGATTTTTACCTTTGTTTTGTTGATAATCCCTAATCAGGGCAAGGGCCGGATGAAAAAAAAAAAGTATGCGCATGCTTATTCTGTTACCCTTGAAAATAAATAAAGATTCATTCATTCATTCATTCATTCCTCTCTCTCTCTCTCTCTCTCCTCTACTCCTCTCTCTCCTCTCTCTCTCTCTCTCTCTCTCTCTCTCCCCTCCCTCTCCCACCTCTGTGCTAAGGGGATGGCCAATAGCCTTTCTAACAGAAGAGGTATGTACGATCGTTGCATACTGCTCAGGACACCCACCTCAACGATCATGGAGATCAAGGACACCTCGGGAATGGCGAAGAGGTCAATCAGCTGCTGCATCGGTCCCTGGGAGAAAAAGAAAAAAAAGAGAGAAAAAAATACATAAGTTCGGCGAAAGTTACGTTTTTTCCCCTTCTCATTCCTAGGCTAGAGCTCCGAGGTTCACCAAGGGTGAGATTTTTTGCGTATGCGACCGTTTCGATCCACCATGGAGGTAGCCGCAATTCGACCTCGGGGATGGTGTCCAAATACGACATGCGGGCTTTGTTGGGTTTGTTTTTCCAAAATTTTGTCACCCGTTCATACCAGCCTACTCTTCCGAAAGGCGGAACGGGTTTTTAACGTGTGCGCAAGGTACTAAGCGTGCGTTCGCACACGGGGGTTTCGGTTTATAGTCTCATCCGAAGGACTTTGGGGTTAGCGGAGTCAGTAGTTATGTTAACTCCAGGGTAAAATTCCCTAAACAAGCGCCTCTATGGTGGGTCTGTGGTGGCTCGATCCCGGGCCGTCAGATCACGAACGCAATGCTATAACCACTAGGCCATCCCGCTCCCAGAGGCCATTCCAGGGAAAATTCACTGAACAAAACATAGGCGCGCATGCATGCATGCACGCACGGATGGATGCACTAACCTTCCCACAAACCCTTACACGTATACCCCCTACCACACACACACACACACACACACACACACACAACCAACCCCCCCCCAAAACCACACCCCCACACAACCACCCCCCCGCACACACACACAAAACAACCACCCCCACCCCCCACCCCCCACCCCAACACAAAAACCCCCCCCCCCACACACACACACACAAAACACCACGCACACACACACACTTACACACACACACAAACTGCAACAACAAGCTGACATGACTGTATACATGTGCAGAAGGTGAAGAAGCAGAAGAACTCACGGTTCCAGAAGGGGAGTTCATGTAATCCAGAGGAATATGAATCCCATCGTACAGCTCTCTGACCTCGGCATCTGACAACTTCTGCAGGCCTCTGAAACACAGTGAACCCTCGGCCAAGATAACTGAAGATAACTGTATCCTTGCGGCCAAGATAACTGTATCCTTGCGGCCAAGATAACTGAAGATAACTGTATCCTTGCGGCCAAAATAACTGAAGATAACTGTACCCTTGCGGCCAAGATAACTGTATCCTTGTGGCCAAGATAACTGAAGATAATTGTACCCTGGTGGCCAAGATAACTGAAGATGGTCCTCTGGCCAAGATAACTGAAGATAACTGTATCCATGTGACCAAGATAACTCAAGATAATTATATCTTTGTGGCCAAGATAACTGAAGATAATTGTATCCGTGTGGCCAAGATAACTGAAGACACATGTATCTTAGTGACAAAGATAACTGAAGATGATCCCTGGCCAAGATAACTGAAGATAATTGCATCCTTGTGGCCAAGATAACTGAAGATGATCCCTGGCCAAGATAACTGGAGATGGTTGTCTCAACTGGTCAAGATAATTGAAGATAACTGTATCCTTGTGGCCAAGATAACTGGAGATAATTGTATCCTTGGCCAAGATAACTGAACTGAAGGTGAGTGTATTCTCGGCCAAGATAATAAGATGATTGTATCATTGGCCAAGATAACTGAATATATTTGCTTTATTAGCCAATACAACTAAAGATTATTGTATCTTTTGGCCAAGTAATGTACCTTGGGCCAAGTTTAACAGGAGATGATTGTATCTTAGGTCAAGGTAACAGGAGATGACTGTATCCCTGGCCAAGATAACAGGAAATGTTTGTGTCCTTGTGGCCAGGTTAACTGAAGATGATTGTGCCCTTGTGGCGAAAATAACAGGAGATGATTGTATCTTAGGCCAAGATAACAGAAAGTAATAATAACAACAACAACAATACATGAGCGCTAGATCTTGCAAAAACAAATCAAAGTGCTTTCATTCACCCTACGCTTTCACAGTCATGCAACCAATCACATGCAATTGATAGTTTTACAAATTCAAATGTATACACATACATGCACACACCGCGCGCACGCACGCACGCACACACACACACACACACACACACACACACACACCACACACACACACACACACCACACCACACAAAGGTTGCACACCCGACAGGGTGAGAGGGGGTTTGGGCTGTTAAGGGCAGGGACAGTAATGAGATGAAACAGAGGGGAGAATCTTAGGTTTTAAATACATGGGTCTTAGGGCCGGCTTTAAAAGCTTTTGGCGAAGGGAGAGAGGGAGGTCAATCCAGATCGATGGACCAAAAACACAGAACGAGCGATGGCCAACGGTGGATCGGTTGAATCTAGGTATTCTTAATCGTGGAGCCAGACTGAGTGAAAGACGCCCACCCGGGGTAGCTCCCACCAGCATAGACCCTTCAAAGGTCTTCTCCTCTGAACCTCCCACCCCACAGGCATGGAAGCGTGTGGGTCGCTGAAACTGAGGTCACCCTGAGATCAGAGC
>CM054155.1:42064887-42069887 GCA_028751875.1 Rapana venosa | reverse complement strand
GCCTCTGGACCCAAGGTTCAATTCTTTTATCAGCGTTTTGGTGTGATGTGTAGAGTGTTTGGTATGACGTGTGATGGAGGGGACAAGGACGGTGGAAGTTAAAGGGCAGGGGAGGGGATGGAGGGGGTGGGGGTATGCGCGCGCGTGTGTTTGTGTGTGTGTGTGTGTGGATGTGTGATTGGATGCCTTCTCTCTCTCTCTCTCTCTCTCTCTCTCTCTCTCTCTCTCTCTCTCTCTCTCTCTCTCTCTCTCTCTCTCTCCATATCTTGGTTTCTTAAGTCATATTTTTTGTAACTGATTTTTTATTGTGGTGGTTGTGGTTATACAATAACATTTTGGTTTTTTGAGCTTCCTTATTTTTCTCACTAAAATACAAAGCAGTTCGGCAACTACCCTTCATGTATGGGCCAATGGCCTTTTTGTGAATAAATCTTTCGAGTTCGACTTCGAGTTCTCTCTCTCTCTCTCTCTCTCTCTCTCCTCTCTCTCTCTCTCTCTCTCTCTCTCTCTCCCCCCCCCCCCCCTCACACACACACATGGACAGGGCACGTGTGAGTGGTGTGTGTGTGTGTGTGTGTGTGTGTGTGTGTGTGTGTGTATGTATGTATGTGTGTGTGCGTGCCTGCCTGCCTGCCTGCCTGCCTGCCTGCCTGCCTGAGTGCATAAGCGTAGGTATGTGCTTGCGCGTGTGCTTAGATGCATATATGTTCGCATGCGCTCCTTCTCTGGTCGTCTGCGTTCCCAATCCAGCGGTATCCGTTGTCATTAAACCAGTGCTTGCAGAGGTTGTTATTCAACACTCTTATTTGATTTTACATTTCATATATCATAAAGGCATCGGTGTCAAGGACACAGAGATACGATCACGAGCGACAGCTGACTGACAGCCGAAGTACAGGGTATGTCATTTCACTCTTTGAACGTCATGTTATTCACACCATGAGGTCGGTCATTACTTTTAAGAAAACAGAAACTTAATGAAGACCCATAAAATTATTGTTTATAAAGATTTCCTCTAATAATGATGTTATTATTCTCCAAAGCCCTTCACTTTTGAAGATGGTAGAAATAGGATGGTAAAACTGCGAGGAGTGGAGGAAGCTGGTTGCAAAATCTTCAACGGTGCCCTAACGGTCTAGTAGACTACCCGAAAAGTGAAGTTGAAAGTGAAGTAATAAGGACGTATAAAAAGTCTGATATATGTAATCGTTTGGTTTCGAGCGAAAGCAATAGCTTTCTTTGATTTTTTCTAAATATACGACTTGCAAAATTCAAGTTTTCATGGCCAAACAGACATGAGCCTACATCCAGAAAACAGAATTCAGATAAAAATATAAAAGGGCTTTGCTTGTTTTACAGTTATAATCAAATGCAGAATGGTTTAGGCGCCCATAGAATTAATATCAATCAATAGGTAATAGATAATAAGCTTGTTGACCTTTCAATGACAGTGAAGTGTTATACGTGCATATAATATATGGATGCATTCAACATATTATTCATTCGTTTTTGAATCCGAGTTCTTTTAAACCCTAATAAATAAAATGAACGGAAATCAAACGGAAACCCTCAGCACAAGTTACCATCACACTAAAATGTATAAGCTTACTGTGTAAACTGCATGAATGATCTGACAGCTACGTACATTTCAACGATTTGCATTTAGATCTAAACTAAGAAGTTGTTCCTATCAAAATAAACAGCGCGTTGATACAAATACTGTAATACTCCCAACAGAATATGGATAAGAATAATTTCACTCTTAATCAATTTCTCACCTGAAACCACATTTTTCTTGGCCAGGTAAAGTTGCCTCAGCTCCTGACTCGAATTTGCATACTGCGCACGGCCTGTAAATGCTCGGTGCTTGGCAAAAATTCTCAACAGCAAACTGGTCGAGCGAAGCAATCCGTACGCACATGCCATGGCGGATTGCGATTAAGGGGAGATCAGCTTCTTGGACTACTATCCAAGGGAAGACAATGAAATTGAAACTAACATCCCTCCCCCATCCTTTTTAATCCCATCACCGCCATACAGTTTCTGATTTCTTATGTCCAAAAACAAAAACAAAAAGAGAATGCTTTAGATTCAACTGAAACCACACAGTACCAGCGCAGTGCCAACCTTAACCACAGTTAACCTACTAAGCTATCAACAGTCAAATTGCTGTGTATAGGCGTGTGCGAGAGTGCCACTGATTTCAAGGTATGGCTTTGTGCATGAATATCACATGAGTTTTACGTTTATTGTGCGATATATTCTGAAATTTTACAATTTATATGTATGCATAACTCTGTCTCTCTCTTGTGTGTGTGTGTGTGTGTGTGTGTGTGTGTGAGAGAGAGAGAGAGAGAGAGAGAGAGAGAGGAGAGAGAGAGAGAGAGAGAGAGAGAGAGAGAGAGAGATATGAAAAAATGTATAATCCGATTATTTTACTTCCTTTGAAAATCAATACTCTCTCTCTCTCTCTCTCTCTCTCTCCTGGGAATTTTTACAACTCTTAAGATCAGCTTACGTGATTGCCAGTGTCTTCATTTATTTCTTGCATTATATAGGCAAGCAGACGATAATAAAAAATAAAAAATTTTAAAAAGGTAAAGGTGTCCCATAACCTATAAGGTGGTAGGGGAGCAAGGCGTCAGAGACCTCACTTCTCTAGAGGCCAGCATATTGAGGGCGGCGCCCATCTCCTCTCCCTCGCTGCTTTACTTTCCCTGACCCTAAAGAGGCAGGTACCCATCTACAGCTGGGTGAACTGGGGGAACTGTACTGAAGCCAAGGTGCGCAAACGGTCACCCATCCAAGTGGTAACCACGCTCGACGCTGCTTAACTTGGCTGGGGGAAAGCGAACGCTCCGACCACTGAGCTATCCCGTCCCCTAAACGATAACAGTATTATGTTAAAGACGCAGCAGTTCAGATAATCTTCTTTTTTTTTTTTATATAAGGCTGCCGAACACAGAGAGAGAGAGAGAGAGAGAGAGAGAGAGAGAGAGAGAGAGAGAGAGAGAGAGACTATATAAACCGAGGCGAACGCACGCAGAACATCTTGCGCATACGTTAAATCCTGTTCCACTTTTCGTAAGAGTAGGCCATTGTGTGCCTGTGGGAACAGATCACAGAATTTACAAAACAGCATACACACGGGGACTAGATGTAAAAAAGCACATTAAGTGCTTATTCCATTATCCTCGATATAAAAGAATAAATAAAGAAATAAAGAAACACACACACACACACACACACCATCTAAAATCACAGCAAGACAGACCTACGCTGCTGTAAAACAGAACGGGTTCTAGGCTAACGTAGGCCAAACGCAAGATGTTCTGCGCGCGTTCACACACGGGGGCCTCGGTTTATAGTCTCGTCCGAAGGACTTTCGAGGGAGTGGAATCGGTACTGATATTAACTCTAGGGGGAAAATCCCATTAAACGGGCGCCTCTGTGGTGGCTCGGTCGAACACACGCCATTAAAAATTAATTGCAAGCGGAAAGCTCTAAACCTCTAGGCTATCCCCCCCCCCCACCCCCACCCCCACCCCGACTCCCACGCACGTTCTAGTCATAGTCATTCATTCATGAAGCAGGTTACACAAACATCTGCTGAATGGACTTCAGTTTTGGCAGACATGTTGTGCAAGCACAGGCGGATTATTCCTCTTGCAGTAATCTATCTATCTGTCCCGTAGTCTGACGACCGTGGGGGCACCCTCAAAGACTCAACAACCAGTTCTCTCCATTCCTCTCTCTGTTCTGCCTTTCTCAGGGTTTTGTTGAGTTCTAGGCCTGTCCATTCGCTGATATTATCCTCCCAGCTCTTCCTTGGTCTGCCTCTTCTTCTTCCTCCTTGGACAGTGCCTTGTAAAACTGTCTTTGCAAGTCCTTTGGATCTTGTGACATGCCCATACCATTTAAGTTTACGATTTTTCACGATCGTTAGAAGGTTCTCGTAGAAAAACCTGACGTTAAAGCTGAAAATGAATGGGATGCGCTGGGCCTGACTTGTCAGGCGCTTAACGGCAGCGCGACGCTTTTTTTGCTATTATGTATAACAGACAACAAATAGTTGCTGCCTGAGCGTTCGAAGAGAAGAAGAAGAAGAAGAAGAAGCAACTAAAGTTTACCGATCAAAAGTGATTTTTACGAATAAAAACATTTAACACGTCTGAGGAAAAAACCCAAACAAACCCAGCTCTCTTGAGTAAATTGCCTTTGAAACTTCAAACTTCAAAGGAAAGGCGATTTTGATGTTTGATCGATGTAATCTACATTTATTTTTTGTTTATTTTTGCGCGCGTGCACGTAAAGGGCACATATGCACGCGCGTGCAGAGAGAGAGAGAGAGAGAGAGAGAGAGAGAGAGAAGAGAGGAGAGAGAGAGAGAGAGAGAGAGAGAGAGAGAGAGAGAGAGAGAACACACACCACACCACACCACTAAACACACACACACACACCATCACACCACCACCACACCAAACCAACCAAATCACAACACACACACCCCACACACACACCACAACACACACACACACACACACACACACACACAACACACTACACACACACACACGCACACCGATTTGAAAAGATAGGCAGAGTGACAGATCACAAAGTAACTGCCAATGTGCATCTTTGATATATATAAAAAGAAAAAGAAAAGAAAAACACCAGGAAACAATTGACGACAGCCCAAAATTGCTCAAATCAACTTTATTGGACAAGAAAATAGACATCCACACAATACACCCGCGCGTGCGCGCATGTGAGTGTGAGAGAGCGAGCGTGTGTGCGCGCGTATACCTGTATTGTACTCGTAACCATGTGCACGCACTGAAGTGTGGTGTGTGTGTGTGTGTGTGTGTGTGTGTGTGTGTGTGTGTGTGTGTGTGTGTGTGTGTGAGAGAGAGAGAGAGAGAGAGAGAGAGAGAGAGAGATGAGAGGAGAGAGAGAGAGAGAGAGAGAGAGAGAGAGAGAGAGAGAGAGAGAGAGAGAGA
>CM054155.1:42059313-42064387 GCA_028751875.1 Rapana venosa | reverse complement strand
AAGCACTGCATACATTCAACTATTCAAGCTATCTGAAAATCGCACCTAAACAATACGTTTCTTCTGAGAATTTACCGAAACCAAATGAATGTAACGCATGTGACGCACAAGCAACTGTCGCAGAGAAAAGCTGTGATTGCACAGATCGCAAGAATAGTTATGGGCAGTCACTGCAGACCTCAGAAATCTCTTTCTCATCACGTTGGTCATCCTTCGCACAGTGTGTCTGGATTTCGTTTTGGCCTGGCCGCTCCGTTTCCTCTGCGGGTCTGGGACATGGAACTGTGACATTTTTCTGGGCCCTTTCTTTGAGGATCGGTTTTTCTGTTTCAAAATGATACGCTTCTTACTTTTACCTGGGAATAGTCTTTGATGTGAAGCACCTGGAATGAGTCCTTGCCTGACTTTTGTCTCTGTTAACGCCTCTTGAGTGTCATGCTCAGCTTGGTCTCCATCGCATGGAACGCTCTCTCCCTGTGGCCTGTTTGGACTCGCTTTTGACTTCACTAACCTTCGTTTTCCTGTCAGAGTTTTGGCTGCGCTGCTTGCCAGGTTCTTTGAGCGCTTGCTTTTATTATTTGATTCATGCTGATTCAAAGAATCAGAGACCCGTTCCTTGTTCTGCTCATCTGTTTCTGAGGATGACTCTAACCTAAAGCCTGCGGGAGTTTGAAAGGAATCATGTTGACTTGCTGATTCTGTAGTAGAATTTGCGGCCTCAGCAGTGTGTGTGTTCACATCGTCACTGTGTCTTTGTTCCACATCTTCGGGTGAGGCAGTTCTGTATAAATGGCCAGCAGTACCACCAAGCATCCTCATGCTTTGTTGATGGGAAATCTGGGGTGCAGATATGGTTTCACAGCTTGTACTGATGGCTGAAGAGCTGACAGTGTCTGGAACAGTCACAGATTGGACATTAAGTCCATGGTCAGAATCCATTTTTAAAGGAGAAGTCCCTCGTTCAACAAAGAATGGTTCCTTCAGCTGAAACCCTGCACTGGCTGAAAGAGGACCAGCACTGCCTCCTGTTAGGTGATTGTGGACATGCACAGATAGTTCAGACAGATGGGCTGTGCGGAAAAAGCACAGGGAGCATGCAAACGGTTTGGCTGCAAACTCATCAAAATCCGATACAAGGACGGCATAACGTCCACTGGAGGGTGGTTGACATACAACCCTCTGCTGAAATAACTGTCCTTGTGTGGAGTGAGAATGGTCCTGGCTCTCTGGCAGCATACAGCCATCTTCTGAGCGAGGAACGGTGGTTCTCCGTGTGGATGCTTTGTGACGCTGGTTTGAAGTATTCCTGTTTGGTCTGCCTGAGGTGAAGGTTGGCTCTGAGGCAAGGCTGTGAGTGCCATGCCTGTGCCTGAGGAACTGGCTTCTGTCTGAGAACAACGGTCCACCAAAATCACAGACACGTTCACGTGTATCGCCCCTCAGAGCACCTGAGGCCAAGTCAGGTCCCACTGTCCCAGGAGAAGACTTGGAGTCTGTTTCACAAGTGTTTTCTGACTCTTCCAGGTCAGTAGAAACATCGGGACTGTCGGGTTCTTCTTTGATGGACATGGTGCTGCGAGCAAACAACTTACGGGCCTTTCTGTTTTCAAAACATGTCTTACCTGAGTCCACACGAGTCAGATGCCGTTTGCCAGGCATTTTTTTGGAATGATCTGCTTCCTTTTGATCCTTAGTACCTTTTTTAGTGAACGAAACACTAGCAGACCTCAATGTCCTTCTTGACTGAAAATGTTGCGAAGACAAAGCACCGCTCTGCTGTCTCTTCTTAGATCGGTTTTCTGACAGGTGACTGTAATCTGAGGCAGGAGGATCTCCAGAAGAGGTCTCAGCCTGTTGCTCTGAAGTCACAAACTCAGCAGATACATCTACAGATAGTTGTCGAACAACCGTTCCATCAGAATTCCTAGTCTGGTCCTTAAGTTTTCCACCCAGCACATTAGTGTCTACAGTCGATCTCATGACGTCTATTCCTTCTTCATTCAATGCCTCCACTCTGGGAGATGTGACAGATGCTTGACAATCAGACACTGACTCTCTTTCACTCTGATCAGCTGCTGCAGAAACTGCTCCAGCTGCAGGGACGTGAGGAAGTATCATGGTCGTCTTGCCTCTTCTAGGTCGAAGGGTCGGCTTGGATGCAGAGCAGGCCTGGTCATCGCTGCTGGTGGTCTGATTAGTGAGGGCTCTCTTTAACCTGTCCATGGTCTCCTGTCGAGGCAATCCCAGCCTGCCGCTGGCCTCCCTTTCTCCAAGACTGCTCTGTTTGACTGCTTCCTCTCTGTAGATGTTCAGAGGCCAGGCACCTTTCCTGTGCTCAGGCATCTCACTGTCAACACAGGAATGCCTGTGTTCATGGAACTCCTCTGCTGAAGGCAGGGTCTCACCACAGACACCACACATCAGCCCTGGAACCGCCAGGTTGTGCTCAGCGCCATGGGAAGTTCTGCTGGCTTCTTCTTCTCCAGGATGTGTAAGAATGTGGCGGGCCAACACTTGAGCATCATTGGACACGAAGGGGCACATGTGGCAGTGCAGCTGGTGGGGGGAGTGCAGAGCGTTGGACAGCACCGGGAAGTCTTTTCCATACTGCACAGTTTGTGGGTCGGGGTCCGGGTGCTCCTCCACAGACGCCGCCACGTTGCTGCTGTCAGTGTGCAAGTCCATCGCTGTGGCTGGAGGGGTGTCCATCCTCCCTTCTGAGGACAGCGCTTGAGGGGACAGTGTGGCTGAAGGCGACGACGACGGATTCCCCCCCACATTTGTAACGATGTCGGAATGAGCTTGCCCGATATGGTTTTCCAAATTCCCAGGAGTCTTAAAGGGCATATTGCACAGCGGACAATGCTGGAGAGCGACGCCATGCTTCTTCAGGTGACGGTTGAGGTCGGACTTGTAGCTGGTCTTGTAGACGCAGAAGCGGCATCGGTACTTCTTGGGCAGGTGCTTGGAGTTGACTTCGGCCTCCAGGTGGGAGATGGTGTAGTTGGCGTACTCCGTCACCCCTTGCAGCCTGTTCTGAAGGGCTCGGCCGCTGGAGCCCCGGTGGGGCAGGAACACCACCTCCTCCTGCAGCGGGTCCAGCACCATCTCACATCCTCCTTGCTCTCCTAGGAAGTGGACGGGGAGCGGGGTGCTGACTGCTGACGATGCTGTGTCGCTGTAGGGGGACGACTGAGGAGGGCTGCGGCTGTCGGTGCCGAAGAACGACTCCACGTCTGTGTCTTTGGGCTCCTTCTTCAGGGCCATGTCCAGGACGTCAGACATCGGGGTGTTCTCGGAGGACCTCCCCCTTTGTCGTCTCTGGAAGAAGACCGTTGAAGGGTTATCCTTTCCTGGCGGTGATCTGAAAGCAAAGGTGGCAAGAGGTATTTGATTGTGGTGTTGGTGAAGCTGGGGGTTATGTCTATGTTTTGTCTCCTCTCTTGTCTCTTTTTGTCTGTTGGTCTTCTGTCTGTCTGTTGTCTGTCCTGCTGTTCTCTCCTCTCTCTCTCCCTCTCTCTCTCTCTCTCCTTCCTCTCTCTGCGTGCAATGTAATTAGTATGTGTACATGGTGTGTGTGTGTTTTGTGTGTGGTGTTTTGTGTGTGGTGTGTGTGGGGGTTGTGTGTGTGTGTGTGTTTGGTGTTTTAGTCGCTTATTTTGTTTATTCTTTTTTTTCCAAAATAAGGCACAAGCAATCACGTGTTGTTTGTTGTTTGGGGGTTTTTTTTTGGGGTTTTTTTTTACATCCCCCCAATTCCCATGGGGTTTTTTGAAAATGTTATACCCGTTTCCCCAACACAACTGCCCCCCCTTCCAAAAGGGGAAGGGTTTTTAAATGGGTGCAAGAGTTCTGTGTGCGTTCAAACATGCGACCTAGGTTTTATTTCATTTGTAGGACCACGCGCGCTTTGTGGTTTGTGGTGTGTGTGGTTGTGTGTGGGTGTGTGGTGTGTGTGTGTGTGTTGGTGTTTTGTTGTTTAGTTTTATTTTTTTTTTTTTACATCGGGATAAGGAATAAGTACTTGTGTGCTTTTTTTTCATCCGTCCCCGTTGTTTACGGTTTTTTCAATGTTGTGTCTGTTTTCCCCCGGACACAATGGCCTACCTTACGAAAACGGAAAAGGGGTTTTAAGTGGGGGCAAGATGTTTTTTCATGTTCGACACGGGGGGCCCCGGGGTTTTTTGTCTCATCCCAAGGGGCTGGGGAGAGGGAGTTGAAATGATGTTAATTCCCGGGGAAAAATATCCCCCTTTAACGGGGAAACGAACCCCGGGGCGTCAGATTGCGGAAAAAAGTTCTAACCACTAGGCTATTCCGTCCCCGTGTGTGTGTGTGTGTGTGTGTGTGTGTGTGTGTGGGGGTGTGTGTGTGTTAAAATCAAAAGTTTATTTCCAGATGACACATTGTGAGAGCGTGTATGTAGACAGACAGACAGACAGACAGACAGACAGACAGACAGAGAGAGAGAGAGAGAGAGAGAGAGAGAGAGAGAGAGAGAGAGAGAGAGAGAGAGAGAGAGAGAGAGAGAGAGAGAGACAGACAGACAGACAGAGACAGAGACAGAGACGAGGTAGACTGAGAACCCCGACAAACACACCTGCCTTTCACTTCAGTCCAGACACTTATCAGAAATGCTGAAATCATAGACACAGCCAGCTTCTCTGTTCTAGTCTACAATCATCTGTCTGTCTGTCTGTCTGTCTGTCTGTCGCTCTCTGTTGTTGTTTTTTTCTTCTTTTGTTTCTTTGTTGTTGTTCTTTTTTTTTTGTTGGGGGGGGGGGGGGGGGGGGGGGGGGGGGGGGGTTCTTTTGTTCGTTTGTTTGTGTTTTTTAAAAGTTGTTTTTACCCCCCTTTGTTTCTACTGTGTGAGAGTATGAGTGTTGGGTTTATTATTAAGATGTATCCCTACGGGCGGGGACTGGATGTAAAAAGCTACATGAGTGCTTATTCATTATCCTCGAAATAAAAGAATTTGTCATTCTCTCTCTCTCTCTCTCTCTCTCTCTCTCTCTCTCTCTCTCTCTCTCTCTCTCTCTCTCTCTCTCTCTCTTTCTCTCTATCTCTCTCTCTC
>CM054155.1:41956813-42056813 GCA_028751875.1 Rapana venosa | reverse complement strand
CGCCTCCGACTACTACTAGTACTACTGCTGCTGCTACTACTACTGCTGCTGCTGCTGCTGCTGCTTGGAAAATAACGCCGAATCTTGTAAAGCAAGAAATCGAAGCGCTTATTTCATTAGTCAAAATACTCTTTTAGTTCTAACGGTAAAACTTCCCCAGTGCCCATTAATACAAGAGTTTACATTACTTTTCAGGATGTGAACAAATAAAAATGGACAATCAATATGAATTTCTGTCTGTCTGTCTGTCCGTCCCTCCGCCTGTCCGTCTGTCTGTCTGTCTCTCTCTCAACCTAAACGTCTCAGCCTCTTTTTTTCCTTTCCTTTTTTTCACTTCACAAGGAACTGTTGAAGCATCATACTGAAACTTGGGCAAAATTAACCTGGTAGGACCTATCCTTTCTGGGCCACAGAATGCTTATAATTATAAGAGCACACACACACAACACACACACACACACACACACACACACACACACACACATTCACAACACACACACACACACATTCACACACACACACACACACACACATTCACACACTCACACGCACGCACGGCACGCACAGCATCTTGCACATACGTTAAAACCCGTTCCGCTTTTCGGAATTAGAGTAGGCCATTATTTTCATCCGGTGGGAACGGATGACAAATTTTACAAAATTGCATACACACTAGGACTGGATGTAAAAAAAGCACATGAGTTCTTATTCCATTATCCTCGAAATAAAGAATAAAATAAAATTCACACACACACACACACCTATCCACACACACACACACACACGATAAAAAATTAACATGCATGTTGGTTCAAGATCCTGTCAATCAAGTCAGCGTTTGGTGGGTTACCGAAACACGAACATACCCAGCATGCATCCCCGAAGTCGGAATGCGGCTACCTTTATGGTGGGCATGGTGAACCTCGGAGCTCTAGCAGAGGAACGGAGAAATAACCCCCCAACAAAATACATTTGGGCAAGATATGAGAGTGATTGCACGACCCCCACCCACTCCCCTCCCTTTTCAATTTAGAGTTACAGTTGAGAATTTTGGACTTACTTTCGGCTGGGTCAGACCAAACTGTCCAAATTATTCCTCCAAAAGAAACACAACCTGACCTGGCAATTGAATTGGGTTCTGACTTCGAGGTCACTACGTAAAGACAACTCACTGTTTTTTTAAATTGTCATCCTAATTGCTCCCCCTTGCAAATGCCGCAGTGTGTGTGTGTGTGTGTGTGTGCTAATTTTACAGACAGCCTTGTAAAACTTTGATAGGCTTAGGAAAAGGCTGGTCTCTTGTGCATGCTTTTATTGCACTGGGGGAGGGGCAAAAATCGTGTAATTTTACCACTCAAGTAAAAGGTGTCCTATAACCTATACGGCCGCTGAGGAGCTAGTCCAGATCTGTGTCAGCGACAGCTTCGCCAGGGGCCAGCATTTCCTCCCCCTTGCTGTTTTACCTTACCTGTCCTTAAGGGAGGGGAAGGGAGGGAGGAGAGGGTGGGGTGGGGTGGGGGTGGGGGGATTGGATAGCTCTGTACTCAGAGCACTGGCTGTCCCCAAGCTTAGGTTAAGAAGCGTTGAGCGTGGTTAGCCCTTGGATGGGTGACCTTTTGTTCGCCTTGGTTTCGGTACAGTTCGCCCTGCTGTAAAGGCTACACGCCGCAATTTTAAAAAATCGCTCTTTTCCTTCTGTTTTTCTTTATTATGACACTTATATTCATACCGCACGTAGGCCTACTAAGGCAACCACAGAAATAAAAACCACTTTTTTATGTGAAAGACTAGCCTCTGAATCAAAACTCGTGTGATTTTGAATACATTTGGTAGGTTTGAAATTTAAAATTTTTTTCAGCAAACACTGTACCCCCTCAGTCCTTTTGTCGTCTGCTGGCTTCCTTACCGCAATATACATACGCGGGGTCAACACTGTAGGAATACAAACAATCCTCATTTGATGATTATTTCCAACTTTCTCGTGACTACGTGGTATTGCTCTATGTCCTCTATCCCCAAAACAAGTGCACAGTGCATTTTTTTCATACCTAAAAAAAATCTGTGAAAATCACCTTTTCGCCTCGCACTCTATACACGACCCACAATTTATACCGCTGTGTAGCCAAATGGGTACTTGCCCTCTTCGGGGACAAGGGGAGGTAAAGCAGCAGGGAGAGAGGAGATGGGTGCATGTATCGCCCTTACAATGCTGGCCCCTCGAGGTCTCTGACACCTCAAGCCCAAACGACGCAAAAGGTTACGGGAACACCTTTATTTTTACACCTGAAGAGGGGAGGTACCAATTTACAGCTGGGTGAACTGGGAGACTGTACTGAAGCTATGGAGCATGAACAATCACTCATCCGTGAGGCAACGATGTTCAACATTCCAAAGCTTGGGGAGAGAAGTGCTCTGACCACTGAGGTGTCACGCACTCAAGTCCCAACAGTGTATACATATCAAGAGTACAAGATGGTGGCTGTGAAACACTGCTCTCAGTTAAAGCCTACGTTTCACCCTACTAAAAATCTCATCTTACGTAATACTTCAGTTTGGAATGGTTAATTTCAGCATAATAATTATCGTATCTACAATTCGTTGTTTTAATTAATTAAAGAATATCTTAATAACATACTTTCAAAGGTGAAAGGGAATAGCCATAAATTATAGTATACTAGTCAGTCTGTCTATTCGTACACTCAGTTGTGTCCTTTTAGATAAGGGTCTAAGATCTATATCTACACCAACTGCAAGTTCCAGTAAAAAAAAACAATAAAAAAACCCAAAAAAACTTCATCTGGAAACATTCTGTTCCCACAATCTTTTTGTTCGTTTTGTTGTTGTTTTTAAATCAAAGCAAAATTCCAGAAGAGCGCAGTTCATAGCTCTTGTGAATGAATCCTCTGCATATAATCATGGTTTTGTTGTTGTTATTTAAACTCTTGTCAAGAAAATATATTATCTGTTCGTTTCCGGGGTTCCAATTTCTTATCTACCTCTGTAACTCGTAATGGTGGTTTTGAATGTTGACTCTGTGTGTGTGTGTGTGTGTGTGTGTGTGTGTGTGTGTGTGTGTGTGTGTGTGTGTGTGTGTGTGTGTGAATGAGTGAGTGAGTGAGTAAGTGAGAGAGAGAGAGTGTGTATGTTTATTTATTATTTATTTATTTTATTCTTTTATATCGAGGATAATGGAATAAGCACTTATGTGCTTTTTTACATCTAGTCCCCGTGTGTATGGGGTTTTGTACATTTTGCCATCTGTTCCCACCGACACACAATGGCCTACTCGTGTGTGTGTGTGTGTGTGTGTGGTGTGTGTGAATAGAATTCCACTGAACCTAATCTTCAGGTTGCTTTGTATTAGTTATGCATTTGATTGAGGGGGGGGGGGGGGGGGACTGAAGTTGTGTTAAAAAAAAAGGTTTATGGATAGCAAAGGAGCTTTTTCAGTTTTTGACCTGACCTAGATACTTCTGTTCTTTTTTCTGTTGTTTTTTCGTTCCTTGGCTAGAGCTCCGATCGATCAAATCAAACTGGGTTCACCAATAGTGAGATTCTGCGTATGCCACCGTTTGCCTGTGTGCGCGCGCGTGTGTGTGTGTGTGTGTGTGTGTGTGTGTGTGGTGTGGTGTGGTGTGGTGTGGTGTGGTGTGGTGTGTGTGTATGTATGTATGTATGTGTGAGTGTGTGTTTGTGTATAAGTCTACATTCACACCCACACCCACACCCAAACACACACACACACACACACACACACACACACTCACACACACACATGCGTGCCTGCGACCCAAACAAACCGTGCCAACCCGAACATTCTGGCAGACATAAGCTACTATTGTCAATTGAAAACGTTTCCTTATTAATTGTTGTAACCACAATATGTTATTGATAACACTGACTCAATCAAGAGAGAGAGAGAGAGAGAGAGAGAGTCAGTGGAAATTTCCAAGGCTACTAGCCTACTACCACAAAACAGGAGATCAACTGAGCTTTCCAATAAACACTGACCTTTAAAAATAGCCTGGGCTACTACCCAACCCTCCCGGTTTCACCACAAGTCCAAACACACACACACACACGCGCGCGCGCGCGCGCGTGCACACACACGGCAATTTCTAGTAAAATATTCCATCTTCTACACATTCACACACATAAGTGAAAGCTTACCTCCTCAACGACTCGAAACGTGAACGAATCACTTGCTTCTCCCTCCATCATTCAGCGTCATGAAAATTAGGCCAACCGCTTTGGTTAGCTTTGGCTAAGAGTGAGAGGGCAGCATAGGCTAGAGGCAGCCCACAACTGCTTATGAAAAGCAGGACACACAGACACACACACAGACACGCACTGGCAAGCAACATGTAGGCCTAGGCTTTACTCTACTAGACCTAGCCTATGGGCTAGCGTCCTGCGCCTGCTTTTTCCAGTAGCCTAGGCCTAGGCCCAGCAGTGCTCTCTGAAATGGCAAGACAGCCTACTTTGCATAGCTTAAGCCGACGGTCGGCCTTCGATCGTCTCCCAAGCTTGCATTTCAAAGCCAGCTTAGAGAGGAGAGGGGGGGGGGGGGGGGGGGGGAGGGGGCAGGTTAGGATTGATAAGGTGGTGAACGAAGCGGTGGATGGGGGTGAGGGTGGTGGCCAGAAATCGCAGACTGGGAAAAGAGAGAGAGAGAGAAAAAAAAAATAAAAGGACGGCTGCATTGCAGCTCTGATGAGACGGCTTTGTATAAAAATAGATCGAACTATAATTAGCCTTGGGTTCCATATTTTCAGTCTCTTGGTCTTTGATTCTTTGTTCTGTTCTGTCTGTTGGTGAATTTGCCTGCCTGTCTGTCTGTCCGTCCGTCTGTCTGTATGTCTGTATGTCTTCCTCTCTCTCGTTATTAAAATTTTAATTAAAAAAAATTATAGATGCCAGTTTTCCTATTGATTTGTTTTTGTCGATGCCAGATTTAGATTAACAATTTCAATATCCTTTATATTTCTTTCACATCTCTCTCTCTCTCTCTCTCTCTCTCTCTCTCTCTCTCTCTCTCTCTCTCTCTCTCTTTCTCTCTCTCTCCTGTTGAATGCTTTATTCAGATTTATATATTTCAATTTTATTGCGTAAGTTGACTGCATTTAAGATTTAGTTAATGTTTTATTCCAATATCTTTATTGTTTTGAGTATAACAATTATGTATGGCTTAATTTCAATGTGTATATGTCCATTTCTATGACTATATATAATATTCATAAAGATTTGATTTTGGCATTGATGCATGGTGTGCGTGCATGCGTGCGCGCGCATGTGTGTGTGTGTAGCTTAATTTCAACGTGTAGATATCCATTTTTGTGACATGATATTCATAAAGATTTGATTTTGGCATTGATGCATGGTGTGTGTGTATTTGTTTGTATTTTATTCTTTTATATCGAGGATAATGGATATGATCATTGGATCTCCTTCCACAGAACCTTGTTCCAAGGGTTTGAACGCCACTCAGTGACGCAAGCTGTCGGGGTCGGTCAGACCTAGTTATATAAAAGCTGACCCCCCCCCCCCTCCCCCCCAACGTCAATCCAGTGGAGGGGGCAGGGAAAATACTGTACGAGTAGTTAGGGCCTAGAGCGTCGAACGTACAGCTTTATCTAACAGCAATAGAGAGCACGGCGGGCTGCGGCACCTTTGGAAACTTGAAACTGAAACGGAAGGCCAAAAATTAATATGTAGCCTAGTTTTGAGCAAGCATTCTTATCTTTTTTTGCCACACAACTGGGACGTGGGGCCTACTTCACACCGCCCAGGCGGGCCAGGGTAGTGGGTTTATATTAATTAAAAATATCCGTGAAAGGATTTCAGATCAATCTCTGAGCTTTCATTCTTTCATCCCCAAATGACATTTTGTTTCTGTTTCGTTTCCTGAGGTCGTGACAACACAAAAACTGCTGTCTCTGTCTAACTCTGTTCCCATTAACCTATGTTGAAGTGATGCGAGGAAAACAAAACTGAATTGTCTCCCTTCTGAAATCTTTCCTTGGAGAAGTGACGAAAACAATCGTGGGAGGGCCGTGTCATATTCGTGTGACCAACACAACGGCGAAGCGAGATAAAGGAGAACAAGTATTTTCGCCAACTGTGAGACAAAATTACACCACAACACAAGTTTCTTACTGAAGATTGTGTTCATAACATACCATGGCTATGCAGAATATGATAAATGCCGTCAAAGGGACGGCGCTTGGTGTTGCTGAATATTTTTCTCCAGTCTTGAAGGTAGGTTCGGAAGTCGCAAACCAGGATGATTTTAGTACAGCTACACCACTCGTGATGTCTGTATTTGTTTCTTTACAGTTGTCAAAGTTAGTATAAGCGTGAACTTTGGGGTCAGAGTCGAAGAACTGCTGGTAAAGTACAGCTTTCGGCGTAGCTTCAATGCAGCGTTATCTCACCAGGTATCACGATGACTGATGAATCCAATCAAAACAAGTGTCCAGCAGACTCGTCCTTTCCATGGGAATGGGACAGTTTTCGATTGGTTTCAGACAGGGACACCCCTTGCAACATTTATACACACGCTCACTGTGTAGTCTCTGATGTTTTTCCATAAACCGTCTTCCCCACTGGATAAATCAGGCAGTACTTGACATTTTCAAGGCCAAGTAGAATGGCCTTTGCTACTTACAGCATTTGGCTCAAAATGAGTCTACAGAAAACAGCAGCCAGGGCCAGATTCTGATGCTTTGATCAACACTTCCGCAATGTAAATCATATTGCCACAGTACTTGCAGTATTTTGCTAGTGTGCCTTTATTGATATCATCAAATATATTACCAAATAATGAAAAATACTAATTAGTAGGCCTAGGTTGCCATGGTATAGGTGAGCAAAAAGTTGGCAGAATCTTAGAGTGGCGTACATTCTTAACCAGTAAATCATTTAAAAATCATGATATGTGTGTATCTGTGACTTTGTAAAAATGTAAGCTTCCATTTTTCTGGGAGGAAATATCAAATTCAAAGACTGTCCAATAGTATCCATAGTAATAGTATCCAACCACATGGTCAACAATATCTCATAAAATTGGATGAGCTTCTTTCACAAAACTTTCAGTCATTCATTAAATCATGTTAGCCTTTTCCTGCAGGAAGAAGATATTACTTTCTCTTTATGATATTTAAATCTGGGTGGCTGAAATTGAAGTTCAAACTAGTTCTATCTCGCAGTCATGAAAACCCTAAATTTGTAAACAGTCACTTCATTGTCACAATCAATTTAAGTGCCTGGCCCATCTACACCTAGCCATTTCAGTTTTTCATTCCACACCCATCCTTAACACGATAAAGTATAATATATAATAACAGTCTACCCCTTCATAGTTACTTTTTATTTTCCTGCTTACCCTTTCTCTCAACACCACCATTCTCAGATTCTGATTTTAAAAAAACCTTATGGGTCATAAGTATAAGGAGTGTTGACTGTTGTCTTTCAAGTTTCTTGCCTGCAGTGTGAGTGTAATAATAATATAAACTAATAAGTTTAAAAAAAGAAGTCTAAATGCATAATCACTGGTTTGTGAATTTTTTATTAATTTGATGAATGTGGGCTTTACTTTAGTGTACACCTGTTGTGAGGTTGCTGTTACTAGTGTTAGAAATATTGTGTATGAACTAAGATATTATAATCATTTATTATGATTTAATTACACTGTCTAATCAATGTAATGAGAAAGAAAAAGTGTGTGCGTGTGTGTTTGACCATGTTTTTTATCACTGAATTATACTATTTATCTCTGAATTTGGAATGCGGTTACCTTCATGGTGGGCAAAAATGATTGTACATGCAGAATCTCACCATGGCATTACTATTAGTGAACTTTACTAACTTTAGAGCTTTAGCTGAGGAATGAAAAACCCACCTTTTTCCCAGTTCTTTGCTAGAGCTCCAAGGCACACCAATGATGAGATTTTTGCGTATGTGATCAATTTTGCATACCATTAACATGATTAAGGTATCTCTGCATTCTGACTTATCATATTTAATGAGAAAATTATATAAACCATTTACATATAGACTGTCTGAATCAGGTTTAATGGGCATATAATATATATATATTCTTATACATTTTACACTTCCATCCTCAGGAATCCAAGTTTAAGGAAACTGGAGTGCTGACTCCTGAAGAGGTAAGAGTTGATTACCTTTACTTGGTGTACAGTGTATTTTGCATTATATATCAATTGACTATATTGTTCTTTTGTTGTTGTCAGGATAATGAGCTTTTGGAACAGTTGTAGATAGTACTTTAGCTGAGCAAACAATTGCATACATTTTGAGGACATTTACTGTAAATGTGTGTGTACACGTTACTATCCCTTTGTATATAATTTATGGATGGAATGACACAGGTATGCACATAAATTAAAAATGTGAGTGATGTAAATAGACTAACACTCAGTAACATTAACTGACTAACAGTAAGAGTAACACTAGTAGAAGGGGATCTCTATTATTAATCTAACTCTGTCAGTCTGTGTGTGTGTGTGTGTGTGTGACTGTGACTGTGTGTGTGTGTGTGTCACTGTGTGTGATGTGTGTATTCACATGATGTTGGTGTGTTTGTGTGTGTATGTGATATATATTAAAAAAAAAAAATATATATATATATATGAGTGAGTGGGACATGCACGCAAGCACGCAGGCACACACGCACACACACAGTTACTTGTAAAGTTCATTAGGTCAACACCAATTCAGCGTTGTTTTTTTTAAAGAAAACACTTCTCACTGACAGTTTAGGCGCTGGTAGTACAATGCAAGTTGCACTACTTTACTGTTTTGTGTAACTTGTAAATTTCATATAGGCCCAAGATATGGAAGGTAAAGACTGCACTAACAAAGGGTGGAATGTGTGTAGTTGGAAGGTAAAGACTGCACTAACAAAGGGTGGAATGTGTGTAGTAGATGTTTATTTTCAGTTTGTGGCTGCTGGGGATCACCTGGTGCATCACTGTCCTACCTGGCAGTGGGTAAAAGGGGATGAGGCCAAAGTGAAACCTTACCTGCCCCCAGAGAAGCAGTTCCTCATCACACGCAATGGTGAGCAGTTACCTGCTTGACCGAGTGCTGTGGTTTAATTTTTCCATTCATATCATCATGTTTTTTTGGTTTGTTTCTTGGCTAGAGCTCTGAGGTTCACCGGTGAAGAGATATATATATATATATTACACATACAACCGTTTTGACTTTGGGGTTGGTGTGATTTTTAACTCGTAATGGTTTGTCTCTAAAATGTTTGGGCTTGCTTAAACATGTGTGGCATGACTCCCCCTGAGGTGTACTGGTCAGTCTGAACAGTGGCATTGCTCCTGAGTTCTGCCTACTGAATTGGGCTTGCAGAAGATAGAAAGACAGTACATTTGTTTTTGTTGTTCCTTGGTTAGAGGTTTGCCAATGGTGAGATTTTTTGCATATATGCATGCAACTGGTTTTACTCGCTATCAAGGTATCCACATTCCGACTTTAGGTATGACAATACATTTGAATTATAGAATGTGTGTTTGAACACTTGAAGAAAAATCAGAAATTCAAAACAAAACCAAACAAAAAAAGGAGAAAATTTGTGATGAGGAAAGAACTTTTACATGGTGATTTAAGACATTAAAGTATACAGCTATGGAGAGAGATTCCTCATTGAATCTGGTCTTTAATAATTTAATTTTGGTTTTTTGTTCCTCTGCTAGAGCTCAGAGGTTCAGTAAAGGTAAGATTTTTGTGTGTGACAATGTATGCGACTGATTTTTCTCACCGTTAAGGCAGCGGCATTCCATCTTCGGGGATGAATCTGGTCTAAAGGTGGGTTTAACCCATTGCATTTTGAACGCGTATTCTTGCTGGTGCTTTCACTCTTTCCTTTCAGTTCTCCCTTCTGATTTCATGTTTCAAAGCCGAGCAACTAACTCCAAATTGTTCATTCTATTGGATTTAGCTGTACAGGTAAAAAAGGACTGTGCTTTGTACAGCCACAAGGGAAAGTGTTTATTAAGAACATGACACGCAAGATTGTGCAGTTTCTACAGTCTCCGACCTGCTTCCAGTAGCTCAAACATTTTAGACTTGGTCCAGGCCAAATGCTGTGTCAGTGGAATTATTAATGTAAGACTGAGTGAAGGCCTACATTGAAATGTTATGTTGTGAAAGGTTATGTTGAGATTGCCTTCAGCCGTGACAAGCTTTTAGCATAGCAACCTGTGCTCTCCTTCCAAAGGAGCAAAAAAATCATCAGAAGTTAGAGTACGGCTGCCTGTGTGGTGTGGTACTTGAAAAGAGTCATACACGCATACTTGTTATCCAGTGTGTACTTTCAATCTCACTGTGCTTCCCAGGTGGGATGAGTGAGTCGCAGCGCAGTATGCATGTTCTCAATCACACTGACCTCTAGAGTGTTAGCCTGGGGAACATACAACAATAACAACAGCAACAACAACCACAACAAGGAAACATTTTAGACCAGCTGGATGATGGACGCTGTGGCTGAGTGGTTAAAACCATTTGACTTCAATGCCATAGAAGTCATGGGTTTGAATCTCAGAAGTGTCTGGTGAACTAAGGGTGGTGATTTTTACAATCTCCCAGATCACCATGAAGCGCAGACCTGTCTGTGCCTTAATTCCTTTAGTGTATATGTACACATGCAGAAGATTGAACATGCACGTTAAAGATCCAGTGATTCATGTCAGTGTTTGGTGGGTCACGGAAACAGGAATGTACCCAGCGTACATCCCGGAATTCGGAATGCGGCTACCTTCATGGTGGGCAAGAACAGTCACATACGCAAAATCTTACTTTTGGTGAACCCTTAGAGCTCTACATGAGGAACAAGCAAACAAACTGACCCCCCCTCCATGCTGGATGAGAAAGATGACAGGCACTGTTAATAAATGTGCGATGATGACGGTGAGGCAGTTGGAGTGTGAGGTCTGTACAATACACGATAATGAATGAATGAATGACACTACAGCACAGTACTGGTTGTGTTGGCAGTGCCATGCTACAAGCGGGTGAAGCAGATGGACACTCACCAAGAGGAGCAGGAGAAGGTGATAGAGGAGAATGACCAGGATGGAGGCTGGGTGGACACCCACCACTACGCACGTGAGTCTTGTGTCCCAGTTCCTTGATTGTTGTGGATGTCGTGTTTCATTTCTATTCAGTATTTTTGTCTATTGCTTTTGCTAAGAAAATGTTTTCTCACCCTTGTATGGTTTGTTTTTATAGAAATTTTCCAAACTTCTGTAGGTTTTTTATTTTGGCTTGGGATAAAATTGTTGTTTGTTTTTTGTTTTTTTTAAAGTCTTTCTGATAAAAAGGCAGGAGAATGGATCAAGAAGGCAGAAAATAGCCAAGAAGGGGGTGACAGGAAGAAAAGGAACTTGGCAGAAAGAATAAGAGGGTTAGAAAAGAGGAAATAATTGTTAGAAGGTGGGGGGATGCTATTTATACTGACAGCCCCCTGGCATCCCCATAGGGGTGGGGGTGGGGGATATGAAAGCTGAACAAGTTCTGTTTTCTTGTTAAGTGCCGTCTTTAAAAATCAAGATATGTGATTTTAAACTGGTGTGTTAGTAATCATAGTTATGTGGCAACTGTTGATGAGGATGGTGAGGGTCCATGACCATCTTCAGAAAAATGATTTGATTAAACTGGTCTGTGGAGAACTACAGAAATGGTGTGTTGATGGTGATTATAGTGATCATGACGATAATGATGATAATGAGGAATATGAAAATGTTGATGATAATGGAGGTAGTAAAGGTGATGGTCATGGTGTACAATTCTGCATCACCCCATAGCAAAGGTTGTGCGTGCGCAGTACCCACTCTCCCATGTGTGTGTGTGTGTGTGTGTGTGTGTGTGTGTGTGTGTGTGTGTGTGTGTGTGTGTGTGTGTGTGTGTTTGTGTGTGGTGTGTGTGTGTGTGTGTGTGTGTGTGTGTGTGTGTGTGTGTGTGTGGTGTGTGTGTGTGTGTGTGTGGTAAGAATTGGGGACATCCACCGTCTGAAAATGCTGCAGTGTTCAGTAGAGCTCTGGAAGCTCCCCTCAAGTTAAAATCATGAGATGTTGCAGTAATTATTATCTGTTGAATTTTAAAATTTTCAAGTTTTGTTTATCTGATTTTTTTTTTAGTTGTTCACTGTGGAGAGTGTGATCACAAATTTTCTGACGTTCATATCCTGGAAATTTAATTAGGAAAAATTGCTTTGACTTAGGAGAGAGAGAAAAAAAGATTGATCAGTACACACTGCTCACATGCAGAGTTTTTTTTTTTTTTTTTTTTTTTTTTTTTTGCTGCCTCGTCTTCTGTGACGTCCCCCGTCCTGCTGTTCCCACGCCGCTCATTCCAATTTCCCCGCCACAGCCATACCCATATTTGTTCTGTCTCATCCTCAGAGTCGGAGGTCCACAGGGAGCCAATCACTATCAGGCCGTCGCAGGGCCACCAGCCAGAGGGGCCCTGCACTGCTGCTGGGTCACCTTGGCGGTGTTCAGTGGTGCCTGTTCTGAGCTAACATACGCAGGACACCACCTACTAAGCCCCTACTAACGACAGTATTAGCTCAGTCGCGGAGCCAGACTGAGTGAGTTGCCCACCCGAGGTGGCAACCACCACAACGTCCCTCCAACGACCGTCCCCCGCGAACCTCCAACCCCAAAGGCTTTGACACACACTCACCACAGGCACAGAAGTGTATGGGCAAACCGAATCTGAGGTCACCATGAGACCAGAGAAACTGGGACCACCGATTCAGAGGCAATTTTTTTTAATTGCATGATGATCAATGACAATGAGGATGACGTAATTATGCTGCTGTGGAAGTGCATATGCTTTGAGACTACTTGACAGGGTTGTACTCTACGCTTACTATCATAATATATCCCGGCGTCAACCGGGCCCGAGAGATACAGACACCTGCAGTGTTGGTCAGGTAATTTGAGCAACACTCTCAAACTCGCATCCGTTAAGTGGATGAAGCTCGACTGTGTGGTCCCAGTCTTCCCACTGAGCCCACAGCACACTCACTCTGGGTAGGAGCCGGCCGGAGTCCGAAAAATCCCTATGACTCTTATGGGATTCGAACCCGCGACCATCCAGTCCGTAACCCAAGGCGCTAACCACTGCGCCATGGCGGCTGGTGAGTTTTAGGAAGATTGTTTCAGTATCGGGTCTGTATATGAGACCAAAGGGAAGACCTAGCAAAACCTGGCCTACCTGTATTGCAGATGATCTTAGAGACAGGGGCATAAATAAGGAGGAAGCTCAAAACAGAGAGAGATGGAGAAGGCTCATCAATGTCAAACCTCCCCTGGGAGAAACATGACAAAAAAGGAAGAAGAAGAAGATCAGGTCTGTATATATAATAATATGGTTTTTGTCTCACAGCTTCAGAGAATGTCACTGCTCTACAAGACGGAATTTCGGATATGTCACTGGATGCTAAAGTGAGTACTACAGTGTGATGTGGAAGGTATGGGGTTTTTTTGGGTGTTTGTTTGGGGTTTTTGTTGTTGGTTTTTTTGGTTCCTCAGCTAGAGCTCTGAGGTTTGCCAATGGTGGAACTTTGTGTATGTGACTATTTTTGCCCACCATGAAGGTAACCGCATTCCAACTTCAGGGATGTATGCTGGGTATGTTCATGTTTCTGTAACCCACCAGACACTGACATGAATGACATGAACTTTAACGTGCATATTTGATCTTCTGCCTGTGTATATATATACACGAAGAGAAGCAAGGCACTGGCAGGTCTGCGCTTGAAGTTGACCATGGAGATTGTAAAAAGTCCCACCCTTAATTCACCATACACCGCCGGGATTCAAACCCACAACTTCATGGACCCATGTTTTCATCTCACTTTATTTTACATCTACTAACAAACAAAAATGGTTGTATAAGTCCATTCCAAAGCCTTAGCTGGAGTGGGTTTTTTTGGTTAGAATATGTTTACTTCGGGTGCTGTGAAGAGACACGTTTAAAAATCAGATTGTTTGTTATCTACCACCAAAGTTGGTAATACTAAGAACTAAAATCATAATAATAATTTTCTATTGAAAAATGAAGACGCCTCCTCCTCCTCCTCTATCTGGGAACATTTTTGTTTTATATCTAGAGTGCATGACCTGCTCGTTGGCTTTGTTTTACTGTGATGTGTTTGAAACGTACTTTTGATATTGATGTGTATTTAACTTTTCTTTTTTGGGTTTTTTTTGTTTTTTTTGTTTTTGCTCTTCAGTCCCAGGTTAAGCCAGCGGTGAGATTGTTGTGTATGTGACCATGTTTAACCACCATTAAGGTCGCCGATTCCTGACTTTGGGGATGGTGTCTAAACACGACACCTGTGTGCATGCATTGTTTAAATTTTGTCACCTTATTGCCGTGAAATGGCATACTCTCCCAAAAGGCAGAACGGGGTTTTAAAGCATGTGCAAGATGTTCGGCATGCATTCATACCTTGGTTTATAGTCTCCTCTGAAGGACTTTTGGGGGAGTGGAGTCAGCTCATGAACTCAAGGCTCTAACCACTAAGTTATCCTGCCCCCCTCCTCCTCTTTCGAAATGCTTCTCTTGTCACACACTCACACACACATGCACGCGCACACACACACACACACACACAAGTACACACACACACACACACACACACACACACACACACACAGGTACACACACACACACACACAAGTACACACACACACACACCACGCACACGCACACACACACACACACAACACGTACACACACAAACACACACACACAAGTATACACACAAACACACACACACACACACACAAGTACACACACAAACACACACACAAGTACACACACAAACACACACACACACAAGTACACACACAAACACACATGTACACACACACACATATACACACACACACACACACACACACGCACGCGCGCACACACACACACACACACACACACAAGTACACACACACACACACACACACACACACACACACACACCACACAAGTACACACACACACACACACACACACACACACACACACACACACACACACACACACACACACAACACACAAGTACACACACACACACACACACACACACACACACACACACACCTCTTACTTGAACTTCACTGACGTGTCAGTTTGGATTGCAGGACACCCCTCCTCCGGCAGCCCTCCCTGCCAATGACGACGACGATGACGATGAAGAAGCAGAAGACATGGAGGCTTTTGAACAGAGTGGTATGCTGGATGCAGTGGATAAGGTGGGTGCAGCAGGGTTACACCTATACATGTGTAAGTCTTGTAGTGTGTACTGTATACATGACTGTATGCAGAGGTGCTAGCAGGGTCACACGTGTGTAAATGTGTGTACATATGTGACTGTATGCAGAGATGCTAGCAGGGTTACACGTGTGTACACGTGTGTACATACATGACTGTATGCAGAGCTGCTAGCAAGGTTACACGTGTGTAAAATTTGTGCACATACATGACTGTATGCAGAGATGCTAGCAGGGTTACACGTGTGTAAATGTGTGTACATACATGACTGTATGCAGAGATGCTAGCAGGGTTACACGTGTGTAAATGTGTGTACATACATGACTGTATGCAGAGATGCTAGCAGGGTTACACGTATGTAAATGTGTGTACTGTATACATGACTGTATGCAGAACTGCTAGCAGGGTTACAGGTGTGTAAATGTGTGTACTGTATACATGACTGTATGCAGAGGTGCTAGCAGGGTTACAGGTGTGTACATGCATGACTGTATGCAGAGATGCTAGCAGGGTTACACGTGTGTACACGTGTGTACATACATGACTGTATGCAGAGGTGCTAGCAGGGTTACATGTGTGTAAATGTGTATACATACATGACTGTATGCAGAGCTGCTAGCAGGGTTACACGTGTGCAAATGTGTGTACATACATGACTGTATGCAGAGGTGCTAGCAGGGTTACATGTGTGTACTGTATACATGACTGCAGAGCTGCTAGCAGGGTTACATGTGTGTAAATGTGTGTACATACATGACTGTATGCAGAGCTGCTAGCAGGGTTACACGTGTGTAAATGTGTGTACTGTATATATGACTGTATGCAGATGTGGTACCAGGGTTACACGTGTGTACATACATGACTGTATGCAGATGTGCTAGCAGGGTTACACGTGTGTACATGTGCGTACTGTATATATGACTGTATGCAGAGCTGCTAGCAGGGTTACACGTGTGTACATACATGACTATACAGAGCTGCTAGCAGGGTTACACGTGTGTACATACATGACTGTATGCAGAGCTGCTAGCAGGGTTACACGTGTGTAAATGTGTGTACATACATGACTATGCAGAGATGCTAGCAGGGTTACACGTGTGTAAATGTGTGTACATACATGACTGTATGCAGAGATGCTAGCAGGGTTACACGTGTGTACATGTGTGTACTGTATACATGACTGTATGCAGAACTGCTAGCAGGGTTACACGTGTGTAAATGTGTATACTGTATATATGACTGTATGCAGAGGTGCTAGCAGGGTTACACGTGTGTAAATGTGTGTACATACATGACTGTGCAGAGGTGCTAGCAGGGTTACACGTGTGTAAATGTGTGTACATACATGACTGTGCAGAGGTGCTAGCAGGGTTACATGTGTGTAAATGTGTGTACATACATGACTGTATGCAGAGGTGCTAGTGCATGTGGATCTAGCAATCTATGTTCAGTACAGTTTTGACTGATTGATGCTATGGGGGCTTCAGTCCCATGGGGTCATTCTTCTTCTTTGTCAAACGCTCAGACAGCAACTATTGTTATTTGTCATATGAGCGAAAATGCATTACACTGCCGTTTAAGCGCCTGACAAGTCAGGCCCAGCACATCCAACTTTGGTGTGGGAGAGAATTGTTGTCTCTAAAGTCTTTGTGGAAAAAAGGCAGGAGAATGGACCAAGAAGGCAGAAAACAGACAAGGAGGAGGTGGCAGGAAGAATGTTGAGTATGTGTGTGTTCTGTAACCCACAGAATGCCGATATTGAAATATGGAATTTCTTATGTGCATAATTGATCTTCTGCATGTGTATATATACATAAAGGGAATTAATGCACTAGCAGGTCTGCATTTTAACTTGACTTGGAAGGTAGGCTAGAGCTCCGAGGTTCACCAGTGGTGAGATTTTGCGTATGCAGCCATTTTTTTCCACCATGAAGGTAGCCGCATTCTGACTTCTGGGATGTATTCTGGGTATCTTCGTGTTTCCATAGCCAACTGAATACTGACACGAATGACTGGCATATTTGATCTTCTGCCTGTCTATTATATACACACGAAGGGAATTAAGGCACTGGCAGGTCTGCGCTTGAAGTTGACCCGGGAGATGGTAAGAATCCCTACCCTTAATTCACCAGACATCTCTGAGATTCAAACCCACAATTTCATGGACCCATGGGATTGAAGTCGCATGGTCTTAACCACTCAGCGTTGGGTATATGGTATAATTGTTGTGGATTTTTTTTTTGGTATGTAATATCACACTGCATATCAACAACAACAAATGTTTTGTCGTGTGTTGTGTGGCGGTCAGAGCTCCATGGTGGTGGAACAGGCGTCCTCAGAGGCGGCAGCAGAGGGAGCAGCCGGAGGTGAGAGTGGCATCGTCCAGACCCGAACCTACGACCTACACATCTCCTACGACAAGTATTACCAGACCCCTCGCCTCTGGCTGACTGGCTACGATGAGGCAAGTCCTGTGCTGTGGTATTTGTACCGCATGCGTGGTTTTTGTCATGTAACGCACAGTCGTTATGTTGGTTTCTGTGGGAGTTGGTATGAAAGTCATGACAAAGTGGAGACTGTATGTGACACTCCTTGACAAAATGAGTTGCATTGCTCCTGACCCGCTTTTCTGTAAGAAGTGATTTTAGGCAGGTGGGGGGGTGTCAGGTTGTTGATTTTGATTGTTTATATATATACAACAGTTCTCTAAGGCAAGGTTAAGGGCAGAAGGAAAAGAAAAGAGGCAGACCACCAACATCCTACACTGCCAACATCAGTGAGATCAGTTATCTGGGATGGCTAGAAGAGATCATAGAATTCAGCAGAGACAGAAAAAGATGGTGAGCCAATTTTGGGAATGTTACATTAAAAGAAAGCAACAAGCTCCCTGTCATTCACTCAACCAGGCAGCCAAGCCAAGTGACAAGTCCAAGGCTTCTGGTCCACTGGAGTTGGGAAGTTAGCATGTATGTCTGTTTTCAAGTACTTCGCCATAAAGGTTGCCATACTCCAGCTGTAGAGGATTTTTTCCCCTTGTAAGTGTTCTTACACAGAGCTTGTCATAGAAGAAGACAATATCAACTTGAAATGTGAAGGCGAAACAATGTTTTAATGTTGAACTAAATGACATCTAAGGAGGCACCATGGTCGAGTGGTTTAGGCGGTCAACTCGTGATCCAGAGGTCGCGGGTTCAATCCCCGCTCGGCTCGGTGTTGTGCCCTTGGGAAAGACACTTTACTCCTATTTTCCTCACTCCACCCAGGTGTACAAGTGGGTACCAGCTCTGCTGGGGAAGTATCTGGCGACAGACTAGCGTCCTGTCTCAGGGGTGGTGAAAAACCATCAGTTCGCTTAACGCTACAGAAACCGGGATAAGCTCCGGCTCTATGGGCCTTCTGGCTCGAAAGAACATACAAATGACATCTGGAAAGATCGCAGCATTCCTTACCAGCTGAAAATGGAAATAATGAAATTATACGCTTAGTATGGCTTGTCAAGCTATATGGCTGTAAATCCTGGACACAAAGAAAAGACGTTGAAAAAAGAACAGAAACAGCTGGATTGTGTCTGTGGTGTTGTTTTTTTTAGAGGGCTGCTCAGAGTCAGTCAGACAGATAAAAGAACAAATGAAAGCATACTACATGAAGTGGGAACAACAAGAAAACTTCTTATTTTAATAAATGAAAGGAAATGAAGACATGCAGGCTACGCAGTATGAAACCAAGATACGGACCTCACGGAGACTGCCTTTCAAGGCAAGACTGAGGCAAAAACAAAAAAGGCAGACCACCAGCTTCTCTCACTGGCAACATCACTGAATCCTGTGACATGAGAATCCATGAAGTCAGCAGGGCCAGCAAAGACCGGAGCAAATGGAAAAGGAGGATCATATCACCATCATTGGGTGCGGCAGCTAACACTGATCTCGGTGATGGTGACAGGCGAGACAAATGAAAATCTAGACCTTGACACTTAGCTTATATCAGTAACTACCAAGCTCTTAGCCTGAACCAAAGGGCTGTATGGGGTTTGGTGTTTCTGTCAGCAAAGAGCATTGACAAGTAAAAATCAATCTAGTGATCAAACCTGACACTGTCCAGGAAGAACTTAAACCATGTCAATCTCCAAAGTCGGAATGCGGCTGCCTTCATGGTGGGCAAAAACGATCGCGTACGCAAAATCTCACCATTGGTGAACCTTGGAGCTCTAGCCAAGGAATGAAACCCTCCCCATCCCACTCCCCCCAAAATAAACAAAAACGCAGCCCATATTAACGTGATACTTCACAGCTACAGAAATTAGAATATGCCTGTAGTATATATTCAGCACCCTTAGTTCTAATCAGAGGATGAATGGAAACAAATATTTTTTTTTTTTAAATTCAGGGATGAACAAAGAAAAGATTTTTATAGCCATAATTGTAATATGTCTTCAGTTTTCTTGAAGTGTTGTTATAATTCACTTAACTATGTACAGCTCGCAAATCCAGCATAACTCAAGTCAAAGGTCCAGGGCCCAGTGCTTAAATTAGCCCCTTCCTTTTACCAAGTCCAAGTGCGGTCAATTTTCTGCTGTAATCAGCACCAGCTGGGATGGAATGGATAGCAGCTGAGAGCAGCTGAAAGTGGAGGAAACTGACAGCTGTGTATGTAGATTCAGATGCTAAAAGGGTCAAAGAGAGAAAATTGGACAGGGCTGAGGTTTCAGATTTGCAAGGTATTGCTTTTCACGGAATGAGAGGAAGAGTTGTCTGTATAGGTGGGCCTGTGATGCGACAATGTGGACGGGAATGTGTGTGTGTGTGTGTCGACATGACATGTGTTGGGGTGTTTAAAGGCATGTGGTGCCCTTTGCAGAACAAGAGGCCGTTGACGGTAGAACAGATGTACGAAGATTTCAGCCAGGACCACGCCAAAAAAACAGTCACCATGGAAGCACACCCCAATCTTCCTGGCCCCCCTATGGCTTCAGTGCATCCGTGTCGGTGAGTTGGACAGACAGACTGACTGACAGACAGACAGATAAATATACACAGACAGACAGACTGACTGACAGACAGGCAGATAGATAAATATACACAGACAGACAGACAGACTGACTGACAGACAGGCAGACAGATCGATAGGCAGACAGACAGATCAATAGACACAAATAGACAGATAGACAGACAGATCAATAGACACAGTTAGACATATCAATAGTCACAGATAGCCAGACAGATCAGTAACACAGATAGAGAAAGAAGACAGAAAATGATAGACACAGGAAGACAGAGCAGGACAAACTGAGAAATAAAGACACAGATAGGCAGAGAAAGATAGACACAGATAGACAGAGAAATGTAGACACATAAAAATAGACAGAGGGAGAGAGACAGAAAGACAGAGAAAGATAGAGATAGATGTAGAAAGACGGAGCAAAATAGACAGAGAAAGAGACATAGATAGAACAAGAAAGATAGGCACAGATATAGAAAGAGAGAAGAGAAAAAAGAGAGACAAGATAAGAGACACACGATAGAGACACACACACAGATAGACAGAGAAGATGGAGAAGATGGAGACACAGATAGTCAGGGAAAGATAGACACAGACATAGAAAGATAGACACAGATGGACAGAAAAAGATAACACAGAGAACAGATAAGAAAACACAGACAGATAGAGAAAGACACGACAGACAGAGAAACAGACACAGACAGACAAAGATATCAAAAGAACACAGAGAAAGAGACAGACAGACAGATCAGTAGACACAGACAGACACACAGTCAGTCAGAGAAAGAAATGGACACTGAGACAAGACAGACAGACCAACTGACTGACGGATCAAAAAAACTATCTGTGTTTTCAAAGTAGGGGTGTGATCAGAGGTCAGAGTGAACAGCTCAGGAGTAACGGCTCTGGAATGTTGCACCGTGTCGAGGAGGCAGAACAAAGACAAAAAGAAAGAACAAATCAGACAAATCTTGAGAACCTGGTTATATGATCTAGAATGAAAACCATACAGTGGGGGGCAGGATAGGGTAGTGGTTAGTGTTGGGGCTCGTGATTTAATAATAATAATAATAATGTATGGAATTTATATAGTGCTGAATCTTGTAAAGCAACAAATCAAAGCGCTCAGATGACATTTTAATTTATATATATATATATATTTTTAAATCGAGGATAATGGAATAAGCACTCAGGTGCTTTTTTTTTTACATCCAGTCCCCGTGTGTATGCGGTTTTGTAAATTTTGTCATCTGTTCCCACCGGCACACAATGGCCTACTCTTTCGAAAAGCGGAACAGGATTTAACGTGTGCGCAAGATGTTCTGCATGCGTTCGCACACGGGGCCTCGGTTTATAGTCTCCTCTGAAGGACTTTGACATTTTTTGACAGCCCAAGATCGAGCCACCACGGAGGCGCCTGTATGTAGGGAATTTTACCCTGGAGTGAAACCCAAGGCCCTGTGTGTGAACCCACACACAACATCTTGCACACACATTAAACCTCATTCTGCCTTTCGGAAAAGCAGGCCACTGAGTGCGGGTAGGAATGGATGACAAACTTGTGATAAACGCATGCACACAGGTATCGGGTTAAGACACCATCCCCGTAGCCAGAATGCGGCTACCTAAATAGTGGGTAAAAACGATCGCATACGCAAAATCTCACCATTTGTGAACCTTGGAGCTTTAACTGAGGAACAAAAAAAGAAGAAAATCATTCATTGAACAGTTTTTCATGGTATGTTTTACTTTCTAATTAACCAGGATGATGTGCTTCCAGTCTAGGATAATTTACCTGTCAGCGACGTCATTTTGGCTGGCAGTCACTGATGCATGCCCTGTCCGTTGTTTCCATCCCCTTATGCCTTCAGTCCTTCTGAACATTCCATCACAAACTTACTACTTTTATGTAGTTCATGCATATATATATGTCACAAAAAACTGTCAAATGTTTGTTGAAGAGCTGTGAAAACTGAATGCTACGCTACATGACAAAGATCAAATGGGAAGACAGGATCACGAATGAAGAACTATGGAGAATGTGCAAAGTTGATGATCTGAAGTCTGTAGCTAGTAGCAATAGACTGCGCTGGTTTGGGCACGTTCAACGGAAAGCAGACCACCACATCATAAAAAGAGCAATAAACTTCATAGTGGATGGAAAGAGACCAAAGGGAAGACCTAGCAAGACCTGGGCTGCCTGTATTGCAGATGATCTTAGAGAAAGGGGCATAAATAAGGAGGCAGCTCAAAACAGAGAGAGATGGAGAAGGCTCATCAACGTCAAACCTCCCCTGGGAGAAACATGTCAAAAAAGGAAGAAGAAGAAGAAGATATATATATTTCCTCGGCTAGAGCTCTGAGGTTCACCAATGGTGAGATTTTGCATATGCGACTGTGTTGCATTGCAACTTCGGGGATGTATGCTGGGTATGTTTGTGTTTCCATAACCCACCAAACGCTGACTTGAATTACAGGTTCTTTAAATGTGGATATTTGATCTTCTGCATGTGTACATACACAAAGAGAATGAAGGTGGTGGCAGGTCTGCGCCTGAAATTTACCTTGGAGATAGGAAAAAAAAAATCTTCACCCTTAATTCATCAGATGCCACCAAGATTTGAACCGTTCACTTCACAGCCCCATAGGATCGACATTGAACAGTCTTAACCACTCGGCTATAGCGTCATGCATATGATGCTGGTAATATTTCTGTACAGAAGAAATGTATATGGGTTGTTACGGATTGTAATAGGTTTTCTGCTGGCTGTTTTCAGACATGCAGAGGTGATGAAGAAGATCATACAGACCGTGGCTGAAGGAGGGGGAGAGCTTGGTGTCCATATGTATCCTTCATCTCTGTGTGTGTGTGTGCATGTGTGTATGTGAGATTTTTAAGATTGAATTGTACTACTTTCTGTTATAAGAAATATATATATATATATATTGTGTGTGTGTGTGTTTATTTTATTTTATTTTATTATAATTTTTTAATTTTATTCTTATATATCGAGGATAATGGAATAAGCACTCATGTGCTTTTTTACATCCAGTCCCCGTGTGTGAGGTTTTGTAAATTTTGTCATCTGTTCCCACCGGCACACAATGGCCTACTCTTTCAAAAAGCGGAACAGGATTTAATGTGTGCGCAAGATGTTCTGCATGCATTTGCACACGGGCCTCGGTTTATAGTCTCATCCGAAGGACTTTGACATTCAGTTTGATTTTTTTGTCAAACTGGGAAGAAAGGGCGAGGCTGGGAATCGAACCCAGAACCTCACGGTTTACTTGTTGGCAGGCAAACGTCTTAACGGATGGTTCCTTCCGAATTGAATTGTAATGCCCATCATGGTGACTTTCCCCTTAATTAATCGACTCCCTGAGAGAGCATGAGGGCACGACATGGAGACTGCCTCTCAGTGGGTCTCAAATTCAAATTCAAAAGCTTTATTATCTCAAAGACAGAGAAATTCCGGCGGGTTACTCGCCATACATAAAAAACAATAAACATTTAAACATAGTATTTAAAACACACACACACTGTCCAACATCAGCACGCACCCGTCATGAGATAAAATGCATCCACAAATCAGCAATATCTCAGCCAGCCACAAACCCACCCCAACAAAAATCACTTTACTCATGTGCGCACAAGTAAACCCGTATGTCCGCACATTCACAGTCACTCGCGCACGCGCACGCACGCTCGCACATTGTAAACATTCGTACCCATGCTCACGCATTTTAATAATATAAGTCAAATTGTTATAACATGTTGTATAAGACAAATATTAATTAAATTAATACTATGTTCTTTTAAGATATTGAACAGTCTAAAATAATAACACGGGCACGTATTTTAAAAAAAAAAAAAAAAAAAAAATCATTTGTATAACATGTATGATAAGACAAATATCAGTGAAGTTAATACTCTATTCTATTAGAAACTGAACACAGTTTACACTAATAAAAGGTAGCCTTTAGTCTCTCTCTCTCTCTCTCTCTGTCGTGGACTTTAGTTTAATTCAGATTTATTGTCATACATTTATTAATTAGCAGAATTGAGGTTGGAATAAAACTATTTTTAAATCGCAGGGTTCTAGACTTGGGTACTCTGTAGCGCTTTTGAGAAGGCTGGAGTTCAAAATATTTTGCAAGCACATGTGTGTCATCACTCACTGGGACACATTGAATCCAGCAAAATACATCACTCTCCATTTTGCAAATTGCATACTGGGCCTTTCAGTATACATAGCCATCCCCCACCTTCTGGAAATGTGCTAGAAATTCCCTCTTTTCTATCACTCCTTTTGTTTCTGCCTTGTTCCTTTTCTTCCTGTCACCTCCTTCTTGTCTATTTTCTGCCCTCTCAGTCCATTCTCCTGCCTTTTTATAGAAAGACTTAAAAGATAGCAGTTCTTTCCCATGCCAAAGTCAGATGCGCTGGGCCTGACTTGTCAGGTGCTTAACGGTAGCTCAACGCATGTTCGCTCATATGACAGACAACAGTAGTTGATGTCTGAGCGTTCATGGAAGAAGATATAGATGATATGAAACCCAGTGATGTTGATTTCATCTCAAGTGTCTTTTCTTTTGATGGCATATTTGAATTAAGTATGTTATTCATCTTATGCGCTTTCCTGGCATTTTCTTTATGTTATAAAGTACGTAAATTTCTCGCCATTAACATAAAAAATGAATTAATTCACAGACAGTTTGACCCCCTTGACTAAAGTGCAGGTATCTGCTGATCTTCCTGAAGTTTGTGCAAGCGGTGATCCCCACGATAGAATACGACTACACCCGCCACTTCACCATGTGACGGAGCCTGCCTGGTCTGTGCAATAGCCCCTGCCTGTGTCGGTGACTGTGTTTCCATGTGGCCTACTCCCTGTGGACCAGGTTTTCCATGTCATGGACGTACGTGATTAGAACGAATTTTTGTCTGAGCTGAATCAGAAAGTAAATGTCATTGTAGGTCGATTGCTCCTCCCCTGCCCGTTCTTTGTTCCAGTCAACTGTTTGCCAAGATTTTTGTTTTCAGAGTTTTGTTTGTTTGTTTTTGATTTTGTTTGGCTGCAGCTTTTGTTTATTGTTCTTTTGCTGTCATACGCATTCAGTGTAACGTTTGTCATGGTAAGTTAAAGGGTGGTAAGTTTTTATTCATTTTGTGAAGGAACAGCTTTACATAAGATTTAAAGGACCCCCTCATCCTTTGTGTCATTTGTTTGAATCAAATGTTTGTTAATATTTGAAATGAGAAAGATTCGTTTTTTTTGTTGATTTGTTTGCTGCAGCTTTCTCCTTGGGATTTTTTTTTTTTTTGCAGTTGTATGGTATGCAGTCCATGTTAAGATTTGTTTCTTTATTTTGAATGTTGGGATGGCTGTTTGTGTGTTTTTCATGTGAAAGAAATGCCGTCAAAAATGTAATGAACACTGTATATTTTCCTGTTAGATGTGCAAAATGTTCCAAATTTTATTTTAGTTTTTTCGGATTTAGATTAGAATAGTGATAGAGGTTGCGTTTTAAAAATCTTCATATCTGCTTCTCGCAGTTTTAGGTCCATTCTAGTGGTTAGTATGTGCTGCACTAGGTCAGAGCAGTGGTGTTGTAGTCCCTTGTTCATGATATTTGGCCACGAAGGGAAGAAAACAAAAGGATGTTTCCGTCTCAACAAAAAGTTATTCTTTGTTATATGCGCAACATGTGTAATGCTACTACTGACACTGGATGCAGAACGAGTGACAAGACAAACCAGCCGATACCCAATTATTATTATTTTTTCAGATTGGGTTCGCTGTTTTACACTGGAATGAGACTGAAACATATTAGAATATGTACTGATGTACTCTCTTGTCTCAAAAGAGATGGATGAATGGAAAACAATTTTTTTGTTGTTGTTGTAATTTCTTGGACGATCTTATATTTTTATCACTAGAGGTCAGTATGGAATTCTGTGCTCAGAACGAAGTCTGAGGCCCATTTTCTGTAAATGTTTGTGTGGGATGATTTAAGGACCATTTACTATTGTTTCTTTTATGTATGTTTTAAAGAGATTTGGTGAAAAAATGCAAAAAGAAAAAGGGGGGAAAAGTGGCTTTTATAGTTCTTTGTGCCGTTTTCTTGAGGCGGTAAATTTGATGAACAGCGAACATTCCTGTTGTTTTTTTTATTCCCGTTCCTCGGCTAGAGATCCAAGGTTCACCAATGGTGAGATTTTGTGATTAGGACTGTTTTTACCCACCATGAAGGTAGCCACATTCTGACTTCAGGGATGGTGTCTAAACATCATACCAATGTGCATGCATTTAAAAAAAAAAATTATCATCCATTCCTACTGGCCCACAATGGCTTACTCTTCCAAAAGGCAGAACAGGTTTTAGCATGTGTGCAAGATGTTCTTCGTGTGTTCGCACATGGGGCCTGGGTTTATAGTCTCATCCAAAGGACTTTTTTGGGTTGGTTGGGGGAGTGGGATGAAGTCAGTAGTGAAATTAACTCTATGAGAAAACTTGCAAAAACAGGAGCCTCTGTGGCGGCTTGATCCCTGGCTGTCAGATCACAAACACAACACTCTAGCCGCAAGGCTATCCTGCCCCCCCCCCACCCCCTAATGAATGTTTAAACAGAGGCTGAGGCTGAAAGAAGATGTTATGGAAACAAGAAGAAGAAAGTGATGGACAGCAGTGTTCAAAACATTATGTCTCTATCTCTGCACAAGATGGTCACTGGTCTCTGTAGTTCTGGAACTTCTGGATCTAGTCGTTGTTTGTGATATCTCTCTCTTTTATTCTTCTGTTTTTGGACCGAGCGTGCTTTTTCTGCTTTGCCATTCATGATGAAGATTTTACATACTGTAGTTTCAGCCGTCTGAAGGCTGTGTCAAGCCATCCTTTTGACCGTCTTTGAATAATCAGACGTCTTAAGTGTGGTGGGTTGGCCCTGTGGGTGGCACTCCAGTTGGGAGATATGGGGTTCAAACCTCTGTCAGATGTATCGTGTGTGTGGGATATTTAGTCAGTCTGGCCAGCTCCTGCTCAGATGTCAGGATTGTATAGGCTGAGTGGAAAACAAATAGGGGGTGGGAGGGGGCTAAGAGTATCCCACAAATGGGGAAGGGATAGCTCAGTAGTCAGAGCTCTCGCTCTCCTCAAGCTATGGTTAAGCAGCATTGATTGTGGTTACCAAGTGCATGGGTGACCTTTTGCGCGCATTGGTTTCAGTACAGTCCCCCAGTTCACCCAGCTGTGAATGGGTACCTGCCCTCTAGGGACAGGGAAGGTAAAGCAGTGAGGGAGAGGGGATGGGCGCTGCCCTCAATATGCTGGCCCCTAGAGAAGCCAAGGTCTCTGAAACCTTGCTCTCCAACAACCACATAGGCTATGGGAACGCCTTTACCTTTTTTGTGTCATGAATGCTAAAATGCAATCAAGCACTACATTCCTAGTTAATTTTTGTAACCCTTAAAATATATTTGACTGCAAAGAGAGTTTCATAGAGAATGCTGATGCTTATGTGTTATGAATGCTAAAATGCAATCACTCACTGCATTCCTAGTTAAATTTTGTAACCCTTAAAATATATTTGACTGCAAAGTGAGTTTCATAGAGAATACTGATGCTTATAGAACAATAGTTAACTGTTCCAAGTTGTTGCGCATTGTATAGCAAGTTCAGGGCATTGACTGTGGAGATTGCTTTCTGTTTCCCAGAGGCTGGAGCTTTTCTTGTCACGGTGTTATTCTGTTCTGTGAACATGACTGCTTTCTAGTAATCTGTTGGAATGAAAGAGAGCTTGTCTTCGATTATCACTGGAATTAGCTTTTTGATGTGCGCAAGGTTGTTTGTATTTTGTGTCTTTTTTAAAAAAAATGGTCTTTATCTGTTTCTGATCATTAAGAACTATATGAAGAATGTCTCTTGTCTGAATTTTGAGTGTGTGTGTGCATGCATGCATGTGAGACAGTGCAGGGGTGTGGTTCCCAGATCCTCATTGGTAGGAGTTTCAGGATATTAAACCACATCAGGCATTGTCTGGGGGAAAAAAGACAAAATAAATATAATTGGATGACAATAAAATATTGGAGTCATACTGACCATACCCTAGAAGTTTTGGAATGTGTATGTATAACAAAAACTACACTGGCTTTGACATTTGTCTTTACTACATGTATGCATTCATATTGGTTTTTCTAGCAGAAAAGGTTTTCTTCCTCCTTTATTCCTTTTGAGATCTATCATTCTGGCTGGAAACCCTTGAGCGGTTATGATCATAAGCAGCAGCTCATGTCTCCTGCAGTAATATATTGCGGCATTTCACAACCTTTGAGGAATATTGCATGGCTGTGTTGTCTGGGATGGTTAGTACGCTTATTTCAGTTTGACACAAGTTGATCAGTCATGGGATGGACGCTATAGCCGAGTGGTTAAGACTGTTCAACTTCAATCCCACAGGTCCATGAAGTCGTGGATTCGAGCCATGGCAGCATGTGGTGAATTAAGAATGGGGATTTTTATAATCTCCCAGGCTAAATTAGTGCAGACCTGCTAGTGCCTTAAATCCCTTCATGTATATATTACACATGCAGAAGATCAAATACACATGTTAAGGATCCTGTCATTTATGTCAGTGTTCTGAGAGTTAGGAAACACAAACATACCCAGCGTACATCCCCAAAGTCAAAATGTGGCTACCTTCATGGTGGGTAAAAAACAGTTGCATACGCAAAATCTCGCCATTGGTGAACTTCAGAGCTCTAGCTGAGGAATGAAAAAAAATCAATCACCGTTATGAAGGCAGAGAGTATTTTGATACCACACTAACCGATTTGATTCTTCACCCTTTTTTCTTCTTTTTCCTATACTACATGTATAAATTCTAATGATGCAACCTTGATACTATCATTATAAAGATGTCTTATTTTCTGATTGATGCAGCATTGACATCTTGTCAGCATTGTTGAAATAAAAATGTATGATCTATGGTTGAGCTGGCATTTTTTCGCTGATGTGGTTGAATAAGTGTCATGTGGTATTCACAAAACCAAACACCAAAAAAGGGGTTTTCAGGAAAAGTTCTAAATGACTGCAATAAGAAAACATACTCATGATCACAGTATACACAACTACAGTTGTTTTTTCCCCCTGTCAAGTATAATCTATATAAAATTTTTAAAATGTGATGCTAGTGTTTCTGGAATGAGAAATATGTAGGACTGATTGTGAGAATGTTTTCCAAAGTGTATTTCCCAAAACCTGTAAAAACGGATAGAAATGATTTAACTGTCACAGAAAAAATTATATCGTTAGCAATTTCCATGTTGTTGAAATATTAGTCCTTCCAGTTGAATAAGCCATGTTGCTTACCAGAAATAGGTAATATTTAAAGATTTGTGCTCGCAGAAATGTAATGCCTGTAACAAGACTGAACGCCTTTTTTGCGTGTCTCCTCTCTCTCTCTCTTGTGACTGTCACTCTGCTGGTGTCATCATCATATCATGTCTTTGTCAAATGTTTATTGAATTATCATAGCTTTGATGAGGATTGTACTAGAGCCTGTGAAATTGTATTGTTGGATAGCTGGCATTATGCGAACCAAACGAATGTTCATGTGCAAGTATGGGGCACGGTTTTAACATGTCGCCTGGCATTTCTGATATATGGACGTGTATCAGAACAATGTATTTGAAAGAATTGAATGTATCTTATGTGTCTACTGCATTTGCTTTCACTTCACTGTGTCGGCGTAGCCATTTCTATCATCCATGGTAAAAGCAGTGATGAACTTGGATGTACAAAATTACTTTTTTTGATTCTAATAATATTTTACATAAACTTCCATTCTGTCTTTGTGAATTATGTGTGTGTGAGAGAGAGAGGGGGGGGAGAGAGAGAGAAAGAGAGAGGGGAGAGAGAGGAAGGGAGGGGGAGAGAAGGAGGGAGGGAGGAGAGAGGAGGAGAGAGGAAGAGAGAGAGAGAGAGAGAGATACCCACACATTCACTCACACAGAATTTTCTCTGAACACTGTTGACCAATGCAGCTAACCTATATTTTTGGTGCTCATATTGCAGAGCCCTGTGCACATCGAACACACACAAAAAAATGGTGAGGTAACAGTTAATCCTGATCGAATGTTATAGTCTTATAATTTTGGCTTATTTCATTATGATAGTTTGGCCTTGCAAATCTTCTTTTGCTTTGGGATTTTTAAAAAAAAAGGTTTTGTAGAGTATCCTAATCATAGATGGTTTTCTCCATCTGTGTGTTTGTGTGTGTGTGCATGTATGTGTGTGTGTGTGTGTAAGTGTGTGTGGGTGTGAGGTTCATGGCATTTCATTACTCAGTATGTGTTGAACTTGAACCTGAAGTGACTGTCCAAGCAAGTTAAGAAATTGAGTGGAGTGAATGCCCCGATACAGCCTTCATGGTTAGTGGGGCCATAAACATTAATGGAATTAAAGAGATCACTTGTGTCTACCACCTTCAAAATTCTAGATTTGGTGAGTTGGCTTGGTGAGTTACCTATCATTCTATTTTTTTTTTTTTTTAATATTCTTTTTTATTATTATTATTATTTTCTTCCCTATCATTCTTTTTTTAAATCCAATTTTTTGTATTTTTTTCTTACCTGTCATGTTTTTCTCAAAGAAATATAAATTTTTTTCTTACCTACCATCTAATTTAAAAAAAATTTTTTTTTGACCTATCATTCTGTTTAGCTCTTTTACCAATTTTTTTAAAGTAATTTTTTCCTTACATATCAGTCTGGAGATTTTTAATTTCATTTTTTTTGTTGTTTTATATTTTTTTCTGACCTATTACTGACTTGTCTGCTCTTTCTCTACCACTGCGGGATCCACCTCCACCTCCGCATTGAACACGGCAGAGGTAAAGTTCATCTCTTTCTCGATCACATACTGCAGCAGAGACAGCACCTGCCTCTTGTCTGTCCACGGCCCCGATTCAGCATGCCTGGCCACCTCCGGCCTGTCCCACAGGGTCAGGTAGTAAACCTGCAGGTGGTCGGGATCATGGGCCAGCAACACCAAGCAGCTCCGAATGTCCTCCGCACTGAACCCCTCAGAGACCAGGAAATCAAAATTCCGCTTGATGTACATGCGGTCCGAGGACCACAGCGGCCTCAAGTAAGGGTTGATGGGGAGTTCCTTCGCTTGGATGCCAAGCAGGGAGGCGACGAACACTCGCTGACGGCTGCACACAAAGCTCCTCTTGGGCAGGTGGCCGGAACGCAAGAAGCTGAGAAGGATGTAGATGGGCGGCGGGCGCGACATCACCACCTCCTTGCTCTTCTCCATGGCCCTCTGCAGGACCTCCAGGCGGTACTTCATCATGTAGATGTGACTGACGATCTCCACGCTGGAAAAGCCTTCCTCCAACAGGTAGTCGATCTTCTCCAGCACGCTGGAAGGCCCCAGCTTGTAGAAGTTGACGCTGGCGTCCTCCACATCCTTGGCCGTCACGTTCAGACGCCGAGCGATGGTCTCGAACGTGATGGGCGACCCGTCCACCTCCACGCGGCCCAGGACCGCGTTCTCCACGCACTTGTCGAACGCCCGCGTCCGCAAGGCGACGGTATTCAAAGGGTAGTGCCGGAACCTGACCTTCCCCTCCTCCCGCAGGGTTTTCAGAGTCCGCAGCCTGTGCTGGATGTTCTCCACTTGGACGTTGAGCACAGCCGGGAAAGCGCGGATCTCCTCACAGGTGACGCCGTAGCTGTGCAGAACCCGACTCTTCTCCAGGACGTCCCGGGCCGTCAGGCAGCGGAAGCGGTTGAGGGAGGGGTGCAGCGCCTTGAGGCGGTCCAGCTGGGCAGGGGAGCACTGCAGCGCGGTGCAGGTGGCCGCGTCCAGCTCCTCGCGGCGCTGCACGTGCTGGCGCAGCAGATCCAGCCGCGTGAAGGTGGAGGTCAGCAGCAGGTTGACCGTTATCGGGGAACGGCCGATGTCCTGTGTGTGCACACGCACGCACGCACGCACACACAACACGCACGCACGCATGCACACATGCACGCACGCACGCACACACACACACACACAACCACACACACGCACGCATGCACACGCTCACTCACATTCACACACACACTCACACAACCACACACACACACACACGCACGCACGCACACACACACACGCACACACACACACACACACACACAACCACACACACACGCACGCACACACGCATGCACACACACACACACACACACACGCACATGTTAAAACCCGCTTCTTTTTTTTTTGGGAAGAGTAGGTCATTGTGTGCTGGTGGGAATGGATGGCAAAATTTACAAAACCGCATACACACAGGGACTGGATGTAAAAATTTTAAAAAGCACACAAGTGCTCATTCCATTATCCTCGAAATAAAAAAAAAAAATTATTATAAATTAAAAAATGATAAAATTGCTCACACACACACACATGGGACAGTGAATCAGCAACAACAATATACTGTCTAAAGCTTTTTTCTCCTTAAAAAAACAACAACAAAATGCGTGCGCGCACACACACACACACACACACATGGGACAGTGAATCAGCAACATCAATATATTGTCAATAGCTTTTTTCTCCTTTGAACCCCCCCCCAAAAAAAAAATGCGCGCGCACACACACACACTCACACATACAAAACACTGAATAAGTAACACCAATATACTACCTATAGCTTTTTTCTCCTTCGAAAAAACAAAAAGATGCTTTCTGTCTATGCTATGCAAAGAAGGATCAGTTAAAATCATTGAGGCAGTTAAAAAAGATAAAATTTGAAGACACTCTCTGCAGTGACACCGCTGGTTTGTAAGTCCCGTCTATAAAAGAGTAGGTAAAGAAAGGTAAAGGAGTCCCATAACCTATAAGGTCGTTGGGGAGCGAGGCGTCAAGAGACCTCACTTCTCTAAGACCAGCATATTGAGGGCGGCGCCCATCTCCTCTCCCTCACTGCTTTACCTTCCCTGACCCTAAAATGGGCAGGTACCCATTTACAGCTGGGTGAACTGGGGGAACTGTACTGAAGCCAAGGTGCGCAAACGGTCACCCATCCAACTGGTAACCACGCTCAACGCTGCTTAACTTGGCTGGGGGAAAGCGAGTGCTCCGACCACTGAGCTATCCCGTCCCCATAAAAGAGTATAGACAGTTATAAATATAAAGTTTCCTAAAAGTGGGTGCAAATCTGTCTATAAGAGAAATATAGTCAGTTATTGAAAGTTTTCCTAAAAGTGGTTGCAAGTATGTCTATTAATCAGAATAGTCAGTTACTAATCAGAATAGTCAGTTATTGAAAGTTTTCCTAACAGTGGGTGTAAGTCTGTCTATCGAAGGCTATAGTCAGTTAATGAGTTATTGAAAGTTTTCCTAAAAGTGGTTGCAAGTCTGTCTTTAAACAGTATAGTCAGTCATTTAAAGTATATAGTCAGTTATTCAAAATTTATAGTCAGTTACTTAAGTGTTCCTTTAAGTGGGTGCAAGTCTGTCTTTAAACAGTATAGTCAGTCATTTAAAGAATATAGTCAGTTATTCAAAGTTTATAGTCAGTTTGGGTCAAGTCTGTCTATAAAAGGGTATAGTCAGTTATGTAAAGTTTTCCTAAAAGTGGATGCCACAGCTGTTAGGACTTTCAGCTGCTCTCAGCTGCTATTCATTTCATTTCATCCCATCCCATCCCATCCCAGCTGGTGCTATTTATTACAGCAGGAACTGACCACACGTGGATTAGGTAAAAGGATGGGGCGTGCTGAATTTAGTGCTCTTGACTGAGTGATGTTGGATTTACAAGCGGTGGTGCAAGTCTGTCTATAAAAGAGTATAGTCAGTTATAGAAAGTTTACAGTCAGTGATCTAAAATGTTCCTAAAAGTGGTTTCCAATCTGTCTGTAAAGCAATGTAGTCATTTATTGAAAGTTTATAGTCAGTTATTTAAAGTTTTTCTTAAAAGTGGGTGCAAGTCTGTCTATAGGAGACTATAGACAGTTATTTAAAGTATTCCCAAAAGTGGGTTGATGCTGTTATAGACATTTGTCCACTCTAACTCCAGCACATGGACAGTTCATGCTTTGCTTTAAGTTTTTACTGACGTCTCTTTCAAAAAATTCATTATGCATCTTGTTAAAAAATTTTTATTATGGTTTCATTATGTTTCATTTTTTGAAGTTAAAAAAAATATCCTTTTTTTATCCTTTTCTTTCTTTTAAAGAATTCATTATGGTCTCATTTTCTTGCAATTGTACATTGTTTTGCTTGCTTATTTTTGCGGTATGTGTAAATTATTAATTCAGTTATAACTTTCCTTCCAAAAGACATTGCAGCAAAATGGGAAAAGGTGATAAGTAATATCATCATACTTGGATTTGCATTGACAAACATATTTCTTTTTTTATATGAACACATACCAACTAGCTGCCAAAATAATGTTTAGTCTAAACAGTTTGTGTTAGGGCTCGCTATAAACTAATCACTTCTTGTTGCTCTTAACATCAATTTGTATACATGTAATGAACGCTTCTTTCTGACTACCCATTACATTCAAACCACAAAAGTGATGGATAAAAACCACACGACCTCAGTCAAGCCTGGCGTAGTTACCTTCAGCATGTTGGCACGCTTCAAGATGACCTGCTCGGTGAGGTCCAGCACTTTGACCTTGTTCTGGATCTGGTCCATGGTGCAGCCCAGGCTGAGCAGGAGGTCCAGACGACGCTGGAGACTGCTCCGGGCCTTCAGCTTCTCCGGCTTCTCGTGCTCCTGGAGAATGGTCCGTAAATCCTTCTCCAACTGCCGTCAGACAGACAAACAGACAGACGTTTTATTGACATGTTTTAAAAAAAAATATATTGCTCTACAAGAGCTAAATCCTTCTCCAACTGCCGTCAGACAAACAGACAGACGTTTTATTGACATTTAAAAAAAATACTGCTCTTCAAGAGCTAAATCCTTCTTCAACTGCAGTCAAGCAAATAAACAAGACTTATTTCATTGACCTTTTTTTTTCTTCTCATTCCTCTGCAAGAATGGTCTGTAAATCCTTCTCCTACTGCCGTCAAACAAACAGACTTATTTTATTGACTTTTGGGTTTGTTTGTTTTTTCCAATTCCTCTGCCAGAGCTCTGAAAATCACCAATGGTGAGATGTTGCGTATGCGACTGGTTTTTTATGTGTGGTTTTTTTACTCGCCAGGAAGGTATCCGCATTCTGACTTCAGGGGAAAAGACTGGTATGAATGGCTGCCCGGTCAATGCCAGCTGCATACATACTCGATATAAAAAAAGGATGAGTTTAGAAATGAAGAAGTATGTATGTTGCTTTTGTTCTGCTGTGTTCTGTCATGTCCTAATGCAAGGGTTTGTTTTGTTTTGTTCCTTGGTTACAGCTCCAAAGCTCACCAATGGTGAAATTTTGCACATGCGACTTTTTAACCTAACGTTAAGGTACCCGCATTCCAACTTCAGGGATCCATGCTGTTTCAAAAGTGGTGAATGCTTTAGATATATAAAAGTTCAATTAAATGCGCTGCTCTGAAGTCGGAACATGTCGACTGAGGCCAGAGGACAGACATCCGGCAATATTACAAGTACAGGAGAAGACCAGGCACTTCAATTAAGGTACGGGATCGCAGAGAAGAAGGAGAAGAGAAGATGCAAGCATATCAACGAAAACAAAGCAATTGTCAAGTAAGGCTGAAACCTCATTCGCCAAAGGCAAGTATATTATAAAAACAATTATCCACATTCACAAACGTTGCTGCATGATATCACAAACCTTGCTGCATGATATCGCAAACCTTGCTGCATGATACCGCAAACCTTGCTGCATGATATCCCAAACCTTGCTGCATGATATCCCAAACCTTGCTGCATGATATCCCAAACCTTGCTGCATGATGCTAAAGTGATAATCTCGTAACATTTTTGATCTGGTCCTCCAATTGTTGAAGTAGTAAACAGAACTCCTCTGGTCTCAAATCTACAAAGTTCTATCAGGCAAACATCCAGACAGGAGGAAAGGGATAATGACAGAAGTAAACACTGCAACAGCCTATTTCAGTTTGCTTGCCTACATGAAGGGGTTGGGGGGTTTGTTGCTGTTGTTTTAAGTCTAACAGACAAAGGCCTGGGGAGATGTTTGTTGTGGGTTTTTTTTTTATGTTTCATATTTTCATATTGATTATTTGTTATTAATTGTTGAAGATGGGAGGTTGTGTTTACTCTTTCTCATTGTCACAGCACGCAAATCCCAACATCGCTCTGTCACGAAAGATATATTTAGCGCACCCCTTTCTTTTATCATGTCCAAGTGTGGTCAGTTCCTGCTATAACTAGCACCAGCTGGCCCCAGCTGGGCTGGGATGAGATGGAATAGATAGTAGCTGAGAGTAGCTGAAAGTGGGGGACACTGGCAGCTGTGTTGTGTGCTTTCTCACATCATAAGCTGTGCAACTTAACGTTTGTTAGACTTTTTAAAATCTCTTTTGTTTGTTTGTTATGTTTTACAGGCCTTACATTGAGGGTGGGACAGCCTAGTGGTCAGAGTGTTGCGCTCGCAATTCAACGGCCTGGGATTGATCTTGGGTTCCAGACACCATTGAGATGCCCGTTCAAGGTGATTTTGCCCTGGAATCAGCATCAGCACTTACTCCACTCCCCCGTAAGCCTTTCTGATGAGACTATAAATTGACATCCTGTGTGCACACACACGCAGAACATCTTGCGCACATGTATGTTAAAATCTGTCAATTGCTTTTCAGAAGAGTAGGCCATTCATGCCAATAAGAAAGAAAGAAAGAAAAAAAAATTTGCATGCACAACTGATGTCATGTTCAGACATCATCCCCGAAGTGTCGTCAGCCTTTCAGAAGAGTAGGCCAGTTTGCGTTGGTAGGAAGGAATGACAGAATATGTTTTTAAAAAAACATGTATGCACACAAGTGTCGAGTTTATTTACCATCCCCAAAGTTGGAATACAGCTACCTAAAATGGTGGGAGAGACAACGGTTGGGTGTGCAAAAATCTCACCATTGGTGAATCTTGGAGCTCTAGCCAAAGAACACCCCCCCCTCACCAACCCCCCCCCCCCCCCAACCCATAAACCAACAACAAAAGACCCCCAAAGCCCCTCTTTGAAAAAAAAGAGAAAAGCTAATCAGCACATCAATAGTTTAATTAACCAAGCTGAAGTACAGTTCAGAACCATTTCTGACAATCCAAAAAGCTGAAAATTATAATCTAAATCTCATTTTTCACCTCTTACTAGCAAACACTGGTGACACACAGCTCTAGGCAGACGTACCAAATTGACCGCAGGCCCCACAGCTCTGGAGGACTTTCGTTCAGTGGGCAGTTTAGCTTTGGCGTGGGTTTGTTTACGCCGTTTACTGTCATCTTGGCAGAAGCGCTGTGAATGCTCTGTGAGCTGGATCAAGCCATGAGCCGTCCGCTGGGCCAGAAGTCGAAGCTGAAAGCTGGCCACACGAAGCAATGCGCTGGATGACATGCTTTCATAATGATGGAAGAACAGCAGCCTGGAAAGACAGATAAAGATACAAAAATAGCCAATGAAAAAATCTTAACTCATCACACACAAAAATCATGAATTTACTGATGGACAGATTTAACACAATTTCAGAAAAGAAAAAAAATCCCCAAAGTTGGAAGGTGGCTACCTTAATGGTGGGCAAAAAAAGGTTAGATAAACAAAAGTTTACCATTGGTAAACCTCTGAGCTCTAGCCAAGAAAAAAGGAAAAATACCAAAAAACCAAAATCAAAACAAAACTTAACCGAACTCAACCCAACAAAGGTTTCAATAGTATTGATAATTTTAAAAAAACGACAAAGAAAGGCACAGAGCTTGACAAATGTACTAGGCACACATGATTCAGTATGGATTTCACAGGGAAAGAATAACAGTTAACACTCACTAGAAAAATCACTTGACAGTGAAAGTTGACATTGCCAACAGTGAGCAAGAATTGTGAAGAAAAGGGCAGAGAATCATGAAGGGTGTGTCCAGAGGCATGGCACAGAGTGACGTACTCCTCTAATCCAATCTTGTTAAATAGCCCCACTGGCCACACTGAGGCTGTAGTATAATTCTCTCCAACACCTACAAGAACCTAAGAATTAAAAATAGTGACACACTGTATAAAAAAAAAAAGTCACCTTTGATTGAAAAACTTTACATGTCTGTGTTTGTAAAAAGGCATGGGGAGCGATACCCCTTTACACAGCTGTCAGTTTCCCCCATTTTTAGCTGCTCTTGGCTGCTATCCATTCCAACCCAGCTGGTGCTAATTATAGCAGAAACTGACCACACTTGGACTTGGTAAAAGGAAGGGGTTGATTTTAGCACTGGGCCCTGGACTGAGTTATGCTGGCTTTGCGTGCTGAGCCTTCCCATCTTCTGTCTTTCTGCTTTAAAAGTCTCAGGCCTTCTAGTTTGATCAAAGGATTTGCTAGATAGAGCTGCTCAAATTACCACCTTTAGACTGTGAATAGACCACTACCAGCTCCTATTCCATCTTGACCGCTTGAAAATATCCCACACTGACCAATGCTCCTGTGACACAGGCCTACAATGAGTACAAATCCCCCTCCCAAATCTTGCTGTTCTGTCCTACAACTACTTTCACCACTCTTGAGATCTATACGGTATACCCAATACCAGACGTGGCCCATCCATGAAAAACTGTGGGGCTTGTAGTGATAGGGTCGCCACAACCTGCACACTACAGACTTTGCCGTCCAGAGCAGACTAAAAATGTAGCATGGCCAGGGAGCATGGAAGAAAGAAGAGATTGAAGTCCCTGATTAGTTTCTAGATCCAGCTCTCCATCCGTATGCTTGAGTTTAAGGTCCTTCTACTAAATAGTGGTATCACTTTCAGACAGGAAAGTGTGGTATAATAATATGTGTGTGTGTATGGGAGGGGGGGGGGGGGGGGGGGGGGAGTGGGTGGGGCAGGTGCACACATAGCTAAATCTGTAATGCAAACATCTAATTATGAATAAGTTGTTTCTTTTTTAAAACACAAGAATTTTAAAAGCAAAGAAATAATAGTTACTTAAACGCAAACTTTGCAATTCATATTTAACTAGTAATCACCATTATTATGTTACTATGCATAGGTACCTGATAACAGTGACTATGAGTTAATAACAATACTTCATCAGTAGTATTTTGAAAATACTGTTCAGTGTTCTACTAACTCGGCAATGTTTACTAGTTTGTTCAGTTAGCCTGGAGACTGAGGGAAACATCAGTCCTGATGTTGTTGGATACCAGAACCTTGAGATGGCACTAAAGTTTTAATTAACTAGAGCAGAAAGCTCAGTGGTAAGACTAAGAAGAACATTGGACTTATGCTTCGGAACAAACTGAATACACAAGTTAAGTCTCTGCCAAGTTATGAATTTATTCTAGGCTGTTTCTTCCCTGGTGATAACACTAGTTCAAGCTCCATTCCCTGCAAGTCCTTCAGGTCAGGCTATAAACTGAGGTCCCATGACCAAATACAAACACATCACCTCTATATCATGTATATGACTAGATACGAACACAAAATCTCACCATATCCTTACTTAACTGGCTTAAGTTTCCATTTCATATATATATATATATATATATATATATATGAGTATATCATATTCAAGGGTACATATTAATGTTAATAATAACCCTGCCCCCCACTCCCTGCCCCCCCCCCCCCCCCCCCCCCCCCGGAAGACCAGCACACACTCAACTGAATTTGAAAATATTAGATTATTACAAATACGATTCACATCGACTGACTCAAATACTATTACACATAGTATTAGTGTAGTATAGGCTATAGCATACAGAATAGATTAGAATCATAGTAAATTTGCACAATGCAGATATTCTTCTTTCTTTTCTTTTCTCTCTCTCTCCTCTCTCTCTCTCTCTCTCTCTCTCTCTCTCTCTCTCTCTCTGTGTAATTTTAACCCCACCAAATAGCAAGTGCTGCATTCAAATTTCTAGAGGCCTTCGATCAACGAAAATCAGAGTTTCAACTTTTTATAAGCTGTTCATATTTCCAACGAATCAGCATAAACGCACTTACAAAAAGCTGCTAGTCCAAAAACGAAAAGAAGTATAACAAAAAACAAAACAAAATAAAATAAGACACATTGGTAGCACCCACCTGCAACCTTCTGCACTTGAGAGGGGAAATTACTCTCAATGTTTCTTGTTTACGGGAGATAATACCCGAAAATCATGACCAGCTGTAAAGATTGTTTCCCTTGATAACTTTTTCTTTATTTTTATTTTTTTTTACTTTATTCTTTTATTTCGAGGATAATGGAATAAGCACTCATGCGCTTAAATTTTTAAAAAATATCTAGTCCCCATGTGTATGCAGTTTTGTAAATTTTGTCATCCGTTCCACCGGCACACAACGGTCTACTCTTCCGAAAAGCAGTACGGGTTTTAGCGTTTGCACAAGATGTTCTGCGTGCGTTCGCACACGGGACCTCGGTTTATAGTCTCATCCGAAGGACTTTGGGGGACAGTGGAGTCGGCACTAATGTTAACGGGAATCGAACCCAGGAAGTCAGATTGCCAGCGCAATGTTCTAACCACCAGGCTATCCCGCCCCCCTCTTCTGACTATGTGAATGCTTGGGCAATGAATATCGCTTTGTTATGGAATGCCCAGCACTGCAGACCTTACGCAACCAATATTTGTCCTGGTATCACAGAAATCGTCTTGATTTTTTCTCCCCCCTAAATATAAATATGCATCGTTGATTAAAAAAAAAAAAAAAAAAAAAAAGGGCAACAGAAAAACAACAACCACACAACAACAAAAACCAACAACTGAACTTTGCAAAGTTAATTAAACAAGGGCTACAAACGTTTCTCTAAATCATTTTTTTCTTACACTTGCATAAGCATGAAATAATAATGGCTTTTTGCTCTACACACACTTATCCATTTTTTCAAGTCAAAAGCTGTTTCTGTCTGTTTACTACTGAAGTGTGACTTCCCTCCCTAGTCTGACTTGTAGTATATAATTATATTGCAACACACACACACACACACACACACACACACACACACACAGAGAGAGAGAGAGAGAGAGAGAGAGAGAGAGAGAGAGAGAGAGAGAGAGAGAGAGAGAGAGAGAGAGAGAGAGAGAGAGAGAGCTCGAACACGAACACGAACACGAACTCAAATAATTTATTCACAAAAAGGCCATATATGAAAGGGGTTGTCATACTACTTAGTATTTTGGTGGGGGTGGGGTGTGGAGCAACAACAACTTCACTAAAAGCTATTATGTAACAAAGAGTGTCAGTTATTATGACTTAAGATTCCAAGATATCTCTTATTCTAAAGGCTTTACACAAACAGAAAGTGAGGCTGTTCACAACTTCAGGATGCCAAGATTCCATGAGTAAACACGACTCTAAATAAATTAGGCTGTCTACTATATTTTACGGGGATGTAATTCTGCCTAACATCCTCTAATACTGGACAACACAACACAAAATGTATTTCACCCTCCAGCGCTTGCTTATATATAATGGGCATAGCAACCTGAGGTCATCAACCACTAAAATACTAAGTAGGTTGCAACCCCCTTCATGTATGGCCCAACAGCCTTTTTGTGAATAAATCATATTGTATGTATATGTTCTATGCATCTAAGTTTATGAACATTTATGTCTGATACACCAAGTCTAAACTTAGACAAAATTCTTTTTAAATGCAGGTCCATATGAAGCTTCAGATAAGTTTGACATCCTGTAAATTGATAAGTTGTCTGTAGATTTGATATCTTTCACTGATTTGTATATGATCACTCCATTGCAAAAATGGAGTGATCATATTATACAAAGCAGTTGGCAACCAACGGCAGTCAATCAATAATCTTTGTCTAAAAACGTGAATGAACTCTCTATAATTTCTGACACTTTGATTGAGCCATTCAAATCTAAACCGATAAACAGGTTCTTATTTGAGAAGCTAAATTGCTTTTGTTTTTTCATTGAAATCTAGATCATAAGGCATCTTGTAAGATTTAAAAGATAGCCTGCTCTTATCCATATGCAGAATCTTAATCCAATATTTAATGTATCTTACAGCAGAATTAACAGAGAGAGGATATCTATTAGTTTAACTATAAACAAGATCATTAGGTGTACGTCTAAGCCTAAAAAAACTGCTTTAAAGCAAAGAGATGCACTGATTCACGATGTGTTACAGTTGCATCCAGTCCTCAAATGTCAGCACCATAATCATAACAAAATGGGTTGTATTTCTGCATCGAATATCTTTATTTATTTTTTTTATTTGTTTGTTTATTTTTTTTATTTATTCTTTAATTTCGAGGACTTTTGGGAGGAGTGGAGTCGCACTGATGTTAACTCGTGAGGAAAAATCCTCTTGAACGAGATTCGAACCTGGGTCAGCAGATCACAAGCGCATCACTCTAACCACCAGACTATCCCGTTTATGAGCAAGTCAAAAGAATTATTCTGCAAAAATCGTAATTTTTTTTTCTCAAAACAAGGATTAAACTTCGTTTACCTCTACTTGGCAGATTTTTACTTGCAGTTGTGAAACTAAGCTTTGTTAAAAAAACACACCAAACAACACCCCTAAATATTGATATACATTAATCACAGGCACGACTTTTCTATTGTACAACCATTTTTTTTCACAAGCAGCTAAATAACCACCTTTTCTGAAACGATATTACTCATATTCAGATGAGAGAGAGAGAGAGAGAGAGAGAGAGAGAGAGAGAGGAGAGAGAGAGAGAGAGAGAGAGATTATCTGGAAATGAAGTGCGGTGGAAAAAAAAAGAAGGCTGAAAAACACCCAACACCCCCCCCCCCCCCCCCCCCCCTCCCACCTAACATCGGCAACACAACAGATGACAAAAATCTTTTTTTTTTAAATGGCAAAACTGCATACACACGGGGACTGGATGGGAAAAAAAGCACATGAGTGCTTAATCCATTATCCTCGAAATAAATCAATAAAATAAAATAAAATAAACAATGGTCGAAGGGAAGCCGGAAAGTGGTAAGGAACACGAACACTGAGGTGGTGTGACGTATTATGTAAAACTTGCGTCAGCCACCACTAATAGCATCACAACAGTCTCCCCCCAAAAAAGAAGAGAAGTCTCTGATTTTGAGCATCGTTCTCAATTGAACTGTTCCAAAGGGTGAGTAGATTCGAACTGCTCCTTAAGCAGATTATTTGTTTGGATACTGATAAAAGGGGGGTATTTCAAACAAAACAGAAAAGGTCATGGTTATTAGCATCGCCTAGCGTTCCTCTTCGAGTTTTCATATTTTGGATTAAAAAAAAAAAAGGCTGCGGCAGTACAGAAGGCTTTGATTAAAACACATTTTTAGAACATGGCTTGCTGTCTGACTCGGTTGTCAATGTGGATCGGTGGTCTAGTGGTAACGCGTCTGTCTAGAAAGCGAAAAGTTCGGGTCGGAAGTGTGCGGCGGTTCGAATCCCGTTTGGACCAGAAATTTTCCCACCATCCATTAGATCATGAATGGTTGTCTGGGAGCTAGTCTTTCGGATGAGACGATAAACCGAGGTCCCGTGTGTTACACATAATTATTTAGCGCGCGTAAAAGAACCCACGACAACAAGAGAGTTGTCCCTGGCAAAATTCTGTAGAAAAAACCCACTCTGATAGGGAAACAAATACAGCTGCAGAAAGGAACAAAAAAAGGGTGGCGCTGCTCTTGTGGCGATGCGCTCTCCCCGGGGAGAGCAGCCCGAATTTCACGCAGAGAAATCTGCGTGACTTAAAGTGGTATAAATAAATAAGTAAATAAATAAATAAGATAAGTAAAACTCCCTATTCCATCCCTCTCTTTGTTTCTGCCTTGTTCCTTTTCTTCCTATCACTTTTTTTTGTTTTGTTTGTGCCTTCTTGGTCCATTCTTCTGCCATTTTTCTCCCAGAAAGACTTAAAAGATAACAATTCTCTCCCACGCCGAAGTCGGATGCGCTGGGCCTGACTTGCCAGGCGCTTAACGGCAGCGCAGCGCATTTTTCACTCATGTGACAGGCAAGAATAGTTGCTTTCTGAGCGTTCGACTTTTGTTGTTGTGATTAGATGAAGAACCCAGCGGAGGTTTCCGATTTAGGGACTGAAGAGCTAGCTAATCGACGACGAAGAAGAAGTACATGTATTGACCCCCCCCCCCCCCTCTCTCTCTCTCTCTCTCTCTCTTTCGTTTTCTCTCTCTCTCTCACTCTCTCTCGCTCTCTCACTCTGCATGATATCTCCCTGATAAATGCGGGGACTAGAGGTAAAAAAGCATATGAGTGCTTATTATCCTTGAAATAAAAGAATTCTCTCTCTCTCTCTCTCTCTCTCTCTCTCTCTCTCTCTCTCTCTCTCTCTCTCTCTCTCCTCTCTCTCTCTCTCTCTCTCTCTCTCTCTCTCTCTCTCTCTCTCCCCCTCCCTCTCTTCCTCCCTCCCCCCCCCCCCCTCTCTCTCTCTCTGTTTGTTATTTATTCATTTATTATTTCCGTTTGAGGATAATGGAAGAAGCACTCGTGTGCTTTTATTTTTTACATCTAGTCCCCGTGTGTATGCAGTTTTGTAAATTTTGTCATCGTTCCCATTGGCACACAATGGCCTACTCTACCGAAAAGCTGAGCTGATTTTAACGTATGCGGAAAATGTTCTGCGTGCGTTCGCACAAGGGACCTCGGCTTACAGTCTTATTCGAAGGACTTTTTTGGGGGAGGGGGGAGGAGGGGAGGGGGGGGGGGGGGGGGGGGGGGAGTGGAGTCGGCACTAAAGTTAACTCAGAGGAAAAATCCTCTTGAACGAGATTCGAACCCGGGTCAGCAGATCACGAGTGCATCACTCTAACCACCAGGCTATCCTGTCCCCGCGCGCGCGCGTGTGTGTGTGTGTGTGTGTGTGTGCGCGCGCGCGCGTGCGTGTGTGCTTATTTTATCCTTTATTTTATTTCTTTATTTTATTCCTTTATTTCGAGGATAATGGAATAAGCACTTACGTGCTTTTTTTTTACATCCAGTCCCGTGTGTATGCGGATTTGTAAATTCTGTCATCTGTTCCCACCGGCACCCAGTGGCCTACTTTTACAAAAAGCGGAAGAGGATTTAACGTGTGCGCAAGATGTTCTGCGTGCGTTCGCACATAGTGTGTGTGTGTGTGTGTGTGTGTGTGTGTGTGTGTGTGTGTGTGTGTGTGTGTGTGTATGCGTGTATGAGTGTGTGTGTGTGTGTGTGTATGAGTGTGTGTATGTGTGTGTGTATGAGTGTGTGTGTGTGTATGAGTGTGTGTGTGTATGCGTGTATGAGTGTGTGTGTGTGTGTGTGTGTGTCCAGGTGAGCGCTGACCAGTGGCTCGGCTGCCCAGCTCGATGTCAAGATGAGCGGGGAAAACTCGGAAACTGAAGAAGAAGAAGAAGAAAAATCCGTTACGGATCAGCCCAAAGCTGATGGTAAGCTTCTCCGTTTACTGCAACAGCAATAACAACACCACCAACAGTAACGAACGACAAAATCCACGTCTACCCTCCCTCTCCCATCTTCACCATTCTGTTTCAGCGGGGATCACATCAGCTATAACAAAACAGTAACCCGCTCAAACCACAGCAGAAGGAACCCCAAACACAAGGACATACAAAAATAATTGCAAGCACCCCCCTCTCCCTCCCACCCCCCTCCCCCCCAAAAAAAGAACCAAGAAAAAGAGAGAGAGAGAAAAAAAAAGAAATTGCAGAGAAGAGTATCCTATCGAGTTAGCCAACAGAAAGTGTTATTTTTTTTAAGTCATGTGGTCAATTTATTTATTTATTTATTCATTTATTTATACTACTTTAAGTCACGGCAGATTTCTTTGCGTGAAATTCGGGTTCCTCTCCCCGGGGAGTGTGCGTCGCCACAAGAGCAGCGCCACCCGTTGTTTTTTTTTCTGTCTGCAACTGTTATTGTTTCCGTATCAGAGTGGCTTTTTTTCTACAGAATTTTGCCAGGAACAACTCTCTTGTCGCCGTGGGTTCTTTTACGTGCGCTAAATAGTTACGTGTAACACACGGGACCTCGGTTTATCGCCTCAACCGAAAGGCTAGCACCCAAACCAACACTCATGGTCTAATGGATGGGGGAAAAGCTTCTTGTCCAAACGGGGATTCGAACCACCACACACTTGCGATCCGGACTTTTCGCTTTCTAGGCAGGCGCGTTACCTCTAGACCACCGATCCACCGTACGCAATTTGACCAGTTGTGGACTCCATGGCAAGGTCTTTTCAGTCGGTCAGACACAAGTCTTTTCCACACACCTACCGATAGCCTTGCACAGCATCCTTATGCTGGCATAGGCCTAGCCACTGTTGCTTTTCAAGAACTGTCCTATTTTTAGCGTGGTCCGCGGCGCCAAAGTGAGGATGACTTGAGGTCACCACAGTCCCGAAATCGGATAACTCCGCTGGGACTCTAATATACTCTCAACAGCACCAAGAAGTCTGTCCATCATCCCCAAAGGTACAAGTCATTCGCAGAGTGTTACCTGCATGTTGTTCTTGCGCACACGTTAAATCCTGTTCCGCTTTTCGTAAGAGTAGGCCATTGTGTGCCGGTGGGAACGGATGACAAAATTTACAAAACCGCATACACACGGGGACTGGAGGTAAAAAAGCACACGAGTGCTTATTCCATTATCCTCGATATAAAAGAATAAATAAGTTTAAAAAACAACAACCCCCAAAACGTGCTTATACATAAGTACGTGCTTGTGTACATCTGTGTATGTATATACGTTTTTCCATCCCCTCCCCTACAAATAAAAGGAGAGAAAAGCTTGTACTCAGACTGCCTTTTTCCCCCCATGTGGCACGTGCATTCAGGTGGGCAGTCCCCCGCGGGGTGGGGAAGTGCACCAGCCAACAACTGTCCCCCTGGGTTGCAGTATCTGGCCAGCGTTGACCAGCTGCTGATCAAACAGAGTGTGGAGATCCTGGAAGGTCAGGTATCATTCCTTCCCTTCATCTTTTGTCAATGCCATCCATTTTTTAGGGGCGGAAGTGATAGCCGAGTGCCTTACTTGTGAGATCTTTACAAGCAGAAAGAAACATTAAACACAGTACTGAGAGATGTTCCTAAAATAATAGTCAGAAACACTGAGAACTGGTATTATTAGTGTTACCATATACACAGCTTTGGATAATACTTAAATATCCCCCTTTCTTGATCAGAATGACGCTACTTTCACTCATAGTTTTCTTTTAGTTGAAGAGAAGTGGCAGCACACTGCAAACCGGTCAGTTGGATATATAAACTAATAACAGTTTCACATCATGTGCTAGTAAAAAGTATGATTCCAAATCAACATAAGAGGTTGTGGCACGATGTCTTCCATTAGCAATAAAGTTTCTCAGGAAGTTCATTGATAAAAAGAGAAAACAACACAAGGCTCAATACATCACCTTGTTTTCCACCAATTGTAAAACTGATACAGTCTGTCAGTTGTGAGCCACTTCTAACTTTACATTTTACAGCGTCATAATGCATGCTTTGTATATATTTGTGTTTTACTTTTTACTCCATGTTTCAATTGTCTAGATCACAATAGATGTCTGTTCACAGTATCCAAAGCTTTTTCAAAATCAGTAAAAGCTACATAGTTTTTGATTCAGAGAAGACTGTTTTTGTACCAAGGATATAAAAGAAGACTGTTTTGTACCAAGCGTATAGTGTAGATAAACAATGGAAAGAGATTTGCCCAGTTCTGGCTCAGGGCTCGTTTGGAGCAGATAAACTGTCAGCATCACAGACATTTTGTTCTGTAAAACATGAAATTGTACATATTAGATCCAGAACCATTATGGTCCCATCGGTTATTCTGTGCACAGCTTTCACGGGCTTTGAGACCAACAACAAATACAAGATAGTAAACTCCATGGGGCAACCGGTGTATTATGCAGTTGAAGGTAAGTCACTGATGTGGGATATTCTCTGAAAGTATGACTGTTCCCGTGTGTGAGGAAACCTCTGCAGCAACAGAGACACAGGTCTTCAGTTCTAAAATAAACTCGACTGATTTGTTTTTTCTCAGCTTTATTTGCTGTTATAGATAATACACAGGTCTTTTTTTTTTTAAGAAAGTACTCATGCCAGAAGAACTGTGAGCAGTGAAAGTATCTCAAACATTGTCCTGTGAATGGTTGTAGAAGCATAAACTATCACGTTCAAGGATATCAAAAATGCTAGTCTTGCAGCACAGATCAAGATGGCCACTTTAAGAATCCTTTTTACTGTTTTTTCTTTGATCTTTTCAGGTACCTTTCCAAAATCCTATAACCTGAGCAACTTCCTTACTGCTTTTTAGTTCCAAAGCTTAACAACTTTTTTTTTGGGGGGGTGGGTGGATGAGATGGTCACCCAAGATATACACTTTGGTTCACTTATCCAAACATGAAATCCCTGTGAGATCGTTAAGTACACATTTGATGACAAGTGTGCGTATAGGGTTGTTTGCCAATTTTTTTGGTGGTCATGCTGGCAACCATACTTCAACTTCAGAGGATGTCTTATTTTTAAAGGAGAGGCCAGGTTGTCATGCTGAGAGCTTATCATGGAATGAAGACAATCTCAGCACATTATTTTCAAGCACAACCACATTCTAATGTAGGACTGACCTCAACAGTTGGCATCCAGACTGACACAGCTTTTGGCCAGTGCTGACAGCAGAAATGCAACACTGCTAAACGGATGCTCAAAGTATAATTATGCAGTGAAAAACTTCTCTTTGAAACCTCATGATAAATTAACTCTATGGGAATTTGTGGATATGCTCACAACTTCTTCTGGGCAGAGTACCTGATGCTACTAGCCAGCTTAGCTAGCAGAGCATTTTAGTGTTACTTACTCAACTTTTGTTGATGGATTGAAAAGCAGGGTTTTAAAAAAATCATTAAAGATAAAGCATTTCAAAGCATGCATAATGATGGGGTGTTTCTGAATGGATGACACCAAGAGTTTGTCAAAGCTTATAACTTGTTCAAACTGATGTAGCCTGGAGTATAATTGGATGAAATTGTCATAACTTAGAACTCGCTACAATTGGTAATGTGTGCAATGTAATTAGCTGAAATTATCATGGCTTATAATTAGCTGAAGCTGATGTAGTCTGTAACGTAACTTGCTAAATTTGTCAAGGTGTAGAACTTGTCAAAACTGGCATCATCTGGAATATTAATGGCTGAAATGATCATGCGTTATATGTAGTTTGCTGAAACTGGTGTAGGCTGTAACGTAATTTGATGGCATTGTCATAGTGTAAAACTTCCTGAGACTTGTATAGTTTGTAATGTAATTGACTAAAATGATCATTTTGTCCCTTATACATGCTGAAATTGGTACAGTCCTTTATATAATTTCCTGGCATTTGTCATAGTGTCTATAGTGGTTTATCCTGGTCTATGTAACTGTCTCACCGCTGTAAGGCTCTTCAAGGTATGATACTGTACACGTTTTCACCTACATGATCATCGCAGTGTATCATTTTGTCTTCTTTTTTTTCAGACACGTGTTGCATTTTCCGTATTTGTTGCGGAAAAAGCCGAGCCTTCGATATAAAAATTATGGATAACTTCAAGAATGAGCTGATTCATCTGGACAGGCCACTTAGATGTGACTTCTGTTTCTGGTGCTGCTGTCTGCAGGTTGGTCAGATCGATAAATGAACCATCACATTGTATTGTATTGTACTTTATTGTATTTTATTGTTTTTCATTGTATTGTATATCCTTCGGATGAGACTATAAACCGAGGCCCCGTGTGCGAACGCATGCAGAACATTTTGCGCACTCGTTAAATCCTGTCCCGCTTTTCGAAAGAGTAGGCCATTGTGTGCCGGTGGGAACAGATGACAAAATTTTAAAACCGCATACACACGGGGACTGGATATAAAAAAGAGCACATGAGTGCTTATTCCATTATCCTCGAAAAAAAACATCGAAAAAAAAGTCTGAGCGCTTTGATTTGTTGCTTTACAAGATTCAGCGCTATATAAGTTCCATACATTATCATTATTATTATTATTATGATGATGATTATGATTATCATGATTATTATGATGAAGATTATATCACTTTAAATCACAGCAGGTTTCTCTGCGTGAATTCAGGCTACTTCTCCCTGGGGAGGGTGGTCAATGGGGGCCGACACTGCTGTTGGCATTGTACACTAAAGTGCTTTCCTTACCTCCACGTGGTGCCACCTGGGCAACGCTGACAGGAGAGGGCTGTCATTTACAGAAGGCAATGGCAAACAACGATATAGATTCTTTGGGCTGTAAATTTGATGAATGCTGCAAAGGAAAAGGAAAGTCAGCCATTGGTCTGCTCCCATTGAGACCCCCAGGAGGGGACAGAACTTCAGTGCTACTGGTGAGGGGGGGGGGGGATGGGATTCATGGCTGGAGAAGGATACCGTGATAACAATACTTACGTTTTTTGACGGAGGTTGTCAGACACAGTCATATAGAGATTCCTTAGAAAACAACTTTAATGGAAAGAGCTACAGAAAAAACAAGTTGCAAAGATATGGAGAAGAAGGGAGATAAAACTAAAGAAACGAGAAACATTGTTGAGAACATGGAACATACACAGACCTGGCAAGATGAAGGTTGTATTGATAAAACAACATCAATTAAATATATTGCTAAACGAATAACTAGACCTGAAGATAAAAAAAAACTAACAAAAACGGATTTGGCCTGTATGAAACTGAAGGAGCAAGGAAGGGAAATTCAAAAGAGGAGACCACACTGTCAATAAATTTCAAATTTAAAGGGAGGGTCACACAGTGTTTCTATCATATAGAAAGGTTACTACTCAGCTTGCCTATAAAGCTATAACATCAGCCACTGAATGCTCAGGATTAAACTTGATGCAAAGCCAGTCCCCATCAACATTAGTCAAGTTTATGCTCCAACATTGAGCCGCTAGCTCCCAAGAGGACGTAGAACTATTTCAAAATGACCTACAGAGAGCCAAAGACAAACTATCTGGCAGGGAGGTATGTGTCATCATGGAAGACTTCAACACAGAAGTAGCTGAAGGAAAAGACACTGAGTGTGGCATTGGACCTTTTGGCCTTGGCTTAAAAAGTGACAGAGGAGATATGCTTGCTACTTTCTTCCAAGAAAACAATTTAATTTATCCATTACAAGCTTTTTTTCCCAATCATCCCAACAAAGGGAGATACACATGGGTCTCACTACTAGATGGAAATTGCCATCAAATAGACTATAACTATAACGATTGATAACATTGGTAAACATCTGTCATTAATGCCCGAGCAAAACCAGGGGCAGAAAACTGACTCAGATCACTTGCTTATGTCCACGAAGATAAGGTTAAAGGCGGTCAAACAGAAACTAACACCTGGACCCAGCAAATACCACCTGGACAAGGTGCCTGACACTGGGGCTTATGAAACAAACAAACAATCGTCTTGTTGTCCTTTTGAAGTACGCCTGAAAGAATGGTATGAAAATGAGGCTCCACCAGAAGAGATCTTGAATGACAGAAAGAAAGTACACATAGAGGCTGCACAGAAAGCTTATGAAAGAAGGTAAAAGGACCAACCAAACAGCTTCATAAGTGATAAGGTCTCCTGTTAGCAAAAGAAAAGAGAAAAGCCGGAAGAGAAAAATAGGAAAAGGTGATTACAGACAACTTAAAAAGAGATAAGAACAAAGAACAGGAGAGAAAAAAAAGTTACTGTTAAAAAATGAATGTTAAAAAATAATTTCAAATGCTTAGAGAATGACAAAAGAGCTCTTTTGGCAAATATAAGAAGCTACTGATGCCATAAAACAAAACAAAAGTAGGCAAATCCCCAGGAATGGATAATGTACCAAGAGAGCTGTTGAAGACTTGGGTCCTTCCAGTTTTACAGCTTTATAGTATTCACGTAAAAGAAATCGGGTGACCACGAGTGGAAGCAATAAGAATTCATCATGCTCCACACAGGCAGGGATACTAAAGACTGTGGCAAATGAAAAACAATCGACTTGATAAGCAACACAAGCAAAATTCTTCTGGTCATCATCCTCATCAGAATGAAAAATCAAGTAGAAAGCGAGAAAAGTGATCGTCAGGCAGGGTATAGACATAGACGAGGAACAACAGACATGCTTTTTGTGCTTACGATCCTGTTAGAGAAAAATAGAAACACTGAAGATGAAACATTCATTACTTTCATAGACTAAGTAAGGATTTCAACAATGAAAAACATCCCCATCTTTTTATTGCAGTATTAGAAATAGGTTTTCCAAACTGATATTTAGATCAGAAGCAACCATCCGATGGAACATCGAGCACTATGAGTTCTTTCATATGGAAAGGATTCTGCCAGGGTTGCACATTATTCCCACATCTTTTCAGAATACATACAGAAAGGATCACGAAAAAGGCGGACAGAGATGACATGGATATTGGGTATAGGAGACAAAAAACATCAATAACTTCAGGCATGCTGATGATACAGCACTCATGGCCAATGATATCACAAGCATGAGAAGAATTCTCCACAGAGTTGATGCAGAGAGCAACACTTCTGGTATTAAATTAAATGCCAAAAGAAAACTACATTGATGGTACAGGCACCCCTCACATTATAAAACTCAATGGAACAGGTCTGGAATACGTTCAACCTTGGAAATATTTAGATTCTGTTAAAGAGAACAATGGGTCCTGTCTACAAGACCTCAAGGCTAGAATCGGTATGGCCAAGCAAAAGATGATTCAGTTAAGTAACATTAGGGAAGACAAGAGGCATACCTAAATATCTCAAAATTAGAATTGTCTAAGAGTCAAATGGTCAGATAGAAGAACAAATGAAAGCATTCTTGATAAAATCTCTGCACAAAGACAAATGTGAGCTAAGATTCACAAGTGCAGACTGAAATAATGTTGGTCATGCAAACAGAAACACACAGACAAATCTGATGACAACAGCTCTCCAAGGCAAGGTTAGGGGCAGAAGGAAAAGAGGCAGACCACCAACATCCTACATTGCCAACATCACTGAGATCAGTGGTCTGGGAGGAGGGCTACAGGAGATGGTAGAACTCAGCAGAGACAGGGAGAGATGGGGAACCCTGGTGACATTGCATAGAGCTTGTGCAGTTGACAGCGGTGATGGAGACAGGAAACGGGTGGCATTCATCCATTAAGTCAGCCACTCAGTCTTTTTCCCTCCTGTCTACAGAAACTACAGGTGGAGGCCCCACCAGGCACCCACATTGGTTCTGTACACCAGACCTGCCACATCTGCAACCTGCCCAGATATGACGTCAGGGACGCCGGTGGTGAGACAGTGCTCAAAATCAAGGGCCCTCTATGTCTGTGCAACGTCTGTGGCAGTGTAGAGTTTGAGGTCAGTGCATCCTTGCTTCATATTCCCCTTGTTTGACCTGAGAGGAAAACAGAAGATTCTTTGACTTTGTCCATTTGAGCTGATTCAAAAGATCTTAATGCAGGAAAAGATCCTGAATTTGTCTGTGTGATATTAATTTTGTAAATACAATTCATTGGAGGAAAATGTTTTAAAGGTGTCCAATTTAAATGATTTTTTATGGGATTGTGTAGAGGAAAATGTAATGAATATGTCTATTTTAGCTGATTTAAGATGAAGTACAGAAAACATTTTCTGAATTCATCTGAGTTTATCCTAATAAGAATGAGTGCTGGAAATGGGATGAACTTGACTACTTTTTTGTTTTTAATCAGATTGATTAGAAGAAAATGACCTGCATTTACTCTTTTTATTCTGGTTGATTTTTTATAAGATTTTGTAAATTTTTAAAGCTGATTTTAAAGATCTATTGAAGAATTCAGTTCTAGGTTTGTCTTTTTTTTAGCTGACTTTACTAAGAAACAGTTAAAACATCCTGACTTTCTGTTTTAGAGCTGGGTTTTTTTCATTTCTCAGCTAGAGCTCTGAGGTTCACCACTGGTGCATATTGGACTGTTTACCCTCCATTAAGGTGACCCCGTTATCACGTCTACACATGACACCAGTGTGCATGCTTTTTTCAATATTTGGTCATCTGTTCCTTCACCTGTCCTGTAGTATATATGATCGTTAGGGCAACACTGAAGATGTTGCAGCCAGCCTCCTTCATTCCTTGCAGTTCTCAGCTTTCCCGTAGTGTGTCATTTCTCTCAAGGCCAGTCCACTTTCTTATGTTGTCTTCCCATCGTTTTCTCTGTCTGCCTCTTCATCTCCCTCCTTGTACTGTTTCCTGTAGGACGTGCCCTAACCGCTTCAGTGTGCATTTTTTTCCACACAAGTCAGGACTCTTCATATGGCCCAATGGCGTTTTCAATCCCGGTTTTCACTTGTTGGTTATGTGATTTGTAGGAGATACCGAGTTTAAATCTCCATTGCGTGTATCTTTCTTTCCACGTCTGCTGTTATGGTCAACGTTTCACATACATAAAAAATTATAGACATGACCAGGGAATGCATCAGTCTGATCTTGGAGAAGATCGTAATGTTCTTGTTGTTCCAGATGACTTTAAGTTTGGTCATTGCATCTGCGGTCTGGGACTATCCCCGGGTGTCCTTCAGGTTTTGATCCTTCATAAGATACTAAAGCTTCAGATTGCCATTGGGGCTATTTAACATTAACATTGTGTGGATCTTTTCTGCACTGATTGCGTGCCATATGCTGGAGAGGCCTCAGCAAAATGATTTATCAAGTTGACCAGCAAGCAATGGTCTACTCTTCCGAAGGGCAGAACGAGTTTTATATATTATGTGCGCAAGATGTTCTGCGTGCATTTGCACACGGGACCTTGGTTTATAGTCTCATCCAAAGGACTTTCAGTGGAGTGGGGTGGGTATTGATGTTAACTCCAGGGGGCAACATCCCCTCACACAGGTTCCTCCGTGGTGGCCATGTGAAAACTCGCATCTCCCGCCTTTCAGGTTCTATCGCAAGACGGGGAGACTACAGTGGGCAAGATCTCCAAGGAGTGGTCAGGGTTGGCAAAGGAATTCTTCACCGATACCGACAACTTCGGCATTTCTTTCCCCTTAGATATGGATGTTACGACCAAAGCCACGCTTCTTGGGGCCGTCTTCCTCATTGTGAGTTGGATCTCCCTGGGTTCTGTTGGTGTGTCTTTTTTGTTTTTTTCTGCCTCATCTTCTGTGACGTTCCTGTCCTGCTGTTCCCACGCTGCTCGTTTCAATCTCTCCACCCCGTCCATACACAGATTTCGTTATGTTGCATCCCCAGGCTCGGAAATCCACAGGTAGCCCATCAGTGTCAGGTTTCAGTGGGGGCATCAGCCAGAGGAGCACTGCACTGCTACTGGGTCATCTTGGTGGTGTGCAGTGGTGCCTGTTCTGAGCTAACATACGCAGGACACCACCTAATAAGCCCCCCACTAACGACAATATTAGCTCAGTCGCGGAGCCAGACTAAGTGAGTCATCCAGGCCACTCGTGGTTGTGACCACTACAACGTCCCTCCAATGACCTTCACCCATGGACCTCCAATCTCAAAGACTTTAACACAAACTCAACACAGGCACAGAAGTGTATGGGTAAACCGAATCTGAGGTCACCATGAGACCAGAGCGACTGGGGCCACCGAATTAGAGACAATCGTTTTGTATTGCATGATGGTCAATGACGATGACAATGATGTCATGATGCTGCTATGGAAGTGCACGTGCTTTGAGACTACTGGACGTTGTTGTACTGTATGCCTACTATCATGATATATCCCTGTCAACCGGGCCCGAGATATACAGACACCTGCATTGTTGGTCAGGTAATTTGAGCAACACTCTCAAACTCGCATCCGTAAAGTGGATGAAGTTCGACTGTGTGGTCCCAGTCTTCCCACTGAGCCCACAGCTCACTCACTCTGGGTAGGAGCCGGCCGGGGTCTGAAAAATCCCTATGACTCTTATGGAATTCGAACCCGCAGTTGGTGTGACTTTGTCTGGAGGTGGAGGGTAGGGGTGGGGGTGATTCTGTACCTCATGTATCGCTCGTTAAAGCGTCCCCTTATAATCTGTAGGTCATCAACGTGTGCAAGTCTGTTTCGAAACTTTCTCAATCTCCTTTATTCTGTATGTTGTCAACGCGTTTCTTCTGTTAATAACAGTGTCCTGTGACTTCCCTTTCATTGTTTGTAGGCATAGTTATCGTCATATCAGCCTGGTTAGATAGATTGTTACAGGATCATGACTCTGAACTCCTGACTTTGTTTTTGTTGTCAACACACATAGCCTGTTTACAGGAAAAGAGTGTTAAGGAAGGAAGGTGGCAGGATGGTTAAGACGTTTGCCTGCCAACAAGTAAACCGTGAGGTTCTGGGTTCTGGGCTCGCCCTTTCTTCCCAGTTTGACAAAAAAATCGAACTGAATGTCAAAGTCCTTTGGATGAGACTATAAACCGAGGCCCCGTGTGCGAACGCATGCAGAACATCTTGCGCACACGTTAAATCCTGTTCCGCTTTTCGAAAGAGTAGGCCATTGTGTGCCGGTGGGAACAGATGACAAAATTTACAAAACCGCATTGTCCTCGATATTTAAAAAAAAAATCATGTAATCTGAGCGCTTTGATTTGTTGCTTTACAAGATTCAGCGCTATATAAATTCCATACATTATTATTATTATTATTGTTATTATTATAGCCTCCATTAATGCTGTGTGTCAAGGCTGTTGCAGTAGTATCACAATCATGATGTCCTGCTTTGAAATCGTTTGTAGTGGATTGGTGGTCTAGAGGTAACGCGCCTGCCTAGAAAGCCAAAAGTCCTGGTCAGAAGTAGGCGGCGGTGGTTTGATCCCCGTTTGGACCAAAAACTCCACCACCACCCCTCCCCCATCCATTAGACCACGAGTGGTGGTCTGGGTGCTAGTCTTTCAGATGAGATGATAAACCGAGGTCCCGTGTGGTACATGAAATTATTTAGCGCACGTAAAAGAAACCACGGCAACAAGAGAGGTGTCCCTGGCAAAATTCTGTAGAAAAAAAGCCACTCTGATAGGGAAACAATACAGTTGCAGACAGGGGAAAAAAATAATAAAGGGTGGCGCTGCTCTTGTGGCGATGCGCTCTCCCCGGGGAGGGCAGCCCGAATTTCAGCAGAGAAATCAGAAGTGGTATGAAATTAATGCCATGTTATCCTGCTATTTTATCTTGCTATTTTATCCTGTTATTTTAATCCTATTTTATTTTGCTATTTTATCCTGTTATTTTTATCTTGCTATTTTATCCTGTTATTTCATCCTATTATTTTATCCTACTTTTTATCCCGTTATTTTATCCTGTTTTTATCCTGTTATCCTGTTTTTTTAAAAATCCTGTTATTTTTATCCTGCTATTTTATCCTGTTATTTTATCCTGCTATTTTATCCTGTTATTTTATCCTGTTTTTATCCTTTTATCCTGTTTTTTTTTATAAATAAATCGTGTTATTTTTATCCTGTTATTTTATCCTGCTATTTTATCCTGTTATTTTATCCTGTTATTTTTATCCTGCTTTTTTATCCTGTTATTTTATCCTTCTTTTTTATCCTGCTATTTTATCCTGTTATTTTTATCCTGCTTTTTTATCCTGTTATTTTATCCTACTTTTTTTTTAGCCTGCTATTTTATCGTGTTATTTTATCCTGTTATGTTATCCTGGATTTTTATCCTGCTATTTTATCCTGTTATTTTATCCTACTTTATATAAAAAAAATCCTGCATGCGTGTACAGTGTTTCATAAAGAAAACCTTACCTTCATGAAAATGCATCCATGTAATCACAGTAAGCCTAGGGGTTAAGAACAAAACCAACAACAACAACTCCAGCCGGCCATGTAAGTTGTAATTATCAGTGTCTAAGTGAGAATGAAAAATAAATAATAGCCCGAATATTTCCGAAACACGCCATCCCCAACACAAAATTGTGTTGCCGTAATGGTATGGCAAAGGAAAAAAACCACAAACCCATTTACGCGGAGACGGGATAGCCTGGTGGTTAGAGTGATGCATTAGTGATCTGCTGACCCGGGTTCGAATCTCGTTCAAGAGGATTTTTCCTCTGGAGTTAGCCTAACGTTAGTGCCGACTCCACTCTCCCCAAAAAGTCCTTCGGATGAGACTATAAACCAAGGCCCCGTGTGTGAACGTACGCTGAACATCTTGCGCACACGTTAAAACCCGTTCCGCTTTTCAGAAGAGTAGGCCATTGTGTGCCAGTGGGAACGGATGACAAAGTTAACATAGCTGCATACAGACGGGGGCAGGATGTATAAAAAAAAAAGCACAGGAGTGCTTATTCCATTATCCTCGAAATAAAAGAATAAAATAAAAAATAAACACATACATACACGCGAGCGCGCACGACACACACACACACACACACGCACGCACGCACGCACGCACGCACGCACGCACGCACGCACAGCACGCACACACACAACACACACACACACACACACACACAACACAACACAACACAACACAACACAACACAACACAACACAACACAACACAACACAACACACACACACATTTAAGATCAGAAACCAGGAAAGAGAGCAGGAGAGCTGCTTCACTCTCTTAAGACATTCTCTATCATCATCATTCAGTACTGTTACTTTTCGTTTTTGCTACCAACAGGACTTCATGTACTTCGAGAATCCGAGGGAGTCTGCCGTTCATCAGTGAATGTTTCTGAAGACGCAGCCCACGTAGGTACAGTCACTGGTGTATGAGTGCTTTGTGCCTTGTTGCTTTTTTTCTCTCCTGTGTTCTTGTTCTGAACGGTTTATTCATGACGAGGGACAGAAATGATAGTAGAAGAGAGGACACAAAGGGAACTGATAGAAGGAATAATATAAGAAAGCCAAGAGAATAGCGACGGGTGGGGGATGGAGGTGGGGGGGGGGGGGGGGGAGAGGGTGTTACAAATGGCCTGGGCATGAAACCAAGAATGTAACAACCTACGCAAATACTGGGGGAGGGGGGTGGGCGGGGGAGGGGGGGGGCGAAGTGGGGGGGATGGGGGAGGAGGGGGGGGGATACGGGATAGCCCGGTGGTTAGAGTGATGTTTTCGTGATCCGCTGACCCGGGTTCGATTCTCGTTCAAGAGGATTTTTCCTCTGGAGAGTTAACCATCACTGCCGCCGACTCCACTCTCCCCCAAAAAGTCCTTCGGGTGAGACTATAAACCCAGGTCCCGTGTGCGAACGCACGCTGAACATCTTGCGCGCACGTTCAAAACCCGTTCCGCTTTTGGGAAGAGTAGGCCATTGTGTGCCGGTGGGGAACGGATGACAAAATTGACAAAACTGCATACACACGGGGACTAGATGGAAAAAAAGCACATCATCGCTTATTCCATTATCCTAGAAATAAAAGAATGAAATAAAAAATAAAACTAAAATACAGCACAGAGACCACGCAATTTAATGCAGCCTCAGTGCGCGCGCACGCGCGCACACACACACACACGCACGCACGCACGCACGCACACACACACGCACGCACGCACGCACACACACACACACACACACACACACACACACACACACACACACACACACACACACACAAAACGATTTTTTAACGATCAGCTCATTTTTATTCTTCAATAAAAAGCAAAGCAGGATATATATGAAAGCATAACAACCAGCATAATAAATGTTCCCCAATATTTCGGCTTTCGCCTTCCTCAGGGTTTTTTTTTTAATTATGACGTGATATATAAGTGAATGACTGATTAAGAAATCGCAAATGAATGTTATGTCATGTGTTGTTATTTTGTTGATTTAACTATGATTTTGATGGGAAAGGACACACCATTACTTAGAAAGAGCATACTATCGTTTATTCAGTGCAGATAAAGACAAAGAAACTCTTCTTCCAAGTATGAGGGGGGGGGGGGGGGAGAAAAGAAGAAGAGCAGTTGAAAAAAAAGAGTATTTGCAACAGCTCATTGTAACAAAGTTTTAAGTTTTTTTCCCTCTCTGTTACAGATCACTAAACAAAGAAAAAAACCAGATCGATAACGCTGCGGAAACAAAAAGTTGCCTGATGACCTGAACCGAACTACACCATTGCAGTTTCATCCATTGCATTCCTGTCAATAAACAAGCAAACCACTTTCTGCCCTTGTTTCTGTGTGCTTGTCTGTTAGTCAGAGTGTTTGTTAGATGCTTGCTTCCAGTGTGGGTCAGAGCACTCTCTCTCTCTCTCTCTCTCTCTCTCTCTCTCTCTCTCTCTCTCTCTCTCTCTCTCTCTCTCTCTCTCTCTCTCTCTCTTTCCCTAAGCTAAGGTTAAGCAGCATCGCGCGTGGTTACCTCTTGGGTGGGTGACCGTTTGCGCTGCCTTGGCTTCAGTACAGTCCCCCAGCTGTAAATGGGTACCTGCCCTCTTTAGTGTCAGGGAAGGTACAGCAGCGCGCGAGGGAGAGGAGATGGGCGCCGCCCTCAAATTGCTGGCCCCTGGAGAAGCCGAGGTCTCTGACGTTTCGCTCCTCAGCGACTGCTAGGTAATGGGACACCTTTACCTGTCGTTTGTCACGAGTTCGCCTACCTAGAAGGTAGGCTATAATTATCTTTGCCAGTTAACCTACACCCATTTTCAACGAAGAGTTTTGGGGCCTTTAAAGGTTTACAAGATGGAATGGTTTGACTTCGACGTTTGGTGTATGTGTGTGTGTGTGTGTGTGTGTGTGTGTGTGTGTGTGTGTGTGTGTGTGAAGAGAGATCGTTCAACTGCGCTTTTGGGAAAGGGATATCTATCTATCTATCTATATCCATCCATCCATCCATCCATCCATCCATCATCCATCCATCCATCCATCTATCTATCTATCTATCTTTTTATCTATCTATCTATCTATCTATCTATCTATCTATCTATCTATCTATCCATATGCACTGCACTGGGTCACTTTGGCGCTGTTCATGGGTCCCTGTTCTGATCTGACATACTCAGGACACCATGCACCACATACTAAGCCTCTTATTGACAACAACAACAACAACAACAACAACGTCATGGCGCCAGACTGAGGTAGATGCAAACTCGGGGTGGTGACCACCGCAAAAACCCTCTCCCTGTGATCCTGCAACCTCAAAGGCATGGACACAAACTCACCACAGGCACCAGTGTGTATGTGAAAGCGAAATTAATGGGTTCACCGTGAGACCTTCAGCCAATAAAACCCACAAACCAGAGACAACGTTCTGTTATTTCGAGTTGATCAATGACGGTTAGGATGCTGAAAAGCTACTTTTACGGAATTAAATGTGCTTTGAATCTATTTGACAAGCTGTACTCAATGTTTTCTGTTATGATAATTATATCCCAGCATCAACCAGGCCCGAGAGATACAGACACCTGCAATGTTGGTCAGTTAAGTTGAGGAATACTCTCAAAACCTGCACCACGAAGTTAAATGAAGCACGACAGTGTGGTTCCAGTCTTCCCAAAGAGCCCATAGCAACCTCACTCTGGGCAGGAGCTGGCTGACGTCCGAAAAAATCTATATGGCTCTCAGGACTCAAACCTCCGATCTTCCAGCCCATAACTCAAGGCGCTAACCACTGCACCCTGGCAAATGGTAGATGGTGATTATTTTGTTGTTCAGTTAGGATATAAAAAAATCACCGTATATAGATTCAGTCAATAACACACACGCACGCACGCACGCACGCACGCACGCACGCACGCACGCACGACACACACACACACACACACACACACACACACACAGAGTCAACCAGAATCGGGCAATCAAACAATAAATGGTGGATCGAAAAAGGTTAAGATCAACAGTATGCTACATTTTTAGAATATTTTGTATTCCACACATGAAGTCTCAATTTATGTGTTAAAAGTTCTTCCTAGAAATGTTTCCATAGTGCTTTTCTTCCTCAGCATTTTAGAATGCATACGATCCATTATTTTTAGAATTTACTTCATACTACGACAGTACGAGATTGTAATCAAACAGTTCAGCACTGCATCCATCTTGCTTTGCCAAAGAATCAACCAGCTCATGCCAATAAATTTCACAGTGAGAAGGGATCCAGCAAAAAGTTATTCTTATGTCTCTGCTTGCAATACAACGCAGTCACGCCCTAATTGAGTCCATGATCAAACAATGGAAGTGGGGATGGATGGCCATACACTCCGCAAGCCTGCTTCAGATGTCACCAGGCAGGCCCTTGACAGGAATCCATAAGGGAAGCGGAAAGTTGGTCGACCAAAACAGACCTGGCGTAGAAGCGTTGATGCAGAGACCAAGGAAGGCAGCCGCAATGACATGAGCTGAGCTGAGGAAGATCTCCCAGAACCGAGTTCGTTGGAGGGAAGGGTGTTGTTGCGCCCTAGGTTCCCCAAGGAATCAAGAGGCATAAGCCAAGTAAGTCACAGTGTGTGTGTGTGTGTGTGTGTGTGTGTGTGTGTGTGTGTGTGTGTGTGTGTGTGTGTGTGTGTGTGTGTGTGTGATTTGGAGGGGGAAGGGGGATCGATGTGAAAGTAAGATTAGAAAAAGTAAACTTGAAGAAAATAAACCGACTTTTCCCCCCAAAAAACCAACAACCAACAACAACAACAACAAATCAACCCCAACCAACCAAACAAAAACAACAAAAACTCACAACACACACACACACACACACACACACACACACACACACACACACACACACACACACACACGCGCGCGCGCGCGCGCGCGCGCGCAAGCGCGGGGAAGCTTGAGGACTAGAAGCCACATGCATCAAACACGGGAGATCTCACCTCTGGGCATCACTCAGTTTGGCGTTAACCACCGCACCCAATGACACCGACATGATCCTCCTTCTCCATTTGCTCCAGTCTTGCTGGCCCTGCTGACTTGATGAATTATGATGCCACCGGAGTCGGAGATGTTGCCAATAAGAGAAGCCGATTGTCTGCCTCCCCCCCCCCCCCCTCCCCCCCGACTAATAATAATGATATATGGAATTTATGTAGCACTGAATCTTGTAAAAAAAACCCCAACAAACCCAAAGAAATCGAAGCGCTTGCACTCAACCATTTACACGCATGCAACTCTCCTTAACCATAATGAACAACAGATTTCAAATCCATGCGCGCACACACACCCACACCCACACCCACACCCACATACACACACACACACACACACACACACACACACACACACACACACACACACACACACACACACACACACACTCGCAACACACTAAGGAGGTGAAGGATGCTGTTGAAAATTAGGGACAGATAATATATGAGGGGAAAGTCTCAGGTAAGAAATAAATGTGTTTTGAGACTGGATTTGAAGGTATCAAATGAAGGCTTTTGGCGAAATGAAAGAGAGAGGTCATTCCAGGTGAATGGACCAGAAACAGAAAGAGCGACGGCCAACAGTGGTTTGTTTGAATCTGGATGTTCGAAAGCACAAAGTATCTGCTGCTGAACGAAGGGAACGGGATGGAGTATACAGGTGAAGACAGTTACAGAGATAAGAGGGAGCAGATTTGTTGCGACATTTGAAACAGAGGGTATTGATCTTATACTTTATTCTTTGTGAGACAGGCAGCCAGTAAAGAGATCGCAGAAGAGGAGTGATGTGTTCAGATTTGTTCTTTCTTAGGACCAGTCGAGCTGCAGAGTTTTGTATGCCTTGAAGAGAGTGGATGGATGATGCTGGTAGGCCAGCCAAAAGAGAATTACAGTAGTCTAAACGTGAAAGAATGAGATATGTGACAAGCTTGGAAGTTGCATCAGTGGACAGATACTTGCGATTTGCGCTTATGCGCCATAATTGATAGTAGCAAGACTGGCAGGTGTGGGTGATGAATTTTTTCATAGAGAGTGTGTTGTCAATAACTACTCCTAAATACTTCACAGAGTTAGACAAAAGAAGTGACGTATTGCCGAATTCTATTGAAGTTTTTGTGATGGAAGAAAGTTTATGTTTGGTCCCTATGAGCATGGCTTCGGTTTTATCAGAGTTAAGTTGTAACTTGTTCTGAGTCATCCAGTTTTGAATCTCTTGAAGGCAGTAGGACATATTTGTCAGGAGGGAAGGCAAGTTTTCAACGGTATCACTGCAATGAAGCTGAGTATCATCGGCATAGAAATGGTGATCAGTATGGTGGTTGTTTATTATATGTGAGAGTGGAGCAGTGTAGAGAGTAAAGAGAACAGGGCCCAGGACTGATCCCTGAGGGACTCATTCCATTTTGACAGGTTTTGATTGAATTTTGTTTACAATAACTTTCTGGAATCGGTCTGTGAGGTATGAAGTAAACCAGGTGAGGGCTGAGCCATTGATACCAAACGTATTTTGGAGACGAGAAAGAAGAATTGAGTGATCTATGGTATCAAAGACTGCAGATAAGTCAAGAAGAGTGAGGAGGGAGATTTTTCTCTACATCAGAAGCAAGTAGAGGTGTATCTAAATTAGTCTAGACTAGGAGTGGTGACGTATAATTTCAAATTTCGTCATCGATGTTGAGCATCACTGGTTTGTCATAACTCGATGATGCTGAACGGCATTCCAGAGGACATTACTGCTAATATCGAGTATTGTTCTGAACTCGACTGTTCCGAAGGGTGAGGAGATTTTAACTTGGTTTAAAACAACATTTTATTCAAAGAAGATCATACGTTCCATACACACTCACAATAGAGCAGCAACAACCAGCAAAAGCTTATACTGTGCTCAACAGCAATGACAAGGTCAGTCTCTTTACTTTTGGAAGCTGGTGGGCAGCAATTTGTTCAAACTGTAAAAGTGGATTTTTTAAAAGCATCTTTAACAATATATAGCATTAGTTTTAAATCGTTTCTTTAAAATTTGCTGCACAGACAGGTAAGAAGAAAGGTAAGAACAAAATGTAGAAAAATGAGTATAGTTATAGAAATACAATAAAAGGGAAAATAGGCAGTAGGAAAGAACGAGAGCGCACAAGGGAATAAATAATGACAACAACAAAACAAAACAAAGTGACAACAGAGAGACAAAGGGAGAAAACACCATCTAAATTACATCTTTATTTTAAAGCGAGAAACCGAGGTCCGAGTGCAATATTCATTTAGTGCACGTTGAAGAACCACGGCAACAAGGGAGTTGTCCCTGGCAAAATTCTGTAGAAAAAAGCCACCCTGATAGGAAATGAAATACATATGCAGCTAGGAAAAGGAAAAAAAATATGGGTGGCGCTGCTCATGTGGCGACGCGCTCTCGCCGAGGAGGGCAGCCCGAACTTCACGCGGATAAATCTCTTGTGATTTAAAGTGGTACACAGTAGAATGCAATACAATAGTTTACAAATAAATTAGTTAATTCACACTTGCAGTGGGTTGTCAATGTCCAATACTTATACAATCTACATTCAATCTATATTCAACCTACATTTCAAGTCATTGTAAAACAGAAGATCACACACACACACACACACACACACACACACACACACACACACACACACACACACAAACACACACACACACACACACACACACACACACACACACAAACACACAAACAGCAGCATGAAAACAAAAAGCTGTTAAAACTGGTTTGATTTGGATGCAAATTTCTTAACTTTTTAAAATACCAGTACATTACTTTGCTGTCTGGAGCTGTTTGCTTCCATTCAAAAGGAACTGGGCTTGATTGCAATACTGGGGCAACTGCAACTGCAAAATATAGTGGGGCAGCTGCAAAATAGTATCAGCACGGACTGCATCAAATTGAAGTTGACCCGGGAGATCGTACAATTCTCCACCCTTAATTCGTCAGACGCCGCCGAGATTCGAACCCGCGATTTCATGGACCCAAACGATTGAAGTAAAACGATCGTAACCACTCGGCTTCAGTCATCCATCTGAAACATCTTCTCTCTCTCTCTCTCTCTCTCTCTCTCTCTCTCTCTCTCTCTCTCTCTCTCTTCTCTCTCTCTCTCTCTCTTCTTATATATATATATATATATGTATGTATGTATGTATGTATGTATGCATTGAATAGCTTAGTTGACCTTGATTTCCAGTTTGATCTCCATGTTTCACCTGAATGGTTTAAAGCCAAAGATACACGTAGTTTACAAGATCAGTATTTGCAACAATGGTTTTCTCATATAGATAACAACGACATATTTCTTAATTACAGACTATTTAAACAGTGTTTCTGCTTTGAAGATTATCTGACGATTCTTCCTCGCAATTTGTCATTAACTTTTATTCATTTTCGAACGTTAAATCACAGACTTCCTATCCAAATTGGCAGAATAAGAAATGTTCCTAGAGCAGAGAGAGTCTGTAGTAAATGTGGTGAAAACGAGGTAGGTGATGAGTTCCATTATCTATTCAAATGTCTTTTTTTCTGCAGTTAAGAAACAAATTTATCACAAGATATTATCAAAACCCCCCAAATGTTATGAAGTTCCACGAATTGTTTAGTTCCACAAATAAATCCTTGCTTATCAAAGTTATAACATTCCTCAAAGAAATAATGAAAACCTATTGATTTGACGCATCTCTTTAGATGACACTAGTGCATTTTATTACATGTTAGGGATAAGTTAATTTCCTTTGTTGGTATAGATTTGAATGGCCATGTCATTATGTGTGAGCACATTTGCACCCCCACGAGGGAGTGTATGTGTGTGTGTGTGTGTGTGTGCCCCGCATTTGTGTGCATGTGTGCGCGGGTATCTGTGTACTGGTTGTGCTTTCATAGCAGGGAGATCCAACTCACATTGATACAGCTGCCTCGAGAGAACTTTTGTATTTTCATTTGAATTGTTTGCCTGGTGTTTTGTTTGAAATGCTTCCTGCCTGCTGGGTGCATGATTGTGTGTGTGACCAGGAGGGGGCGACCTTCTTGGCGTGTGGATGTTCCACACGTGTGTATGTGTGTGTGCTTGTGGATGCCTTTGCATTGCAGCGTGATGTGCTGAAAGAGAGAGAGAGAGAGAGAGAGAGAGAGAGAGAGAGAGAGAGAGAGAGTATGCAGTTGATTGCAGGTAATGTATTCAGGCATCATGTTAATTTGCCGTGCCTTTCCTGTATTGTGAATGATCTTTTGCTTTTCATGTCCATAGTTTGTGCTGTTCTTTCGGCTTTCCATTCTGGGGTGAGTTTGTGTTGTGAGTGTTTGTTCGCACGCCCCCGTGAGGCTTTGTTGGATTCCATGTGCTCCTTGGGGCTTTCTTGAAATAAATCTTGAATCTTGAATCTCAAAAGGCCCGAACAGGTTTTAACATGTGCATAGGTTGTTCTGCGTGCGATGGCACTCTGGATCTCGATTTGCGGTCTCATCCGAAGGACTTTCCAGGGACGGGAGGGAGGGGAGGAGGTTGATGTTGGTACTGATGTTAAATCCCGGGTAAAACTCCCCATGAAGAGGTGCCTCAGTGGTGGCTCGATTCCGACCATCAGATCACGAGCTCAACGCTCTAACCACTAGGCTATCCTGCTCCTGTCTGTACTTTAACCTCTTGAGAAATGAATGAAGAATATTCTGTATAGTGAAGGAACTTTTCTTCTTTGTCGTAGATGTTCGCACATGATGTGTGTGTGTGTGTGTGTGTGTGTGTGTGGTGTGCGTGCTTATAGATGCCTTTTGCCTTGCACGTGATATGCTGAGAGAGAGAGAGAGGGGGGGGGGGGGGAGGAGGGAGAGAGAGAGAGAGTGAAATTGATTGTTGATACATGTATCCAAACATGTTGATTTATCACACCTTTCCTGTATCGTAAATGCTCTTTCACTTTTCATGTCCATAATTTGTGCTCTTCATATTGGAGCGAATTTGTGTTGAGAGTATTTTTCACACGCCCACATCCCCAAGTTGTGGTTTAGTTAAATTCCATGTACCCCTTGGGTTTTTTTCTTGAAATACAATCTTGAATCTTGATATTCGAGACATGATTGGAACTTACTAAACATTCGCCAGAGCTTAGATGATACTGATGCTAGTGATACCCTCGTTGTCAATCAGGGACTATGACAAAAATAGATAGTCTTGAAAATGAAATCATTATTTAGATGGCACATTAAGCTTAGAAGGCTACTGATGGGGGAAGGGGAAGGGGTCAGATGGGGTAGGGTTGGAAAACGTCCACACTTATATACTGAAAGAACTGCATCAGTACAGAACTGCTTTTCTATTCAAGTGATAAATGCACTAACACTCAGGCATTCACGGATCTTTCGGAATTGCGCACATTGAAAGTTAGACTTTTGTTTGGTTGGTCTTCTGTTGTTTTAGTTAGCTGACGAATAACCAAAATCATAAAAAGGTGCAAGTGTAACTAACGGTTAAGACTTAGTGTATGCTTAAAATGCTATGAAGTTTAGTCAGTGTGGCCATTGCCTTTGTTTACATTATGAGTTATACATATGTATAAACTTGAGCATTGCCTTTGTTCACATTATGAGTTGTACATATGTATAAACTTGAGCATGACTTTTAGGAACATCATGGGTTGTACATACGTAGACACTTTTGTATATAGGTATATATTTATAATTCAAAGTAGCTATAGCTGAGTGGTTAAAATCCCATGGGTCCATGAAGCGTTGGTTCGATTCCTGGAGGCGTCTGCTGAATGAAGGGTGGAGAATTTTACGATCTCCCAGGTCAACTTCAAGTGCAGACCTGCCAGTGCCTTGATCCTCCTCGTGTATACACACATGCAGAAGATCAGATATGCACTTTAAAGATTGATTCATGTCAGCGTTGGGTGGGTTGTGGGACACCTTTATCTTTACTGACTGTAGGCGGCACAAAACGACACACATGAATTTTGGGCGTGAATTCTACATCCTGAGGCATTAGCGTTGCTGCTATACATAAGCCCCTTTTGCTGTGTGTGACTACAGGTGAGTGTTGGATAAGTAACCCAGCTTTATGGCAAGATGAGCGTGGATCCCACTGTGCCGAATTCATCTCCTGCTGAAGAACCCAAGCCTGTTGTCACTCAACAACCCAATCCCGATGGTGAGTCTCCCATACCGGGTTAGTGACTGGATTCTGACCCCAAAAAATCTCCTAAACACCCCCCCCCCCCCCCCCTCGGACAGCAGCACCTCCAAGTGTAACAGCTCAACGAAACTTGTCTCAATCGCCGCTCTTGTTGCTAGGAGCGCCACGCAATGCAACCAGGGTTTATCATCTTTTCCTGTCTCTGCTGTGATCCTCGATACCATCTCCTGTAGCCCTCCTCCCAGACCCCTGATCTCTGTGATGTTGGCACTGTAGGATGTTGGTGGTGGTCTGCCTCTGTTTCCTTCTGCTCTCAACTTTACCGAGGTTCACCAAGATGAGATTTTGCGTATGCGACCGTTTTTAGCCACCATAAATGTAGCCGCATTCCGACTTTACCCCAGATGCCTAAACACAATACCTATGTGTTCGCGTTTTTAAAAAAACAAAATTGTCATCAGTTCCTACCGGCATTCAATGGCCTACTCTTCCGAAAGGCAGAACATGTTTTAATGTGTGCGCAAGATGTTCTGCGTGCGTTTGCCTGCGAGGCCTCGGTTTATAGTTTCGTGTAAAGGACTTTTGATGGAGTAGAGTCGGTACTGATGTTAACTCCAGGGAAAAATCCCCTAAAAAGGCGGTTCCGTGGTGGCTTGATCCCAGGCCGTCAGATCACGAGCACAACGCTCTAACCACTAGCGCCCCCCTCCCCTTTCACCTTACCTTGCTTGCTTATGAAGTTTTGTTATGAAAGAACATTTATTCTCGGTGAGTAAAAGATACAGCTGAAACAATTTTAAAAGCAAGATATCACGTCTTCTGAAGCGGTACAAAGAGTTATACCAAATTATTTACTACATTGTCATAGAAACAGCGTGGGAAAGTTTATCATAATGTAAGATATTGGAATACATTTTTCTTTCGAAAATTCAGCTCTGGAGCCAATACCATAAAGCACAAGGTAGTATTTTGCTTTCACGCAGTTCTCTACAATTACACACTTATTAAAGGTTCTATTTTGGGCATACTCTGTCAAGTTGAAGGTAGGTCAGCCTTAATTTTTATAGTACAGCTGCTGGGTGACTGTGGTGGCTTGATACAGTCCCCAACTGCACTGGGACTTTAAGATACCATTTACCACTTAATGCCAATCTTCTGACCATGAGTGAAAGATAATTAAAGGGTATTTTCTTCATGAGAAATTGCACAGGAATTTCTCTTTGTATTTCGATTTTGCACTCACTGTAAATTTCTAAGACAGGAGGAACTTAAGGTGTGTGTGTGTGTGTGTGTGTGTGTGTGTGTGTGTGTGTGTGTGTGTGTGTGTGTGTGTGTGTGTGTGTGTGTGTGTGTGTATTCAAGTCAAGTCAAAATGATCTTTATTGAAGATAATAGAGTAAGCTTACAAGCTGTTTTCATTCTGCCCTTACACACACAGAAGTAACACAACTGTCAACATATATACACATCTGAAAAATTCTGTTTGCAACGTGACAACAAGACCTAAATGCAGTATCCATCAACAAAGAAATCGCCAATCCAAAATTTACGGGCATCACACACAAACAAAGCAAAATTAGACAACAAAACGGCAGACACACAAAAAAAGGGTTCATCAAATTCTTTGGCACATTATGCAGACTCAATTCTGAGCAACAAAACACTTTACAGTGTTTCCATCAAATATTTTTTTCAGTGCTTTCTTGAAGCCTATCTTGATCGTGCAGGGAGGTAAACTGTTCCCATGCTGTTCCCCCAGAGTATGTTAAACTTGTCTTAGATTATTACGAGGTCTTGGAAAAGAGAGCTTGTGTCTATGTCTGTTTTTGTTTATAATTATAGAAATTTTCCATAATTTTCTTTGGTGCTATTCCGTGAACTATGTTAACCATACACAAACACTTATTAAAAATAATCTGTCTTTGAATGGTAGAATATTTAAATCTTTGTAGTCGGCTCCGATCAGTGTATTAGTGTTTAGCTTTATTAGTTTTATAGCTCTTTTATGCAGACGACTTTGGTGCTTTAAGTTGCTTTCACTGGCATTATCCCATAAAGTAGAGGCATCATTTTTGAGAGATAAAATATGTGCATGAAAAATTATTTTTCTAGCATGAAAATTAAGGAAATTCTGCATTTTTCTGAGCTGATATATTTTTGTGGAAGTACGCTTTCTAATGTTGTTGTCAATAGGAAGTCCTAATACTTTGTGCGAAGTGACTTCTTCAACCTGTTGACCTAGAATATATACAGATTGAAATAGACACCTCAATTTTCGCCGCTTTTGACGCGTGGTCACAAACATGCATTTAGTTTTAATGGGGTTTAGAGACACATGATTTAATTGTCCATTTGATAAGCTTATCTATAACTCATTGGGGTCAGTATGGTTTGACTGAATTGAGGTGTCATCAGCAAATAGTCCACATGAGCATTCTATAGACAACCGTTAATCGTTTATATAAATGGAAAAAAAAGTGATCCCAATACTGATCCATGTGGTATATCAAAGTTTAATGGAAGTAATTTTGATCGCTTGAAACTAATTTCAACTAGTTGTTGACGTTCGTTTAGAAATGATGCAATAGACTTTATAGCTTGATTAGACAATTTATAGAGTACTAACTTTCTAAGGAGAACATAATGATTGATAACATCGAAAGCTTTCGCAAAGTCAACAAATACTATGCTAGTAAACTCATTATTATTTATATTCAAAAGACATTTTCCCATGAGCTGTATAAGTGCAGTATGACAGGAATGGTTTTCTCGAAAACCTGATTGGCTTTCATGAATTAGATTATAACTCTTAAAATGAGAGTACATAAGAGTTTGAATGTGTTTTTTAAGGTGGTTTACAAATAATGGATATTATAAATATTGGTCTATAATTAGAAGGATTGCTAGGGTCATCTGATTTATAAAATGATGTAACCTTTGCCTGTTGAAATTCAGGGGATAACATCTTTTGTCAATACATAGATTGTATACATATGTTAGCGTGTCTGCAATAGCAGCTGCACTAATTTTCAATATTTTGCTGTAAATGCCATCAAGACCTCTTGATCATGACTGTTTTAATTTCACCAGGCTTTTGAATACTCCAGAAACTGTCATTGGTGGCATAACAAAGCTGTTAGAAATATTTCTGGAAGCACAGTATAGTTTAATTTCGTTAAGATCGTTTTCTTCCGTTTTGTCTGTTGTAATTATGTTAGAAGCAATGCTTGTAAAATGATAGTTTAATTTTTCAGGTGATATTTTTTAAAATCATTTTCGGAACACTAGAGTGTGATTAATTTTTCAAAGTATTATCAGCCTTCCAAATGAATGTTGGATGTTGTGTAGAAGACACTAATGTTTGAAAATATTCTCTCTCTCTCTCTCTCTCTCTCTCTCTCTCTCTCTCTCTCTCTCTCTCTCTCTCTCTGTACACGCGCCCACTTATCCTTCGAAACAACAAAATAACGAAAGTTGTAGGTACTGAGACTGGCTTTGTTCATGGTGCACGTGCATTCAGGTCAGCAGCCACCTCCAGCAGGATGGGGGACCAGTCCCACCCCAGGTCCTACCTATCAAACCAGCTGCCCCCCAGGGCTGCAATATCTGACCACCATCGACCAACTGCTGATTAAACAGAGTGTGGAGCTGCTGGAAGGTCAGGGATCACCCGTCCATTCCTTTCACATGCTTTGTCAATGCCAACCAGTTGTATATATATATATATATATATATATATATATATATATATATATATATATATATATATATATATATATATATATATATATTCCCTTTTGTGTTCTACACATCCTCACCTCACCTTCACCTATTTCGTAGTCTTGTAGACCATAGGGGAACGCACCACTGAAGATTTTGCAACCAGCTCCTCCACTTCCTGCTTTGGAAATACAGAAGATCAAATACAGTGGGTGTTGTTTTTTTAAATCCCCCAGATGCCTGTGCACTGATCTGGCTGTAATAATGATTAGCAGCACAGTCATAGACCACAGTGAGATGATAATTATCCTTCAAGAAAGGATGGGGCTTTGTTTTTCTTCAGTCATGGGTTTGATGTTGGTATCTAACTGTCCTAACACTGTGCTGCAGTGACAATCAGAACACGCAGATTATGTCCATCTGAAACGTGTTGCATGTTAGACTGTGACATGTCCCACACACTTTTACTAACGGTCCACATGAGTTGGCACGATTCTGTGCTGTGTCAAATTCTTTGTTCTCTGTAAAGCGCTTCAAGCAGAATGATACTTCTTCTTCGTCGAACATTCAGACAGCAACTATTATTGTGTGTCACATGCATTGCGCTGCTGCCGTTAAGCGCCTGACAAGTCAGGCCCAGCGCAACGGACTTCAGCAAGGAAGAGAATTTATGTATTTCAAGTCTTTTCTGGAAAAAAAACCGGTAGGAGAATGGACCAAGAAGGCAGAAATTAGACAAGAAGGGGGTGACAGAAAGAATAGGAAGAAGGCAGAGAGAAAGAGAGGGATGGAAAAGCGGGGGGTTCCAGAACAGACTTTCCAGAAGGTGGAGATGCTCTCTATACTGGTAGGGCCCTGAATCCCCGTGTTCTGTTCCTCGGCTAGAGCTCCGAGGTTCACCAATGGTGAGATTTATGCTTATGTGACCGTCCCCCCCCCCCCCCGCCTCTCCCATTTATGTAGCCGCATTCCAACTTTGGGGATGGTGTCTAAACACGACACCTGTGTTCATGCTATATTTTCTTTTTCTCTGTCATTCCCGTTCCTACCAGCACACAATGGCCTACTCTTTGGAAAGGCGGAACAGCTTTTTATCGTGTGCACAAGATGTTCTTTGTGCGTTCGCAACCGTGGCCTCGGTTTATAGTCTCATCCGAAGGACTTTGACATATCTTGACATTCAGTTTGATTTTTTGTGTGTTTGTTGTCAAACTGGGAAGAAAAGGCGAGGGTGGGAATGGAACCCTGAACCTCACAGTTTAGTTTTTTGGCAGGCGAACGTCTTGACCATCCTGCCACCCTCCTTCTTGGTACAATGTCTTAACCATTCTGCCACCTTCTTTCTTTCCTGGTACAACGTCTTAACCATCCTGCCACCCTCCTTCTTTCCTGGTACAACGTCTTAACCATCCTGCCACCCTACTTCTTTCTTGGTACAACGTCTTAACCATCCTGTCACCTTCTTTCCTGGTACAACGTCTTAACCATCCTGTCACCTTCTTTCTTGGTACAACGTCTTAACCATCCTGCCACCTTCTTTCTTGGTACAACGTCTTAACCATCCTGCCACCTTCTTTCTTGGTACAACGTCTTAACCATCCTGTCACCTTCTTTCTTGGTACAACGTCTTAACCATCCTGCCACCTTCTTTCTTGGTACAACGTCTTAACCATCCTGCCACCCTCCTTCTTTCTTGGTACAACGTCTTAACCATCCTGCCACCTTCTTTCCTGGTACAGGGTCTGACATCTGGGTTGATGTTTGAAGCCAGGCTGGTTTGATGTGTACCCACCACAATGGCTGCATAGCCTTCTGCAGTACATTCCTTTGCCACTGCTATGTCAGTGTTGGTCAGCAGGGCTTTCAGTGACGTTTTCACAGCTGCTGGAAGTCCAGTAACTGACATGGTGAAGAGATTTTCAACGAAAATTTGTCACGGCAAATATGAAAGTGGGTAGAAGGGGAGGTCTTCCACCTCTATCGACTTGGAAGAACACTCTGTGTGTGTTTAGGGGGGGGGGGGGGGGGGAGGTGGGAAGGGGGGCGTATGTGCACACTTACGTAAGCTCATGGAAATGTCTTATTTCTGGCTTATATATATGTCGTGGGTGAGTGCGGCGTCAGAGGCCTCACTTCTCTAGGGGCTAGCATATTGAGGGCGGCGCCCATCTCCTCCCCCTCGCTGCTTTACCTTCCCTGACCCTAAAGAGGGCAGGTACCCATTTATAGCAGGGTGACCTCGGGGACTGTACTGAAGCCAAGGCGCGCAAACGGTCCCCATTCAACTGGTAACCACGGTGGATGCTGCTTAACCTTAGCTGGGGGACAGCGAGTGCTCCGACCACTGAGCTATACCGTCCCCATATATATCCAGTTTGTGTCTTTTCTAGTCAATGGTCCTTATAACATTGTATTCCTACATTGATGTGTGTTTATGTGTGTGTGTGTGTGTGTGTGTGTGTGTGGTGTGTGTGTGTGTGTGTGTTGTGTGTGTGTGTGTGAGTGAATGATTTGAGTGCAAGTGCTTTGGTTTGTTTGCTTTGCAAGGTTCAGTGCTCTAGAAATCCCAATTATTATTATCATCATCATCATCATCATTATTATTATTGTCATCATCATCATAATCATCATCATTATTATTATTACTATTATTATCAAATAATAATAATAATAATAAAGACCTACCAATATTGCGCAGGCTGTGTATGGACTTGATAGTGTAGATGACGGGTGTTTTACGACCCCTTGTTCTCTCTGCACATAGTGTTCACGGGCTTTGAAACCAACAACAAATACAAGATACTGAACAGCTTGGGACAGTCGGTGTTCTTTGCAGCTGAAGGTGAGTCACTGATGCTGTTAGGTTCCTTCTGGAAGTAGGACAATTTCCATTTTATTATGTGAAGGTACTTTCTGAAAGTACGACCATTTCCATATCTTGTGAAGGTTCTTTTTAAAAGTAGGACCATTTCCATATAATATGAAGGTTCTTTCTGAAAGTAGGACCATTTCCATATCATTGTGAAGTTCTTTTTAAAAGTATGACTATTCCATTTGTAAAGATACCGTCTGGAAGTAGGACCATTTTCCATATCATGTGAAGGTACCCTCTGAAAGTAGGACCATTTTCCATATCATGTGAAGGTACCCCCTGAAAGTAGGACCATTTTCCATATCATGTGAAGGTACCCTCTGAAAGTAGGACCATTTCCATATCATGTGAAGATTTTTTTCTGAAAGTAGGACCATTTTCATATCACTGTGAAGTTCTTTTTAAAAGTATGGCTATTTCCATATCATTTGAAGGTTCTTTCTAAAAGTAGGACCATTTCCATTTAATATGAAGGTTCTTTCTGAAAGTAGGACCATTTCCAGATCATTGTAAAGTTCTTTTTAAAAGTATGACTACTTCCATTTGTAAAGATACCTTATGAAAGTAGGACCATTTTCATATCATGTGAAGGTTCTTTTTAAAATTATAACTATTTCCATATCACGTGAAGGTTCTTTCTAAAAGTAGGACCGATTTCCATGTCATGTGAAGGGTCTTTTCTAAAGTATGACTATTTCCATTTGTAAAGATACCTTCTGAAACTAGGACCATTTCCATACCATGTGAAAGTTCTTTCTGAAAGTAGGACCATTTGCATATGATGTCAAGGGTGTTTATTTTTCAAAAATGTAGGATCATTTGCATATGATGTCAAGGTTCTGTCTAAAAGTAGGATCATTTCCATATCATGTGAAGGTTCTTTTAAAAAGTAAGACCATATCTATTTGTGAAGATACCTTCTGAAAGTAGGACCATTTCCATATCATGTGAATTTATTTTTTAAAAGTATGACTGTTTCCAGATACCTTCTGAAAGTAGGACCATTTCCATATCATGTGAAGGTTCCTTCTGAAAAATGGACCATTTCCATATCATGTAATTTTTTTAAAAAAGTAGAACCATTTCCATATCATGTGAAGGTTCTTTTTAAAATAGGACCATTTCCATATCTTGTGAGGTTCTTTTTAAAAGTAGGACCATTTCCATATCATGTGAAGGTTCTGTTTAAAAATATGGCTATTTCCATTTGTGAAGATACTTTCTGAAAGTATGACCATTTCCAATTCATGTGAAGTTCTTTTTTTAATGTATGAATATTTCCATTTATGAAGATAACTTTTGAAAGTATGGCTATTTCCATATGTGAAGGTACCATCTGAAAGTATGACTATTTCCATTTATGAAGATACCTTCTGAAAGTATGACTATTTCCATTTAATTATGTGAAGATACTTTCTGAAAGTATGGCTATTTCCATATATGATGTTTCCTTCTGAATGTATGGCTATTTCAATAGGTGAAGATACCTTCTGAAAGTATGGCTATTTCCATATGTGAAAATATTTCTGAAATTCTAAAATTGGTGTTTCTCTATTTATTATTTTATTTTTGAGCATAATGCAATAAGCACTGATGTGATTTTTTTTTATCAAGCTCTCTAGGCATGCAGTTTTTTTAAGGATTCTCATCAAGTTCCCACCAGCACAAATGGCTTACTTTTCCGAAAGGCAGAACAGGTTTTAACTTGTGTGCAAGACTTTTGGCGTGGGTTTGCACTTGGGGCCTCGGCTTACAACAACATAGAAAGACTTTGTGGGAAGTGGAGGTAACATCAAGTGGAGTTAACTGATGTTAACTGATGTGCTTATAACTAGCTGAAACTGGTGCAGTCTGTAACGTAACTTGCTAAAATTGTCAAGGTATATAACTTGTCAAAACTGACATCCTCTGGAATACAAATGGCTGAAATATACCTTGTGAAAACAGGACATCCTCTAGGAATATTAATGGCTGAAATATACCTTGTTAAAACTGACATCGTCTGGAATATTAATGGCTGAAATATACCTTGTTAAAACTGACATCGTCTGGAATGTTAATGGCTGAAATATACCTTGTTAAAACTGACATCGTCTGGAATATTAATGGCTGAAATATACCTTGTTAAAACTGACATCGTCTGGAATGTTAATGGCTGAAATATACCTTGTTAAAACTGACATCGTCTGGAATATTAATGGATGTAATCGTCATACTGTTAAAACTGACATCGTCTGGAATATTAATGGATGTAATCGTCATACTTTATATTTTGCTGAATCTGCTATAGGCCGTAACATAATTTGATGACATTGTCTTAGTGTAACACTTCCTAAGGATTGTATTGTTAGTAATGTAGTTTACTGAAACGATCATACTATTTTCTTTATACGTGCTGAAATTGGTACAGTCCTTTACATAATTTGTTGGCATTTGTCATAGTGTCTATTGTGGCTTTTCCTGGTCTATGTTACTGTGTTTTACCGCTGTGGGGCTCTTCAAGGTATGATACTGTACACGTTTTTACCTGCATGACATCATCACAGTATATCATTTTGTCTTTTTTCCAGACACTTGTTGCCTGTTCCGTATTTGTTGCGGAAAACGCCGACCCTTCGATATAAAAGTGTTGGATAACCTCAAGACTGAAGTAATTCATCTGGACAGGCCACTTAGATGTGACTTCTGTTTTTGGTTCTGCTGTCTGCAGGTTGGTCAGATCATTACCAGAATCATGGTCTTGTATTGCATTGTATTGTATTGCATTGTATTGTACTTTATTGTATGGTCTTGTATTGCTTTGTATTGTATATCACTTTCAGTCACAGCAGATTTCTCTGCATGAAATTCGGGGTTTCTGCGGCGCCACAGAAGCAGTACCTCCTAGTTGAAATATGGAAATGTTCCCGTCTGCATAAAATGTACGTTTCTCTATCAGAGTGGCTTCTTTCTACAGAAGTTTGCCAGGACAAGTGTTTTGTTGCTGTGGGTCCTTTTACTTCTACACCACTAATCTATCGATGCCGCTTTGTTGGTCTGCTGTTATAGCTACAATCAATATTGTTCATGGTGGATAAAATTTCAACTTACTCCTTATCTCTATTATGGAAAGTCTGACTCTGCCTATCCATCTGTCAGAGTCCATAACTGGTATGGGCTTGATCACAACTTCGAGGAACAGATTCTTCTCTGCTCAATCATTGATTTATTCTTCCGCTCTTTTTTTCCCTCCTGTCTACAGAAACTACAGGTGGAGGCCCCACCAGGCACCCACATTGGTTCTGTACACCAGACCTGCCACATCTGCAACCTGCCCAGATATGACGTCAAGGACGCCAGTGGTGAGACAGTGCTCAAAATCAAGGGCCCTCTATGTCTGTGCAACATCTGTGGCGATGTTGAGTTTGAGGTCAGTGCAACCTTGCATTTTATCATCCTTGTTTAATCCTTGCAACATGTGTGGAGTTTTGGGCAAAGAGATTCCTACCAGTGGTTTACCATTGCTTTCTGATATATATTAGCCCTCTACTGTTAGCGTTACAGGGGTGGCACCACGTGGAGGTAGGAGTAGGACTTGGAGTCTACAATGCCAAAGACCAAAGTGTTGCACATTATAATGGTAACAGCCACCCCTTAGAATATAAAAATCGATGGAACATCTGGAAAACGTTCAGCATTTCAAATATTCAGGCTCTGTAAAAGAGAACAATGGCTCCTATTTACAAGGCGTCAAAGGTAGAATCGGTATGGCCAAGCAAAAGATGATTCAGTTGAACAGCATTTGGAAAGACAGAGGCATACCTGAATAATATCTCATAATTAGAATTGTGAAAACACTAATCTGGCCTGTATTGCTGTATGGGTCAGAAGCCTGGACACTATGAAGATATGAAAGAGACAAGATAAACGCTTCCGAAATTTGGTTCTACAACTGACTTCTACAACTCAAATAATCAGAACCTCCTTTGATTTCAAGTAACTTATTCATTGCAAAATGTGAGACACTGAAAAGGTGTGAACAGGCACACCAATGCACTTTGTCACAATCTGGAACTAAAATCAAACAGCTGAACAGAATAACAAAAGAGTATTCCAAGTTTTGTCCTTCTGTTTTCAGACCTACTGACCTACTGCCATTGCAATCAGCATATCTTTTTTTTAATACTAAGTTGCTTGATCATTGCAAAGGTACTGAAGAGTTGTGACGAAGCATGTCGACGCACTTTGTCACAATATGCACATATGGACATATTTCCTAACAAAATGAGAGCAGAGCATGTAAACTTGTTTTTTCCCCTTTTTATAAGATAATCTAATTGCTGCCGTTACACTTAGGTCCGCTTTGGATCCTAAGAGACTTTTTAATTGCTAATGGGAGACACTGAAGAGTTGTGACAAAGCACGTCAGCACAATTTGTCACAATCTGCATATGGAACTAAAGTCAAACAGCTGAATACAGTAACAGCAGAGCATTCAAAGTTTTTTTTCTTCTTTTTCACAAAGTAACTTATCTACTTCCATTGCAATCAGTTCATTTTTTTTCAAAGACAAAGCTAAATCATTGCAAAGTGTAAGATACTAACCAGTTGTGACAAAGGGTGTGGAGGCCCCTAGGCCATCTGTGCTCTGGAGGAAACTCGCTGCCTAGAAAGGGAGAAGTTGTTCTGAGGCAGTGTGTCTCAGTTTATTGTGACACAGCCTGTCACCACCCTCCCTCCACACACACTTCCCCGAGTAGTAGCACATTATCACAATTGAGACAAAACTTGTTGTTGAGACATACTGCGTCAGAACAAGCTCTGGCTGTCTAGGCAGGCAAGCTTCACCTAGAGCACAGTCAGACTGGGATCTCCTCTCTTTCAGATCCTTGCCAAAGACGGGGAGACTGTGGTGGGCAAGATCTCCAAGGAGTGGTCAGGGTTGGCAAAGGAATTGTTCACCGATGCCGACAACTTGGAATTTCTTTTCCCTTAGATATGGATGTGTTGACCAAAGCCACGCTTCTTGGGGCCGTCTTCCTCATTGTGAGTTGGACCCCCTAGGGTTCTGTTGGTGTTTCTTTGTGTGGAGGTGGTGGTGTTATTCTGTACCTCCTCAGCTGTAGCTTTCCCTCGTGTGTGTGTGTGTGTGTGTGTGTTAGTTCTTCAGTTTAACTCCTTCCACTGATTAGTGATGTGGGAGGGGAAAGTGTGGGTGGGTGAGTGAGTGAGTGTGTGTGTGAGTGTGTATGTGTGTGTGTGGGTGGGTAGGAGGGATGGGTTGGTTGGGGTGTGCACATAGCTAATTATTCACATTAAACAACTAAAAGAAACAAAAATTAAAACCATGAAACAAGAATGTTCAAAAGAAAGAAATAACAGCTTAAACACTAACTTTGCAAGTCACATCTAATCTCATCTGCTCCCATATCCGCCTCTGGGGTCGTAGGGGCACTGCAGTGACGAACGTTACACCAGTTGGCTCCATTTGCGGTGGTTGTAGGAAAGTGCTTGGATGTGGAGAAGGTCTTCCCAGTTCATTCAGTGATGTTGTCTGCCCATTTCTTCTTCGGCCTGCCTTGCCTTCTCTTCTCCTGCCCTGTTCCTTGCAGTATAGTCTTGGAGAACCCATCGGATCTTGTCACATGTCCTTATCACCTGAGCTTCCTTTTCTTGGCTGTGGTCAGCAGGTCTTCATAGTGTTTTACTTGTTGGGTGATGGTTTGTCGGATTTCTTTGTTGGTAATGTGGTCTGTGTATGAAATGCCAAGGAGTCTTCTGAGGCATCTCATCGCCAATGCCTGGAACCTCCTTTGTAGATCTGGATTGTATGTCCAGGATTTGCATGCATACATATATGTGGAGATGACCAATGCATGCAGTAGCTTGACCTTTGTCCTGAGAGAGATGTTTTCTGTCTTTCCAGATGGTCTTGAGTTTTGCCATTGCTGCTACTGTTTGTGCAACTCTTGTGAGGATTTTGGTCTTTGAACCTTCTTTAGTAATACTTGCTTCAAGGTACTTGAAGTGATCTACAACCTCAAGTTCTTTCCCGCTGACTGTGATCTTGGTAGTCATTGGCTGGGCACTGTTTGTCATGAGTTTTGTCTTCTCAGCACTGATCTCCATGCCGTATCTGGAGGATGTTTCATCCAGGTGGTGCACTAGATTGGCTAGTTCCTGTTCATTTCCTGCCAGTACATCAATGTCATCGGCAAATCTGAGATTGGTGACTGTCCACCCTCCAATACTAACTGCCAGTGTGATCTTCTAAGGCAATTCACATGACTAGTAAAAATCATTACACTATAAGAATCTGATAATAGGACTATGACTTAATGACAATACAATTTCTTTCATTAATGGAATGTCTTTTAGAATTTGCTCTAAGCAACAGGCTGTGAAATCAGGTAAAAAGGTTTTCAAATCTCTGCATTCTAAAAAATGTGAGTAATAGTAATATTTTTGCCACAGATACATGTTGCTTTTTAAAAGAAAATTAGTTCTAAAAGCATTGAGCTTAAACTGTAGATAAGAGATAAAATTTTCTATATTCATCATGGCATTGGATCTTACCAAAATATAATACATGGGTTACATCGTCATTCCAGGGAGAACCCATATCTTGTAGTGTTCTTTTATAATGTTTCCATTATGCATTTTGTAACATGCTATAGCCCTCATGTTGTTGGATAAGGGGACACTTATGCTACAGGACCCATTAGTATGCTTAGCTCTACATTTTGCTAGTTTGTCAACTTTTTCATTAAAGTAGATACCACAGTGCAAAGGAATCCAGCAAAAAGTAACACTAGTGCCTTGTAACATCAGAAAATGAATCAGATGTCCAATATTAATATTATGAGATCTTGTCTCACTTTTGAACTGGAATTATTCAGAGCAAGTAAAATGACTTGGTATCAATACAGAAAAAGCGTTTGAAATAGGTCTTTGGGAAAATCTAGAAGATAATATAAAACCGTCAAATTGGCAGATAATTCAGCTGTGAATATAGGTCGATTTTTCCCAATATGAAATGATCTCTCTACTTTCAATTATGGGATGACAAATGCTGCTCCCACCTCGTTGTTGCTCAAAAGGGAACCGCCAGTGTAGATGTTTTAGATATTCTGTATATGCGGTTTGTATATATTCTTGACTGATGCGCTAAGAAAATTTTCATTGCCCTTTTTTGGGTTAAAGAAGTATAATTTATGTCAAAATTAGCCCTCTGAAGCTCCCATGGTGGACAAGATGAGAAGTTAATCTTTGATTTAGTTATTTTTGTAGGACATTTTTCTGCTTTATCAAATAATTGAGAAGTATAAGTTCTAGCTGTGGTAACAGAATGAATAGTATGTGCTCTTTTAGGAAGGTTGGCATCAGATCTTACACTAATTTCCGAGTCTACATTGGCTTCTTGTTTTGAACAACGTAAGAGATTTTTTAGCCACTGCCAGTTGTTGATAATTATTTAATTGCAAAATATCTATCTCTTTATAAGTACCCATGGATGATGCATGAAAAGGTACACCTACAGCTAATCAAAAAGCCTTACAGTCTAATCTTGTCATTTTCTGTGATAAAGACTTTGGAGCACTGAAAAATGCTTCCTGGCCATAAATGGTCTAGAATGTACAAGAGATAATGCCAGATGTTTAAAACAGCTACATCATAAGCCCACACTTGTTTACTAATAACCCTCAGGAGGTTAAGACTTTTCCAATCTTTAGTGTTTAAATATTCAATGTGATAAGTACAACTTAGTATTGATGTGAAATATACCCCTAAAACTTCACCATATATTCATATTCCAAAGTTTTCCCATCTATCTGGATAACATGTAGAATTGGTGGGTTAGCACCATTATTAAAAAGTATGAGATTAGTCTTTTCAGGAGACAGTGACTCAAACTGATATATATATATATATATATATATATTTCAAATGATTTAGATCCCTCTTTAGTATTCTTTTTCTGTGACATTCATCCACATACAAAGTCATCAGTTAACTGGACATAGATAGCATTACTTGAAAGACACTTGGGAAGATCATAAAGAGGAATATTGAAAATATGTGGTGCGATGACTTATCCCTGTGGAATACCCATTGTTGGAAATCCTAAAGTAGAATAGGAATTTCCAACTTTGCCCTGCATGCATCTTTCAGAGAGAACTGCTTTAACATATTGATAGATATTTCCAGATAAGCCAATAGATTTTAATTTATTCAGAAATCGTTTATGCCAGACCTGATCATATGCTTTCTTTATATCGAAAAATGTGGCAAGCACATTTTTACTACAAGCAAATTGATGTTTTATCTGAGTACTGCATTTAATCAGATGATCTGCTGTGGATTTGCCTTTTTATTTGGTTTTTATCACAGTGTTATATTAATTGGTTTAGAAATATTTTTCCATAAGTTTTCCTGTGTTTGAGGTTAAAGCAGTTGGTTTGTAACTGTTTTTATCACTTTTAGATTTACCCTGCTTTGGGACTGGCACTAAAGTGAAATGTTTTCAGATGTGCGAAATAGACCAGCAGCTTTGGAAAAATTCAAGTAATAATATTATCCAATTTTCTGGCAGCTGTATTAATAATTCATTTGAAACAGCATCCATACGAACAGATTTTCTTTTTGTCCCAAGGGATAGGAGATCATCTTTAACCTCTTGCAGTGTTATGGGAGCATTGACATAGTGTTATTTTCTCTCACAGGATCTTTATACATATGTTTTTGTTCTTTTTCTAAATATGTTTTGCATTTTTCTGAAAGACTTTTATCCCTCATGGTGTCTGTAAACATTTCTATGAAAGTATCAGCTTTCTCTGAATTAGATGAAAGGTCCTTGTCTTGAATCTTAATGGGACAGTTAGGAAGCTTAATCCCACTTTTCATATTTTAAATGTATTCCAAACCTTTTGTATATCCTTATGAGTGTTAACTTCTTGTAAGCGAAAGGAATACCAAAACTGACTTGCTTTGTTCAACAGTTTTATTATAAAGAGATTTTGCTTTTATCATAAGTAAATGATTTTTGGACGTTTTGTTTCGTTAAAATATGCTTTACACACAGCTATTTTTGTCAATCACAGCTTTTTGGACAAGCAGGATTCCACATATTTTTCCCGGAGTGCCTCTGTGACTTCATGGGTGAATATTTAGGGATAAAGCTATCAGCTACTTGTGATACAGACTGTTTAAAATTTGTATAAAATATCAACACTTTTAATACTTTCAGTATTTATCTGTGACAAAATATCTTTAAGGTTATTCCATTTAGCAAAACGATAATGTATTTTGGAATGACATGTTTTTCTTTATCACATTGTAAAGAATTATCATTAAGAGGGATACCAATTGGAAAATTATCACTTCCTAAAGTATCCCCTTCTATTTTCCAGTTACACTTGGGAACAAGGGATGGAGAAATGAAAGATAGAGCTGAGCTAAAGCACTAGGTCTTTGATTCAAAACATCTGGGATTCATGTAACATTGCCCTCATTAAGTAGACAAAGACAAGAATAATAATATTTTCAATAAACAGATTACTGGTTACCCATGTGCAGTCTTTATCCCCAAAGGGGGAGTGTGCATTGAAATCCCCACATATTAACCACTTTTATTAGGATCTGGTAATGTGGGCATCCATTCTGTGTTGCTGTCATTGGGGCCTTTAGGCAAATATACCAAAACAATGTTTAGATCTATAGATTTGGTGAGTTTTACGCATACATCACTAGAATGCAGATGAGGTACATTAGTTGGAACTGGCGAGGTATGTACATTATAATCTATTCCTTCAAGCACATACCTCTTTTGACTTGCAGTGTTCTATCTCTAGTTGGTGCAATCTTGCTTAAGACGACTTTGCATCTAGGGTGAACATGAGCGATTCTCTTTGCTTTGAGTAGAAGGGCTTTAGAAACTGTTGCAATGTCCTTTGTTGTTAGGTCATTGATTCCATAATGGATTAGTATTGCCTCCAGAGGATGATTCATTCTAGAGACTGCTCATTCAACCGCCTTGTGGATGTCTTTAATGGTGTGTGCCTTGCAAGTGAAGACTTTGATCCCATATGAACGTTGGGCTTGCAGACCATTCATCAGGGAGTCATGAACGACCAAAGCCTCTGGCAGATCTTGATGTTTGGATGTTGCTAATTTTGAAGTTTCTAGGCGAACATATTGGGAACCAGACGATGTTACTAAGTTGATTTCTTGACGTTCTTCCCAGTGATGTTGACGTCATTTGTTCTATTTTTTTCATTTTCTTTTCTCTGTGGATTTGAGGATTTTGGCCTACTTGGTTTGGAAGAAGCACAGTTAGGCCTAATGTTTGGCATCTTTCCTCATTAATTTTTTATCGAGCTTTTTGTTATCAAGGTAAGGGGCGGATTGTTTTAGGATGCGTACCTATTTACAGCAGGAGTCGTTTGATCTACTGACCTGCTTTTACATTGGAAACCTCTGATTTTGTGGCGTCTTTCAGTTCTTGTATAGTCGTTTTCAAAGATGAAATTTTTGCGCACAGGGAAGCAATGATTTGGTCCATGTCTTCCATATCGTCGATAGGCCTTAGATCTGTCACCGCCGTCTCCTGTTGTTGGGCGGTCATTTCCAAACGACCATCGGCAACTGATTGCTTTTTTGAGTCGGAGTCAGGTTTCCTTGTCAGGGTCGTTTGGCCGACAGGCTTTGTGTTTAGGCCTAACTGGGTGTGTGGACACCACTTGTGTGTGTGTGTGTGTGTGTGTGTGGTTGCATTGCGAGTGAGTGAGTGGGTGATGTGTGTGTGTGTGTGTGTGTGTGTGATGGATTGTCATGGACGAGATAATTAACCGAGGTCCTCTGTGCGAACGCACGCAAAGCGCCTTGCACAAAGTTAAAACCTGTTTCGCTTTATGGAAGGGTACGATATTTTGTGCTTGTGGGAACGTATGGCAAAAATGACTAAGCTGTGTGCACTCGGAGACTGGATGTAAAAAGAGCACATAAGTGCTTATTCCATTATCTTCCAAAACAAAAAGTTATTTTGATTTTTCCTTATATTGTGATTGCTGTTTCTGTTTTCCTAACCAGTCACTGTCATATTTCCCCCCTGTCGCCTATAACTATACTGTTGTCCTGAGGGCTTTCTTTCAGCTCAAGTGCTATACAAGTTTCCACTGATATTCCCGTATACATTACTAGAAGCCCGCTACAGCATCGTCAGAATCCTCCTTTAGTGTGTGTGTGTGTGTGTGTGTGTGTGTGTGTGTGGGACCAGTATGTGCAGTTTCGTGCCTATCTCAGTCCCCTTAGCTTTAGTGTGCGTGATCAGGAGTCATAGGGTAGTCCTGCAGTGGATCCCCCCCCCCCCCCCCCCCCCCTATTGCAATGTCCGCGGCAGTGAGACTGCTGACTGCTTGGCAAAGGAAGGCACAAGGCAAGAGCGGGTGAAAAAGTCTGTGTCAGGGTTGTTGTTGTTGTTTTTCTTCTGAAATCACGACCATCATCAAGACCGGACAGCACAAGGAGTGGATACAGCAACATCCATCATGCAAAAGGTCGGACACTCCACTCCACTTAACGCCTGCTGATATGACGGGAGCAGGTCTGTAGATATATAGAGAGATATATATCTTCAGACCCAGGACAGGCCACAACCGCCTAAACTACCATGTGTACACCAAACTCCACACAGGCCACAACCGCCTACACTACCATGTGCACACCAAACTCCACACAGGCCACACACCGCCTAAACCACCATGTGTACACCAAACTCCACACAGGCCACACACACACAGAGCAGTGCCCTTGCAAAGACTGGCAGCAGCCGGACAACAGACCATGTGCTGTATACAGTCCTGCCCGCTACATGAGGTAGCACTCCAGTAAAGATCTGGCCTGACTGACCCCAGTCCCCCCAGTGGCCAAGGAGCTCTGTGGAGGCTGAGGGGAGGAGGGAGGGAGGGAGGACCTGCAGCAGAGTACAGCTGCCTTCGTCACACAGACTGACGAACGCACCCCGCATATAAACCCCAAACCTGATTTTTTCGTGCTGTACACTTTTCACAGCAACATTTGAAACACTGAAACAAAACCAATAAAAGCGTCCATACAGCAAGAAATAAAACATTCCCACCACGAAAAATAGCCATGAACACACACGCACGCACGCACGCACGTACGCACGCACGCACGCACGCACGCACGCACACACACACACACACACACACACACACACGTACGCACGCACGCACGCACACACAGATACATAACTACACACTTAGATTCAGAAACGAGGAAAGAGAGCAGGAGAGCTGCTTCTCTCTCTTAAGACATTCTCTATCATCATTCAGTTCTGTTTTTGCTGCCAACAGGACTTCATGTACTACGAAAATCCGAAGGAAGATCATCCAGTTGAATGAACACTTCTGAGGAAGCAAGGCAAAGTCCTGCCTACTACGTATGTATAGTGACTGATATCTGAACTTGTGTGTGTGTTGTTGTTTTTCTATTCTTGTATATATAGTACGGGGACGGGATAACTCAGTGGTCAGAGCACTCGCTTTACCCAGCTAAGGTTAAGAAGCATCGAGCGTGGTTACCACTTGGATGGGTGACCGTTTGTACGCCTTGGCTTCAGTACAGTCCCCCATTTCGTCCAGTTGTAAATGGGTACCTGTACTCTTTAGGGTCAGGGAAAGTAAAGCAGCGAGGGAGAGGAGATGGGCGACGCCTTGAAAATGCTGGACATAGGAAAGCTGAGGTCTCTGATGCCTCGCTCCCCTTCGACCACATAGGTTATGGGACACCTTTACCTTTTTATATAATTATAGCATCTTTTAACCACAGTTGGTACAAAACTGGACGAAAGTGACTGATAGTAATTTGAAAGTTTTTGTTTCAGTTTTTGCGTGGAGAGGGCGGAGTGGAGGGGGTAGGGAGTTATAAGAAGCAGAACGTAATGAGAACAGGTAGTTGTTGTCTAATAACTGGCATTGAACACGGATGAAATGCATGAAAATACAGCAAAATCTGACAAATGGATATTTTCATAAAAAGTAGAACAAAACATCTCCCCCTCCCCCCAATAATTAGCTAGGTAACTAAAAAAACTGATTGAGTAAATAAATACCGAAAACAAACCTCTTTTGAATCATTCCCCAAATAATAGCTAACTAAATAACTAGCTAACTAAATACTGAAAATAAGTCTTTTGAATCAACACTACCCCCTCCCTCCACACGCACGCGCACGCGCACGCGCACACACACACACACACACACACACACACACACACAAAACACACACACACACACACACTACCCACCACCACCACCGCCACCACCTAATAATTAACTAGCTAAACAAATACCGCAAACAAACCACTCTTGAATATCAATGAAAAGAAGTCTGCGAAATGATGTACTATGGTTCGCATGCTTAAGACTAATTTTACTAAAGATGTCAGGAGTTTATCTCACTTTCAGAAGGAAGGTGGCAGGATGGTTAAGACGTTCATCAACCAACAAATAAAACCGTAAGGTTCTGAGTTCGATTCCCAGCCTCGCCCTTTCTTCCAAGTTTGACGAAAGATTCGGACTGAATGTCAAAGTCCTTGGGATGAGACTATACACCGAGGGCCAGCGTACGAACGCACGCAGAACATTTTGCGCACACGTTAAAAAAAACAACCAACTCTGTTTTTTTCGGAAGAGTAGTAGGCTATTGTGTGCCGGTAGGAACGAATAGAAGAAAGTAACGAACAAACAACCCCTGCCCCCACCCCAGAAAAACAAACAAACCACACACACCGAAAAAACGCATACCCACAGGTGTCGTGTTTAGACACCATGCCCGAAGTCGGCAAACAAAAATGGTGGGAAATTTAAAAAACCCCAACCCAAAACCCTCCCCAAAACCCCACGGTCCCATACGCAAAAACCTCATCATTTGTGAATCTCGAAGTAAAAGCCCAGGAATAGAGAAAAAAATCTGAGTTAATATTGTGGGTCTTAGTGACCTTCATGCCGTCAGCGCCTGGGCTTTATCACAGTTCTTGATTCAACCATTGACGCTGGGGGCAACAGCAGCAAATTGAGAGGCTGTATGACCAGTGGCTTTCCCACTCATGGAATTCCACTTTACAGCTTAGTCTTTAGTGATCGACTATGACTCTCTGACTAGGAGGCTTGACTCGCACAGTCCTTATGTGCTGCAGCCCTAGGGGCTAGTTGGCCTTTGGAGAACATCTCCAACGCTGACTGTCCTTATGCCCACTTGGCCGAGAGAGTGGGGATGTACTGTAGGCAAGGCATCTCCACTATAATCAAATTTCTGCCCAATTTTCGAAACAGCAGCTGCCTCCACTGCTGTTTTGGAGGTCATCGTCGAACACGATGGACAAACATACAGTGACCTTCAGTAGGGCTGTATCTATCGTGGATTTAAATTATTTTCCTGTTGTCATTGGTATATTGAATCTCCCCCCCCCCCCCCCCCCCCCGCAGAAATGAAAAAGTTGGTTTATATCACGCATGATTCTCTCTCTGTCTCTCTCTTCTTTATTTGTTTAGGGGTGATTTGGGAGGGGGGGGGGGGGTTCTTTTTGTTTTTTAGATTTTTCTTTCCTTTCTTCTTTTATTCCATTCTCCTCTTGTTTTATTTTTAATTATTTATTTTGGGGTTGGCTGTAGCTGTTGTTTATCTATTTGATTGTTGTTGTTGTATTTTATTGTTCAGTTGTTGGGTTTGTCGGTTTTGTTTGTTTGTTATTTCCGTGATATATCCTTGATAAGTGCGGGGACTGGATGTAAAAAAAGCACACGAGTGATTATTCATTATAATCAAAACAAAAGGATTTGATTTGATTTAATTTGATCTCTCTCACATTTACAAATACACAAAAGACAAAAAAATATTGTATTCACATGTATACTGGCTTACATGCACACACTCCCACACATATGTTGAACACACACACACACACACAAACACACACACACAAACAAACAGGACAGCACATACACACATACACACACACACACACACAGAGGACAGCACACACACACACACACACACACACAGGACAGCACACACACACACACACACACACACACACACACACACAACACACACACACACACACACACACACAGAGTGGAAATTACTATTAAAACGTGTTTTTTTTAAACGAAGCTGATTTTTCTAAGTAAAGCAAAAACAACAACAAAACAACAACAAAGAAAGTGAACAGTGACTAATTACAATACAAATAATTGTTATCCTATGTTCGCTTATTCAACACGATTTAAGTAGAATTAGAATTGCTACGAGAAGAAAAAACAACCACTACGTAGAAAGAATATACAATTCAATCAATACAACAACAACAAAAAAAACCAAACAGAAACTCAGCTCGTACTTTCTGTATTAGGAAAAAAACACAACAACAGCCAAACAACAACAAAAAACCGAAGACTGGCATAAAATACCATGTTTACAAGTCATAATAATTTTCTTTCGATTTTTTACCTGTGTTACAGAGTTTATCAACACACACACACAAAATCACAACTCCACTTCGATGCTGGAAAACCTGATTTGCGAACAGATGGGCACCTGCACTCTCTGCTAGATATAATTTTTTGGGGTGATTTCATTGTTGCGCGCAAATAAACACATATTTCCCCATACCTTTCCTGTTTTTGTGTGTCTATCCGGCTTGTTGGGGGCTAGTTTACTTTTCGCTGTTTTCGTCATGAGTTCGCTTTTCTTTGCTGGTTAACGCTAGCCTAGTAGGGGGGACGGAATAGCCTAGTGGTCAGAACATTGCGCTCGGAATCTGACGACCCGGGTTCGAATCCCGTTCAAGGGGATATTTTCCCCCTGGAGTTAACATCAGTGCAGACTCCACTCTCCCCAAAAGTCCTTCGGATGAGACTATAAACCGAGGCCCCGTGTGCGAACGCACGCAGAACATCTTGCGCACACGTGAAAACCCGTTCCGCTTTTCGGAAGAGTAGGCCATTGTGTGCCGGTGGGAACGGATGACAAAATTGACAAAACTGCATACACACGGGGACTGGATGTAAAAAAGCGCAAGAGTGCTTATACCATTATCCTCAAAATAAAAGAATGGAAAAAAAAACCACGCACATACATACATACATACATACACACACACACACACACACACACACACTCCCCCTCCCCCCACATACCCACACACACAGAGACATACACATCCACCCCCCTCCCCCCCCCCCCCCCCCCCCACACACGTAAGCACTTTCCCCGCATTGTTTCAAAGACTGGAAAAGAGCTGACTGGTGACCACTTTTTCCCCTGCATGCAGGTTATTTCAAAGACTGGAAAAGAGCTGGCTGGTGACCACTTTTTCCCCTGCATGCAGGTTATTTCAAAGACTCGTAGTTGCTGGTGAGCATCTTGGTGATTTCCTCAGACAGCACCTTCCATTTTTTGCCGTGGTCCTCCACGCTGACCTTGTCCGGGTGGTAGTGGATGACCGCTCTCTGGTACATCTTCTTCAGACCCAAGGACTCCACCTCTGACTCCTCCGGAGCCTGCAGACACCGACAGTAGCGGAATTAGATGATGATGGTGATGATGACGATGATGATGGCGATGATGACGACGATGGCGATGATGATGATGATGATGGCGATGATGATGATGATGACGACGATGATGGCGATGATGATAATGATACTGCTACTACTCTACTGTTACTACTGTTACTGCTGCTGCTGCTGCTGACAAGAAGAATAATGATAATAATGATGATACCGATAATAAGAATAGTAATGATGATGATGGTAATAGTAGTAGTAGTAGTAGTAGTAGTAGTAGTGATAATAATGATAATAATGACAGTACTATATAGAATTTTTATAGAGCTGAATCCCGTTCAAGGGGATATTTTCCCCTGGAGTTAACATCACTGCAGACTCCACTCTCCCCCAAAAGTCTTTCGGATGAGACTATAAACCAAGGTCCCGTGTGCGAAGCACGAAGAACAGCTTGCGCACACGTTAAATCCTGTTCCGCTTTTGGAAAGGGTAGGCCATTGTGTGCCGGTGGGAACAGATGACAAAATTTACAAAACTGTATACACACGGGGATCGGATGTGAAAAAGCACATGAGCTCTTATTCCATTATCCTCGCACACGCACAGGGGCACCCGGGGATTGGCATGACACTGTGGTCTCCCTCCTCACCTTGTGCTCGGGGTTTTTAGGCGGGTGGGTGGTGTAGACGAACTGAAGGAAGCCTTGCATGCTGAGGTCGCTGTGCTTGGTCTTCAGAGTGGCGACCTCCTCCTTGATGGTCGCCAGCACCTCCTCCCGCTCCTTCTGGTGCTTCTCCTCAGAGGCCCTCACCTTCTCCTGCTGGTAGCGTTCCACAGTGCTGCGGGCAAACTCGTACCAGTCTGGGGGGCAGAGAGAGAGAGACCAGATAGTGTGCTGTCCTCTTCTGTGCAGTGCAGTCTTCTTCTGTGCAGTGCAGTCTTCTTCTGTGCAGTGCAGTCTTCTTCTGTGCAGTCTTCTTCTGTGCAGTCTTCTGCTGTATGACTCTCTGACTAGGAGGCTTGACTCGCACAGTCCTTATGTGCTGCAGCCCTGGGGGGCTGGTTGGCCTTTGGAGAACATCTCCAACGCTGACTGTCCTTATGCCCACTTGGCTGAGAGAGTGGGGATGTACTACTGTGGGCAAGGCATCTCCACTATAATCAAATTTCTGCCCAGTTTCCAAAACAGCAGCTGCCTCCTCTGCTGTTTTGGAGGTCATCGTCGGACACGACGGACAAACATACATACATACATATCTGCTGTGCATTCTTCTTGTGTGCAGTCTTCTTCTGTGCATTCTTCTTGTGTGCATTCTTCTTGTGTGCAGTCTTCTTGTGTGCAGTCTTCTTCTGTGTGCAGTCTTCTGCTGTGCAGACTTCTTGTGTGCAGTCTTCTTGTGTGCAGTCTTCTTGTGTGCAGTCTTCTTGTGTGCAGTCTTCTTCTGTGCATTCTTCTGCTGTGCAGTCTTCTTGTGTGCAGTTTTCTTCTGTGCAGTCTTCTTCTGTGCATTCTTCTGCTGTGCAGTCTTCTTGTGTGCAGTCTTCTTGTGTGTGCAGTCTTCTTGTGTGTGCAGTCTTCTTGTTCTGTGCAGTCTTCTTGTTCTGTGCAGTCTTCATGTGTGCAGTCTTCTTGTGTGCATTCTTCTTGTGTGCAGTCTTCTTGTGTGCAGTTTTCTTCTGTGCATTCTTCTTCTGTGCAGTCTTCTTGTGTGCAGTCTTCTGGTGTGCAGTCTTCCTCTGTGCAGTCTTCTTGTGTGCTGTCTTCTTGTGTGCAGTCTTCTTGTGTGCTGTCTTCTTGTGTGCAGTCTTCTTGTGTGCTGTCTTCTTCTTCTTCTGTGCAGTCTTCTTGTGTGCATTCTTCTTCTGTGCTGTCTTCTTCTGTGCAGTCTTCTTGTGTGCAGTCTTCTTGTGTGCATTCTTCTTCTGTGCAGTCGTCTTCTGTGCATTTTTAGTTGATTGCATATAGGGGACGGGGATAGCTCAGTGGTCAGAGCACTAGCTTTCCCCCAGCTAAGGTTAAGCAGCATCGAGCGTGGTTACCACTTAGATGGGTGACGGTTTGCTTGCCTTGGCTTCAGTACACACAGCCACTCACCCCGCTCCACCCCCCCTTCCCCCCACAGTTCACCCAGCTGTTAATGGGTACCTGCCCTCTTTAGGGTCAGGGAAGGTAAAGCAGCGAGGGAGAGGGGATGGGCGCCGCCCTCAATATGCTGGCCCCTGAAGAAGTTGAGGTCTCTGATGCCTCGCTCCCCTACGACTACTTTTGTGTGTGTTTCTTCTTCTTTTTAAAAAAATTTTTTACTTCTTCTTTGTCTTCTTCTTCCTCTTTGCATTCTCCTTCTTGTTTTTTTTTTTTTGCATTCTTGTTCTTTGCATTTTTGTTCTTTGCATACTTCTTCTTTGCATTCTTCTTCTTCTTCGTCGTCGTCGTCGTCGTCGAACACCCATAGAGCAACTATTGTTGTCTGTTGTATTAGCTAAAGTGTGTTGCGCTGCCGTTAAGCGCCTGGCAATTCTGACTTAATCATAGGAGAAAACTGTTATCTTTGAAGTATTTTTTGAAAAAAATGCAGGAGAATGAACCAAGAAGTGCAGAAAATAGACCAAGCAGGAGATGTTGACAGGAAGAAAAGGAACAAGGCAGAAACAAAGAGAGATATAGAAAAGAGGGGAATTCCTAGCTAGCATAGAGTTTCCAGAAGGTGGGGATGCTGTTCATACTGACAGCTCCCCCCCACCCTCTCCCGACATTCCCAGAGAGAGAAAAAATGATGAAGTTTTTTTCTCTCTATTTTTTTAAAACGATCTCTCGGGTTAACTTAAAAGTGCAGACCCAGCGCCTTAATTCCTGTTTGCATAATTATCGACATGCAGATCAAATTAATATGCAGGTTAAAGAACCAGTCATTCATGCCAACGTTTGGTGGGTTAGGGTAGCACGAACATGCCCAGCATGCATCCTGTACTAGAAATGAACTACTCTGAAGTCGAAATGTGTGGACAGACCTCCTGCAGTCAGGCTACAAGCACAGAGGAAGATCAGACACTACCCGTTCTACCCAGAATGTTATTGGATCGGTGGTCTAGAGGTAACGCGCCTGCCTAGAAAGCGGAAAGTCCGGATTCGAAGTGTGTGGTGGTGGTTCGATCCCCGTTTAGGCCGGAAACTTTCCCCCCATCCATTAGACCATGAGTGGTGGTCTGGGTGGGTGCTAGTCTTTTTGGATGAAACGATAAACCGAGGTCCCGTATGTTACATCACAATTATTTAGCCCATCTAAAACAACTCACTGCCGTGTTGACTGTCTCTTGCAAAATTCTGTAGACAAAAACAGCCACTTTGATAGGGAAATAAATACAGCTGCAGACAGAAAAAGAAAAGAAAACAGTGGGTGGCGCTGCTCTTGTGGTGACGCGCTCTTCCCGGGGAGAGCAGCCAGAATTTGACATAGAGAAATCTGCCGTGACTTGTGGTATACAATACAGTATACAATATTATCTATGTATCATATTAAAGGGACGCAGGGAAGAGAAGACTTGACTTCTTAGACTCCTTAAGGGGTCAACGAACTGCTATGAATATTCAGAAGCGGCTGTGGTGTCGTAAATTGATCATTGTCGTAAAGTGGTTATTATCGTCAAATGGACATTGTCGTAAAGTGTAAAGTGGTCATTGTCGTAAAATGGACATTGTCGTCAAATGGACATTGTCGTAAAGTGTAAAGTGGTCATTGTCGTAAAATGGACATTGTCATAAAGTGGACATTGTCGTAATGTGGTCATTGTCATAAAATGGACATTGTCGTAAAGTGGATATTGTCGTAATGTGGTCATTGTCGTAAAATGGACATTGTCGTAAAATGGACATTGTCATAAAGTGGACATTGTCGTAAAGTACACATTGTCGTAAGATGGTAAAATGGACATTGTCGTAAAATGGACATTGTCGTAAAGTGGACATTGTCTTCGATTTTACTTCCGTTCACTCTCAGTGATATTAGTGGACATTGTCGTAAAGTGGACATTGTCATAAAGTGGTAGAATGGACATTGTTGTAAAATGGAGTGGACATTGTCATAAAATGGACATTGTCGTAAAGTGGACATTGTCGTAAAGTGGACATTGTCGTAATGTTGTCATTGTCATAACATGGACAGGCTCAACAGAGATGCCAACTTCTCCCTAGATCTGCAACCTTCTTGTTGGGAAAAACCCCCCCAACCCCAAACCCTTCTCCTTTCCTTCACCAGGTGGGCTGCCAATGCACACAGACTGCAAATCGCAAGAGAAACGATTCTTTTGGTGATTTCCGCAAAGAAGAGCAGACAGGTTTCATAGCAGGATGGAGCACAGCAGAGCAACATTATTTCCAACCTTTAGAATACTCTGTGAGAAGTAAACTAGCAACACCAGCAAGATCTTTGCCACGTCTCTGTGGACTTTAAAGAAGGCGTTCTCGACAGAGTGTGGCATGAAGCTTTATGGGCAACCATGAGGCTTGTGTAACATAAGGCCAACCTGATCAGAGCCATAGAACGATCAGAGAAATCTCACCTGACCATCAAAATATCAGTTGATACTGATGTCCACGACAAAGCTGATGGTGGTAGTGGTGGTGGTGATGACGATTATAATGATGAAGTTGATGGCGGCGGCGGCGGTGGTGGTGGTGGTGGTGGTGGTGACGATTATGTTGATAATAATAATAAATGGAATTTATATAGCGCTATATCTTGCAATTACAAATCAGAGCGCTTGCATTCAATCCGCTCCTACACATGCAACTCACAATGATTAACGATATTCTAACAAATTCAAATGCACACACACACACACACACACACACAACACACACACACACACACACACACACACACACACAGGTTGTACATTTCAGCAGGGTGATGGAATTTTGGCTGTTAAAGGCAGGGACAGATATGAGATGAAACGAGAGGGAAAAATCTTAGGTTTGAAATAGGTATGTTTTGAGGCTGGATTTAAAGCTGTCGTAAGTAAGTAGTGGTGATAGTGGTGGTGGTGGTGATGATGATGATGATGGAGGCTGCAGAGGTGGTGGTGATGATGACGATGATTATCGTGATGGTGATGACAATGACGATGATGATGGAGGTGGTGATGATGGCGATCACGACAAAGGCAACAATGAAATAAACCGTCAGCTAGCTACTCACCCTCTCCAGTGAAGTTCCTGGGCACCATAGAGTTGGCCAGTTCCAGAACTTTCATCAGACACGCTTTGGCCCGGTCCTTCAGCTTCAGGATCTGGTGCACACACACACCAACACAACACACACACACACACACACACACACAACACACACATACACACACACATACACACACATACAACACCACACACACACACACACATCACTACCACACACACACATACACACACAACACACACACACACATACACACAACAACACACACACACATCACATACACCACACTACACCACATACATCAACAACATACATAACATACACACCACACACACAACATACATACAACAACATACCTACACACAGACAACATCACACACACACAACACACAGACACACACACACACACACACACACACACACACACACACAACACACACACACACACACACACTACACACAATCGTCTAATATCACTAGAAGTGAACAGACGTAAAATTAAAGTCACAACAACAACATACATACAACCAACACAACACACAACACACACAACACACAACACATACACACACACACACACACACACACACAACACACACACACACACAACACACACAAACACTACCACACACACACACACACACACACAACTAACTAACTACTAACTAACTAGCTAACCATACTAACTAACTAGCTAAACTAACACAGCTAACTAAAAGCTAACTAACACTAACTAAAACTAACTAGCTACAGCTACTAACTAACAGCTAGCTAACTAACTAACTAGCTAGCTAACTAACTAGAGCTAACTAACTAACTAACAACTAGCTAGCTAACTAACTAACTAACTAACTAACTAACTAACTAACTAGCTAACTAACTAGCTAACTAGCTAGCTAACTAACTAGCTAACTAACTAACTAAAACTAACTAACTAAACAACTAAACAACCAACCAACCAACCACCTAACTAACTAACAACCAACCACCAACCAACCAACCAACTAAACTAACTAACTAACTAACTAACAACTAACTAACTACTAACTAACTAACTAACTAACTAACACTAACTAACTAACCATCTAACTAACTAATTAACTAAACTCACTAACTAACTAACTACTAACTAACTACACTAACTAACTAACTAACTAAACTAATAACTAACTAACTAACAACTAACTAACTTAACTAACCTAACTCTAAACTCTAACTAACTAAACTAAACTAAGCTAAACTAACTAACTAAACTAACTAACTAAACTAACTAACTAACTAACCTAAGTAACTAACCTAACTAAGTAACTAACCTAACTAACTAACTAAACTAACTAACTAACTAGCTAGCTAAACTGAGTAACTAAACTAACTAAGTAACTAACTAACTAAACTAAACTAACTAACTAAACAAAACTAACTAACTAACTAAGTAACTAACTAAACTAAACTAACTAACTAACTAACTAAATTAACTAACAAACCTAACTAGCTAACTAAGTAACCTAAGTAGCTAATTAAGTAACCTAACTAGCCAACTAGCTAGCTAGCTAACTAACTAGCTAACTAAGTAACCTAACTAGCTAACTAACTAGCTAACTAACTAGCTAGCTAACTAACTAACTAGCTAACTAACTAGCTAGCTAGCTAACTAACTAGCTAACTAACTAACTAAACTAGCTAGCTAGCTAGCTAGCTAACTAACTAACTAGCTAACTAACTAGCTAGCTAACCTAGCTAACTAACCAACTAACTAACTAAACTAAACTAATTTAAACTAAACTAAACTAAACTAAACTAAACTAAACTAAACTAACTAACTAACTAACTAGCTAACTCACTAACTAACTGCAGGAGGTCTGCCCGCTGGCCTCAGCCGACACGTTCCCACTTCAGGGTAAAAAGAGAAAGGACAAGAACAAAAGGGGACTGTGGGCGTCCTTGCCGGAGGCTCACCTTGTCGAAGACTCTGCCCAGGGCACTGAGGGCCATGGCCTCCATCTCCAGGTCACGGTCTCTGGTCATCTGGGCAGCTCTGCGGAAGGCATCCACCACCTCCCAGATCATGTCCATGTTCAGCACCTCCTCCTCACAGATCGCTTGAGTCAGCAACGCCTCTCCTGTTTCCCATCAAACGGCCAACACAAAACAACACTGTTGACAATAATTACAACTATCTAAAGAGATAGAACTAAAATAACCAGCAACCACCCCGCACCCCCCCACCCACACACTCACTACAAATCAAAGAACCTTTGGAGGAGCGGGATAGCTAGTGGTTAGAGAATCGC